>CM030792.1:11115000-11761875 GCA_018127125.1 Rhododendron griersonianum | reverse complement strand
GCTGTATGGCAAAATTGGCGTGGGGATCACCGATCGTCCTTATTTTGTTACATTTATGTTCTGATCACCTTGCAAGCATGCTAAAACCAGTTTGCAGCTCATCGTCTTTTAGAACTGTTTAGCTATATTATTTAGTGTTTCATTTCTGTTGCTTTGGAATGTCCCTGGGAGCCTTCTGGTCATGTTCCAGAGCCCAGATGATGCAAAGCCAAGCACTGGCTAAGTAGTGTCAACTGGCGTATGGCACTGCTTGCGACCTTAATGTGTGTTGCAATAAGAAAACCCCAAGCGTAGGGTTAGGTCGGTTGAAAGCATAATAAAACCCGGAAGTCCGGGATCGATTCCACAGGGAGCGCGTCCATATAGTTAACTTCGGAGATTAGCGAATGTCGAAAGTTTTAGCGTTAGGGCCGCCAACCAGATTCGGCGTTGAGGCGGCCAACTGACTGATTTTGGGAAGAAGGCTACTTAACCTAACTACGGCTTTTTAAATGGAGATTAACTAAAGATTAGGTTAAAGGATAACTAACACCCATAACTCAAGAGCACCCTTGTTCCTCTCTTGCGAAATGACTGGTAAACAGATTAGGGGTTCGGGAACATTTTGACAAACGCTCGGAAAGACATAGCCCTAAGCATCACGTGTGGCAAGGAATCGAAACCCTTGCCTACAAATGATCAAAGGGGTTAACATCTCCAAGCTTTGCTACGTAAAAATGCCCTAAATCATGTTTACTCTTTGAAAATTGATTTTAGAGAGAGAAGAACAAGGAATACTCTTGGTTACGGGACGTTAATCATCCCATAACCTAATCTTGCTACACTACTCAACCATAATCAAAGGGGAAGTGAGATAAACAAGGGTAAGAGAGGGTAAAAACAAAATCATGCTCAAATTAGAAACAAACACTTGATTAAGGAAGAACTCAAGGTTACTTACAACTTTAATGAAGTTCAACCACCCCTAAACCCACCAATCAATGCTCCATTAATGAGGAATTGAGAGTTGGAGAAGAGAGGGAGGTAGAGAGAGAAAGAGCTAGCTGAAAAATGATCCAAGATGACCTAAAAAACGTGCAAGGGGGTTTATATAGTACCCCTTTTTAGTTACAAAAGAAAAAGAAAAAGAAAATAAAAATCTGCAGAAACTGGGGAATGTCTACCGGTAGACATTGCCATCTACCGGTAGAACGGCTACGTGGCAAGAACTGGATCTGCTTTAACTGGATTTCTACCGGTAGACATTGAACTCTACCGGTAGACATTGGACGATGTCAAATTGGTGCAGGATAGTGGCTTCACTGATCTGGGATTGAACCGGTAGACATTGAATGTCTACCGGTAGACATTGTATTCTGCCAGCCTTCTATCAGCAGCTCATTGCAGGCTTGGTTCCGGGGTTCTACGGCAATCCCCACGCTCCGGAATCGCTCCGATTGGAGCCCTCGGATCAACGGACGTTGTTGGAGCGAAACTTGGCTTTAATCAAGCCTTATTGACGAGAAAAACCTGTAATCACCAAAAACGCACCTTTCGCGCAATATCAATCAAAAACAAGGAATTATGCGCGCGAGCGTGGCAAAAATGAGCGAGATAAGCCCGGTTATTTACACTATCACGGGCTTATCACACCCCCCTACTTAGATTTTGCTAGTCCCTAGCAAACGATGCACAGAAAGGCCAATTACTGAATCTTCCCTAAAACAAGAGGTACGAAACATATGCTCGGAGTTTCAAAAGAGCAAAGGTTACAATAAACTTCATCCAACGGTGCAACAACTCATCCCAATCAACATGCCATGAACTATATCTATCAGACTTATGCAAGTGAAACACGTGAGTAAGCTGAGCAAAGCGAGCTTCGATTCCAGTCCTCACAAGGGCAACACTCCAAAATAATTACAACCCTCAAGCAAAGCAAACGCATCCCATGCTTAGATACAAAAGGCTAAAGCGAAACAGGGCCCAAACAGTTACGCTAGCAGTTAAAGGAAAGCTCAAGAAGAAATAAGCAACGAAATGCAGAACAGACAAAACTAACAATAATAAAAAGATTCCGAAAAACATTGCAACGAGGCACCAGTGTACTTGACATCAACTAAGGACTTTTGGGGCTTGTAATGAGCTCGGTTCGTCACAGAAAAAGGATAAGCAACATGGTTACCGGTCTATGCTAGCTCGGTATACTACCCCATGACCGGAACCACAAAAATACGAATACCCCCAATTAAAACCTTCAGTATGACACAACAAAACTAAAGACAGAAAATTAAAACAGACTCGATAAGCAAAAACAAGACTCTACCACCGACTCGATAAATAAAAACAAGGGTTACTCCAAAAACCACCACTACCACATACTACCACCAACACCATCACTGAGCTCCAGGGCCAAAAGCATGCTCGAACATCCCCGGATCGTACTGCTGCTCCACCTCCCGAATTTCCTCCTCATTGAGCTCATCCTCCGAGTATTCAGGGCTACGGTGCTCACCAATAGCCCTGTCTGTTGCGAACTCCACAGGGGGCTCATACCTCCTCCCCGTCTGCTCAGCCATCTGCTCGTAAAAGAAGCTTGCCTTATGGTCAGCCCTCCTTTGGTCCTCCTGAACCTCCGCCGTTCTGCACAAAAGCTGACACAAAAGCCTTTTCAGCGTTGACCCTTTCTTCTTCGGGGCAGAGCTAGAAGGCACATTGGACGGGCCAGCCTGAGGGTCCTCTTGGGCTTGAGCTTGGGCTTGGGCACGGGCCTCCCTCATTTTCATTACATTTGTCCGGCTCTTATTTTCCGAAGTGGCATTGATGATGCCCGGAGAGCTAGGGTCAAGCCTTTGGTTGTCCAAGGTGAGGCCATTGGCTAAGCACAGCTGGGTGATCATGGCGGGAAAGGGGAAGTTCAGACCTTTTCTATATTCATGTTTGAATTGGACGAGCTGGTCGAAAATCCATTGGGCAAAGTCCATGGTCTCATTTGGATTCATGAACACGTAGAGCAACTCCAATTCATGCTCATACGGGGTTTTCTCCATACCGCGGGGAAACAGGTTGTAGTGCAGGACCTTATTCATGGTCCTGTATTCGTCCTTTAAATCACCCCTATCTCGGAACGCATCCCATCCTCAAAAACCACAGGGTAAATCACGCCCATATCCATCAACTCCCCACCAGGCCGAGGAAAGGTGATGGTTTCCCCCTCCGGCCTAGTATAGTCCAGGTATTCAGCAATAACATCGGGGGTCACTACTATGTCAATCCCACCCACAGTGGTCTCAATACTAGCATTAGCAATATCGTACTTCATACGAGAAAAGAAGTCAACGACCCAGTTTTTAACATACCCCTCTACTTTCTTGAAAAAGTGCTGCATACCTTTGTCCCGGATGATTTGAATGTAGGCATTCTCGGCCAAGCTGTGCTCGCAAACTTGCCGCTCGCACGTTACCTTTCGCCCCTTGAGTGTGTTCACCCAATCCATGTGTTTCTTCCTCTCACTCTCCTCCTTCCTCTTCTTCCTCCTCTCCTCATTCTGATCACTAGAGGAGCCCTCGCCCCTCTTCCTTGTGGACATGTTAATCACTTTCCTCCCCGCCTCAGCCTTTGACCGATCGTATGTACGCATTGCGCTTGACATGGTGCAGAGAATTTCGGACCTAGGGTTTGGAAATTTGAGTTTGGGGGTGATTTGGGTCTTTTCGGACAGTTCAGAACAGGGGTAGGGTTTCGATTTGAAATGGTGTAGAGAGGGGTAACGGATGAAATTTTCTGGTTCGATTGGCGGACAGAGGGGTAGGGTTTCGAAAAAGGGAGTAGACAGAGAGACAAGAGTTACCTGAGGTTTGGGGATTTCGGCTTGTTCCTTGCAATTGAGGGTTGGAACTTGAAGGGTCTTGAAGGATTCGAAGATTTTAATGGAGGGTTTGGGTGATTACGGTTGAGAATTGGAAGAGATGAGAGAATGGGGGGTCGTGGGTTTTGTGGGAAGAGAGAGAGAGAAATGATTTTTATGAGGATGGGGAGATAAAATGAACCGACGGGCTCTTTATACTGTTCTCGGACTGGTGCGATCTACCGGTAGAGATTCAATGTCTACCGGTAGACATTGAAACTTGCTCAACTGATGGCTCCTCTGATCTCGAATTGAACCGGTAGACATTGAATGTCTACCGGTAGACATTCCAAAAAAACTGAAATCTGCAGATTTGCTCAGAACACTTCCCAACTTCCAAAACTCACACCAGAAAAGCTTCCAACCTAAAAACACAGCCCCGACCATCCTCCAACCCACCGGTATCCTAAGTTTACAAGGAATTGGGTTTGGACACAGCTCAAACAAGGATCGAGGGTGATAATATGTGGTTTAATCATAAAAGTAATGCCTTGTATCATTTTTTCAAACAAACCTTAGCCTCGTTTGCAATGCATGACCGGAATCAAAATTACCTAAGTATGTACAAGAGAAAAGAAGGCCTAAACTACAGGTACGAGAAACAAGGACACATGGGATACAACAAAATGAATCTCCACTCTGTATGCTCAACCGACTCAAATGCACTTTGGAGATATGATACACACGGTTCATGTAAATGCATCCGGGATGAGTTGCACAAATTTTCAATGGTGTTTTCACATCGAACCCTTGCTACTTACGAACACAGACTGAGCATATGCTAAGTAACTCCATACAAGGGAAGATATCGCAAAAATTTTAAAAATCTACGCAAAAACGAAAACATAAAGCATAAATGTAAACTCCCCCCCCAACTTGAAATGAGCAGCGCCCTCGATGCACAAGGACGAAAAATAGGGAGAGGGGACAAAAGAATGTACCGACGGGGTGGAATGTCAACCACCCGATACCTCGACCAAGTTGGAGGATTTTGCGCCATTGTCACCGTCCGTCCGTAGCAAAGCTTCCAAAGCTCATTCCTGCAATCAGGCTTAAGAACCAACGAATCGGGAGACAAAAGACATTAGTACCGCCGGCTCGTGATAGCCCGGCACAAAAATCATTATGTACAGGTTAATAAACCACCGAATCGTCACGTGATTAAACGGGTACTACTTTTCTCCCCATGTTTCGCTTAAGGTGTCCAAAGCAAAAGAGACAACACCCTAGGCGAAACACAGGTGGCTATACCGGACCACAAAAGATTTGCCCTTACGAACCGGAGCTGGGTACACGACTTATTTGAATAGCGGCGTGTGAAGCTATAAACCCAAGTCGATGATGGGTACCCCCGAAGAGGCCGGGCCTTCCAAACAATTAAGTTCAGAAGTACGCAAAAGCTCCCCGTGGAAACATTTTTAGAACAAATTAGACCAGCGGACTATCAACATAAACCGGATTCTCTAATTTTTCAACCGTATCCTCCACCGCAAAGTTTTCTAAAAATGGTTTTAGACGTTGACCATTGACCTTGGAAATAAAACCACTTGCGGGGTCCAAAATTTCAACCGCCCCATGTGGAAATACTTTATGCACAACATGGGGGCCCTCCCAACGCGACCTTAATTTTCCCGGAAAAACATGGAGTCTAGAGTTATACAACAACACTTTTTGACCCTCCTCAAAATTTTTTCTTTGGATGGTCTTATCATGAAAAGCTTTGACTTTCGATTTATAAATGTCAGTGTTATCATACGCATCCCTCCTGATTTCCTCAAGCTCACTGAGTTGGAGTTTACGGTGAGCACCGGCATCGGGCAAACGGTAGTTCAAAGATTTAATAGCCCAGTATGCCTTGTGTTCCAACTCAACCGGGAGGTGACACGCTTTACCGTAGACAAGCCGATAGGGCGAAGCGCCCAAAACGGTCTTATACGCGGTCCGGTATGCCCACAAAGCATCGGTCAAACGTTGTGACCAATCTTTCCGGTTTGGATTAACGGTTTTTTCTAAGATATGCTTTACCTCACGGTTGGCGAGCTCGGCTTGGCCGTTGGTCTGCGGGTGATAGGCGGTGGAGACCTTGTGAGTAATGCTATACTTCCTCATGAGGGCTTCAAAAGAGCGGTTGCAAAAGTGGGTGCCTTGGTCGCTTATGATGGCTCGGGGCATCCCAAACCGCGACAAGATATGCTCCTTGAGAAAGTCGACCACCACTTTGGAATCATTGGTGCGAGTGGCAATGGCTTCGACCCACTTGGACACATAGTCCACCGCCAAAAGAATATAGAGAAAACCGCCGAATTTGGAAATGGGCCCATGAAGTCAATTCCCCAACAATCGAACACTTCCACAACTAGGATATTGGTGAGGGGCATCATATTCCTCCGAGTCACCGCACCTAGTTTTTGGCATTGCTCACATGCGCGGCAAAATGCATAAGCATCCTTATGAAGGTTCGGCCAATAGAATCCGCATTGAAGAATTTTGGCAGTGGTCTTCTTATGGGAGAAATGACCACCACACGCTTCGGTATGGCAAAATGAGAGAATCCCTTGGTGATCTTCGTCGGGCACGCACCGCCTAATGAGTTGATCCGAGCAATATTTGAATAGATAAGGATCATCAAAGAAAAATCTTTTCACCTCACTAAGAAAGAGCCGTCGGTCTTGTGGGGTCCAATGGTTCGGAATTCGCCCGGTGACGAGATAATTTACGATGTCGGCATACCATGGGCAACTAGACACGGCGAAAAGTTGTTCATCCGGAAATGTATCAACAATCGGGAGCTTTGAAGAAGAATCCCCGAATTCAAGACGGGACAAATGATCCGCTACGACGTTCTCCACCCCCTTTTTATCCTTGATTGTGATATTGAACTCTTGGAGCAACAAAATCCATCGGATTAACCGTGCTTTCGCATCTTGCTTCGTGAAGAGGTATTTCAAAGCGGCATGATCAGTGTAGACAATAATGGGGGATCCCACCAAATACGACCGGAATTTGTCTAAGGCAAAGACGACGGCAAGCAACTCTTTTTCCGTGGTGGAATAGTTCATTTGAGCCTCATTCAGGGTTTTGCTCGCATAATAGATGACGTATGGATTTTTGTCTTTCCTTTGCCCGAGAACCGCCCCGACCGCGTAGTCACTAGCATCGCACATGAGCTCAAATGGCAAACTCCAATCCGGTGTTTGCACAATGGGAGGAGAGATGAGACTAGACTTCAACTTTTTGAACGCTTCTTCACAAGCCGGGGTCCACTCAAACGGGGCATCCTTAGAGAGAAGGTGGCACAACGGCCTTGAAATTGCACTGAAATCCTTGATGAAACGCCGATAAAACCCGGCATGCCCGAGGAAGGAGCGGATATCCTTAACACATTTAGGGGTTGGGAGGGTGGCGATAAGATCAATCTTGGCCTTGTCCACTTCAATTCCTTTTTCCGATACAATGTGACCCAAAACGATACCGTTAGTCACCATGAAGTGACATTTCTCCCAATTGAGCACCAAGTTTTTCTCTTCACACCTCGCCAATACCCTCTCCAAGTTTTCCAAGCAAGCTTCAAATGAGTCGCCGAACACCGAGAAATCATCCATAAAGACCTCGACGATCTTCTCGATCATATCACTGAAAATGCCCATCATACACCGTGAGAAGGTTCCGGGCGCATTGCATAAGCCGAATGGCATGCGGCGATAAGCGAACGTTCCAAACGGGCAAGTGAACGTTGTTTTCTCCTGATCGGCTAAGGCGACCTCAATCTGGTTATACCCCGAATATCCATCCAAGAAGCAATAATACGCGTGCCCCGCAACCCGTTCCAATATTTGATCAATGAAAGGCAGAGGAAAGTGATCCTTCCGAGTGCTAGCATTAAGCTTCCTGTAATCGATACATACACGCCAGCCGGTTGTGACTCGGGTAGGAACTAACTCGTTGTTGGCGTTGGGCACCACGGTGATGCCGGATTTCTTGGGGACTACTTGGATAGGACTAACCCATTTGCTATCGGCGATCGGATAGATAATTCCCACATCTAAGAGTTTCAAAACCTCCGCTTTCACCACATCTTTCATTATGGGATTCAAACGGCGTTGTGGTTGGCGAGAAGGTTTGATGTCATCTTCGAGGGCAATGTGGTGGGAACATATTGTAGCGTCGATCCCTTTGATATCCGCGATAGTCCAACCAATAGCTTTAGTATGCCGCTTCAAAAGGTCAAGGAGTTGGGATTCTTGCAAACTGCCAAGAGAAGAAGAGATCACCACTGGGTAGGTATCATTTCCACCCAAGAAAGCATACTTCAATGTATCCGGAAGGACCTTCAACTCGAGTTTTGGTGGTTTGATACTCGAGGGAAGGGTCTTGCACTCAAGAGGAGGCAACTCTTCAAATTTAGGAGACCATAAGTCCGTCCCGCACACATCGGCCATATCAAGCAAAGAGCACAAATACTCCACCTCCGGTGAGTCTAGAAATGTTGCTTCTTCGGTGGTAAGACACACCTCCAACGGATCCTTGCATAACACATTGTCCACATGTTCTTGGACCAATGAATCGATAAGATTGACTTCATGGATGCACTCATCGTCCCCCATTTGACTTCCAATATTGAATACGTTCACCTCCATCTTCATATTGCCAAAGGTAAGGTTGAGCAAACCACTCCGACAATGGATAACGGTATCGGCCGTAGCTAGGAATGGACGCCCAAGAATGACCGGAGTTGATGTTACCGCTTGAGAGGAGGGGACCGGGCAAACATCCAACACGACGAAGTCCACGGGATAGATAAAATTATCAACTTGAACAAGCACATCCTCCACCACTCCACGAGGAACTCTAATGCTTCTATCGGCCAATTGCAACGTCACCGGTGTTGGCCGCATCTCTCCCAAGCCAAGTTGTTCATAAACCGAGTACGGAAGCAAGTTCACACTAGCCCCCAAATCTAGGAGAGCTTTCTCAATCTTCTTGTCACCAATGGTGAGTGAGATGGTTGGACAACCCGGGTCCTTATACTTCGGAACCGCATTGGTTTGGATAATAGAGCTCACTTGCTCCGTCAAGAAAACCCTCTTTTGAACATTCAACTTACGCTTTTGAGTGCATAAGTCTTTGAGAAATTTGGCATACGTAGGAATTTGCTTGACCGCATCCACCAACGGTATATTGATTCTCACTTGCTTGAACAACTCATAAATCTCGGCATTGGTGTTGGCATGGGCCAGCGCCTTCAACCTTTGGGGAAACGGGGCCGGTATTTGAGAAACGGGGGCCGTTGGTTCTTTGTCTTGAGATTTTTCCGGTTGCTCACCAACGGGAGAAGGCTCCGAGGTTGGTGAGTCAATAGGCTGATCCGGAACTTGCACAATGCTTGGTGTCACCCGTGGCTTGATAGGCTTGGGAGGAATAGTCTTGTCAACTTCCTTGCCACTCCGCAATGTTGTAATGGACTTGGCTTGCTCGGGACTAGGCACCGAAGAGCTTCCCACAAAATGTTGTCCTTGCGGATTTACTTGGGTTTGAGTCGGAAGTTTCCCCCTCTCTTGCTGAAGTAACCCCACCGTGTTGTTCAATTTGACCATTTGTTTGTTGATCTCCCCCAACGCTTGAGTGGTTTGGTCATTGAGCGTTGCTTGACTTTGGACAAAAGAAGACATGATATCCTCCCATGACCGCTTGGGCGGTTGAAATTGATTTGGCATTTGCCCATGAGAAGGTCCCGGCGGTGCAAACCCCGGTGGTTGTTGATTATGGGGAAACCTCGGCGCTCCTTGAGATTGAGGAGGCCGGAACGCTTGTTGTTGTGGTTGTTGATGTTGTGGGACTTGAGGAACTTGTTGAGGTCCGGGAGGTTGCGGGTCAATCCATCGGAAGTTGGGATGAAACTTCCATGCCGCATTATATGTTGAAGAATAAGGGTCAAGCCGTTGATTAACGGCATTGACCTCCACCGACATGGAGCCGTTCCTTGGAGAATATCTTTGACGGCAGGGAGCATTTGGCAATCTCCTGTGGCGTGCCCTGAAACATCACAGATAAAACAAAATTCTTCCACCTTGCCCACCGAAGCCACCCCCGCCACTTTATTAAGTTGTAAATTTTTGATTTGGCGGGAGAGCTGGGCGACTTTGTGTGCAAGGTCATGTTGTTCATTGAGTTGGAATTTTCCGGGATTGCTCGATCCCGAATTAAGCATGTTTCTCTCGGAGGGTTCCGAGCAATCCCAGGACTGCGTTTTCTCCGCCAACTCCTCGAAATAATCCCACGCTGCACTAGGAGTTTTGGCCATAACTCCACCCTCAACCATGCTATCCATTAGGAGTCTTGTGCTCGGAAAGCACCCCTTTAACAAAATTTCCACTTTTTGAAAGGGTTCGAAGCCATGGTGGGGGATGGAGTTAAGCAAATCCTTAAACCTTTCCCAATACTGATAAAACGATTCCCCCTCCTTCTGCTTAAAAGTTTGGATTTGACTTATAAGCTCTTTCGTGAGATGAGGGGGAAAGAATTTTTTGTAGAAAGCCTTTGATAAATCTGCCCAATTCGCCAAAGATTGGGGCCTCATATTATTCAACCAGAGTTTGGCCTTGTCCTTGACAGAAAACGGGAAAAGTTTAAGTTTTGCCGACTCCAACTGGGCAGGCGTAGAAACTATTGTCGACACCATTTCCTCAAATGCCCGCATATGCGTGTACGGGCATTCCTTATCTTTTCCGTAGAATGAAGGCATTGAGTTTAGGTGATGCATTTTCACCGTAAAATTATTCGCCTCAGTCGCGGCCGGAAGAACTATGGTAGGAGCCGGCGTAGTACGTGCCGGATTAAGATAATCACTCATAGTTCTTTCAGCCGCACCTGGGTTGCCTCCAGCACCATTGCCTGCCATTGTTTCTCTCGGAGGGGATCTTATTACAAAAGGAGTTCTAACGGGTGGTGGTGTCCTTGCCCTAACCCGACGAGGGGTTTTGGGACGAGGAGGAGAAAAGGACCGGTGAAGCCTTCTAGATTTAGGACTCCGAAAGGCTCCCCGGTGACCACCGCGCATACACTTAGAATCCTTCCCAGAGAAACAACAGTTGACAAAACAGAATTAAGCAGACAAGAGGGGCTATGCCGCCGCCTCCTAACAACAACAATCAATGAGGGGCTATGCCGCCGCCTCAAAAAGTATGCAAAGAAAGTAAAAAGGCAATTTATACTTACACTAGCTTCGTTAAACCTCAGGTTAGAGACACGCTCAGGTTAGAGGTATCCACCAGTTTAAGCATAAACTACGCAAAGCAAAAGTTAAGCGAGATACTTACAGTGGTTTGGCGAACCTCCAATAAGCTATAATAATAGAAAGCGCTCCCCGGCAACGGCGCCAAAAATGCTTGCGACCTTAATGTGTGTTGCAATAAGAAAACCCCAAGCGTAGGGTTAGGTCGGTTGAAAGCATAATAAAACCCGGAAGTCCGGGATCGATTCCACAGGGAGCGCGTCCATATAGTTAACTTCGGAGATTAGCGAATGTCGAAAGTTTTAGCGTTAGGGCCGCCAACCAGATTCGGCGTTGAGGCGGCCAACTGACTGATTTTGGGAAGAAGGCTACTTAACCTAACTACGGCTTTTTAAATGGAGATTAACTAAAGATTAGGTTAAAGGATAACTAACACCCATAACTCAAGAGCACCCTTGTTCCTCTCTTGCGAAATGACTGGTAAACAGATTAGGGGTTCGGGAACATTTTGACAAACGCTCGGAAAGACATAGCCCTAAGCATCACGTGTGGCAAGGAATCGAAACCCTTGCCTACAAATGATCAAAGGGGTTAACATCTCCAAGCTTTGCTACGTAAAAATGCCCTAAATCATGTTTACTCTTTGAAAATTGATTTTAGAGAGAGAAGAACAAGGAATACTCTTGGTTACGGGACGTTAATCATCCCATAACCTAATCTTGCTACACTACTCAACCATAATCAAAGGGGAAGTGAGATAAACAAGGGTAAGAGAGGGTAAAAACGAAATCATGCTCAAATTAGAAACAAACACTTGATTAAGGAAGAACTCAAGGTTACTTACAACTTTAATGAAGTTCAACCACCCCTAAACCCACCAATCAATGCTCCATTAATGAGGAATTGAGAGTTGGAGAAGAGAGGGAGGTAGAGAGAGAAAGAGCTAGCTTAAAATTATCCAATATGACCTAAAAAACTTGAAAGGGGGTTTTATATAGTACCCCTTTTTAGTTACAAAAGAAAAAGAAAAAGAAAATAAAAATCTGCAGAAACTGGGGAATGTCTACCGGTAGACATTGCCATCTACCGGTAGAACGGCTACGTGGCAAGAACTGGATCTGCTTTAACTGGATTTCTACCGGTAGACATTGAACTCTACCGGTAGACATTGGACGATGTCAAATTGGTGCAGGATAGTGGCTTCACTGATCTGGGATTGAACCGGTAGACATTGAATGTCTACCGGTAGACATTGTATTCTGCCAGCCTTCTATCAGCAGCTCATTGCAGGCTTGGTTCCGGGGTTCCACGGCAATCCCCACGCTCCGGAATCGCTCCGATTGGAGCCCTCGGATCAACGGACGTTGTTGGAGCGAAACTTGGCTTTAATCAAGCCTTATTGACGAGAAAAACCTGTAATCACCAAAAACGCACCTTTCGCGCAATATCAATCAAAAACAAGGAATTATGCGCGCGAGCGTGGCAAAAATGAGCGAGATAAGCCCGGTTATTTACACTATCACGGGCTTATCAGGCACCTTGTACCTGCGTGCGCCAGTCACACCTTGGTCAGTGGCTGGTCCTTGCATGGCAACTAGGCCCCTGGCCTCTGCTTTTCTCCCCCTCACTGTTTAAGGGGTTTTCTGTTCATTTGGTGGCTTTTCAGCCATTTAATCTGTCTGTAATAGTGTAGTAATCTATATCAACTGCGTGGTTTGTCCTGGATGTGCACTGGTCCTTTCCAGAGCCCAGAGGATTGAGAACAGAAGCTGTGAATTTGAGCTTACCGGCACACGCCAGTTGTGTAGTGGCGCACGCAGGTCGGGGCTGCATGCGGTGGCTTAGCCAGTGTATACAGGCTTGCTTCTGTGTGCATCACTGCACAGTTAGTGTGCTCTAGTCTGTTTAAAATGTTCACAGTAGCTTGTTCTCAATCTACTATACTTGTTTAGATCAAACAACAAACATCCATAAACATTTTGCCACATACTTGTATATAAATGCAAACGTGTTACAGCTTTAAATCCCCATTAACTGTTCCCCCGCCCTAACTGGCTAAGAAAATGATCAAATAAAGAGGGAAATGCAAATGTTTTATAAAATGCCTGAGTAGAGACCGATCTCCGGATTGGGCGAGAGGGGGTGCCATAAAACCCTTCCTCTCTCGTAACCTGGCTCCCGAACCTCAGATTTCAAAGGTGACGACGGACCAGTCTACAAGCCTTTTTCAGACTCAAACAAACACAATCCAAACGTTTTCAAAAGCACGGTTTCTTGGGTACTCTCCACAAAACCCGAGTGGCGACTCTCTGATCTGCGAAGCGTTTTGCCGCGCTTTCCGCGAGAAGGGCGCACCCGGAATTTTTATGCCTAAAAGGCACGGGATTTTTGGGGCATGTGCCCACAAGAACAACTCAGAATCCGCCCCGAGTGTCTGTCCTACCTTCTACGTGCCTCCTAGGTCCTAAAACCTACCGTGACTTGAGTTTCACTCGGGGCATTTGTACAGGAGATTTCTGGCGGTCCGGGTAGGTACTGTCAGGCAGGTTAAATTCTGATCATTTCGGAACCAGAGCCAATCTCCTTATCTTGACCATCCGAGACAGAGCAATGTGACCGTCAGAATCCAAATACGCACACCTCCAAGGTTAATCCCATGTCAAGGGAGCCGGTCGGGCACGATAAACACTGGAGGTATCACAACCTCCATGGATTTATAGTCTCCTAGACTGACCGGCAAATCCTAAAGAATTCTTGGGAAGCCTAATCCTCTAGCCTGCAGGATGCAATGATGCGTGAATGATATGTATGTACAGAAAAGAAATACACATAAACATGATATATCACATAAGTCCTAGCCATGGGTTCCTGTCCTAATTGGGAAGGTTCTATGGTTATGTACAGGTGCAAAGGTCGGTTTTGGTTTGAGAGGGGTTCCCCGGACTAGAGCCAAGATGTACTACCCCGTGTCAAGTGTATTGCAAGACAATGGTCGAACAGCACGATGGCCCATCATAGTCGAGGGTTGCTAGGCGGCCCGGGAGAGCTTGTCACCGGTAAACCGGGCAAGATAGCCAGAACACGCTAGCGCGGCTTGTGCGGTGCAAAGTGTAAAAGAAAGTTAAGTTCTCTAAATTGCATTAAGTCCCCCAAGTAAAATGCCTTTCAAGTTTGGCCCTCTTGATTATTCAACACTTCTTTATATATATATATATATATATATATATATATATATATATATATATATATATATATATATATATATATATATATATATATATATATATATATTTATTTATTTATTTATTTTGCTGTTTTGTCTGCCTGGGCTCCCGCGCCCGGAGCCTGATTCGACAGAATCGCCACCCGGATTTTTGAGATGGATGATCCGAGGAACCGAGGGATTGTTTTGAAAAAGGAAGGCCTTTTGATCTAACGAAACCGTTTGAGATTTTGGATCCGGGAGCCAGGTTACGAGCGGGGAAGGTTTTGTTGAAAAGCACCCCGCTCGCCCGGTGAAAATCGGTCTCTACTAAGCATTTTAAATGGGAGGGTTAATACCATTCGGAAAACCTTAAGAACACATAAAGGGAAAGGGGAACAAGATAAATCATGACACGTTGCTGTGCTAATGGTGCTTGCTGTACAGAGATGATAAAGATGTCATGGCGATGATATAAACAAGAAAGATATACAAACGGACTGTCTGGATCACCATCCTCCGTCAGGCGGCATATCGCTGTATAACGCGCGGCTTACTGATACGCCATGCGTGGTTCTGATCTTGATACCAAATTTTTATCGCTTTGTAAAGCTTCGCACGGTGTACCCATTGCATCGCACGATGTTACTTTAAAACTTCAGACAGCTCACAGTCATCAGATCATCTCAGATCTGCACCATTCTTTCAAGCCATGAATAGAAAACCATTTTTGATACGTTTGCTTGTTTTGAAAAGGTCTATGGTGTTTAAAACATGGCTTGTAGATATGGTCTCATTTTGGGACTGCTTTTGTTATACAGAAAAGATCCAACAATAGACGATCGTGATCCAGACAGTTTAAACAAGAAAACAACATCATTTTTAAATGCCGTGCGTGCGAGTCTACTACGCCGTGCGACGCTTCAAAGCGCCGCGCGGCGTAGAACACTTCTGCACAGAACACTGGTTTTGTTTTGTAAAAGAGGTTTTGGGTCGAGGACAGAAAGGTCCCCTCAGGGCTAGGACAGAGCCTAGCCCAAGGAAACTTGGTTTTTACCTTTGATCTTGAGCTTGAATGAGTATTGATGAAGGCGGATGGACGTCAGAATGTTGAAAAAGAGAGTAGAAGTATGGATGTGGGTAGTAGATGGGTATATTGGATGGTTGAGGTCTCAAAGTTAGTAAGGAACTAACTTCAATGGTGAAGATAAAAATGGAGTAAAAGAACCTAGAGAATGTCTTTTAAGAACAACATTCTCAAGGCTTGGAAATGGGAAAGTGGGTGTGAAAGCAAGAAGAGAGAGAAATGGTATAATAGTGATCAAGGGCCCTTTTCCCTTGAGTGGAGGGGTGTATTTATAGGCAAGAGCCTTGGATTTTGAATTTCAAATGTTAGAGGTATTTTCTGGGAGGGCCAGAAGTGTGCTTTCGGCTGAGCCATTTTGCAGCTGTGGCTCAAATAGGCGTGGCCGACAGCTTTCTGAGCCAGTTAGAACTTTTACCCAAAATGCCGTGCGGCTAACCTCATGACTGCGCGCGGCGTATTAACTTTCGATACGCCGTGCGGTGCAGAAGTGTCACGCGCGGTATTTCAGGTTCACTCCAGGACTTTCGGGTTTTTCCGGGCTTTCTGGGCTTTCTGGGCTTTTGGGTTGACGGTTTATTTGGGGTTAAGGGAGTACTTCATTCAAGCTCGCAAAGGTTCCGTTTCCTTTATTTCATCATCGGGGTGAACAAAGACCCTTCGAGGTCCGGATTGGGGTGTCTACAATATTTTCCCGACTAATTATTTTGGTCAGTATTTATTGATTTTAGCAGTCCAATAATAAGTTTAGTCGGTAAAAATCATTTTTTTACAAATTTAAAAAATCAATAAATATTATACATTTTACCGACTAATTAGTTTAGTCGGTATTTATTCATATTAGCCGACTAATAATACATTTAGTCGGTAAAAATCATTTTTAACTAATTTAAAAAATCAATAAATAAAATATATTTTCCCGACTAATTATTTGGTCGGTATTTATTGATTTTAGCCGACTAATAATAAGTTTAGTCAGTAAAAATCATTTTTTACGAATTTAAAAAATCAATAAATATAATACATTTTACCGACTAATTAAATAAATAAATATAATGAATTCTTAGGGGTGTGAATTCTGAAAAGAGGTCTGGATTCTTAGGAGTGTGAATTCTGTAAAGAGATGTGAATTCTTGGAAGTATGAATTCTGCAAAAGGGCAAAATTGTAAAAGCACTTTTGAAAAGGAGTTGCACGGGATAGCACCTAAAAAAAAGAGTCCGCACGAAATTCCATAAAAAAATAGGACCGACTGGTAATTTCCCGTAAAAATTATAACAGGGGCATGGTACCATAAACCCGATCTCAACCCATCACATTGCTGGCCCCACTTGTGATTGAATTGCTTGACTTGTTAAAGGACATTTCCCAATTGTCAATTGAAGGCCCCCACAAAAAAAAGGATGTCAATTGTCTTATGCCCCGTTCCCGAAAAGAAAATAAGTATTTATTTTTAAAAAATGTAATTTCAAGCTCAAAAATTATGTACTTACGCAAATAATTTTTCTGTAAATATGGATCTTGTTTGATAGATCTCATTGAGATCTTTAATACGGTGCAAAAAACTGAAAAATTATTTTTCATTTACATTATTTTTGAATTTGAAAATATGAAATAAGTACTTATTTTTTAAAAAGGTGTTCTGGAATGGGGCCTGTTAAAAAGGAAAAAGTTCTTTTGTCCTACTCTTAGAAAACTTGGCTCATATCACTGTATCGTTTCAATTTTATCGGATGTCCTTGAAGGAATGGCTCCTATACTTCTTTCTATTATCAACCTCGTTTTATATTGGACATGAAATACATAAATTCTGTGTGAAATTAACTAAAGAAAAAAAAAAACTAAAAAAATTGGATTTTTTGGGATGAAGAAAAAATAAGCCAAAAAATTTATTTTTTTGTCTTTATTCAAAAAATTTTAAGTTTGGATCATAATTTTTTACTATTCCAATTCTTCTCGAGGAGACGAATCAATAATGCACAAAAATTTCAACCAGAACTTAAAAATGCAATAAAATTGAACAAAGAAAAAAAAAAGACGAATCAATAATTCACAAAAATTTCAACTAGAACTTAAAAATGCAATAAAATTGAATAAAGAAAAAAAAAAAAAAAAGAAGCCGTAAAGTACTAGTACTTTGCAATTGAGAAACCTGTCTTACTCATGTTCATTTCTTACCAACTGGTCTGAAATGCCCAACCACCGGCCAACCCAATAAGGATATTTTCTTTCGAGAGATACTACATACACTATCTCGTTTTACTATATCTTTTGTGGGGTCCACTTTGGGTTCCACAAAAATACAAAAAAATACTCATAAATTTTAGAATATTATTTTATAAAGCCCTGTAAAAAATCAACTCTAACAGATATCGGTAAGTATTATTTCTGAATTTGTAGGAGCGAAACTACGCAGTTGAACAGTTTCGCCCCTACGAATCTAGAAAAAATACTTATCTATATCCGTTGAAGCTGATTTTTTACAGGGCCCTATAAAATATTATTTCAAAATTTATGGATATTTTTTCATATTTTTATGGGACCTAGAGTGAGCTCCATAAAAATTATAGTGAATGATGTAGTAGAATGAGGTAGTGTATGTAGCATTTCTGTTTTATTTATGGCAAAAGCTACGGACATAATTTACCCAAGAAAAAAAAAGCTACGGACATACGCAACTTTTTGGTTTAGTTGACTGTTCTCTTGAACCGAGTAGGTGGGCCCGGCCCACTTATCAATGAGATGGTTATGATTGGATTATTTTATGCTGTGTTTGGAAGAGTTTTTGAGAAATTTTTAAATTTTTTTTTATAAGAGTAATGATTGGAAGTATAGATAATGAGTTGAGAGAGATAGAGAAAAAAATAAGAATAAAGATTAGAGATAGGGGTAATGAGTGAAAAATAATGATTAAAAATAAGAGTAATAAGTGTTTTTTGAGTTGAATTTTTTTTTCAAATCTTGATCCAATTAAATTTTAAAAAAAAAGAAAGAAAGAAAAGTTTACTAGAGGGAGAGAACTATTTGAAGGGTAGTCTTGCCATTTAAAAAAGTTAGAAGACACTCTGACAATTTAAAAGCTGCGTTGGTAGAGTATTACTGTAGCAGTAGGCTTTTGGACGAATGAAAAGGGAAAATGATTTTGCCACACTATTTTTTGATAATGTCACACAATGCATGTGTATTTTACTATTTTTACACCAAAAAATACACTTGTAAGGTGTGGCATTATCAAAAAAAGGTGTGGCAAAATCACTACCCATAAAAAGACTTGATTTGATGAAAAAAGGAACTTTATTCCTTAATTTTGAACGTCCACTGGGCGGTAAGAAATTGATTTTGGCACTCTAGTTTTAGCCACTGGTACTCCACTTTGTGTGTTAATCATGTGAGAAAAAAAAAAACTAAAAGTGGAGTGCCATTGGCTAAAAATGAAGTGCCAAAATCACCTCCAAGTGGTAAATAGCAAAACCCTATACGTAAATCCATATACGAGAAAAGATTAAAAAAGAAAAACTCAATACTCCTGAATTTTCACATTCAAACTTCCCAAAATGCATATACGTAAGACAGTTCCCCATGTCATGTTTATCATGGACTGGGGTTGTTGTCCGAACAACAACATTCAGCAGGGCTCAAAATCACTGTCTAAAAGTATTTTGAACGGTTCAGATTTAAAATAACTCTTTTCAGAAAGATTCTTTTAAAATCTGTACCATTGATTACCGAGACGGACGGTGAAATTGAGTGCTGCTAAATGCTGCTATCCCTTAGCCCCAAATCCGTTTAACTATGCTTTCTCATCCACAATGGGTATACTAACTAGTGTGTTTAATGGTGTATGTTAAGACTTAGCGAACAAAAACGTATTTTTTGTGCAACAATGCTTGCATTAGTTTGTGTGCTAGATAGAGTGTGTTAAATCTTGTAGTGTGTTAGTATGTGTGCCAAATTTGACAACTATGCTAGTAAACAATAAGTGAGTTCCACCTCTATAATTCAAACTTCAACCATAAAATATAAATGTCTATTACTCTTAATATACACTTGTGGGACCCATTTTTTATCCTAACACATATTTTAACACACAAATTTACCAAACTCATTGTAGATGTTCTAACACACTCCTATGTTAACAATGTCTAACACATACTTGTGAGACCCATTTTTATCCTAATACACATTTTAACATACAAATATACTAAATTCCATTGGGGATGCTATTAGTGTTTGTTTATTTAGGGAGATAATTTGAGAGGGTTGATTGGAAAACAGAACCTGTTTTTTTTTTCGGAAAAATTAGTCACACAAACCCAATTACATCCCATGTAGATAACGCCAAGGGTTGGTCTAGTAATAAGGTCTATGGATTGAGATTTGCTCTCTTATAAGATCTCAGGTTTGAAACATGTTAGATGCTATCAACTTTTTTAGAGTTAGCCCATACATGAATTTGTTATGCTTTAATTAGGAATTCTGCAAGTGGGCGGTGAAATTTGTATCCCAAAATTACTTGAAGTGCGCATAAATTGATTCAGACACTTATGAAAAACAAAATATAAAAAATTGATCTCATGTACATAGTTGGTGGGGGTTGTAGGAAACAAAGCCAGAGACGGAACTAGTAAGGGGCATATGGGGGCCACGGCCCCCGCGTTTTTTTTTTTTTTTAGTTTGGATTTCAATACTAATATTAGTTGTTTTTTGTTTATTAAGAGCACCTAAATATTGTGTTTGGTATTGAGTGTTATTTAAATGCTTTAAGAATGTGTTCGTTTTAGATTCCAAAACTCAACTCACCTCACTTCACCCCTCTGCGCACGATTTTCCAAAAAAATTTCCTTCAATTATTAATTTTATTTCTTTTTCTATCTAATCCATTACCCAAAAAACTTCCCTCAAAATCTAAAGCAAACAAACTATAAAGATTTTGATTCCGTCGTTGAACAGAGCCTTTCTATGGTCTGTAGAACATGTATGTTTACCAGCTGTCACTAAAAACAAATAATTTATCACTATGATTAGGAAGACTCAATTAACGACATAGACCGATATTAGTATTTAACAATATAGGAAAATATCTTCATTGCTCCCAGTACCGTCACGAAGGTGACTCAGGCTTCTCCATCACCGCTTGAAACGTTTAGAATTCGCGGGATTTGAACGAACGCTGCTACAGGTATAGCATATGTTGTACAGCAGCCACGCACAGACCCCTTTTGTGCCCGTCTCAAGTCCCGCAAAGATGATCGGACCCGTTCATTTTGTTTAAAATACTTCGTTTAGAGTCCCTATAAAAAATCACCTCAATCCGATATCGGAAATGATAAATTTTGAAGCAAAGTTGGTTGATTCGTAAACACCTTTTCCGATATCGGATTGAGGTGATTTTTTACAGGGACCCTAAATGAAATATTTTGAACAAAATGAACGGGTCCGATCATCTTTGCGGGACCCGAGACGGGTGCAAAAAAAGTCTGTGCGCGGCTGCTGTATAGCATATGCTGTACTTGTATCTTTACTGGATTTGAACATACAATTTCAAAGAGAACAAATATTTATTTACTCTTTTGTGTTCGCTCGGCCAAACCCCCTCTCTCTCTCTAGAGGCTAATTCAAGTTTAATTAAGATGGTCCTCTTTCTGAAAATTGATACCAGTAAACACTAGTAGAGTCCAATATTTGACCTTTCCATGGACATAATAGCTAGTCTGTAATCATCAGTCATCACCACCATCTGATGATGAGGTAAGTCCAAGCCTTTTTCAGTCTATATATATTTTGACACAGCCCTCCACAACACATTTGTTATATCCATAGGGATAGGACCATAAAACACCTTCTTCATCTACCTCCATACCTTTGAACCTCCAGTACCCATAACATATTAACATACACCTCTCTCTCTCTCTCTCTCTCTCTAAACGATGGCGGACGGGAAGCCTCAGGCCATTGGGATTCCCGTTTCCGGCCAGAACAATACTACACGGATCCCGGCTTTCGATGCCCCGAAAAAACCGAAACGGAACATGTATGCCTTTGCTTGTGCCATTTTGGCCTCCATGACTTCCATCTTACTTGGTTATGGTATGTTTTACTATCTCTTCCAAACCACACCTCTCTCATCTGCGTTTCTGTTCTCAAAATCATTTTTCTCTCTGTTCTACTATTATACAGTATGTGTTTCTGTTTCGAAAACCAGCTTTTCGTAAATAAAGGAGTTCTCCGAATAGAACTCATTTTGCAATAAAACTGAAACTGTTTCTATATTACTTGAAAATCACTTCCCTAATAGCCCCTTTGGAAAGGGTTACAGTTTTTTGGTGAAATCCCTCGTTTCGATTGAACGTTTTGGCGAGAAAAATTCCAAAAATAAAAATAAAAATGTTTTGATTGGCCATTCTCTTCTCACCGGGCCCAGTCTTCCAAAAAATAATAAGATTTGGTGAGAAAGGACTCTGCTCTCCTTTCTTATCTCTCTATTTCTCACCATGCAAATGAGTACGTTGCAACCAATAGGAATAATTTGCACAAACAAGAAAAATGTTGAAGTTTTTGAAACAAGTTTGAAAGGAATTTTGGAAAGTTATTTATTTTGAAGAAATGCTACGCACACAACTCTCGACAACAAACAAATTTGAAAGGAATTTTTGGGAAGTAATTTATTTTGTGAGAAACGACCGGGAATTGGGGTATGCAAAATGAATTCAAGAAAAAAGAGAGGAGATTATTACGCAAGAGTAGTATTTGTGTTTTCAAAACGATTTCTTGAGAAAGTGTTGGGATACGAATTCTAAATCGGCAACCGAACAGGAAAACTTCCAGAAAATGAGGAGGAGGGGGGGCTGCTGTCAGCAGCCTGCTGTCCTGGACGATTGGCTCTTGCTCCGTTCTCGTTTCAATGATCGGTAACGTTCACTTCGTAGAGCTCGTTGAGTATAGCAAGTGTACAAAAAATTAGCTTGATTGGATATCATTAAGTGCTTTATCGGAACATTTTTATCTTGAAAAGAATGGATTTGAAACATTGGATCAAATCCACCGGAAGCCATTATTGACAAGTTATATGTGTTCCGATAAGGCACATAATGATATTCAATCGAGCTAATTTTTGGTACACTTGTTATATTCATCGAGCTCTACGAAATGAGAACGGAGCAAGCGTCAATTATCCGGGACAGCAGCCCCCCTCCTCCCTAGGAAAGGGGCCTGAGCTCATGCTCTCCGGTCCTGAGGGATCCAGTCCGGTTTAGTTTCGAGCTTTTACGGTTCATTACGGACTTAAAAAATGATCAAAACGGTTCACTTTAAAGAGAACTCATATGGCAAACGATGTCCAATCCAAAGTGATTATGTTTTAGTCAGATTTAACAAATTGAATAGCTCCGATTATCTTTCCGCCCCGTCCCAGACCGACACGAATTGAAAAAAAGCTCAATGGATTCTTTGTTCTTTTTGTCTAAAAATTCAATAACAAAACCGATCTAACGAATACTAATATTTCAACGGTGCAGATATAGGGGTGATGAGTGGGGCTGGCCTCTTCATCCAAAAGGACCTGAAAATCAGCGACACCAAGCTGGAAGTCCTGATGGGGATCCTGAACGTCTACTCCCTAATCGGCTCGGCCGCCGCCGGCCGCACCTCCGACTGGATCGGCCGCCGCTACACCATCGTGCTCGCCTCCGTGCTCTTCTTCGTCGGAGCAGTCCTCATGGGCTTCGCCCCCAACTACGCCTTCCTCATGGGCGGCAGGTTCGTCGCCGGCGTCGGAGTCGGTTATGCCGCCATGATCGCCCCTGTCTACACGGCCGAAGTCTCCCCCGCTTCGTCTCGCGGTTTTCTTTCCTCGTTTCCTGAAGTCTTCATTAACGCCGGTATTGTTCCAAATATTTGTTTATGTGTTTTTCATAATTTGTGTTCCACTAATTAAATTAAATTAAGTATTTAGCTGGAAAAAAGAGGAGGAAAATATTTTTAAAGTAAAACATTTCATATAGCTCATGAAGATTTCATATTTTTAAAGTAAAACAATCCATAGGAAATGGAGGATTCTCCAATTCCAATTCAATGGTCAAGATTACCCTAATAACTCAAGCCTACGGGCACCCAATTACTCTCTAAATATTTCTCAATTACATAAGCGTCTTCCCCCCGTTTTTTTTGAACGGCAAAAAAAATTCATTAATCTTTAAAATTTACAAAAAAAATCTTTTTTTGAACAGCTTCCCCCCCCCGTTACACGAAAAACTTTTTTTATATAGCTCATGAAGATTTTTTTCGACTGATATCATATAGCTCATGAGGATTTTTTTACTAATAATATAGTATCAATAATTTTTTCTTCCAGCATCGTTTTTTTTGTTGATATTATCTTATTATGTAACCCATGAGTTTTGTTTTTTTTTTTTACCGATACTAGTGTATTTCCACGTGTGTTTCGCACTATGTCATGTGCTTATTGATGTAGTTGTTATTGTATGTAAGAAAATTGAAATTAAGATTCAGTTATGGAAATTAGAAAGAAATCGTAAGAGTAAGTAATTAAACGTAAGATAATTTTTACAGAAAAAATATTTTAGAAGAAATGCAAAAGGAGTTCTTTGATTAACCTTGTAAATCTGATAGTTCTTTGAACTTGCACCTGTTATTAAAGTTCCAATATGATTTGGTAAATTGGTGCTTCTTTTTTTTTTCAATCGTCATACATCAGCGGGGGTTAGTGGAGGGTGTTAGAGTTAGCACGGAATCCAGAAGCTATCCATAGCTTAGGACCTAAGGGTATTGCCCCAGCAAGGGGTCGAACCCACGACCTCCCCCCAAGGGGGAGGGATGACATACCAACTGCACTAGGTAGTGATTGTCGGTAAATTGGTGCTTGAAATGTGATAATTGGAGAATATTTGGGGAGTAATTGGGTGCCCGTAGAATATCATATGAGCTTTGGGGCTGAAAATACTAGGGTAATCCTGACCATTGAATTGAAATTGGAGGATCCTCCAATTCCCTATCGATTGGAGAGGAGCCGGACTCAGGTACCACGTATGCGGTGCCAGCTCAGCACATTCGGGTCATCCAAAAGTGTATTTAACGGTCCAAAATAAAACCCTCTCTCTCTCCCCTCTCACCTCATCACTCTCTCTCCAAATTCGAGTAATCCAAAATCGAAATGAACGGCCCGGATGTGCCAAGCGGGCGTCACATGGTACCCAGCTGGCACTGACAAATTTCTCTTTAAACAAATTAAGATATTGTAAATCATTGGTTAGAAGGAATAAAAACGTGGCCTCATGTGCTGAGATGGAATCTAAAAACAATTAATGTATTTTTCATGTGCTAACCAAACACCGAAAAATAAATTTTTAAAATTTGTTTTCTGAAAAAAAATATTTTATATTGTAAAACATTTACATTGAAAGAAATGAAGCCTAAAGGTAATGTATTATGAAAAAATAAAACGAAAAATAAGTATTTAAAAAAATA
The DNA here is from genome assembly GCA_018127125.1 of Rhododendron griersonianum. Classification (NCBI taxonomy): domain Eukaryota; kingdom Viridiplantae; phylum Streptophyta; class Magnoliopsida; order Ericales; family Ericaceae; genus Rhododendron; species Rhododendron griersonianum. The sequence continues at coordinate 11,736,990 of CM030792.1, read as the reverse complement.
AGAATCTTAACAGAACGAGACCATATAGAGCAGTCCCGAAGAGGCGAAGACCTCCATGTAGTATTCCAAATCATTGTATCATCACGTGATAGAACTATGGATCACCGGATTCTATGAAAAGATGTGGAGTTGGAGCACTGAATGAGACCACATTGTACACGTGCGAGAGTTGGCCCTGTTTGGCGGCCTTTGCCTAACTTTATTTATATCAATAATTAAGTACCCCGAAAATGTCCCCGAATCTCTATCAATGGATTATTTTTTTTTCACTTTTGTTACTTTTTTTTAGAGGTGGCAAATGGGCGGGTTTGGGCGGATTGAAACGGGTCACGGGTCAAATATGGGCGGGTCAAATATGGGTCGAGTGGTAAACGGGTTGAAACGGGTCGGGTCGAATATGGGTCAAGCCAAATCCAAACCCGCCCAACCCGACCCGTTTCCCCCCCCCTTTTTTTTTTTTTTTCTTCCCCCCCTCCCCTTATCTCCGATACGGTTCCTTATCCATGATATCTTTTTTTTTTTTTTTACTTCTTTTTGTTTTTGTAAAAAAATTATGAGTTTCGATCAAAAAATTTTACTTTTCCGATTCCTTTCAACAAGACGAATTAATAAGTTTACAAAATTTGAAGCAAAATTAACAAATACGAAAATCTTATTTGCGGACTATTCCGTAAAGAAGGTTTTACGGAGACCAATTATGCATGTCCAAAGTGTTTTTGGATGGTCCAGATTAAAAATCAATTATGACCGGTGACCGGTAACAATTAATTATGATCAGTTATAATTGAAAACGAATCTCAGTCATTGATTGTGCGAATGAATGATTGAGATTTCGTCGCGTGAACACGGAACCTCCATGAATAAGTTTATCTTGTCCTTTAAAATAAAATTTCTTCGTTTGCATCTGAACTTCAGTTCCTTTCTACTCCCTCTCTCTCTCTCTCTCTCTCTCTCTCTCTCTCTCTCTCTCTCTCTCCCCCCTAATTTGGGTTTGTTCTTTGATCGAGCTGTTGTGGTAGTAGGAGGAGAGTGGTTTCTATAAAAATGCATGACGTTTCAAAGCACATGGGAACTGATTTGGTGACATAGAATGGTTTAGAAGTGTGTAGGCGAGGAGAAGTTTTTCAGTGTTGAGCGGGTATTGCCGACGTGGCACCCGCTCGGTGCATCTGAGCCGTCCGATTCACTTTTGGACGGCTCGGATTGAAACTCTCTCTCTCCCCTCATCCTAACACTTTCTCTCTCTAAATCTGAGCCGTTCAAACACGAAATAGAAGGCTCGGATGCACGAGCGAGCACCACGTGGTACCCGCTCAGCATTGAAAAATTTTCCGTAGGCAAGGGTGAAATGTGGGACTTTTCAAAATTTTCAACGAATAAAAGAGACTTTTCAAAAATTTCCCGGAAAATACTCTTTCCGAAAGAGTAACGAGACAAAAAAGAAATAGTAGCGAGACATTTGGGTCTTTTTAAGTCCAATCCATATTGAACCCATTTTTAACCCACCTAAACCCATATAAATATGGGTTGATATGGGTTCAACCCATATAAACCCATTATATAATATGGGCGGGTTGGGTTGGGTTATAAATGGACGGGTTGGGCGGGTTAGAAAAATATGGGTTGAGATTGCCACCTCTACTTTTTTTTATTGAATTTTTGAAAAAATTACGATCAGCAGCTTAAAGGAGTTAACTGTAGACAACAATAATTTCAAATGGAGAAAATTTTAAAAGGAAAAAAACTTATGAAATGAAGAGATTAATTGCAGGATGAAATAATAGTATTGATCAGTACTCAAAGTATACACTTTGTTTCTTCTTTCTCCCTTATCTTTCAATTTTGTCAATTTGATCCCTCTTGAATCTGAACCTAGACTGTCCTTAAAAGTTCCTATGTACTATGTTACCAAGAAATCACGTGAGTTCTTCTATTTCTAATATCGTTAAATTGATTGTTGGTTTGGTCGAGCCAATTTTGGCGTTCATTTTTTCATCCACTGTAGCAGTACTGCACTTTCTTGTTTTTGTTGGGAGGTTTTTTTGGCTTCTTGCCATCTGGCTGTCTTTCTCCCGGGGCTTTGGTGGGCTCATGATTGTCGAGGTTCGTGGATGTCAATTTCGTTAGGATGTTCGGCCCTTCGTTGTGATGCCTTCTTCCATTTCTTTCGCCAGCCAAAAAAATGGCCATAGTGGTGGGTTGTTGCGCTAGTCTCCCCCGAGGTTTGGATTGCGCAGTCAGGTTCAATAGTGGCTCAGCTGTAGGGTTGTTCCTCGGTTACCAAAAAAAAAAAAAAAACTTGATTATGATTTTTTTGTAAAAAAAGAATAATGATAAGCTTTGCAAATGATTTTTCAAAAAATCAGCATTTTCTAATTCTTAAAATTGTATTTGGCCCGTAGAAAGCCAACCAAGACAAGGAAAAACAATCCTAAATGTGAGTTTATGCTATATTTTTTTGTCTTCAGTTAGACGGTAAAATACCACTTGTTTACACTTAAAATAATCTTTAATAACAAAGTTAATTAAGGAAATTGATTATCTTGAATGGTGGATATTTTTTTTAGACTAAAATACTGAAAATACCGTTAGCCAATGGCGTAAACTCACCCAAGTTCTAGTAAACTTGTATTTTTCACCCATGTAGACAAAATCTTTGCATTTTCCGTCCACTAATTCCTACTAATCTTATTTCCACTGTTTTAGGTATATTACTGGGCTACGTATCAAACTACGCCTTCTCCAAGCTCCCGCTCCACCTAGGCTGGCGCCTCATGCTCGGAGCCGGAGGAATCCCGTCGGTCTTCCTGGCCCTCGGAGTCCTAGTGATGCCCGAGTCGCCCCGGTGGCTCGTCCTCCAGGGTCGACTCGGGGACGCGAAGCGTGTCCTGGATAGAATGTCCGATTCCAAAGAGGAGGCTTTGCTCCGGCTGGCCGACATCAAAGAGGCGGCTGGGATCCCCGAGGAGTGCAACGACGACGTCGTCCAGATGACGAAGCGCAGCCACGGAGAAGATGTTTGGAAGGAGTTGCTTCTCCACCCCACGCCCACCGTTAAGCATATTCTCATCGCCGGCATCGGGATTCACTTTTTTCAACAAACTTCTGGCATCGACGCTGTCGTTTTGTACAGCCCCAAAATTTTCAAGAAAGCAGGTATAGCAGAAAATAAAAATAATAAATTACATCAACTTGGTATATTACGGTTATTACCACATGCAATGGCAATTATTGTTTCAAAATCCAAACTTAGGACTTCTATATCTAACTAAAATTAATTCATCTTTCTGCCCATGGAGTTTGTGTTTATATTTTATTGCTAGTTATGTTTGAGAGGCCTGGGGCCCGAAATTTTGGCTCAAAAAGAGGAGCCCCGTTAAGAGTAATTATATATATTATTTGTTGAAAACAAAATATGCATAAGACGCGTTGGTTCGAATCCCGCCCATAACACTTCTTTTAAATTTTTATTTGTCAAAAACAAGGCTTGTGCAAAATCTGTTGCTACCAAGTTTTGAACTTGTACCAAAGAAAATACAAGGAAACCCAAGCCACTACACCAAAGCATATTTTGCATGTGGTGTAGATTTTTTAGATATCTAAATTATAATTATCTGTTATTATTGTATAATTGCAAAAAAATTTAAGGCCCCACTTAATGATTTGGCCTAGGGTGCCGAAATATCTTGGGCCGGCCCTGGTTATGTTTTTTCTATTTTTTTGATTCTGTCTTTGAAAATGTTAACACAAATAAATTCATGTTAGATTGGTCAAAAACAGTCTAAGATATAATGTATAGTTCTTTTTTATAATTATTTTAAACTTTTCAGATTTCTCTCGTGAAGAATCAAATAATTGCAAAATTATTTCCCGTGTTTACTATTTGTTGGTGGCATCACCTGTCAGGTATAACGGACGAAGACATGTTGCTACTCTGCACGGTGGCTGTAGGAGTCGTCAAGACCATGTTCATTCTCGTGGCCACATTTTTACTGGATCGGGTCGGGCGAAGGCCGTTGCTTTTAACCAGCGTCGCCGGAATGATCTTGTCCCTCGCCAGTCTAGGGATGTTTCTAACAATCATAGACCAATCCACCAAGAAACTATACTGGGCCCTAGCTCTGGCCATCACCTCGGTGCTGGCTTACGTCGCGACCTTCTCCATCGGTATGGGGCCCATCACATGTGTCTACAGTTCCGAGATCTTCCCCTTGAGGCTGCGGGCCCAGGGGATGAGCATGGGAGTGGCTATGAACCGCGTGATGAGCGGTATCATATCGATGACCTTTTTGTCCTTCTCGAAGGCGATTACCATTGGAGGGGCCTTCTTTTTCTTTATGGGAGTGGCTGTGGTTGGGTGGGTATTCTTTTACACGCTGCTGCCCGAAACGCAGGGGAAGACCCTCGAGGAAATGCAGGTCTTGTTTGGCACCTTCTTCAGGTGGAGGACGACGATGAAGGAGTTGGAGAAGAACAAGAGAGTTACTGGTACCGACGGTGAAGGCGATCAAGGTAATGGTAACAGTCAGATTCATATGGGGACCGCTAAGAACTAAATGTTACTGATCTATTTATGTCGTTCAGTTAGATGGTTCGTATACAGTCCGATGGACCTTGTTTGGATTGAAAGAAAATATGTCTAGAGAGAGAAAAGAAAAGAAAAGAAAGGAGATGCCAGTGATGTTAGAGAGAGAGAGAGAGGAGTGTAGGCATGTAAAAATTCTAGCCTATCACAAATTGCCACGTGTTGTTAGGGCATGTAAATTGGCCAATCAAATGTTGCCAAGTGCCTATAAGTCAAAGTCAAAATTTCATAGACGGACCAATTAAGTGATACTAAGTGTTCGTGGTCAAAGGTCAAAGACATATAGATGGACCAATCAAATGGTGCCACGTGTCAAAATGACACAATTATTATTTTATCAAGTCCGGCCAGTCAAATTAGGCTATTTGGTGAATAATAATATATCTCTTTATATATAATTACCTTTTTCTAAAATAAAACGAAAGAAAAGGTAATTATCAAATTATTATTATTCCTTTTAAATTCAATAAAGAAAATAATTAAAGAAATCAATATGGAAGGTTAGGGTTGGAGTATTCATCCCACATCCTTATAAATAGAGGTGCTCCCTCTCATATTTTTTATCATGATCTGAAGATCAAAGCCCTTAAACCCTTCAAAATTCTTCAAGTCTGCCTCCACCAAGAAGTTCTTCGAATCGAAGCTTCAAAGCCTCGAAGAACTTTCAACCTATAGTTGTGGAGTTTGTGAAGACTAGAATAGCCATTTGGATCAAGAGCAAATTCAACCCAAGTGATTACTGGATTGAGGATTGCAAGAGATGCTTGGAGGGGATTAGGAAATTGAAGGTTTAAGCTTGCAGTACATGGGCTGATTCCTATTTTCTCATTACGTTTCTTCTTTCTTTTTCTTATCCAACCTTTGGTTGGATGTTTAAGGGTAAAATGTGGCAGTTTTCTGGGCTTATTGCTCCTCTTATCGATGTACCCTTAGCGATTCTTAATATATTTCTTTTGCAGATAAAAAAAGAAAGGCTTCGGTACTGCTAGGGAATGGCCTTAGGCCCTTAAACACCATGCACATGGCCATCCATAGCTAGCGAATCTCAGGACACCTACAGAGAGGCCGAAACTTAGATTCCACCAAGTGCTATGAGCGATAAAGAGTAGGTTTAACCCCACCAAACAGACACAGAGACTTGATCTGAAGCATTGGGCGACAGAATAAAAAGTACTTATACATTGAACCAACCACTTGCAATGAAGATCTTCATTTTTACACAGTTTTCACAATGAAATACATGGCTCATTCTAATATTATTATAATATCTTTATTGGGTAGAAATAAGCTTAAGGAGAAGGTACATCAACCCTTCCCCAAACCCCGCAATGGCGGGAGTCTCGTGAACTGGGTTTGCCCTTTTAGAAGATACATAACCCTCAAGAGGAAACATAAAGAGGGAGTGATCGATCGAGTTATTTTTTTCTATGATTACGGAATGTCTGCGTTAGCTTTAGAGATCCTCTGTGCCAATTTTTTGGTGTATTGATGTACCAAATATTTGTCAGCCGTAGAATTGTGTGAGAATCTCTAAGCATGATCCGGCAGCTTAAAAGACTTGGCTTGTCAAAATAAAAAAAGTGGCCATTTAGCTAGGCTATTGTACACGCCTTGAGCGAAATAATTGGAAGGTGTGCAGGCCCTCCTCGGTCTCGTTGATACCATTGTTCTAGTTTCGCAAAATTGTTTTGCTGATTAAAAAAATAAACGTATGAAAGGACTCTTTTATTAACAAAGATCTCAACTCATGCAAGAATTAAAAAACACGAATCAATCATAATCCGTTTTGATACAAGCAAAATTGTTGCTAGGGCAAACAGAAGTTTAATTCTATAACGGAGGTGAGCAAACTTGGTGCTCAAAAAGATCCCAACAGATTCTCTATCTCTTTCTGTCAAAGAAATTAAAAAAAATGACAAAAACACTAATCAGCTGCGACTAATGCACTTCAAGAGAGTCAACCATCAGGCAACAAAGAACTAAACATAAGGAAAAAACTAAAGAGCAAACAAATTTGCGAAAACATGCACTTGCACACTTAGTTGCCCGAGCAGGGGCGGAAGATATATCATAGAAGCTCCTCATTCGGGAGCGCCACAGGGAGCATTTAGGAATAACACGTGAAAATATAAATATGCAATGCAATTAAATGTTACTCCGTATTATTCGTCATTCATGTCAATTGCAAATATTGTCTTAGTGACCAAGTAATATCATGTTTATGTTAAGTACTTGGGCAAATTTAAGTTAATATTTTCCTATTATCTTATCAACACTTCATATTATCTTGCTTCGTATCTTTTATTTTTGTTTCTTTTGGTATTTTATCAACACTTCATATTATCTTGCTTGGTATCTTTTATTTTTGTTTCTTTTGGTATTTTATATGCACAATAGTTCTATCCTAATTGAGAGCGGGTTCCTTTCTCAATGGGAGTGAGGTCCATAGGAGAGTCTGACTTGAGAGCACGGGAGCGAGGTTCTGAGGTGGATTCGCCACCCACATAGGAGCTAGGTTCCTGCAACTAAACTTATACACACACTCGCATGGACCATCCATTCACGTGAGTGTGCAAGTGTTCGTGTAAATTGCGTATGTCCCTAGCAAGATTGATAAACAAAATATGTAAATATACACAGACAAGTATATGGCTCAAACCTCAATTTCAAGGGGTGATGTAGTTGGAGCGTATCTCTCGACAACTTTTCCTTCTTTGTTTACCAGAAACTTAGTAAAGTTCCACTTGATGTCATCTCCTAATAAGCCTCCTTTCTCTGATTTTAAGAACTTGAATATTGGTGCTGCAATCTCTCCATTCACCTGAATCTATACGAGCCAAAAGATTAGTCACGATAATTTTGCTTCGTTTAATGTACGGATAATTTTATTTGTTTCCGAATCCAAAACTGATTTACAAACATATGAATAGTGTTGTGTGTCACTGAATAAACACAAAATATGCATACAATTCCATGACGTGTGGACAGTACAGGTGAAGTCGGAAATTTACTTAAGTGGAGGCAAGTGAAAAAACAAAGTTTTAATGTCCGCTGGAAATACTGTTCAATGACGATATAAAGAGAACTGAAAAATGAAGTATATTTGTATCGCGCAAAAAGTAGGATACTCAAAATCTTTTGAAAAAAATTGAATTACTTCTAGCGGTAATAATGAAAATTTAAAACAAACAAAAGGAGAAAGGAAAACACATGGACTTCTTTGAAAGCATGAGAAATGGTTTGCGCCAGACGCCAATAATGGGATTAGTAGGAAAATTATACAATCCTCCGAGGGGGTTAAAATAGAATAGCTTCTAAAACCGTAGCCCGAAAACTCACCCTTTTCAAAAGAAGTAGGATTATAATTTAGTGCACGGCCACTGTTTTCCCGGAATCTTGAATGCATGTCTGAAGGTGTGGATTTTTAAGAATCAATCTTTCAGTGGGAAAGGGTTTGGCGAAGGCACTTTTCCGGTTCTACCGTATTTAAAAGCTTCTGCTATTTCCATCTTTAAAATAAACTCAGGGGCTTTGTTCGTTTGGGGGTTTTGAGGGAGGATTTTAAAAGTAATTAGTGCAAAGAGATGAATAAATTTTTTTTATTGAAAACAATGGCCAGAGATGCTACTGAAGGGGTGTTCCACTTTCTCCAAATATGAACTTTTAGAAAAAGAAGGTAATTTTAAGCTCAAAAATCATGTGTTTACGCAAATAATTTTCAATCAATATGGATCTTGTTTGATAGATCTCATTAAGATCTTTTAAACGGTGCAAAAAAAAATTGAAGAAATATTTTTCATTTTCATTATATTTGAGTTTAAAATTACCAATTTTTGAAAAAAAAAGTATTTTTTTTTGTAAAAGTGGAACACCGGGTGAAAAAGAAAGCGGAATAAGGCCGAGAAGTCTATGGACAATACATTTTCTTCAGAAACTACATACAGAAGAAAACAAACCCAAAAAGAAACAATAATTGAGAGTGCAATTTGTAAGGGGTTATAAGGTGTCTCATCATATGACCACTAAAACTCCAAAAAAGACCAAACAGAAGAGGGAAAGACTTTAAAAGGTGAAGTAGACTAGGGCCGTAAATGAACTGAATCGAGCTGAATATTAGAATGTTTAGATTCATTCATTTAATTTTTTAGAGAATTCGAGTTTGAGCCGAACTCAATGACAATTATGACGAGCTGAACTTGAACCGAGCTTGCCTAAGTTTGGGTCAAAGTTGTTCGTGAGTCTTAACGACCCAATAATTGTAGACACCCCAATTTGGCCTAACGATTATTTCAAGTCCCACATTGGGACAATCCCGATGATGAAATGGATACAGTGATTGCTGATTGCTTCATTGAGGACCTTAGGACTTTCGGTGAGAACTTTGACCACTTAGAGGACCCAATTCAAAGCCATACAGCCTTTCAGACAGAAATACAGAAGCCTAGGAGAATCCATCTGACGGCCGTAACATCGATCTAACGGCCACAACATCAATCCCTCACCCGAGCAACCTGCTGCCAGCAAAATCTCCCTGAGAGATCAATCCCTCGGCCGCAAGATCTATCCTTCGGCCGAGACATCCATTCCACGGCCGCGACATCCTTTACTCGGCCGCCAGATCGACCTTTTTCCAGACTCTGGAACGTTCTGTCAGACGTTTGGTTTGATCCAACTACACTACCTTTCCGATGCGTTCGGGCTACGTTCGGAGATTACGACGTAGAGTTAGAGATACATTGCAATTGCAATTGCCATCTCATGATTTGATTGGCCAGAGTGAGTCATCCCTATGCCTATATAAAGGAGCCTTTGGGCTCCGAAATAAACACAAAAATTGAGATACCTACACACTCAATCAAGCCACGAAACTCTGTCAAAAATACCCTCTCAAACCTACTCTTCAAAAGCCCTAACCTCCCGAAGGCAGCCGTCAATCCGGCGATCAAACCCCGAAGTTCAAACCCTAACTCTAGGGTTTTCAATCAAGCGATCAGTCAAACACAATCAAATCCGAAGCAATCAAGCAACTGAGGGATCAAGGAGGTGAGGCCCAACGGCCTCTGGTTTGCCTTATTTATTGTCCCTTTTTACTAATCGTAGTATTTTGATCAACTGTTAATCTTTTTGTCTGGTGTGAGGAAGAACACCGACCGGGGCTTCGATCCATCGGCCGGTATATCAAACCAGGAGGATCCCTCGGCCGTGAAATCTATTCACCGGCCGCGAGATCCATCTCCCTGGGACATTTTGTTTGTTTGATCTACTTTCTGATGCATGCTTCAATTATCGCACTGGCTCACTTTGCTTACTGTTTAAAGGAATAACTAAACAGACTATGTGTTAGAATTAGACAAAGCATCTATACGTCTTATGTTGAACGATTATGGGCCAGTCTCACGACTGAGCAGAGAGGGGTGCCTAACACCTTCCCCTTACTGTACTTTTGGCTCCCGTATCCAGAATCTCTATCTGTTTTTCCAGTTTTAATAAACTGGGTGGCGACTCTATTTGATGATAACCGTTATCATGTGGCGATGTTCCTAGCCATGGGAATGTCCATGATTTTGGTTTATGAAATGAGCAACCAATCGAGCAAACACAACGTGATCAATCTGTATGGCGATGCCCCGCTTGGGAGGTGTCTACAATAATATCATATATTTATGCTCTCATACAGGTCTAAAGCTGCAAATAAAAATTTTAGTACGTAAATAAATACATATAAAATGATAATGTGAAATTGGGGGAAAAACGAGAGCCCTCCAAATTAGGTTTCTCACTCTCACACATTATATATATATGGACAAAGGTACAAGTACAAATATACCCCTATGTAAAAGATACATAACAAAAAAAACCCAACAATTTAACACTCCCCCTCAAGTTGGTGCAAAGATATCTATCAAGCCCAACTTGAACACAATGGGATGAAAAATCTTACTACTAAGCTCTTTTGTAAATATATCAGCTAACTGGTTCTCAGACCTTACAAACGACATACATATCAAACCATAACTCAACTTTTCCTTGATGAAATGCCTATCGATCTCGATATGATTCGTTCTGTCATGCTGCACAGGATTATGAGCAATATTTATAGCCGCTTTGTTGTCACAATAAAGTTTCACAGGATCATCGTCAAAGAGTCCCAAATCCTTCAACAAGGTTTGGAGCCACAAAAGCTCACACACGCCGTGAGCCATAGCCCTATATTCAGCTTCTGCACTAGATCTAGCTACCACTAACTGCTTCTTACTGCGCCAAATAACCAAATTCCCACCAAAAAAGGTGCAGTAGCCAGAAGTGGAGCGCCTATCATCCACTGAACCAGTCCAGTCTGCATCAGTAAATGCTTCCAACCTCAAGTGACCATGATTGGAAAACGAAATTCCTTTACCTAGAGCTGATTTGAGATATCTCAAAATATGATAGACTGCATCCAGATGCACTGCACGTGGCTCATGCATAAATTGGCTGACAACTCCAACGGCATATGTAATATCTGGTCTAGTGTGAGATAAGTATATCAGGCGGCCCACAAGCCTCTGGTATCTTTCCTTATCTGTATGCTCCCCAATAGCTCCACTGAGATGATGATTAGCCTCAATAGGTGAGTCTGCAGGTTTGCACCCCAACATTCCTGTTTCTTCCAAGAGATCAAGAATATACTTTATTTGAGAGACAAAGATATCTTTATCAGATCTTGCCACCTCCATCCCAAGAAAGTATCTCAATGACCCCAAGTCCTTAATCTTAAACTCTTGAGCAAGACAAGCCTTAAGATGGAGTATTTCTTCTGCATCATTGCCAGTCATAATTATGTCATCCACATAGACAATGAGGATAGCAATCTTGCCATTACCTCCCTTGATGAACATAGTATGATCTGCCTGACTCTGGCAGTAACCAAATCTCAACATTGCTTTAAGAAATCTGTCAAACCAAGCTCTCAATGACTGCTTCAATCCATAGAGGGTCTTTCTCAATCTACACACTTTCCCTTCGGTTGCAAAGGAAGAGAAACCTGGTGGTATATCCATGTACACTTCTTCTTCTAAATCACCGTGAATAAATGCATTTTTAACATCGAATTGTTGAAGAGGCCAATTCAAAATAGCAGCACAAGAGAGTAAGGTTCGAATAGAGTTCATCTTTGCTACCAGAGCAAAGGTTTCCTCATAGTCAATTCCGTATGTCTGAATATAGCCCTTGGCAACAAGTCTCGCCTTGTACCTCTCAACTATCTCATCTGCCTTATGTTCCACTGTGAACACCCATTTACAACCCACTGATTTCTTTCCCTCCAGAGGAGATACTAGTTCTCAGGTGCCATTCTTTTTCAAAGCCGTCATCTCCTCTACCATAACTTCTTTCCACTTAGGTATTATGAATGCTTCATTCCAACTCTGTGGGATAGATATGGAAGAGAGAGAGGAAATAAATGCACGATACGAAGGAGATAAACAATCATATGAAACAAACTGAGAGATGGGATGTTGAGTACACTATCTAACTCCTTTTCTATGAGCAATAGGAGCATCAAGATTATCAGAAACAAGAAAGGATGGTTCATTACCAGATGAGTCAGCTGAAGAATCAGAAATTGGACTTGAAATCGGAGTAGGTGATAGTGATTGGCAAGGTGGTATCACACAGGCCGGTTGTCCCTTTTTCCGTCAAGAAAACTTTTGCAAGTTCGGCAACCTATGCGGGTAAAGCCTACCATCGTCAACATCTTGGCCACTCATGTCATGTTCTGCTCTTGCTTCAGATATGGGTTCTTCCCTAGCGTTTTCCTTCTCCCCCTTACCATAACAAGGTATTGGGAAGTAAGACCATGACTCCTGAGTATGGGATGTCAGCATCTCTTCCTCCATATGATTCTCCCCCTGAAGAGATGTAGCGGAGAGATGGTAAAAAGAAGTTGTTTCTCAAAAGGTGACATCCATAGAAACAAAATGTTTACGGGAGTGAGGGTCATAGCATTTATATCCCTTTTGGGTAGGGGAATAGCCAAGGAAAACGCATTTACGAGCCTTGGGATCTAACTTGTCACCAGGATGTTTAGGATCATGGACAAAACACACGCAACCAAAAACTTTGGGTGGAAGGGAAGAAACCGAAGAACTACGAGGGAGAAACTCAAGAGGAATTTTAAATTGAAGAACGCTGGATGACATGCGATTGACAAGATAAGCTGCAATAAGAACAGTTTCGCCCCAATAAAATTTTGGGACATTCATGGTGAACAAGAGAGAACGGGCTACCTCAGCAAGATGACGATTTTTACGTTCAGCAACTCCATTCTGCTGTGGAGTGCCAACACAAGTTGTTTGAAAAAGAATGCCACACTCACTAAGATATGCCCGAAATTGCCCATCAAGATACTCAATCTCATTATCACTACAAAGGATTTTAATGTTGGTGTCAAATTGAGTACGAACCATCTGATGAAAAGATTTAAAGCATGAAAACACTTCATTTTTGGGCCAAAGTAAATACACTCAAGTGACACGAGAATAACAGTCAATAAAAATGACAAACCATCGATAGCCAGAAATAGAAGTAACCGGGGAAGGACCCCAAACATCAGAATGAATAACCGTAAAAGGAGAATCACTTCGTTGATTAACATGAGTATAAAAAGAGCGTTTGTGTTTAGCCAGCTCACACGCTTCACAAAAAAATTGACTCATACTACATTGCTTAGTTAAAGTAGGAAAAAGTTTTTCTAAAATCCCAAAAGATGGGTGACCTAATCTACGATGCCACTGATGCAATAAAGGAAGAGCTGAACTCGTATCTGTTGCAAAAGCTTGACCCAATGACAGGGGTGTAAAAGGTAGACGAGGTGCAGACTCCAAAAATATAGACCACCATGAGCTTTACCACTGCCAATCATTCTCCCCGTATCCAGCTCCTGCAAGACACAATGTGTAGGAAAAAATGTCACGAAGAAATTCAATGAGTGGGTAAGACTACAAACAGAAAGAAGGTTAGTCGAAAAATTTGGAACATGGAGAACTGAAGAAAGAGAAATGGTTGGAGAATAGCGGATGGAACTTTTCCCTGAAATAGCAGATAGGGAATCATCAGCTATTCTGACTTTATCCTTACCAGAACATGTAGAGTAGGAGTCAAAAAAGGATGAACAACCTGTCATATGATCGGTGGCACCAGAATCTATTATCCAAGGAAGAGAGGAAGAAGCAGTAGATGCACTAGCTGGGATACCTGTGTGAGCAAAGTACGAGGATGTAGTGGAAGTAGAAGCCGTAGAAGATGGAGAATCAAGTCTGGCCATTAGGCGCCTGAGAGTCTGTAACTCCCCTGAGAAAAAGGACCACCACTTTGGGAAGTACCAAGCACGGGAGCTTGCAAATGAGCACCAATAGGGTCAGGCATCATGTCAACAGTAGACTCCAAAACATGTGCATGAGGACGCATAGGACCACCACCTCGACCACTACCTTTTCCACTGCCTTTCCCACGAGAGGGACGACCATTTAACTTCCAACAGAATTCCCTCATATGACTGGTTTTATTGCAATAGTCACAACGGAGCAATTCTTTATCAACAAGACCACTCTTATCACCAAGCTGACCCTGGGTAGACTTACCATCCCGTGGAGTAGGAATAGCAACTAAGGCAGAGCGATCCGGAATTGAAGGATGAACCATCGCACTCCGTCTACTCTCCTCCTGTTGAACACAAGCATAGGCCTCTCCTAGAGTAGGAAAAGGAACCCGGCCTAGCACCTGCACTCGAATCGGATCATATTCTATGTCAAGACCAGCAAGGAAATCATAAATGCGCTCCTTCTCCACCATCTGGTGAAATGTAGTAGCATCAGCAGTTCAAACAGCTTGAAAAACCCGATAGTAATCAAGCTCTTGCCACACTCCACGCAACTCAGCATAATACTTAGCAAGAGATCGATTGTGTTGATCCAACCCCTAAGTTTCTTCCTTAACTCAAAGGCTTGAGCATCATTACCCTTTCGGGAATAGGTTTGTGCCACAGTAGTCGAAACCGTAAATGGAGTATCCATGAGCAAGAAAGTATGACGAATAGTAGGGATCATAGAGTTGAATAGCCAAGTCATAGCCAAAGCATTCTGTGACTTCCAAGTCTCAAATTCTGGTCCAGCATTTGTTGGTTGTGTAACAGGCCCTGCGATGAATTTCGACATGCCCTTGGCCGTAATGGCCAAGGTAAAAGAGCGAGACCAGAGCAAATAGTTGGTACCATCCAATTTAATTTGATAAATATCGAGGGGAGTGTTATCCAGAGTCCCAACACGACTCCCTTCATTCTTTGTATCAGCGGAAGCTTTTTGTGCATTACCCGACATATCAACACGAGAACAGAGATTCCAAACAAATAATACCCAATAAATCCAACACAAAACAGCCTTGGAAACAGCAACAGCAGCAAACAGAGAACTACGTTTTGACTTGATACCTTCCAAGAGTACGTAGGCAACTTGAGAATTTTTCTTAAGTTCAGTCAATCCATCAAAAAAAAAAATCCCTTATGAACTACGTTTGACTTGATCACATTTTGGGTACGTAGGCAACTTGAATTTCGAGCTCAATCATCCAAAAACAAAAACCCTTTTGAACTACGTTTGGTTTGATCTCATTTGGGGTACGTAGGCAGTTTTGGGAAAAATTGTGTTTACTTTATTCTTCAAGGGATAAGTAGACTAAATGTTGAAATTTATTCATCAAACCAAATCAAAGAAAGCAAGCGACATGTGGTGGATCGTGTTGACGGATTGTTCTTTTGACTTCTCAAAAGAACTGGCATATCCTCATTCTCATAGTTCAAGTTCAGACTCCATGCTCTCTGACGCATCTTCTATACCCAAATCAAGACTCTCGATGCCCCAAACATTTGCCACATCAAGGTGTCCCCTCAAGCTTCATGGAGGATTAGGATGAAGAGATGCTCTTTGCCTCGGCTTACTTTGGCATGAACTCTCCAGCTTTGTTGGTGATGGGAAAAAGTCGCTCTCTTGCCTTCATTTGCTTCTGCTAAATCCCTCTGACTCCATTGGTGATGACAAAAGATGGAGTCGCTCCATTGCCTTGGTGTGCTCCCATTGTGATCTCTCCAGCTTCACGGATGATTATAGAAGGTTGAGTAACTCGCTCACCTTGGCTTGCATGATCTGGCTTCGTGGGTGGCGACAACAGGTAGAGTCACTCCCTTGTGTTGGCTTGCTTTGCATGAATCCTCATGTTGCACAGATGATTGTGGAAGGTAGAATCGGTTTGTGGGTGTGGCTTGCTTTTGTACTAGGCTGTCCAACTTCACAGATGACTGTAGAAGGTAGAGTAGCTGGCTTGCCTTGGCCTGCTTTTGCCTGAATCCATCAAACTCCAAGAACGATGGTAGAAGGTAGAGTTGCTCCCTCGCTCTCGTTTGCCTCTACTGGTCACTCCAACTTCATGGATGATTGAAGAAGTTAGAGTAGCTCGCTTGCCATGATCTGCTTTTGGCATGAATCCTTCAGACTCAAAGGATGATAGTAGAAGGGAGAGCCACTCCCTCTCTCTTGTTTGCTTTTGTACACGCTTATTTGTTGTTTATGGAAGAAATTGAAAAATGAAAATATATATAAAGTAACATGTTTTATTATTAAATCAAGAAAAATTATTAAGATTATAAGAACATATATTACACTAATAATATCGATAATAATCGAAATTAGATATCACATTCGTTGACACTTAAAAATTGAGGGATCCGGACCCTACATAGTTCCGCCAGTGTCTTGGTCTGCCCTTTTATCCCAGAAGGTTTCGTAAAAGATTATGCTATGGTGGAGCATTTATTGGATTAGCCTTGCATCCATTTCCAATTAGTTATGAGCTGGTTGATAATGTGGCAGTTTTCTGGGCTTGTTGCCTATGCTAATGTTTTGCTCCTCTTATCAATGTACCCTTAGCGATTCTTAATATATTTCTTCTGCAGATAAAAAAAGAAAGGCATCGATACTGCCAGGGAGCATTGCCTTAAACACCATGCACATGGCCATCCATAGCAAATCTCAGGACACCTACAGAGAGGCCGAAACTTAGATTCCACCAAGTGCTATGAGTAATAAAGAGTAGGTTTAACCCACCAAACGGACACAGAGACTTGATCTGAAGCATTGAACGACAGAATAAAAAGTACTTATACATTGAACCGACCACTTGCAATGAAGATCTTCATTTTTACACAGTTTTCACAATGAAATACATGGCTCATTCTAATATCATTCTAATATCTTTATTGGGTAGAAATAAGCTTAAGGAGAAGGTGCATCAACCCTCCCCCAAACCCCGCAATGGCGGGAGTCTCGTGCACTGGGTTTATTTTTTACTATGATTATGGAATGTCTGCGTTATCTTTAGAGATCCTCTGTACCAATATTTTTGGTGTACTGATGTTCCAAATATTTGTCAGCCGTAGGATTGTGTGAAAATCTTTAAGCATGATCCTACAGCTGAAAAAGACTTGGCTTGTCAAAACAGCTAAAAATAATTAAAAAAAGTCCATTTGGCTAGGCTATTGTACACGCCTTGAGCGAAATAATTGGGAGGTGTGCGGGCCCTCCTCGGTCTCGTTGATACCATTGTTCTAGTTTCACAAAATTGTTTTGCTGATTAAAAAAATAAACGTATGAAAAGACTCTTTATTAACAAAGATCTCAACTCATGCAAGAATTAAAAAACACGAACCAATCATAATCCGTTTTGATATAAGCAAAATTGTTGCTAGGGCAAACAGAAGTTTAATTCTATAAAGGAAGTGAGCAGACTTGGTGCTCAAAAAGATCCCAACAAATTCTCTATCTCTTTCTGTCAAAGGAAAAAATGACAAAAACACTAATCAGCAGCTAATGCACTTCAAGAGAGTCAACCATCAGGCAACAAAGAACTAACATAAGGAAAAAACTAAAGAGCACACAAATTTACGAAAACACTTGCACACTTAGTTGCCCGAGCGGGGGCGGAGGCAGGGGAGCAGAGGATCATAGAAGCTCCTCATTCGGGAGCGCCACAGTGAGCATTTAGGAATAATACGTGAAAATATAAATATGCAATGCAATTAAATGTTATTTTCGTCATTCATGTCAATTGCAAATATTGTCTTAGCGACTAAGTAATATCATGTTTATGTTAAGTACTTGTGCAAATTTAAGTTAATATTTTCCTATTATCTTATCAACACTTCATATTATCTTGCTTGGTATCTTTTATTTTTGTTTCTTTTGGTATTTTATATGCATAAGAGGTTCTATCCTAGTTGGGAGCGGGTTTCTTTCTCAATGGGAGTGAGGTCCATAGGAGAGTCTGACTTGAGAGCGCGGGAGCGAGGTTCTGAGGTGGATTCGCCACCCACATATGAGGTTCCTGCAAATAAGCTTATACACACACTCGCACGGACCATCCATTCATGTGAGTGTGCAAGTGTTCGTGTAAATTGCGTATGTCCCTAGCAAGATTGATAAACAAAATATGTAAATATACACAGACAAGTATATGGCTCAAACCTCAATTTCAAGGGGTGATGTAGTTGGAGCGTATCTCTCGACAACTTTTCCTTCTTTGTTTACCAGAAACTTAGTAAAGTTCCACTTGATGTCATCTCCTAATAAGCCTCCTTTCGATTTTAAGAACTTGAATATTGGTGCTGCATTCTCTCCATTCACCTCAATCTATACGAGCCAAAAGATTAGTCACGATAATTTTGCTTCGTTCAATGTATGGATAATTTTATTTTGTGTTTATTCAGTGACACAACACTATTCAAAATAGTGACACACAACACTATTCAAAATAACGATATACAAACGTATGAATAGTGTTGTGTGTCACTGAATAAACACAAAATATGCATACAATTCCATGATGCGTGGAATACTGTTCAAAATAATGAATGGATAATCAACAATACTGTTCAAAATATGCATAAACACAAAATATGGATAATCAACATTACTGTTCAATGACGATAAAGAGAACTGAAAATGAAGTATATTTGTATAGTGCAAAAAGTAGGATACTCAAAAAATTTTGAAAAAAATTGAATTACTTCTAGTGGTAATAATGAAAGTTTAAAACAAACAAAAGGAGAAAGGTAAACACACACATTTATATACTGTTCCACCTTTACTAGGAATGGAAGTTATGAGGACTTCTTTGAAAGCATGACAAATGGTTTGCACCAATTAATGGGATTAGTAGGAAAATTATACAATTCTCAGAGGGGGTAAACTACAATAGCTTCTAAAACCATAGCCCGAAAACTCACACTTTTCAAAAGAACTAATTTAGTGCACGGCCACTGTTTTCCTGAAATCTTGAATGCATGTCTGAAGGTGTGGATTTTACAGAATCAAATTTTCAGTGGGGAAGGGTTTGGCGAAGGCACTTTTCCGGTTCTACCGTATTTAAAAGCTTCTGCTATTTCCATCTTTAAAAAAAATCTTGCCATTCGATTTCTGAATCACTATTTAGTTCCTATCCACTCTTCTTCTCTTTGAGTAGTTACCTTTTCAAATATCGGGAACTCAGCTTTGAACAAAGTGCACACAGTTTCCTGGATCTCCTCGTTAGTTCCTGGTTCTTGCCAACCAAACTGGTTACAAGGAAATGCTAAAATCTCAAAACCTGTGATAACAAAATCAGCAATCAGAAGTATAAGGAAATACAAAAATAACTAGAGTTGGAAAAATGGTAAGGGGACCATGAACAAACCTTGGTCTCTGTACTTTTCGTACAACATGTTCAATTCTTTGTAGTTTGATTGTGTTAACCCACTGGGTAAAGGGAGCCCAAGGAAAAAAGGTGAAAACATTGATGTTAGTTTGAACAGCTGATGTATGGTTGAATGAATGTTATATATGTTTCAATTTGATATTAGTATCAAACAAACAAGGCAGCGGAAGTCATCAGCCAAGAAACTAAGTAGGTTTCAAGAAAAAAGCAGCATTCCGATGCTGCAATAGCTGGCCATGTTCATCTTTTCCGAAATCTCCAAAGAGCTCTAAATATTTCCACAAGTAAACTAGATGGCCAAAGGGGTCATTCACCATTTTTCTCTCCCTAGTTTAGAGTTTCTGTTTTTGTACGTACTATTTGAGACATGTCATTTTATGCTTAAAGCATGTCCTTTGTTGAGGATAACATCGGTCTTTTTCACAGCCATGGGAGGAAAAATTTTTAAGTAGTTATTGTAATTTTCCAGGCTGACTTTATCCATGAACTGAGAAACAGCTTAGATTTAAGGGTAGGAATAGTGGATAAGGTCTCTCCTTTCCAGGATCGATGTTCGCCTATTCCTCCTCCTATTGGTTGTCAAGGGAAAAAAGTCCAAAATAATCACGCGGGGTATAGTTACCACTATATCATCAATTGCAGTCTTTCAACACTTGTTTCTTAGATTTAACTTCCTTTCTTCTAAGGCTTCTCATTTGGCCTAGGTGATGCTCTCTGGACATCGGCATTGTTGAGTTCTTAATACTTCGAGAGCCTTTTTTTTGCAATCCATTCTTAACATCATTAGATGGGGCAACTGAAACAATCTTCTTAGTTGAAACAAGTTGTCAGTCAAGCTACTAATTCTAACTTGCCTCTCTAGCATGCTCGATAACACTTCGGACTTCAGAGTATAGAAACAGCAGTTGATATGTCTGACCCCTTGGTTATAAAAGGCAGCAGAAGAGAGCACCTAATCACCAGCATAGTTATCCGAAGTCCAATTCCAGCATTTTTTAAGCAATACTGCATTTTATATCTCTATGGAAGCAAAGTGATTCACTGTCTTGCTCAATTCGAAAGGCCCTATACTTCTTGTAGAAACGAACCCCTCTAAGATTCAACCGCATACCTCAAAAACGACTTCTGGTCTGGGTTAAACCTTTCAGGATATGCTATAACTACGTGGAATATTGACAGCTAAGAGAACGATGCAAAACGTGAAATTCAATTCTTTGACCACAAACAGCATCAACTATAGAAATAAAGAAAATTTTAAGGAAAAGTAAAAGATAAAAGTTCACCCACTCCTCAACACTGATTGAGCTGATCAAAAATGCTGAGAGGATATCCAGTTTATTGCTCGTGTTAAAATTCTGGAGGGAAAATCTTCACTATCAACAGCTTGAGTTCATCCACCAAGTGCCAGTATCAATGAGATTGGACATGCGATTTCACAACAAATATGAAGTTGCTTCTCCAGAGTTTGGATGCAACAATTACAGGTGGGTTTATTTGTATTCATTGAACAACTATCCTATAGAATAGGGGATTTCCAGTACCTTGAGGTATCGGGAATTGGTAATCCCCTCACATTAGTAATGTCGGATTACTCATCTGTGAAATTAGGACATCCCCTAAAAATAAGTCCAGATGCCAGGCGAACATGGCCTAAGTTTTTTTTTAGCAAAACTACCATGTAGTGGTTCTTGCCATTCTTTTACGTTAACTTTATTTGGATTTAGAGAGGTAGTTATCAAAACTAAATCATTTGTTTTTAGAGGATGTTAGGTTGGATATCCTCAATCCCAGTATTGGCTCATAGTGTTCAATCAGGGAGATTCAACAAACAATTATTAGCGGATCAAAAAAAAAAAAAACAATTATTAGTGTGATGAATAAACAACTACTGTATTGACAAACAAATCATTGCACAAAATAGCATAACCATTTGGAGTTTTGTTGCGAGTTATGATAAAAGATGAATATGGACTTCTATGAAGCGCATATACGGAAACAGACATGGGACACAACAATTCTCAAGAAATAGGGGCATGGATACGATAGGGGACACGACTTTTTTTTTTTTAAAAACTTTTTTAGTTATGCAAACGTACAATATAACCACCAAATATTTAGGTTTGGACTCCTTTCGAATGCAAGTGATGCGTATAACACGTACACATATGTTACTTTGGTCCAATACTTTCGAGGTTATAAGTATTTTACTCTGGAAAAACTATTTAAATTTATAGAAATCACCCTCCCCATGTTTGTCCCCGAAGTGTCCCTCACATATCCCCCCATTGTCCCTATTAAAGCATCCAACTCAATACCAATTGGCAATAAGTGAAGAGGCTGTAGGGTCATATACTAGTTTTGGAGGAGATAATTGACCGATGTGGGACAAACTCCAAAACTCCCCCGCATGTGCGATCCCCGACTCGCACGTGGAGAGGTAAATAAACGATCCAGAACACAAACAACAGTGTACTCATGGCACGCACAAACAAGGGGAAACAAATTCTCCAAAACCTAGCTCTGATACCATGTTGAAGCATCCAACTCAATACTACTTAGCAATGACTGGAGAGGTCGTCCAGACTCATATACTAGTTTTGGAGGAGATAATTGACTGATATGGGACAAACTCCAACAGTCCCCAAAATAAAAGAATATTGTAATTTTACGGGCATGGCACTTGGCGTGTCCCATATGCGTCCCTGGCGTTTCACGTATTGCTAGAGTGTCTGACACAAATAAGGTAATCTCTAGGAGTGCATGTGCTTCATAGATTAGATTCCGAAGTTGGATTCTTTTCCTTCATAGATATAAGAAGCATACAAAGAAACAGAGCAGAAAAAATAATCGAAGCAAAAATAGAATTAAACACAATATTGGTTGTGTCAATTAATCAATAGATTGAAGGAGAAATAGGATAAATCATTTACCATTTTGAAGCAACATTCACTACCAATACAACCTTCCCCTTGTAACTCTTTAGAGGTACACTATTGCCACGTATGTCCTGCACTTCCATCAATCAGCAAATAAACACATACATTGAAATTGCTTGACAAAAGAAGCGCAACATGCTTGCTCAAACAAAATAAGAACTATATGAGGAATGAAAAGAGGGATGACAGAAGATAGAACAGAACAAAAGTTTTGAACACTATTGCCACGTATATCCTGCACTTCCATCAATCAGCAAATAAACACATGCATTGAAATTGCTTGACAAAAGAAGCGCAACATGCTTGCTCAAACAAAATAAGAACTACATGAGGAATGAAAAGAGGGATGACAGAAGATAGAACAGAACAAAAGTTTTGAACCCACAATTTAAGTTGATTAGCGACTTGGGTAACCTTGATTTGAGTAACAATTCGAGTCAAAATAAACAATAATGGAGAAATTTAGTTTTGATGGGTTTTAATCAAATTTTCAGTCTTGAGACGGGAGCCTCGTGCACTGGATTTGCCCTTTAGTAGAGAAAATGGTTAGGGCTGGAAACCCTCTAATGCAAAAGAAACTTCAAAGAAATCCTAAGGTGTCATGTTCATGCTTGAAACCTCTCGGGTATTGTCACCTCCTTTACAGCCAATCCATACGAACCATTTGCTCCAACTTCAAGTGGGGCTCCTACTAGTGGATGTTGGATTTGTGGAAATTGTATATCCATCTCAAAACCAATCGGCAATGGGTGGAGAGGTCCAGCATGTTGTAGGATTATATTTTCTTAACAAGGTTTGT
Source organism: Rhododendron griersonianum (assembly GCA_018127125.1). Lineage (NCBI taxonomy): Eukaryota > Viridiplantae > Streptophyta > Magnoliopsida > Ericales > Ericaceae > Rhododendron > Rhododendron griersonianum. The sequence continues at coordinate 11,713,892 of CM030792.1, read as the reverse complement.
GGTCCCCAGGACTACTCGAAGTACGCCTAGCCCGATCACCTAGTTATAAAAACACAAACAGATATACCCTGACAGAAAATCTGAAAATGAGGGCAAATTAGAGAGAAAAAGAGAAACCCCAATCAATTGCTAAGGAAGGAACTGGAGATCAAAAGCCAGACATGAAGAAGTCCTTAATTCAAAACGTAATAAACTTGCAAAAGAAACCCATTATACCTTGACTGTGAAATCATAAATGGATTTGGGGGTTTCTTCAGCCGTATTTTGAGGAGGACGAGGTGGGTTTCTGAAGAAGAAGAAGGACAAAGCAAGACCCAGTAACAGAAGAGATGCCCAGTTGGTGAATCTCCATGAATACATGGTCCAACCTCTGCTTTTGACGGCAAGACCCAGTAACTTGAAGAATAACAATGAAAGAGGTTAGGAGACTGGTCGTGATTTATTAAAGTTTGTTCTTATTTTAAAAAAAATTACATTTTGTAGTTTTAGGTTAATGTTTCATTAATTATTAATTCTTTTCAGGCGGAAAAAATTAAAAATATCAATTTTTTTTTTGGGTCAAACGGAAAATTAAATAATTATGTTTAACAATCAAGGCTATAAAACTGTTTTGAATAGAGATAAAATTAATCTAAAAAAACTCTTTATTCAAAAAACAATTAGTTTTGAACATTATTTTTTATTTTTCAATTTCTTTAATCGAGGCAAACAAATAATTCAAAAAAAAAAATATAGCGTAGAACTAATAAATGTAAAAAAAAGAAGAAGAAGAATAAAGATAAAAAATAATCCTCCCATATTATTTTGAAATAAGTTTAAATGTTAGTCCATTCTATCTTTCTTCTCAACATTCCTCCGATCATAAAATATTAAAAATTTAAGAAACCCATGCAAGAAGAAGAAACATTCTGCGGCGAGTTTCTAAATTTTTTATTAAGGAAAAACTAGCATAAATCCCGTGCTACGCACATAACGGAAAATATATGAAAACCAGAAAAATGAAAAAATTACACTCTCTTCGTCCACAGATATTTGTGAACAGAGAGGCTATCGTAATTTTTTTGGAATGGGAGGAGTTGTAGTGCACTTGCCGCACTGCACCATGTTGTGCAATTTGTTCAAATGAAAATATGAGCCGTCTGTTCCGAGATGGACGGATGGATCGGCCACACTATACGTGTCGTGCGGGGTGCACTAAAGCACCCCGGGTCCAATTTTTATTACCTGGGTTTCATGAAACATAATGAGCAAATTCAAAAAGTGTGGACAATTGAACCGTTAATACCAGAGGATATCGAAAGTGGGACCCAATTGAGTTTCATATCACGTTAGTCCTACAAAATTCTAGGAACCCAAATTGATCTTCATATCACTAGATAACCTACAGAAAAAATATATATATATATATAATTCATAGGCGATTACCCTTTGGAGGTGTATTATTTAAGTTTGGCACATCAATTTACTTCTTAGACATTTTAACGTATGTTGACACTTTTCCGACGGAGCTGTTTTGCTAGCTGTGACTCGGGTTTTCGCCAATCCTTAGGGGATTGAATGTCTGGATTTCATACTCCACGTGTCCCGATCTTTATTGGTGGTGTGAAGTCGTTCCTGGTCTTAGACATTTATCTTCCTTGTTTCATTCTTAGTTGGATGGTTTTGGTATTTCCTTTGTCATTGTTTTCGGATGGATATTTGTAGATGCCGTTTGGCTTCTTTGAAATGATATGAATCGTGTTCAGATAAAAAAAAAAAACCATGAAACAGAACTAAAATACACTACTATCCAAAAAAAATTTCCTCAATTACACGGCTAGCACAAAACCCGTATTAAAATCTTTCCATTGTATTTTGCTTGTTGTGTTCTGAGTGTTTTAATAATAGCTAAATGGCTACGGCAAAATAGGATAATTTTTTGTGCTGAACTATTCCATTGTATTTTGCTTGTTGTGTTTCTGAGTGTTTTAATAATAGCTAAAACGCAGCAGTCTTTTATACACACCTTCGTCGATGTTGTTTTTCGACCGGAAGAGCAAGAGCAAACTAACGAGACTTTGGATTATCCAAACACATACTTTGTAAAATGGATCACGCATGTTTGTTGCCAGGGGCAACAAGATCAAGTTGGTAAGGATTAAAATATCCCTTTATTTCTATGATCGATTCCTTGACTGTGTCTATATAAATGAGTTATTTAATTAATTAAATTAAATTTAGAATGGCCGTTCAATCGAAAAAAAAAAAAAGAAAAAAAAAAAAGGGGGTCTTTTTTATGACGCAAAATAGTTACCAAAATGATGATCCAGTAAGAGTAGAAAAAAACGTCGGATATGTGGTTAAAATGATTGGTCCAGCCCTAGAAATCGACTTTCTGTCGGGCAAGATGCCAAAGCATTATAACGCTTTGGTAGTTGAAGGTATAGATAATAAAGGGTAATCATATGAAGGGAATATTATTTTTTTAGATATAACCAATTAATTTGATGAATTAATCCTAAAGGCTCACATCAAAATAGTGCTAGTTGATGAGAGCTATTTCGAAAACAAAAAGTAAAGTCAAATTCAGTTGGGTTATTTTCTCAATTCCAATAAAATGAACTACCTCTATAGCTCTACTTGGATATTTTTTGGGGCCCCTAAAGCCAAGGACACAATATACCGTCACAAAATTGTGTACGACCCACTTTCAAGTGCATGAAATCCAAAGACTTTTTTTATCGAGTTGGGTCATGCCCTAGGTTGGATTAGCCAATACCAGTCTCGATTTTTGCTTTTCGTTCTTACTTCTAGACATCGTTTTTTAAATAATTTTTCATACTCTCATTCATGTTTTTGTTCACGTTCATGCACGCTCTGCTCATCATATGATTATTTATTTTCTGAATTGCACTTGGATGTAGAAATCTTCAACATTTCATTTCAGTTGCACCGGAAAAAAGGAGAAGAAATCTTCTAGACTTGTGTTAAATTTTCCCGTTTGATAATATATGGCTTGGATAAATCTTGAAGAAAATTTCTCTTCTTGGTTGGCATCTTGCCAATCAAGATTTGGGTATCGGATAAGCACTTGTTGCTTTTTTCCTTGTCCTTTTAGTCTTTGTTTTCCTTGAAAGATTAATAAAATTTCTTTTTGCCGTTCAAAAAAAGATAATATATGGCTCACTTTAGTTATTTTTAGGATTATAAAGGTGCAAGGATCTAAGAATCCGAGATCCAAATTCGAGATTGGCAAGAAACCAACCAAGGAACACCCATTGGTGGAAAACTTTCAAAAGAGATTTTTCAAATTTACAAGTTATCCCTCAAATTTCAATGGATGGGACATGGTTGCATGTATAGAACAAAAAAAAAACAGATCACGGAAAACTCATTAGGGTCCATTGTAAAAAATCCACAGTTAATATTTTTTAATGCGTGACAATATTAAATTTTCCATCTTGCTATACTTTTTGTGCATTTCTTTTCAAGTGTGCATTAATCAGAGTGCAAATGTGAGACCCTCAACTGTAGCAAAAATAACACCACAACAACGGGATTAGATTAAATTGACCTTGCATGGAGGTATTGGGGTGAAACGGGACCCTCGGCGGCTTTTTCATGGGACAGTAATGCTATGTAACGCCATCTAGTCGGCTTCTACGGATTCGACCGTGATGCCATTTTCGTTCCACCAAGTGAACATATCGTCATTGCTTGCCTAGCTCGAGATTTAGTTGATTTAGATAAAGTTTAATCACTGTAATTCAGTATGGATCTAGCCCAAGTAAATTGTGATTTTAGTGCTTGTTGTCTGCAATCAAGTGAAATTCCCCGTTTTCAAAACCAAGGTTCTGAATACCATTTCGGACATGGTATCAGTTTTTTTATTGGTACAGTACGTATCGGTACCGGAATGGTGCTGGGTGCCATTTCGGATTTTCCGTTAAAAATAATAATTTCTTAAAATTCTTACATATATACTCCGTATATACATTTTTTTATCTGCTTGGATATACCAGCTAAAAAACCAAAAAATAAGCTTGGACATTTGAAAATTTTGCATTGGGGATGACACGTGTTTTATTTTTCTTTTGTTTTGGAAGGAAAAGGATACAAGCAGACAGCTGTTGAGAAACTTTTATGTATCCCGGGGATACCAAGGGGTTGGTATTTTCTTTCGGTCCGTTTTTCATTTTCCGGCCATTTTTCGATCACATTTGGATGATCGGCTCCGTTCATTTTGTCGAGTTCGACGAGAACCTTAATCATACCAAAAATCGTGTTTTGATACCTGATCGGCACACGTGAAAATGGAAAAAAAATCAAAACTGTCGACAAAATGAACGGAGCCGATTATCCAAATGTAATCGAAAAATGGCCGGAAAATTAGAAACGAACCGGAAGGGGATACCAACCCCTTGGTATACCCGGGATACATAAAAGTTTCTCGACAGCTGTTAGGGTAACTTTGGGAAAAACAAACAGCCCGCTCTCTCTCTCTCTCTACAACCTCACCCAGAGATACCACGGAAATCGAAAATCCGTCGCCGGCAACCGCCTGTGGAGATGATGGTTCGACGCCTACAGGTACAACCAAACCGAGTTCATCAACATCGATCTTCAAATTGAAGTCGTTTGTTTCCGATCTGTACGTTTGGGTTTATCGCAAGTGTTTTGTTTCGTTCATTTTGAAACCCAATCAGTATACCGGCCGGAATCGCCGGTAATGCCATCCCGTCCGGTATTGTCCGAAAATTCCGGTACCGACCGGTTAGGCCCCGTATTTGAGACGAAACGGTATTGTAGCGTTAGAGTACTGTTTTCTTATCAAACCGGTACGTACCGCCGGAACGTATTCACAACCTTGCTCAAAACCTTATGGATACAAAAATTGCGCGTGGGGTGCTGTTGTTTTGGAAATATCTAATTGATCCCTGAAATTAGTGATTCTTTCGCCAATATTCCACGCGTGGTATATCCATCCATTGTCAACGTGTTCTTACATTCCTTGCCTGTCACTCTTCACTGCTTCGTCTAGGGTTTCTGATACTCTCTCCGCTAAACCCTAGCTCACCACAATTCACACGCATACAAGCACGCTTACACGCTCGTCACTCCGTTCTGTATCGCCGGCGGCGTTTGCCCCGACTAGCCCGGCCAGGTATCTCTCTCTCACGCTCTCCCTCTCTCTCTCTCTCTCCATATACCTAAATCTCTCTCGTTCTAATATGGGTTTTGATTGGAGCCTTGATTAGCTCACCCCTCCTCTCTCAAAACACGTACTTAAAAGAATATATGCAATATTGGGTTCTCAGGAATAAACAATCGCAGCCGCCATGGACGATGTGTGCGAAGGGAAGGACTTCTCGTTTCCGAAGCAGGAAGAGAAGATCATGCAATGGTGGGAAGAAATCAAGGCCTTCGAGACCCAGCTTGAGCGGACAAAGCACCTCCCGGAGTACATCTTCTACGACGGCCCCCCCTTCGCCACTGGCCTCCCTCACTACGGCCACATCCTCGCCGGAACAATCAAGGACGTCGTGACCCGGTACCAGACGATGCGTGGCCACCATGTTACGCGGCGGTTCGGTTGGGATTGCCACGGGCTGCCGGTTGAGTTCGAGATCGATACGAAATTGGGGATAAAGACGCGAGACGATGTGTTGAAGATGGGGATTGGAAATTACAACGACGAGTGTAGGAGCATTGTGACGAGATATGTGGGGGAGTGGGAGAAGGTTGTGGCGAGAACAGGTCGGTGGATTGATTTTAAGAATGATTACAAGACAATGGACTTGAAGTTTATGGAGAGTGTTTGGTGGGTTTTCTCCCAGCTGTTTGATAAGGGGCTTGTCTACAGAGGCTTCAAGGTTTGTCTATTTTCTTTTACATGTTTTTTTAGATTCTCTTCTTGATTTGAATACGTTGATTTTGGCTAAGATTGCACCAAAAAGATCTAACGGTTTTCCTTATCTGTTTGTACCTAGAAGGGCACCTAAATAGCTTAACCTAAAAGCTGGTATCAAAGACTTACTACTTTTTTCAATTAAAACATGTCACCAAAAGCCCTATTTTAATTTAACTTGAGCTTAGGGACTCACAATTGCCTTGTTTTGATGGGAAATTTTGAGTTTCTATCGCCCAGTGGTTCTAAGGGAATATACAGGAGTTGAGAATGATTCAGTGTATGGAGATTCTGAGGTTTTTATAGTCCGTACAGGCAGTTTCTTCTTGATTGGGGATTGGAATGTGCTTGAGGAGTTGGTGGAATTTAATTTCGTGTATGCTGGTTTTATTGTTTGATGGTTTATGGAGTTGGAGTCACAATTGAAAATCTTGTGTTTTTTTTGGTGTGCAGGTTATGCCCTACAGCACTGGTTGCAAAACTCCGTTGTCTAATTTTGAAGCCAATTCAAACTATAAGGTTTGGAATCAGAGAACTTCTAATGTTGGGTTTTACCATTACCACTGTTATTATTATGATGGTAACGATTAATAACCTGCTATTTTTGCTGTTTACGTCATCATTTCCTATTGTTTCTGATGGTTCATCTTGCTCTTGATGTATGTGTAAAATTACTGAAAAACATCTCAGAAATATATAGGATGTCTTTGATAAAGTTTTCTATTTCACAATTTATGGTTGTATAAAAATTTTATTTTGTCATTCTTAATTTAGTTTTTGATGACATGGTTGCAACATGGATAAAAATTATAAGATGATAGAAATACAGAATGGCAAATGCCAAACTGGAACATTTTTGTTTACGCTTTGGTTAGTTATTGATATTGTTTTTCTGATTCGGAATCTAACAACTACAATTTTGGTATTTACTTACCTTTGTTTTGCTTCTTTTCTAGTTTCAGTTTCTTAGAATCCACTTCATTTTGCGCTCTCTCTGACAGGAAGTTTCTGATCCTGAAATCATGGCGGCTTTCCCAATAGTTGATGACCCAGAAGGTACAGCTTTTGTGGCGTGGACAACCACACCTTGGACCCTTCCTAGTAATCTCGCCCTTTGTGTCAATGCAAATTTTGTCTATGTGAAGGTAGGTCAGTTAGTTCTGATTTTGCCTACTAACTTTCACGTTGATGAATCTCGAATTTTGTGTCTCCATGTGTTACCCTTAATCATGGGTTACTACTTTACCCTGCTCTCATCTGGTACTATTTTATCCTCATACTTATCAGAAGCATATAATGAAGTACTCAACTACTCATGTGTAATAATTTTACATGCTAAAGTAGATTTTAGGAACACATGTATATATAAGGTTTGTTTCTCAATCCGCCTGTGAGTGCTATCTTGAGTTTGGGCTTGACCTATGATTCATGTTTTTATTTTTTGTTGGGTTTCTATATTGTTGAGACTTATTGGATAGTTGAAACCTATGTACCCAGAATGTGGATCGCTTCGTATGAGGAACATTCCAGAAATGTAGTATGGCACATGCTCAAATTGTGGTATGATGGGTAGGCTTCGGTAGGTCATGATATTGGAATGTACTTATTATAGAAGGATAAACAGCCGATAAATAGAGTACTCTCTTTAAATTATGATTAGAACACATTTCTATGTATAAGTACTTGGACCAATATTTTGTTACATTTGTCCTGCTAATGCTTCTTTCTTCTAGTTTTTGCATTTGTCACGTTTTACTGCACTCTCGAGGAATGCGATGCTAAGTTACCAGTAGTCCCAAAAGCTTAAGCTGTTAGGAAATGGGCCCAACAATGTATATCAAGCTATCTAACATGGGATTGGTTTTGATTACTCAAGTAATGATTTTGGAACATGTATGTACCATGTTTCCGAATGTGTATTCCGAGTAGCTTATTTGGGCGACACGGTGAACTGATGATTGAAACTAGGTAAATAGGTTTTGTAATGGAACCACAAAGAGCCAAACTCTGGCAATGTCTTATTCCTTGAAGTTAAGATCCTTGAAGTTGTACCTAAGCTATGGGAAACTATTGAGTTTCATGTGTCGTTATTTCCCTTATATACTACGGCATGGGAGTTTGTGTCATAGTTGGAATTTTCTCCTTTTCTACGACAAAGCCTTTAAGAAAGCATCACACTTTGTTGTCCTATTATAGCATAAGAATTTCCGTGGTTTGGTCCACTTCATATCACAATATGGTTTGGTTTAAATTATGTTTTTCTAATGACAGTTGTCCTTGATAAGTTCCTTGAAAAGTTGCTTCTGTTGGAACACTTCAGGTTCGCAACAAATTCAATGGCAAAACTTATATTGTCGCCGAGTCTCGACTATCGGAGCTTCCAGTTGAGAAAACAAGAAAGGCCATGCCTAATGGAACTGCCAATGATTCAGAACGGTCAAACTCTACTACTAAGGGATCGTCTGGTGGTAAAAGTAAGAGTATGGTTGATACTTATGAAGTGTTGGATAAATTTTCAGGCGCTGCACTCGTGGGGACAAAGTAAGCTTTTCTGGTTACGATTATTTCATTATTGTACATGCATAATTTGTTTCATTTGGTTATTTGTCTAGTTGTCTTCTATGAGGATTGGTTATTTGTCTAGTTGTCTTCTATGAGGATAAGTTGCAAGGTCCTTCTCACATGGGACAAACTTTTTGTAAAGTGTTATAAAGGTCATACATATCTCAATGAAGTTTATGTGGTGTAATATTCACTGGCAATCCTTTTGAAGTAAAAGGTTATTTTCCAGCCCAGTGTCAACTGTCAAGAGTAGATAAATATCCAAGTGCAATGAATTTTATGGGGTGTCATATTCACGCATTTAGAAACCACAGGGAGTACGAGTGCAGAAGTATAATTAAATTAGAAGGATTTGCTGATCAAAAAAATTAGAAGGATTTGTCATCTACAGTTTAACTGCTGCTTATTCTTCACATTTTCTGCCTTGTTATTTGACCCGAAGTGATGTAATGAAGAGAGATCATGAATGTGGGACTAGCTAGATGAACTTTATGTTATTTTCTTACTTTTAGTCTCACCATTTATGATGTGGAGTGCTATTCTTAAGAGAGTTATGTATTGCAGGTATGTGCCACTGTTTGAATACTTCGTAGAGTTTTCTGATGTGGCATTTAGAGTCCTTGCGGACAATTATGTAACGTCTGATAGTGGGACTGGAGTTGTTCACATGGCTCCTGCGTTTGGTGAAGATGATTACCGTGTTTGTATTGAAAATCAAGTGATTAATAAGGTGCGCAGTAGTTGCTGCACTTCTAGCTTAAGCTTTTGATTCATGCATACTCACTGTTTGTATTGTTGTCCATTCCTTTAATATTAACTAGCATTTGGGGCACACACAACATGCAAATGGTGAGTAATCACAACAAATCCATATACATTTATGGCACGCTGTAGCGGGAACAATCAATCAGTGATAATTCCTTCTGCTTTTCTCTTGCCTCGATAGTTGATAGTTGGTACATTAACATGGCCTAAAGGGAAAGTTAAGGGTTAGAATGAAGTATATATACAGATTACAGAACTTTGATTTACGAAGGAAAACAATGGTGAGAGCATAATTACAGGATGGAGAAGAGGAGCAGGTTTTGAAAATGTTAGACATGTGGGAGTTTGAGGGAAACGTGGGGTGTAGCTGTGTAGCAGTTGGTGCGGGACTTTTGGGAGTGATTATACATTTTGCCCCTGACAGTTAGTTAATGTCTAGATAAAAAAAAAAGTGGTAAAAAGTAGGTTTGTAGTGGGCAATTATGTAAACCACTTTTGTAACATTGCTTCAAAAATTTGGTCACACCAAAAAGGCTTCTCCCTTTATATGTTAGAATAGAATTTGTGCATCTTTAATTAGGTTTGTGTATCTTTAATTACTGCTTGTTTTTAATTTGTTGGGCCTAAGTAAGTTAGGAAACGAGATGTACATGAACTTATAATGTATGTATCTTCTAGAAGATATATTAATCTAATGTGTAAATTATAAGATTGCAGCCTAGAAGCACAGACATGTCTCCGTGCCTTTTGGATCCGTGTAGCAAACATGTCGGGCACAGACTCGCTCGGACACGTTCTCGACATGTGTCCGACTCGTGAAAATGTGTCCGAGTATTTGATTGTTTTTTCTAAGTTGGACATGTTTTGGACACGCTCATACATATACCGGACATGTTTTGGGTCATAATGTAATTTTGAAAACTTGAAACGGGGTTCAAAATGTCATAATTGAAATCTGCACCAAACTAAAACTAATAGTATCAAATAACTTAAGGATGAAAACACCATATTCTATTCTCATTTTTTTCATTGGATTTTTTTTATCTTCAATTTGATAAAACTAATAGCATTATAGAATATATGAAGTTCATATGTATGCATGTATAAATAAATATTTATTTATTTATTTAGCGTATCCATGTCCTCGGACCTAGGTTTTGGAAAAATCACGTGTCTGGGTATTGTTTCCGTGTCTCGTATCTGTGCCTCTTCTCAAGGGATTGCAGTCTTGAATATAGTCGCTTACAGTGAATAAGATGGTATTGTTTGCATTTTTAAGTTTTAACCCTTTGGATCCCTTAAAATTGGAAAACTTCAACATTATCTTTTAATCTTGAGGAAGCTCGATAATCTCCCCAGCCTTTTGAGATGAGCAGGACCCACAAGATTTATCTTCTTTAATGTACCTAATGGTTTCAGGTTATTTGATGTTGATTGTCAAGAGCAGATTTCTTATTACAGAGTTTTGAAAGCTAAGCTGAACTTAATTGATGATACCTAATGGCAATAGCAATTATTAAGTACAGTGACAGAGGGAAGTTAATGGGTGGGAGGCCTGGGCCTCCCCCAACCTTGTTAGAATTGCCCTATATATAGTAGAAAATGTATATTAATTATTCAAAATGTATTCTATCGGCCCCTCCAAACTTTCGAAACTAAAATAAAAAGTGGCAATGTAGTGAACAACACTTAATCCCTTTTATGTCTATATGTATGTTTTGCCAAGTATGACTGCGAAAGCCTATAATTTTCTTGTAGAATATTAGTTGTTGGATTTCATGCTTTAATTTCAAACTACAGTCTACATGCATGGAAAACTTAAATAACTCAACAAACAGGTGAATATCCGAAATTTCAAGTGCTAAGTTTCGGCCACCCCCCTATATCAATTCTAGCTCCGTCCATGATTAAGTTTAACCGGAAGTACAAAGAGATAAGGGAGGACAAAAGAAAACTCCTAAAAGAAGAGGGAATGAACTATTGTAAAATTACAATTAAGTTAATTAACACACTTGTGATGCCTCCCAATCTCTAGATATCAGAAACAAACCAACAAACTGCCATCCTCTTACCCTTTTTTGTCATTTTGATCGTCACTATCTCAGGGGGCGATGGGTCCACTTAGTCCACTTATTGCCTTTATCACTAGTTCATGAAGTAGTATCTGCTCCTTTTTTGTTTTCATAGATTTCACAGAAATGGTGTTCGTAGTCATACGTGTTTTGTTTGTGCAATTATTTATTCGCATTCTGTCTGCGATTTCATCCCAGCTATCTGATAATTGCATTTGCATGTTCATGATTGGTTTCAACTGGGAATTTGTTGCTCAAATTGTTGTTTTTCGGTTTTGTAATTGTTTCAAGTTATTGTTGTTGGCTTTTGTAGGGGGAGAGCCTAATTGTAGCAGTTGATGATGATGGCTGCTTTACTGGTAGAATTACTGACTTTAGTGGTCGCTATATCAAGGATGCAGACAAGGATATTATTCAGGCGGTGAAGGCAAGGCCTAAGATTCTGATATTTAATATTTGTTTGGTGTATTATCTGCATAAGCAATTTGGATCAGTTCTGCTTGATAAGACTTAGCACTCGCATCAGTTGGTCTTGTAATTCAATTTTTTCTCACTGGTGGGGAGTAAACAGCGTTGGGAACTCTTTCATGACACCTACATGGTCTCTGTTGGCACATTTACATGTGCTATACTTGCTGTCCTTTTTTACCTTCGCTTTTGTACTTGTTCTGATATAGTCTTTACTAGGAGTTTCCTTTTCTCTTTTTGTGCAGGATAAAGGTAGGCTTGTGAAGTCTGGAAGCTTAACGCATTCTTATCCATTTTGTTGGAGATCTGATACCCATCTTATCTACAGAGCAGTTCCAAGCTGGTACTTTTAAGATATCAATTTCTATAGACAAGTCATGTAGTTGCAATTTTAGTTAAGACTCTTGGGTCCAAAAACTGAAGATAATTCTGCATTTTAATAATGTGTGAACTTGTGGTTATGGCATTACGTAGACCCTTGATATTGTGCTCACCTAGCAATGGTTATGAGGCTCAGGAACATCCAATGCAGGTTATGGACAGCTGGGTGGTTGTTCTGTTCTTAGTAGCACGAAGCGTTAGCAGGGGCGGGAGCAGAAGCGGGAGCGGGGGCGGGAGAGCGGAGGCACCTAGAAGCTCCTAAGGTTGGGAGCGCCTAAGGAGCGTATATAGATTTCATATAAATACGTATATAAAGTATCTTTAAATACTTAACCATTGAAGGAAAAGTGATTACTTATGAGAATTTTGACGATCTTAAAGGGTACTTAAAGGAAATAGATATTTTCAATTTGCAAAACTTCTTAAGTGATAAGATTTTCATATTTTTATTTTCACAATGGCATAACTCCCTCAAGAGTATGAAAACAGTTGCCTTAACAGCCCAATAAGCTCCCATCTTAGTTGGGAGCGAGCTCCCATCTCGAGGGGAGCGAGCTCCCGTCAAGCTCCCATCTTGGGAGCGCCGATTCGAGCTCCCGTCTTGGGAGCGCACCCATTTTAGAAGAATCCTGCTACTAAGGTTCTGTTACTTTATGTGAAGGCCATTAACCTTCATCTAGTTGAAGGCTCGTCCTTTTCCACCCAAAGAAACATGATCTGGGCTGGTTGCGATCCGCTATTTAGCTTGAATGAATGATTATGTACGTTAATCTCTGTTAGTGATTTGTTCTCTCGTTAAACTGATGGAGAACTGGTAACAAACCCTAGGTATCCCTTAACCTAAGGGCGAAGCAAAACCTTAGATATTGCTGTTTCTAAGGACGAATCACAATCCCTGTGCGAACTCAAGAAACAAGACTTTCATTCATTCAATCAATGATCCAAACACAAGTTGAGAGTCCCTATATATAGGCTCCCACAAAGAGATAACAATTAACTAAAATAAAGATAACCTAACAACAGTGATAATCAAGCTAAAGTCCTAGCAAGATAAAACTCTAAATGACAGATCTACTACCTCGATGAATACTGAATAAACAAATCTAGTAATCTCTAGCTGGGCCCACATATGTCATCATCCAACCATAAGAACACTGGTCGGGCTGTCGTGGCGGCGCTGGTAGACTCGCGAGAATTGGGTTTGGGCCCTGGTGTCCGCACCATAAACGTCCTCCTAGTTTCATAAATGTAGCCAGGGTAATCAACTCAATGTATCTTTTGATGATTGTTGTAGACGTATTGTAATCCTACTTAAGTAGCATGCAAAATGCATACCAAAAGTATGAAAAATTAGAATGATTCTTTGTATCATTTCGTAGACTATCGAGTATCTTGACAAGTGTCTATTTAATGTAGCTTAGAAATTTTACGGATGGTGCATGGCTAGTAAGCTATTAAGCTGGATGGTGAATGACTACAGCCGTGATAGAATTTGTATCATTTCGAACCTAGTGCCCATCCTTGATCTACTGGGGTTTTGGTTGGTTGTTCGTAAAAACTTGTAGGAACTTATTTTCAATAGTTAGCTTTTCTTTTGTTTCTTGTATTTACTGTTGGATCCTGCTGAACTTAGAACTGATACTCTTTTATTGAACTATTAAAATAAGTTCTCGAACTATTAATATACCACAGGATGGTATTTTCTGTCTCTTTTGTATAGTGTATTATACTATTTGGATTGTCCTTGAGTAATGTTGTATGCCTGTATGGTGAAATGTTATTTACTTTTAGAGTAAAAAGAGTGGTGCGATAACTTTTCACATGGGTTTGGTGATATATTTTTTCTCTCTTTTTAGCCCCTCGCATTATTGATTTTCCCAGGCTACTGTCGACCTCTCCTGGTACTGTTTGATGGGATACCATTGTTGGTCTTTCTCTTCATTTTTATTTTTAATTTTTTTTTTGTTGAGTAAAATATTATCAGTTTCATGGGAGAACTTTGGCCTGTCAGTGTTCTTTTTCTGTTCCAATACCTTTTGATCTGTGGAAATGATAAGAGTTTTGTAAGCAGCATTGAATCTTGATGAAGCTGCTGGCTGAGAGAGTTTGGCTATTGAGTTCTTATTATCTAGGTGTTTCAAATCTTTTAGATTTTATTTCAGATGACTGCTTCATTTCATTCCACTGACAACTTTTAATTTTGTGAGTGGTTTTAGCGTGTAGCGTGTAATTGTCTTCTTTGATGGTTCTCTTAGAGTAATTGTGTGTTTCTTGTTGATTCTGTGTTTATTCTTATTTGAATGACTTGGATTTCCATTTTTTTAAGGTTTGTTGCAGTGGAGAAGTTGAAAGATCAATTGCTAGAAAACAACAAACAAACATATTGGGTTCCTGATTTTGTTAAGGTTTGATTTATTTTCCTTGGCTTCCCCCAAACCTAGAATAATAAACTGCTTCTTATGACAGAAAAAGTTGAATGAAATTTATCTGTAAGGTGATAAGTATGTACTAATTAAGTTTGTTTCCCCCTCACATTCTCTCAACTTCTTATACTTTGTGATTGCATATTGCAGGAAAAGCGCTTCCACAATTGGCTTGAAAATGCAAGAGACTGGGCTGTTAGTCGTAGTAGATTCTGGGGTACGCCACTTCCTGTGTGGACTAGTGATGACGGGGAGGAAACAATAGTAATGGATTCCATTGATAAACTTGAAAAGCTTTCTGGTGTAAAGGTTAGCTCTCTTGTTTGGCTATATCAATGTCTAATTCTTATCAGTCAAGTCTTAACATGATTTTGTATATTGCTTCATAAAGTAGCTTATAAAACCCTAAGATTAACATTAACCTACCTCAATAAAACGTTTATAGTAGTTCTGTAGTAGTCTATTTGAATGGTCAGAGGAGGCGAGGAGAAGACGGGACTTGGAGAAGGGAGAGCTGTGCATACAATAGATCAATAGTTGTGGAGTACACATGTGACTGGCTTGGGATGGGTTTTGTATAATCCGCATAAGTCAGAGAGAGATGTCTTCCCTTTTCAAATTATATTTTGAGTTTCTTTGATGGATATTTTTCTTGTAAAATCCCTTTTTGTGATTTTATTTCCTTTTTTGGGGGTTTTATATTGAAAAAAAAGAGAAGAATAAATTTACAGAAAAATGCCACATAAGAGAGAGAAACGATCAGGAGACCTCTAATTTGAAACGATACTATATTGCTATAGAATATAAAGATAATGGAAGTGGTATCTCCATCTTCTGTCTGTAAACGCTAGTCTAAATTGTAGAATGCTGCTTTTGTATTGTGTCAAGCCTTTTTAAGAAATGGATATGCAGTCTCAGAATGGCATGAGAACTATTTCTGCATCTGGTAATTGGCAATGCTTATTCCGTCTTGTAAAATTTCTCTTTGTATGTTCTGACCTTGGATTCTTGATGATGGAAAATGTGTTCTTCGCCTGGTTTTGTAACTCATGCTTTTTTGGTTCCATATTTTTTTTGCGTATTTTTCCTTTTTTTGCCATATGTGATTTATTTAGCTTTACTAATTGCTTGTCTTTTCTTTCACTTACATTTACAGGTAGCTGACTTGCATCGTCACAAAATTGATCATATCAGTATCCCGTCAAGTCGTGGCCCTAGTTTTGGAGTGCTTCGACGCGTTGAGGATGTAAGAACACTAAATCTGTCTTTGAATTTTATGGTTCCTCGTTTTGCGGTTTTTTCCCTCCAATGGTTAACTTGTAGAGGATGCCATCTAGTCACATCTCTGTTCTGAGCAAATTGTTTCCTGGTGTCACAATTTATTTTTTTATCATTAAATAGATGGTGTATTTTCCTTTTGAAGAGTCTGAATACTTGCTTTCGTAAATTGTGGAGCTGGAGGAGGTTATAAGTGGCAGTTTTAGTCTAGAAAAGCTTTGTTTGCCGTTTGGGGATGTTTTGGTTGTTGAGCAAGATTTTTTAAAACTTTTTTTCATGCTTCCAAAAGTGAATGCCACTAATTTCAAGCTCCAAGCCACAGAGTGCATAACTTAAAAGCATGTTCTAGCTTTATTTTAATAAACATTTTTTTTTGTTTTATGTTTTAGAATTTGTGGTTTGTGGTTTCAGGTGTTTGATTGTTGGTTTGAGAGTGGATCGATGCCATATGCATATATCCACTATCCATTTGAGAATGTTGAGCTCTTTGAGAAGAACTTCCCCGGGCATTTCGTGGCTGAGGGGTTGGATCAAACTCGTGGCTGGTTAGTTTCTTGTCATTTGTTTGTGTACTTTATCTCTATTCCCCTTCTTGTACAAGGGTTTCTATCCTGTTAGTTCCTAGATTAAGGCTTGTAAATTTGGGGTAGTTGAGTCCTACTACGCAGCTATCCATGGGTGAACATACTGTAATCTTCATTAGTAGTTCCCTACATCACGGCGGCTTCTTAATGAAATTTATATTACTTGTGATGACCCAACCAATATAACTGCTGGAACGAAACATCAAAAGAACAAACCTGTAGTTGAAACATTCTCCGAAATCAAACGGACATCAAATGTAAGAAGGATGAACAAAAATGATTTTTGCTCAACATGGAATATCTGCCACAATGTTTCCTAAGGCTAACCCCCTTTGTACAATAACGAAACCACCACTCAGTACACCAAGGGTTCTTTGTTTCCCTTCATCTGTACCTTCCTTTAGGAAATCACTTGTCACTTGACCTTTTCTTTCACGTGGAGATTTAAACATCTCTATATGGGAAAGAGGCATAATGCAAACCGGGGAAATTTAAAAATTGACAGGCTCGATCACAAGACATCCAAGAAACCAAAAGTGTCCTGCAGTGCTAGCAAGCATACAATGATGGCTGAGTGTATTTTACGGTACATCTAATCCAAAAAGGACCTGAACACCTGTAAAAATAATTATTCCATATCACAATACTTCCACACATGCGATGTTAACTTACTGCATTTTGAGCATGTGTTTAAAAACATTACCCGTTCTTGTACTGGTGTCATCCTTGCTCTAGGTTACATAGGCTGGAACACAATGTAGTTTAGATTTGTATTTTGTAGTTACTGTCTGACTTGATTTCATCATGCTATTTATGCAGGGTTTCCCCAATTGTCTAAACTGAAACAGACTAAACGGGCTAAAGCTCACAAAAACACGAATTTCGAGATAGATCATTATTCTCCTCACATACATCAACTAAAAGTCCATTCAGCGGGAACAACTTGTCTAAAGTCCTTAAGCCATAGACAAACTTTTAGGGAAAACCCGCCCCACCCTTGGTAGTTTCCATTCAGTGGAGCTGAGGTGTCGCTTGTTAGTAGATAACTAAGAATAAGATAAATATCCGCTCATATGGCTTCTGCAAGTTCTTTCATGTTTGTCTTGAATAAATGTTTTCAATCATCGTCTTACAGAGTTTATCTCAACCAATCTGTGAGCATTGAATATAGTCATTGGCACTCTTCAATGTTACTTTGGAGTGGCCCAGGTTTCCTTTATAGGATGGAATTGGGCTTTATCCTTTTCCTTTTCAATGCACAGGTTCTATACTCTCATGGTCTTGTCAACTGCGCTTTTTGGAAAGCCTGCGTTTAGGAATCTCATTTGTAATGGACTTGTCCTCGCTGAGGATGGGAGGAAAATGAGTAAAAGACTCAAGAACTATCCCTCACCTATGGAAGTCATAAATGATTATGGGGCCGTAAGTAATTTCCAACTTATATTGCTAATGTAGGTTACAATAATTACTGGAATCATCCTGTCTCATTGGTCGTTTTATGTTTCCCCATGATACTTAAAAAATTGCTTGGATTCGTACTGTCTTGACCCTTGTGCAGGATGCTTTGCGATTATACATAATTAACTCTCCAGTTGTGCGGGCTGAGCCTTTACGTTTTAAAAAGGATGGAGTTTTTGGTGTTGTAAGTATTTTTTTTTCTTTTGTTTTCGAGTGACTCTATTAGTGCTATCTTTCTAGATGTTTTAATGACCTCGAATACTTTTTTTTTGATAAGGAAATAAATATATGACCTTGAATACTTTTAATTTGCTTATTTTGGTTACTTGTTATATCTCGTTGATCTTCAATTTCTCCTCCTTTCTACGTAGGTGAAAGATGTATTTTTACCATGGTACAATGCATATAGATTCCTTGTTCAGAATGCAAAGAGACTTGAGGTCGAGGGGCTTGCACCGTTCATACCTGTTGACAAAGTTACACTTCAGCAGTCATCTAATGTTCTTGACCAGTGGATCAACTCAGCCACTCTGAGTTTGGTTCATTTTGTCCAGCAAGAAATGGATGCATACCGCCTCTACACAGTGAGTTGCCTGTTAAGCATTACTGAGCATTCTGCAATTTTTGTTTCTTTTATAATTTTCGATGTAGTTATGCAGTGTACTTCCAAACCTTTGTAGTATGTTCGCTCTTGTTGGAAATGTGAAGCCGTAGAATAGTGTAGAAGCAAATAGACTAGCTAGAAAAAGTTACTGCCACTCCTCAGAGAATTATGGGTCATTATCTGGACTGGCTAAGAGGAGTTGCTGCTCAACTTCAGTTCTTTTGAAGTAGAAATAATATAATTCTAAAAAAAAGGAGGAACAGAAAAGAGATTCTTGTTTGTAATTTTTACTCTGAAGAAGTGAAAGAAGTTGAAAGTTCCAAGTGACTGAGGTTGACGAATAGCTACTGGAGGATACTCTATCAGGACCACATCTGGCTCGTAGGAGATCATGCTTGAGTTGACCAAATTCATTGCTGAATTGATAGTTTTAATCTTGGTGGGAGTATTGCCTTTTGAAATAGCATATGAAAGAAACTAAAAGATTGGGCCGAATATGTAGCTGAAAGTTACCTTCAAGAAAAATGTAGCTAAAGAAGCCAAAAGATAAATAACCTAGTACATAAAGTGAAAATTGAATGGCATGAAAGGAGACATGGATTTTGAAGAAACAATTCATCCTGATCTTGCCTATTCTAAGTTCCCAAAGGACATCAATGTTTACTTGCTACCTATTTTATTTTTCACTCTACATGGTACTGTACGAGTTGGGTGGCAAGCATCAGAACCTCTAGGGGTTTCACATTTGGCTCTAGGTCCATGCAAGTTGAATCATATTGAGCGTGATCTAGTGTTTTATTATTTAATCACCTGTACACATTTTTGTCATTTATTACTTTAAGCTAAAGCCTAGCTTAACATTTGACAACTTAATTGTTGATTCAAGCACATTGATTGATGCATAGAAAGAAGTGCAGCATCCAGGATTGTGTCAGACGTTACGTAACAGGATTTTCAACCCGATACTTGTTGTGAGAGAAAGAAGGAAAAGTGTATTGGGTGTTAACCTAACCCTAACACAAGTGAGATTTATTTATATTATGTGGCGATTAGTTACATAACATAAGCAACCAATGTGGGACTAAGTCCAACTCTGTTCTAACACTCAAGCTGGAGGAAAATATCACAAAATCCCAGCTTGTTATGTAACAACTCTAAACGTGGTTTAGCTAAAAGTTTGGTGAAGATATCTGGCTACTGAGCTCCTGTAGACACGAAAGGGGTAGCCAACACGCCATTATCTATCTTCTCCCGAACAATATGACAATCTACCTCGATATGTTTGGTTCTCTCATGAAATACCGGATTCGAAGCGATATGTATTACTGCCTGATTATCACAATACATAGGAATAGGTAATTGTACGCCAAACCCCAACTCCTCGAGCAAAGCTCTCAACCATACAACCTCGCATGTAGTATGAGCCATGGCACGATACTCTGCCTCAGCACCGGATCGAGCAACCACAGTTTGTTTCTTGCTCTTCCAGGTAACTAAATTTCAACCAACAAAAGTACATTACCCAGTTGTGGACCGTTTATCAGACGGTGATCCTGCCCAATCAGCGTTGGTAAAGGCTTTAACACGCAAATGACCATTTGAACGATAAAAT
This sequence comes from Rhododendron griersonianum, assembly GCA_018127125.1. Taxonomy (NCBI): domain Eukaryota; kingdom Viridiplantae; phylum Streptophyta; class Magnoliopsida; order Ericales; family Ericaceae; genus Rhododendron; species Rhododendron griersonianum. The sequence continues at coordinate 11,693,798 of CM030792.1, read as the reverse complement.
AGGCCACGTCTAAGATGAGCCTTGAGATACTTCACAATACGAAGACAAGCTTCTCAATGTGAAAAACGAGGGGCTGACATGAACTGACTTACCATACTGACGGCAAATGAGATATCAGGCCGTGTATTGGTGAGATAATTCAGCTTGCCTACCAAGCGATGATAACGGTCTGGATGAGGAAATATCTCCCCTGATTAACACACAATTTGACATTTGGATCCATAGGAGTCTCCGCAGGCTTTGTTCCCAATAAACCAGTCTCCTCTAGAATATCTAGCGGATACTTTTTTTGAGATAGACTGATCCCTTCCTTGGGTCTTGCTACCTCAATACCCAAGAAATATCATAGCTTACCCAAATCTTTGGTGTGAAACTGACACTGTAAGAATTGTTTCAGCTCATCAATACCTTTCTGATCATCCCCAGTAATAATGATATCATCCACATACACAATCAACACTACTCTTCCCCGATCTGACTGAATAGAGAAGACAGAATGAGAGTGACGCATACCAAACTGCGACACAACATCACTAAACCTACCAAACTAAGTTCGAGGGGATTGCTTAAGACCATAGAGGGTTTTGCGAAGGCGACACACCTAAGAACGCTCTCCCTGAGCAACAAACCCAGGAGGTTGCTCCATATACATCTCCTCGAGCAGGTCACCGTGTAGAAATGCATTATTGACATCCAACTGAAACAAGGGCCAACCAAGATTGGCAGCCATAGAAATAAGAATGCGAACAGAGTTAATCTTGGCCACCGGAGAGAGAGTCTCGGCATAATCAACGTCATACGTCTGGGTATAGCCTTTGGCCACAAGACGGGCCTTGTACCGTTCTACTGTGCCTTCTGGATTATACTTGACGGTAAATACCCACCGACATCCAACGGGAGACTTTACTGGCGGAAGAGAAACCAACTCCCAAGTGCCATTGTCATGAAGAGCAGACATCTTAGCCTCGATAGCTGTCCGCCACTCAAAAACAGATAAGGTCTCCTAAACAGTGTTAGGAACAAAAATGGATGAAACAGAAGTAGTAAAAGCACGAAGGGACGGAGACAGGTGATCATAGGAAACAAACCGAGCAATAGGATGAGATGTGCAAGACCCAATGCCTTTGCGAAGAGCTATAGGAAGACCAGGTGATGGCGGAGGCGGATGTGGAGGTGGATCACTTTGTATATAATAATCTTGTAGACCACTTTGTATATAATAATCTTGCCAGTTTTGCTCTAATAATGGTGATAATGGTGGTTTTCATATAATAATCCCACTTTTGCTATAGGAATCTGTACTCGACCCTACCAGTTTTGGACCATTTAAAGCTATTTCAATTTGTTTAGTAGAATGTGGTCTACAAGAGCAATGAATTCAGTGCTCTAAAAGACAGCAAAAACTCCCCAGCTTTCTCTCACATCAAAAGTTCAAGACCCTAACTTCAAATTTCTCAGTCAAAAACCCATCACCATCGCCATCAGCACCAGCCAAAACCAATGTCGGCTGAGGCAAGCCCAGGGCCACCAAGGCCGTTTTGATTAATTAGTGACTAAATTCTGATTCTCATTTATGAATAATCAATGAAAATTGCAAAGTGAATTTTGATTTCTGGTATTTGATTTCAATGTTAGATTGTTGATCTCTCACTCACCAAAATGGAAGAGATGAACTTTGTATGTTGAATCTTTCTGTTTCAGAAAAGAAACAGGAAAGGCAAACTAGTGCTTGTTTTTTCTGATCCTAACTTTCTGGTGTAGGTCGCATTAAAGGATCTCGTGAATAACCTCCGCCTCTAAAAAAAATTGGAACATTGATGACAAAGTATATAGGATGGTACAGAAAACTTGATTTGTGGGCTTGCTGAAATTGAAATATCGTGTCACACATAATATGCATTTACAATCAGCCATTGTAGATTGCTGCAATGAAGATACTAGGAGTAACGAACTTAATTTTGTTCATAGTTTGGAGGATGTACTGTACATCACGGGCTTGCCAGTAGATGGCTTGGCCATTGGACATAATACTGAGGGAACTTATACTGATATGTGTTCCAAGTATCTAGGTGAGAACGGTTGTATAACAGATGGTAGTGAGGTATGCTTCAGTTGGCTAAAGGAACATTTTGAAATGGTTCCGAAAGAAGCAGAGAAAAATTCCCCCAAAATCCTACCGTTTGTCAGGGCTTTTCTAATGTACATTCTAGGGAGTGTGGTGTTTCCCACTAAATCAGGAGACACAGTGTCGGTTCACTATCTTCCGCTCCTGCAAAATATGGATGAAATGGACAAGTATGCATGGGGTGCTAACCAGCTAGTACATTTGCACAAGTCGCTATCCGATTGCAAAAAGAAACAAACAAAGTTGATAGCGGGCCACACATACTCTCTGCTGGTAAGGATATGTTTCATGTGTTGACGGTTATTGTTTTATGTACAACGGAAATTGCATCTACAGTTTTCTGTTTTGTGTTCCAGTTTTTTGCAATGGAGCACATCCCAAAGCTGGCATTGCATTTAACTGGGGCTACTCTGGAGGAACACAATGCCAATCTTCCAAAAAGCTTCCCATTGTTGGTGGGCTGGGCAGAGCTCTTGGAGAAGTCCGCCGATAAAGCTCGGAAAACTAAGGATAAGGCTATATTTAAACAAACTTTGAACAGGATATATGAGGGGATGAGGGTGATGATGATATGGATGAGGAGGATGGCTGTAAGGTAGGTCTCCATTCAATTTTTTTAATCAGTCATGGCTCTCATAAAACTACCGTGGATGAGTTATTGTACTCTTCTGTTTCCTGTAGATTGTTTGGCAGCCTTACACAAGATTAAGGCCTCTTGATCAATTCCTGCCATCACATTGCATTGGGCAACAGAAAATTGGGATGTCTCAGACAGTCCTCATCTGCTTCGAAAGATTTGCTTACCACCGCCCCAACATAAGTCCTAAACAATTTGGTTTGAAGGAATCTTGTTTGCAGTATCCATTGGTTGAGTTAGGAAGATTAAAGAGATTGAACGGCCGTACAAAAGACTTGGGCAAAGATGAGAAGCATAACACATTGGTTGAGTTAGGAAGATTAAAGAGATTGAACGGCCGTACAAAAGACTTGGGCAAAGATGAGAAGCATAACTCATACAAGTAGGTATGGATGGAAAACCATTACCTGTATTGGCAGAAAACCACTACAAAGTAGCCATATTCCTAACTTCGGTCAACTCAGCAACTGCTACAGGTATGGATGGAAAACCATTACCTGTACTTTGGACACTTCTTGGCCTTTGTATGCCTTGACCCTCGGGCACCCCGGACATGCTCCAAAGCTTCGTTTAAGGACTTTTGAGGTCAGCAACGGGTTATTTCGAGGTCTTGGCCGCTTGGCCCCACATCACAAAATGCTTCATTTGTACGATTAAGCTGCACATAGATAAAAAAAAAACACACCTTGGCATAAAATCCGGGTATTCAAGTGCAAATATATACGCAATGGTGACAAAATGAGGTAGACTAGGATTGGCTAAGCCTTGGACTAGAATGGTTTTCCATCCATACTTGTAGCAGTTGCTGAGTTGACCGAAGTCAGGAATATGGCTACTTTGTAGTGGTTTTCTGCCAATACCGTTGCTGAGTCGGCCAAAGTCAGAAATATGCCTACCTATAGTGGTTTTCTGCCCATAACATGAAAAATAAATTAACAAACATACCATCTATAATAGAATCCTTCACCATTGAGTATGGGTAGGAAGAATAATCGGGAGGACATATAAGGCAATCATATCTTGCATCCCACTCCTCCTTGTACGTGTTATGCTTCTCATCTTTGCCCAAGTCTTTTGTACGCTCGTTCCATCTCTTTAATCTTCCTAACTCAACCAATGGACGCTGCAAATAGGATTTATTCAAACCAAATTGCTTGGGACTTATGTCGGGGCAGTGGTAAGCAAATCTTTCGAAGCAGATGAGGATTGTCCGAGACATCCCCATTTTCTGTTGCCCAATGCAATATGATGGTAGGAATTGATCAAGAGGCCTTAATCTTGTGTAAGGCTGCCAAACAATCTACAGGAAACAGAAGAGTACAATAACTCGTCCACGGTAGTTTTATGAGAGCCATGACTGTTTAAAAAAATTTGAATGGAGACCTACCTTGCAGCCATCCTCCCCATCCATCTCATCATCACCCTCCATCACCTCATATATCCTGTTCAAAGTTTGTTTAAATATAGCCTTATCCTTAGCTTTCCAAGCATTATTGGCGAACTTCCCCAAGAGCTCTGCCCAACCCACCAACAATGGGAAGCTTTTTGGAAGATTGGCATTGTGTTCCTCCAGAGTAGCCTCAGTTAAATGCAATGCCAGCTTTGAGATGTGCTCCATTGCAAAAAACTGGAACACAAAACAGAAAACTGTAGATGCAATTTCCGTTGTACATAAAATAATAACTGTCAACACATGAAACATATCCTTACCAGCAGAGAGTATGTGTGGCCCGCTATCGACTTTGTTTGTTTCTTTTTGCAATCGGATAGTGACTTGTGCAAATGCATTAGCTGGCTAGCACCCATGCATACTTGTCCATTTCATCCATTTTTTGCAGGAGCGGAAGATAGTGAACCGACACTGTGTCTCCTGATTTAGTGGGAAACACCACACTCCCTAGAATGTACATTAGAAAAGCCCTAACAAACGGTAGGATTTTGGGGGAATTTTCCTCTGCTTCTTCCGGGACCTTTTCAAAATGTTTCTTTAGCCAACTGAAGCATACCTCACTATTATCTGTTGTACAACCATTCTCACCTAGATACTTGGAACACATATCAACATAAGTTCCCTCAGTATTATGTTTAACGGCCAAGCCATCAACTGGCAAGCCCGTGATGTACAGTACATCCTCCAAATTATAAATAAAATTATGTTCGTTAAACCTAAAACTCTTAGTATCTTCATTGTAGCAATCTACAATGGCTGAAAATAAATGCATATTATGTGTGAGACGAGATTTCAATTTCAGCAAGCCTGCAAAACAAGTTTTCTGTACCATCCTATATACTTTGTCATCAATGTTCCAATTTTTTTTGGAGGCGGAGGTTATTCACGGGATACTTTGATGCGACCTACACCAGAAAGTTAGGATCATAAAAAACAAGCACCAGTTTGTCAAGATTCAACTTACAAAGTTCATCTCTTCCATTTTGGTGAGTGAGAGATCAACAATCTAGACATTGAAATCAGATACCAGAAATCAAAATTCACTTTGCAATTTTCATTGATTATTCATAAATAAGTATCAGAATTTAGTCACTAATTACTCAAAAAGACCAAATACCTTTGCGAAGAGCTATAGGAAGACGAGGTGGAGGTGCAACCGGATCTCGGGACGGAGGAGGCGTGGTGGCTGGTACTTGTGGGGCTATTAATACTTTTTGTTGACGAACATACACCTGCAAGGGAGGACCAGAGGGTACACAAATAGGAAACACAGACTTAGACTCAAGAAGGTCAACTGGAGTACTGTGACCCGAGTAAAAGGGTAATGACTCATTAAATGTGACATCAGCACAAACAAAATGACGACGAAGAGATGGTGAGTAACACTTGTACCCTTTCTGAGTGTGCGAGTACCCCAGAAAAATACACCGAATTGACCGTTGATCAAGTTTGTCCCGGTCAGGATCCAGAGCATGAACATAACGGGTGCACCAGAACACTTGTAGCGGTAATGAGTGGAGAGGGGGACCAGGAAATAAAACTGTATGGGGTATCTGACCACCTAGAACGCTAGATGGCATATGGATTAATCAAGTAACATGTTGTAAGAACAGCTTAACTCCAGTAAGACTTAGAAGCTTGCTTTTGAAATAAAAAAGCACGCATAACCTCTGAAAAATGCCTAATCTTGCGTTCGGCAACTTTATTTTGTTGTGGAGTTTGAGCGCAAGAAGATTGGTGAATTATACCATGGTCATCAAAAAACTTAGAGAATTATGAAAATATTCACCTTCATTGTCAGAACAAAACATACGAATGCAAGTATCAAACTGAGTTTTGATTTCCATATAAAATGACTTAAAAAGATGGAATACAACTCGGACCGCTCTTTCATGAGATAAAAATACGTAACACGAGAATAATCATCGACAAAAATAACATAATACTGAAAGCCAAAAACATTAGGAACACACATTGGACCCCAAATATCAGAATGAACTCAGTGAAAAGGACGGGATACGTTACTCTCAACCCTAGGATAAAAAGACACTATGATGTTTACTAAACTCACAGACTTCACAGGGCAAAGCATCAACACGGCTACATGAAGGTACCAGTCGTTTAAGATTCTGAAGAGATGGATGACCAAGTGGACAATGATGTTGATAGGGTGACACAGAAGACTGAAGGGCAACAAAGTTAGGGTGAACATTGTTAGTAAAGTAATACAGATCACCACGCTTGGTACCACCACCAATTTTTCGCCCCGTCTTGAGATCTTGAAACACACAACCATCAGGAAGAAATGTGACTGAGCAATTTAAAGATTTAGTAAGTTTATTAACAGACATAAGATTTAATGGAAAACGAGGAACATGCAATACGGAATCCAAAGTCAGAGAAAAAGTAATAGAAACCAAACCCAAACCAGTAATATCAGTGGTAGAACCATCGGATAAGGTAACACGAGATGATTTATCAATAGACTGATGGCCAAAAAGAATAGTAGAAGTACCAGTTATATGATCATATGATTAGATGCACCAGAATCAATAACCCAAGGAATAGAAAAACGAGAAGATGCAATACAAGCACTAGAAGAACCTGTCTGAGATAGCGTAGCAATAGAGGAACTTTTCTGAAGTGACACAAGGCGTTGGTATTCCTCCACAGAAATAGTCACCATAGCAGTGGAGCGTGCAACCTGCCTAATATCCTTGGAAGAAGTAACCCGATGAGCCTGAGGAAAACCATGTAGGTCATAGCAATGCTTCATCGTATGATTAGTTCCCCCACAATAAGTACAGAGTCTAGAATCACGGCCTCGACTATGGCTATCTCCCCCTGACATGCGACCAGACTAAATCCACAACGACCAGAATCATGACCACCAAAAACACGGTCAAAACGACCACTGTACCCATAATCACGGCTGCGCCCAAGGTCACGGCTAAATGAAGAACCAAAATAACCAGAAACAACAGAAGTAGAATCAGAACTAGATTTCATTTCAAACATATCACCGTACAATGAGAGGCAACTAGTCAACTACCGGTAGATCAACCAATCAAATACTCCACCAACAAAAGTATAGTATCTAGTTGGCAATAGGTGGAGTAGCCTCTTTAATTTATTAACCAAGCTTGGGTGACTTAGATGAGCGATGTGGGACAAATCTAACACTCCCCATCACGTGCAGTCCGGATGCACGTGGAGGTGACAGACCAGGAGCTGACTGACTGACTCGGGTGACAGAGACTTTCCCACGTGGGGTGAGGCTACCCAAACCTAGCTCTGATATCATGTTGTGAGAGAAAGAAGGAAAAATGTATAGGGTGTTAACTAACCCTAACACAAGTGAGGTTTATTTATATTATGTGGCGACTAGACATAACATAAGCAACCAATGTGGGACTAAGTCCAACTCTATTCTAACAATACTTACCTATGTCCTGTTAGATACTATCCGATGTATGACTGTACCGTTGACACCGATACGTCTCCTGGCACTGCATCACATCTTTTTCACATCCAATTTTTTCTTTGGTTAAACTTTAGAAGGCATAGGTTGTACTAAGTTGGCAGCTAGGGTTTTTTCGTTTTACTAGTATGATACTGTAACCACTTGGTTCATGTGCTTTGCCCAAGATGGTGGAGTTCTTGGTTTGTGCACCCTTGGTGCTCTGTGTTGGATTTAATTATGCCAGAATGAGAAGGTTTGTTTACTTTAAGTATCTGCTAAATGTTAGAAAAATAGGTTCACTAGGGGTCACATTCTTAACTGTGTTGAGGTTAACGAACTATAGGAAACTGTAGCACAAGGTGTTACAAGTGCTGTTTGGTTTTAACGAACTATAGGAAACTGTAGCACAAGGTGTTACAGGTGCTGTTTGGTTTTGCTTTTTCTTTCTGGGTCTTATGATGCAGCTATCTTAACAATGTTTTTAAATTTATTTGACAAGTAGCATTCTGCACACGAGAATACCAATCCGTCTCAAAATATATGACAAGCTGATCGATTTTTTTTGGGAAAGAGCTGATGTAGACTGCATTCGCGGTTTGTCATATTTTATTGTCCAAACTCCCAAGCTTTGGCCCGAATCTATATCCCTATTACTTGGTTTAGGTGTGGGCAGGCAAGTCTGATGAGCTTGACTCGATTTTGGCTTTTCTTTCGGCTTTCAGAGGATTAATATTTATATTTAACTTTCAGGACCAGGCCACGGTGCGGGCACTAGCATTTTTAATGGTGCTGGCCTGAAGGAAAGCTTTATGACCTACTCTAGTATTCTAGTATATTTAAGACCTGAATTTGTGTAACTCGCTAGATTGACCTGTTAAAATCATCAACTTTAGCAAATTAAGAATATAACACTTACTTTTCAAGGCTTAGGATTGTAATTAAATAGACTGGAATACAAAGTTGACCTATCTGGTCTCCGCAATAGGTGCATGTAAATAAAAGTTGCTCCATATTGAATCCTTCAATTATGCACCTGTGTTTGTACTTCCTCTTCGCAGGTGGTTCCTTATCTCTTGAAATTTCTTGATGACCTCACCAATGTATATGTTCGGTTTAACCGCAAGAGGCTTAAAGGTCGTACAGGAGAAGATGATTGCAGGGTTGCACTTTCGACTCTGTACCATGTATGTTGACAATGACTTCCCTATTGCAAAATTTTGATTTTTTGCTTATTCAATAACAGTGCACTCTTTGAATGCTTTCTCATCCATCTTTGATTTTCTTTCGCGTTGATACCAGTTATAACTGTCTGGTTCCATGATGTGTTTTGGGACATCCATTTAGCAATGCCTATCTGGTCTCTGTATCAATTCTGCTTATCTAGAACTGAGTGGCGTAGATCTTCTTGTATGCACATAGCTCGCGATGTTACAATATATATGAACTGATAGAATTACTAGTTTCTGGTAGCTACTCTTTTTCTTTAAATCGTGGCATTTGTCAAATCATGGATTTTAAAGATTAGGTGATCCGTTGTCTTAATATAACACAATTCAATGTATTGAATTGGAGGAGTTTTGAAAGATAAATGTAACCAAGTAAATACGTTGTGTATCACAACTTCAGGGACGGAGGGAGTATGTAAAGTAACTGAATTGATTATTTGATGTGTCAAATGGAATCGTACGAGACGCATCGTGAATCGTCTGATTTTACTATGCTTCATGCTTTGAGTAATTCACCCCTAGATATGAATTGATTCTTGGTGTATTACGGATCATGAAGCGTACGATTGTACACTTGTATCCTCGTGCACATTTGTCAACTTGGGCTGCATCGATTTTCTATGTTTCTTGGCCTTAGTTGTGGCTTTGTGCATGTGCATATTCCAAATAGGGTCCCTTGCTATTCTTATTTGTAGCAACGTGCGACGTGTCAGGTTCTTTAACGTTATGACTTGCTGTCCTAGATGTTTAATTATTGGTAATTTACTCTTCTATGTTCACTTATTATTCACCTACTCAACTATTGGTTACCTATCATCTTGATTCAAAAGAATATCTATTCCACATAAACGTTCATGCTTACACGTAAAAAGAATGTCTCGTAATCTGGATTTGCATTTCAGGTGCTCCTAACTTCTTGTAAAGCAATGGCTCCATTCACACCATTCTTTACTGAAGTTCTTTACCAAAATCTGCGTAAAGCTTCCAATGGGTTGGAGGAAAGCATTCACTTTTGCAGTTTTCCCCAGGAAGAAGGGAAGGTATTGTCGATTCCTGCTGCATTAGTTAAGTCTGTTTTCTTGGGGAGTTTGGGTGGAACTTGTCTAAAGCCCTTTGTCTTTTCAGGGAGGGCAACGTATTGAACAGAGTGTTAAAAGGATGAAAATTATAATTGATCTTGCCCGGAATATCCGTGAGCGTCACAACAAGCCTCTGAAAACACCACTCAAGTATTTTTTGTGCCTTGTCTGATTCCATGTACTACTTTCATTCTGTGCTTCTGTATTTGCTTTCCTTATAACTGTTTCCTTTTCTATTATTCTATGTGAACTGCAGGGAGATGGTTGTAGTTCATCCTGATGCAGAGTTTCTCGATGATATAGCTGGAAAATTAAAAGAGGTCTGTCTCTGAACATCTGCAGTATTTAGAGTATGATATAATTGTATGTATTTCATTATTTGTGCTGTAAGTAAAGTCATACATTCACAGAGTTTCTTTTTGGTGTACAAGGTCATATCATTGGCTTATCTGGCATATCTGTGGTGTGAATCAACTAGGATGTTTGAGTGTGCTTTTTTCTCTTTATTCCACCCTATATGCAGCATGGGCAACACAATTTCTCTTGTTCTTTCATGTTATGTTATGTATATGCAGCATGGACATACTTAGGAATCTCTTGACACACTTAGGAAACTATTGCCTCGCATAGCATACTATGAAAGTGTTCTGCAATTCTGTTCTGATGGAATCATGCTTAATTGAATAATGCTGAGAACCTAGTTTTGATTGAGATCTTAGATATATCTCAAATGGATATTTTGTAGTGTTTGAAGATTACTAAATCTACTTGAAGTTCAGAACTATGCTCTGTTTCTGTTTGATGATTTATGTGTTTTTGTCTGGAATGTTGTTCGGATTGAATTGCTTTTACGATTAGATATAGATCTAGTATGTGAAATCTTAGAGGTTTCAGACAGTATTGCAATATTTCATTAATTTCTTTTGGGTTTCTGAATGCCTTTTTCAGTGCTTAACTTTTTGGTTTTATTATAGTTCAATTTTCTTTCTGTAGTTTGTGTTGGAGGAACTCAATGTAAAATCCGTCGTCCCCTGCAATGATCTTTTGAAGTATGCTTCTCTACGAGCTGAGCCTGATTTCAGGTACTATTTTATGATTTATGTTGCCTCTCTCTCTCTCTCTCTCTCTCTCTGTGCTAAAGTTTGTCCTTGGGCTGTTTCCTAGTGTATTAGGTAAGCGTCTTGGAAAATCAATGGGCATTGTTGCCAAGGAAGTCAAAGCCATGACTCAGAAAGATATTTTAGATTTCGAGAAACATGGAGAAGTTACCATTGCTACACACTGTTTGAAGCTGTCTGATATTAAGGTGCATTGTTTCTGGCTTTATTGTCCTACTGGTTACCTCTATTATGCACAAGTTCTTAGTCCATTTAGATTACGTATTAGTTCCATGGGAGCCACCTTTTATATTCTGACTGGAATTAATTCGGAAATAGCACTTGAATTACCTTTTAGACATCAATTGTATTATTTCGCTGCATATTTACTTGTATCACTAAGAGCTGACATTCTTTTGACTTTTAGATCAACCGGGGTTTCCGGCGCCCTGATAATATGACAGAGGAGGAAATTGATGCTGCAGGAGATGGTAAGGATCCGTTGGGACATTATCTCCTCAAATACAACAGCAAATGATCATGAATTTCTTGACATTCATTTTCAATCACATGTTTAGGTGATGTTTTGGTGATATTGGATTTGCGCCCTGACGAGTCATTGTTTGAGGCTGGGGTTGCTCGTGAGGTAAATCAGAGCTGCTTGTGTTTACTTTTGTGACTTGTGGTTGATCTCATAAGTAGGCGGATGAGGGAGGGAGCCTTGTATACAAGTTCCGAACTTCAATAGAGTAGGTTTGTAATAGGATCCAAAAGCTATCTTGTAATGATGATTGTAATCTTGAATTGTTTAGGTGGTTAATAGAATCCAGAAGCTACGAAAGAAAGCTGCCCTTGAACCGACTGATATGGTGGAGTTGTACTTCAAGTCGTTGGATGAAGATGAGTCTACCTCACAACAGATTTTGAATTCCCAGGTAACATCTGCGATCTTCGTGTATTCTAAATACTTCGTCCACTGAAATTTTGTGATATGTGAGAGTGAAAAACTGACTCAAATCACATAGCGTATGCAGTTCTCTAGTTTCAAAATTTCTAATGCTTAATCATAGGGTTTCGGGGAGTCCATTTTGACTAGTGTTTTCTATGAATCATATTGCTTTATTGCTTGACTGATACGTTAGCCTTTCTCAGCCGCATGGTATTTGAGATTTTTTTTTTTCTGATACGAAGTTTGGGTGAAAGGTGAAATTATGAGTTAGGCTTTTGAAAGGGTGAATTGCCACACATTTTAGTTCTTTTTTAACCATGTGCAGGAACAATATATCAGGGATGTACTTGGTTCGTATTTGCTTCCCTCAACCATGATGCCACCACATGCGGTGAGTTTCAGTAATACTTCTTAAATGTGTGCTTGCTGTTCTTTCTTCTTCAATTCCATTTATGAAGAAATTAATTTAGTGGATCTTTGTGAACCAATGAAAGCTTAAACGAAGCATCATCAAATATTTTTTCCATAAACTCTTTATGGCAGGATCAGTGATTCTTTTTACTCGATAAATACATAAAATATTGAAACAATGAGAGAAGTTGGTAGCGTCTAGTTTCCTGTAGTCCTCTCCATTTGTCGTCTCCTTTAAATCCTTGAATGGCACATGTTGGTTGCTGTTTACTCATCAGTGATATTTCCTGGCCGTCTTCTTTTGACTTAGATTGCTAAGGTACCTGGTTTATGGACTAGTTTGGTGTTACTTGTTTCATCTCCTCAATCTTTCTACATTACAGTTGAAAAGTTTCGAATGCACATGGATCCAATTCCAGTAGTTTTGCTAGTAATTTCGTTCATAAGAAAATAATTAAACTGTCCATATCATTTGCAGATCCTCTATTCCTCTTCCACATTGCACATCTCAAACTTATCAAGAAAGGAAAAATAGTTGTGGAAAATTAACTTCAAGACAGAGTGTTCTACATTCACTTGGTCCTCACTCCTCACAAGCCAAGTAAATAAAATAATCTAATACGACCGACATCAAGTACCGTTTGTTCCCATTGGCTTTGGGGCGACATGAGAATCTTCATATGGAGGATTCCTGGTTAAGCCTGGATATAAATGTGTGGTTTAAACTTTAAAGCATTGATATTGAAGGAAGTTATTGGCTATCATGTAGCAAAAGGTGTTGAATCAATTGTTTTGAGGGTTGCTGAGGTAGTGATTTGAACCCCTGATCTCTTGAAATTTCTTTTGGTGAAATTGGTAATCTTTCGAGTTTCAATGCATATGTTAATGTACATATAGGTTGAGGTTTGAGGGTGTTTGGCAAAATTTGCTAAGGTTTCTTCTTGCTTTCATTATGTTGGCAAAGATTTCTGACACCAGTTGTAGATATATATACTCCTATATATTCTTGAAGCAAGTTCTTCATAATGGTATACTCTGGTAAAAATTGCAGGTGATTCTTGCTCAAGAAAGCTTCCATGGTATTTCTAATTTGGCATTTTCCATCACTTTGGCGAGACCCGCGTTATTATTCAACTCCAATGCTGTTCTAGCATTATACGGAGGTAGAGTTTTGAGTTCCTCTTACATCTAGGAAAGTTGCCTCAGCTTTAAGCAACCTTGTAATGTTGTTCTCTCTCTCTCTCTCTCTCTCTCTCTCTCTCTCTCTCTCTCTCTTTATATATTGTTGCAGAGGACACAAAGTTTGCGAATGGTTTACAGACGTATTTGCTGTCAAGGGATCATCATAATTTGAAGTCAGAATTTCATCTTGGGAATGGAAAGGTTTGTTCATGCCCCCAGACCTATTAGAAAACCTTTCTGAAACCAAGTTTGCTGAAAATGCGGAGCTGAATTTATGCTTTCTGGTTATTTTCCTCTTTTTGTACAGGTTACAGTCGATTGCATTGAAAATCAGCCTGCCGTTGAAGTTGCGTTGGGAGTACATGTGTTCTTGACGGTTGGGGATTATTTGTTGAGCACAAAAGCTCAATGATTTCATTTCAGTCGATTGCATTTAAAATTTACCAATCATCTTATGGGAAAAAATATAAACAGGGAAAAAGAAGTTGTGTAACCCTGTGGAAGCAAATCTTATGAAGGTTTTAATCTTGTTTCATTTAATATATATGAATCCGCATTTTCAAAGAAAAGGAAAATATTTTTGCCGGGTAATTAGGTGGAGGAATGTTGATGGTCGCAATGTCGTATATCCATTTCATTAGGTAGGCCTTTCTGTTGCCGGGGTGGCACAAGATAGTTTTGTCTTTGCAGACTGCCTTTTTTTTTTCCGGGCGAAAGTCAGTAGTGTTTGTTGTAGTTAGTGAGGTTTGAACCACAATCAAATGCATGGGCGTGTTTGTTGTAGTTAGTGAGGTTTGAACCACAGTCAAATGCATGGGCGTACATGATTCCAACCACTGGGCTACCACTCCACTTGCGTTTGCAAATGTTTATTAAGGAGATTGCTTATTTAAAACTAGAAATTGTAGTAGGAAACTTTTTAACGCATTCTTTTATTTACGCGCCATTATGTTGTCATGTGAATTGATTTGGCAACGGTTTTATTGAATCACTTTTTTACACATTAGAAGGTAATTTAGTAGATTCATAGGTAAATTTTTTTTTTTAAAAAAGTGTGCAGATAGGTAAAAGAGGGTTGCAAAAATTGATTCCCAACTAAAAATCATTTTTGAATCCAAGTCTTGTTTATCCAATGGTATTACCAAAATCACCACTTTTCTGGAAATTGTTTCCCAGTACAACTCTACCTCCGGGTAACTTCTAAATTTCGATAAGTTCGGGGTAGTCTTCACAGCTCGTTCCCCCCACTCGGTGCGAAAGAGGAGATCTGTTCCTTTGGATTTCTAAGTTCGAGGATGAAACTAAATGCCTGGGACTTCCCTCGTTCTGGGGAAGGTCAAAATCTGAAGATTTCAATTTACAAATGGACAGAGTCTGTCCAGAAGATGCAGGGATGGAGGCAGAAGCTCCTTTCTCAGGCCGGGCGTGAAATTTTGATCAAGTCAGTAGTCCGAGCCATTCCTGTGCATGCGGTTGAGTGTTTTTGCTTTCCGAAATCCTTCCCTGGCCGCCTGAATTCTTTCGTTAGAACTTCTGGTGGGGGAGAAATCCGGAGGAGAGGGGTATTCATCGGGATAGTTCGGATCACCGGATCAGTGCATGAGATTTCGTGATTCCCGGGGATTAAACTAGGGGTGAAAGAAAAACCGATGGACTGCAAACCCCGGAAAAAATCGACCTATCGGTTCGGTTTTTGGTCGGGTTAAGGGTGGGTTTGGTCGGCTTCGGTTTGGATTGAACCAAACCGATCAATTTTCAATTCGGTATCGGTTATCTGAAAATTTCGCCGGACCGAACCGAACCGATATACCCCACAACTATATCGAATTGGAACGATCAATCAAAGTTGTCCATCTTAAACCCCCCCCCCCCCAAATAAAAATAAAAATAAAAATCTCAGCTGTCCCGTCTCAATTTCAACCGTTCATTTCAATCTTAACGCCGGACTGAAAAACCCGAAAAAACAAACTAGACCGAACCACCCGGAACTGATTTCTGTCCATTGTTTTTTTCGGTTAGGGTCGGTTCCTGGCTACATCACCCCGAACCGATCGGTTCGGTCCCAAACACTCCAAAAACCGAACCGAACTGACCAATTTTCACCCCTCGATTAAACCATGCTCTGTTGGCTCGGCAAGGGTGGCGCCTAATTCCTAATCCGGATCCGTTGATCGCTTGCATCCCCTTGCTGAGCAAATTGATAAGTTTTTTCTCCAAAGCCTGCGGGGGATGCTTAATGGACAAGGTCTCCGATCGACGTCGTTCATGCAGTGCAAAAGTCATGGGATTTAGGTCTCCTCCATCAAATTGTTTCTACATGGATGATTTAAGACATTGGAGTTTTCCACAAATGAACAATTTGGGTCGTCAATTGGGGACTACAAAAGATTTTATCTCGCATCACATAAGCAATTCGCCTATATAGTCACGTGAGAATTTGAAGTATTGGGCATGCCCAAAAGCACTCAATAACTTCTCAACGGGAATATGGAAAATAGACTCCGTTTTTTTTTATTTTTTTATTTTAGACATTGTATGCATCAGTGCGGGTTAGAGCCCAGAGGATGTATAAGAGGGTTAACAATTAAAAAGGGTTCTAAATGTTTCCCTTGAATCTAAAGTGTACTAGCAGATAGAAAAAGAGTTCTACTCTAAATTGATCAAACCATAGACAAAAGAAAACTTAACTTGTTGAAAGAGAGAACACTGGACATATAGTTAAGTCGTTCCTGCACAAATTCAGAGGAGTTTTTTTTGGTCATATGGTATATTTCAGCGGGGTTAGCGAGGTGTTAGTATGTTAGTTAAGGGGGTTCAGAGGCTATCCATAGCCCTAAGCCCCAAACCTGCTCCTGTGGGACTTGAACTCAGGTCACCACTGAGGAGAGAAATGAGACAACCAACTTGACAAGCTTTGTTTCTCGAATTGACGCCTTGAAGGCATTTCCAAATTGACTAGCGAAGGTGTGGGTGAAAGACTGGAGGAAGGAAAAACAAAAAAAACAGCTTCAAAATCTTCCACATTATTGGGACCCGTCTAGGTGGGAAAAATTTTCAGTGCCGAGCGGGTATCATGTGGTTCCCGCTCACGTTATCAGAACCGTCTATTGCGTGTTTGAACGGCTAAGATTTGGAGAGAGAGAAAGTGTTAGGGTGAGAGGAGAGAGAGGGATTCAATCCGAGCTGTCCAAAAGTGTATCAGACGGCTGAGATGCGCCGAGCTGGTACCACGTGGAATATACCCACTCTGCACTGAAAAATCCCTCGTCTAGGTGGGAACAGAAGCCATGCGCATGCCAAGACAAATGACAAGAAAGTTTAGAAAATTGAGCTCTCCTCCTCGCTATTTTCCACAAGATGGGGACAGGACATTAAACCAATTATTACCCACACAAAGTATATACTCCTATCATTTTCTAAAGTGAGAGTGACACCAAGGTTACTTAGCAAAACAAAAAAAAGTTTGTCACCAAGTTTGTACCACACAATAAGAAACATGAAAGCAAAAATTACTATCCAATCAAAAGTGTTGGCCAACACGACACCACGCGCGCCCGGATCACTAAACAACAATAGTACTCACCATATACCTACAAAACGTACCTCCAAAATAGCTGCTCTCAGAAAAAATTAGCAGTGAAGTAGCGGTTCTCTATACCTCAAAAAACTAGGATATGTTTGTTTTAAGTCCCAAATATGACTTGGGAAGACCAAAGCTTTTGCAACTTGTAGCCTTGTAGGTAATAGTAATAGATCGTACTGTTTACGTAATTGAGGTGTCAATTATAGTTATTGACCATAAGGTCATGAGGTCATGATCTTTCTTCAATCATCATAATGATATTGATGATGAGGTATCAGTCTATTTAGGCCACAACAAAAATCAGTCCATTATTTTATACTTATTTTTTTATCTTATACATATGTGTCGTGTCGTGCCGTGCCGCCCCGTGCCCGTGCCGTGCCGCCCCGTGCCCGTGCCCGTGTCGTGCCCGTGCCGACACGGCCCATTTGACACCTCTAGCTATTTTCCACAAGATGGGGACAGGACCTTAAACAAATTATTACTCACACAAAGTATATACTCCTATCATTTTCTAAAGTGAGTGTGACACCAGAGTTACTTAGCAAAACAAAAAAAAGTTTGTCACCAAGTTAGTACCACACAATAAGAGCATCTCCAACCGGAAATGTCAAATTATTGATGTCAAATTTTTTTAAAAGGCTTATATGGCATTTTGATATCAATAATTTGACATCAAGCTCTCTTTCTCCAATCCTTATGTCAACAAAAATAAAGCTCATAAACTTAAAAGAAAACAAAACTCGAAAGCCAGTACGGCAAATTCATGTTTGATCTCAACGAAAAGCTTTCAAACTTTCCTAACAGTTACTTTTTGAAATTTGGCAGGCGAGGGGTAGGTTGTCAAAGTTGGTATGTTGGGACTTCCATTGGAGATGCTCTAAGAAACATGAAAGTAAAAATTACTATCCATCGAAAGTGTTGACCAACACGACACCACGCGCGCCCGGATCACTAAACAACAATAGTACGTACTCACCATACCTACAAAACGTACCTCCAAAATAGCTGCTCTCAAAAAAAAATTAGCAGTAAAGTAGCGGTTCTTTGTACCTCCAAAAACTAGGATATGTTTGTTTTAAGTCCCAAAATATGACTTGGGAAGACCAAAGCTTTTGCAACTTGTAGGTAATAGTAATAGATCGTACTGTTTACGTAATTGAAGTGTCAATTATATATATTGACCATAAGGTCATGATCTTTCTTCAATCATCATAATGATATTGATGATGAGGTATCAGTCTATTTGAAGGCTAAATTTAGGCCACAACAAAAATCAGTCCATTATTTTATACTTATTTTTTATCTTATATATATGGGACCCTATATACTATATGACAAGCCCATATGATTATTCCTCCACCGTCCCCTTTGCTCAAATCACATCCATATCTCTCTCTCTCTCTCTCTCTCATGGATGCCAATCAATTTTCAGGCCAACAAACCCAGACACCAATTCCAGGTTTTGATCCTTCTCCTCAAAAACCCAAAAGGAATAAGTATGCTTTTGGTTGTGCCATTTTAGCTTCCATGACTTCCATCTTATTGGGTTATGGTAAGTTCATCACCTACTTAAATACTCCCTCCAAAACATACAGACTTCTTTCAACACTTCGACTATACTTTGTATTCATTATCAGGAATAAATCAGTTGAGTTGATTTATTTTAATATTTTAAACTTGATCTGTTTGTATTCGTTTGTGTGCATAGCATTGCTCTATATCCGATCTGAATCTAAGGGTGCGTCGAGGAATACTCACGTGCGTTGAATAGTTTCTTCTGGACGCACCTATATTCGAATCTAGCTTTTAACGATTCACCTTGTTTGGATGAACTTTTAGAAAGTTATTTTTGAGAGTTGAGTGGTAATGAGTGGAGAGAGATAGAGAGAGAAATTTATTGAAAACTGTGCCGAGAGTAAAAGTTACTCTCAAAATGCTCATCCAAACAAGGTGATTCATGTTTTTTCTGCAATACACAAGTACTCCTGTAGTACAAGGGTGCACTATAAGGGGTGCAGTTCAGCATCCCGACCGTTCATTCCTACATTCCTACGATCAATGATTCAACTGAACTATTGAAAATACTTTAGAACGACTGAAACGCCGAAGGTAGTGCACCCCGGCACTCCAGGTCGCCGGAGCCGGAAAAAACTTACAAAATACTTACCCATGTAGCCAACAAAAATTTTCCTGATGCTTACCATGTAAGACTAAATTTTGTAATTAGTCCTTATGGCCCACATGTTTTAAGTATGACACATACGAATAATGGATCCAATGAGATTCTCCATATCATTATGCCTAAGATTTTATTCTATTGGTCAAATAGAGAAGTTGTTTCCTAAATACGCTATACTTTGATGGGAAGTTAGTATCAATGTTTAATAAGGAAACCGGTCCTCTCTCTGCCTATAAAAAAAATAGCATTTAGGGTTCCATCAAATTAACGTGATACTAAACCGCTAAAAAAAAAAGCAAGAGAGAGAAACCCGCTTTCTACCTGGAGCTTAATGCTCTAGCAATATTATGGTTGGTTTCAATTAATCACTTGGTCGCTCAAGTTTCGCATTACTAGATCCGGATACGTCTTTCTTGATTATTTAACTTCCGCTTAATGATTGTATTTTGATTATCATGATAGTTCTAGATTTTGGCATAACTTAGGTTTTTAATTATCTAACACCATTAAGAATAATTTTACATGTGGTATCAGAGCCATAGGTTTGAGAACATCGTGATTTTTCGATAAACGAATAAAAGTTTAAACTGATTTTTATTGTTCTCGGTTTCGGGTTGACCATATGTGCATTAATCGCAAAAATTAAATTATGATTATGTTACACGTTGGCTGGTTTTTCAAGTTCCAATGGATTTTGTTTGTTTCGACTCGAGACTGAGATTGACAATCTCATGCATGTGGGGGTTTCGATTCTCCGATTACTGGTGCTATAATGCTATTTACGGTTTTGGAGGAGGATAATTATGATGATCAGTGTATATGCCATAGGCATAAAGTTATACATGAGTTTTTCAGTTTTTGTCTTATTTTACTGTGGCATCAGTATGCATGATAATTTAGTGGATGCAATAACGGGTTATGATCTCGTTGATGAATATTAACTATGGGTTTCGGCTTTTACGAAATCACAGAGCTCCACGCAAATTCCTTAAGAAGACCATTATATTTGACATACACTGATTTACGGTAAGACTTTACCTAATTGATCATGTCCTCATATGCCATGCCGTAAAGTACGTATGTGATTGGTGGGTTTTTTTTTTTTCTTTTTTCTTTCCTAAAGTATTAAATGATGCAATTCATTTTTATGATGATGAATGATATTCATTTTTATCCACCTTATGATTATGTGAAAAATTATTGCTCTGACTAATAATCTACCTTACGATCGATTCGGTAGTCACCAAAGTGACCCAATCATAATGGTTCGTAGATTTGTCATATTGTATTTTTATCTGTGAATACTTCGTTATTCACTTTATGTCGATAAAGGGAGCTACTGATTTGAATCTATATTATGTGAGATTTGGTAGTCACCAAAGTGACCCAATCATAATGATTCATAGATATCAAATTGTATTATGGAAACCCTAATTGTGGACAATTTAAGATTCACCTATTGTCCATGAAAAGTTATTATTTTGATTTAACTCTATATAATGATACGGTTTGGTATTTCATCAAAGCGATCCAACCGGCATGTTGATAGATGTATTAATGAATTTAAGAAATTTTAATACCTATTATGATTAGGTGTTAAATAGTGATATATATATATATATTTTTAAAATCACCTAATGTTAGTGCAAAAATCATTATCTTGATTGAAATCTGTATTAAGACACAGTTCGGTAGTCACCAAAGTGGCCCAACTGGAATGTTTCATAAATTTCAATAAAATTACTGAAACTTAACACTTATTTTATTTGATATTTATATTACGATACGGTTTGGTAGTCACCAAAGTGGCCCAACTGGAATGATTCATAAATATCAAGTTATATATGAAACTTATTCCCATTTTTAAGTGTTAAGAATAATGACTTTGCAAATTGCAGTTCTCTAGTTGCATGGATATTAGGTAGGCCCAAAGGTGCACAACTTCTAAGTGATTAGTAAATTGGAATAGGATAATTTATAAGTATTCACAATTCAGATTGGATTTGGATACTCAAAGGTAACAAACCTACTTAATTGTGAATCCATATCGATTAGTCCTATTGGCGACATGGAATCATCATAACTGTTAATAGCGTATCATTAGATGAACCCTAAGGCAGATCACCGTTGCACTATTTCTTATTGTTTGGACAAAATTTATTTTGTCAACTTATTGGTTACTCAAAGCGTTATTGTAGTGAGCATATATTATGTGTGCATTATTAATTATATCTGCTTCACATTCACAAGCTTGGTATGTTTCATTTTAATTTAAATGATTGAATTTCTCATTTTGAAAAAGAAAAAGATTAGTTTCCTTTTGAATACTAGATCTTGATAAATAGTTATTTTTTTGAGAAATTACCTTATTTTGGTGAAGTGTGAATGAAATGGAATAGACCAAGCCTTATGTTTTGTGAATATTTAAGGTGAACATTGTCATGTTATTGTGCATAGAATGCTTGAGGATGCCATTGAAATGTTATATTTGGCCTTCTCAACTAAAGTATTTGAGAATTAAAGTAAAGGAAGCCTAAATGGGACATAAAGTTGGCATTATGTAATGCTAATGAGTCTACTAATGATTTTGGACTCGAAAGAATGTAAGGGCAATGATATATGTCGCTTCTGTAAATAGTTGAGACATTATCAGAAAGTTTGTCATAAACGTAGGAAGTGATTCGGAAGGAAAAAGAAATTACTAATGTTGTATGTTTCGAATCAAACCTAGCTAATTGTAAGTCCCTCAACTATGAAGTGATTTGATTATGAGCTACTACTTATGTTTATAACCAAGATGCAGAGAGATTTGAAGTTATTAAAAACACAAGCCCTTTGAGTTCTAAAAATTAGGTTAAAGTTTTATTAAAAGGGTTTTGTGAGTTATCGTTTGCTATTTAAGAGTTGGTCATCATTTTGTATTTTCTATAATGTTTACAAATTTAGTTTCCTTTGTTCAAACTAAATTTTATTGTTATGTTTTTCAAGTTTCGAAATCAAATTTATGGTGATTGAAAAATGCCAATTATTGTGTTATGGTATTTTATTATGATTTGAACGAACTAAAGTTCGATAACCATTTTATTGAGAACTCTCCTTATATTGCATCATATTAGTTTGGTTAGTAGCCTCATGAATGAAAATTACTTCATCTTGTGACATGAATGACTAAAACGTATTGAGAGATTAATCTATGACTTAATTTTTATTAATCTCTTATATGTGTGATTTGCATTAAGTACAAGCAAACTATATACATAAGGAAGTAAGTCATAAGAAATAATAGGCTTCTTAAGTGATTCATATAGACATGAATTTTTCACATCTTTTGATGAACAGACCTACTTTATCACATGTAGATGGTTTTTCGCGTTATGTTAGCTTTCTATTACATAAAGATCTCAATCAATGAATACTCTTAAGGTGTACATTGTTGAGGTAGAAAGGACAAATAGAAAATAATGTAAAAGTCATGAGGTAGGACATATGTGGTAAATATTATGAGAGGTCTGTTCCATTTAACATAATGTGATAGCTGAAAGGTAATCGTATGTCTGTATGGTTAAAAGTATATTTGTAACTCCAAAATACCCATCATGTAGTGGATATAAAATTCTCTAAAGATCTCTGCGTTTATGTGAATCTGATTTTTTGTAAGACAGTTTCAAATACTTCTTTTGAACTGTGGATAGGAAGAAACTTGAACTTAGGACACTTGAACGTTTAAGGTTGTCCAGCAGAGACTAGAATTTTTAATGCACATGACAGAATTTGAATTTTAGAATGAGCTATGGTGACCTTATTGGTTGCTTTAGAAGATTCAAAGGATATGAGTTTTACTACTTAACCATAGTACGACAATTATAGAAATCGGTCATTCAAATTCTTTAAGAATGGTGAAATCAGTGGGAGTGGTAAGCCATAGGATGTGGTTATTTAAAAGTTAGGGTATAAGTTTCTTTACTCGTAACTTAGAATGATGTTGTTCCTCCATTACGAGATTGATACCAATGAAGAAATTGTAAAACAATCACAAAAGATAGCATTAAGAATATCTCGAAGGAACAAGATATTTGCTATTTGAATGATTATTTGATTTATCTACACGAATGCTTTTGATCCGATTTTATTTTCACAAGCTGCGTAAAGTGATAATTTTACTAAATGGATTGATGCCATAAATAATGAGTTGAACCAATGAAACATAATGAAATTTGAAATTTCGTTGGATTGCCATAAGGATACTAGAAAGAATGTTGCAAGTGGGTGTTTCAAGACTACACTTGACTTAGAGGGCAACATAGAATGATATAAAGTCAAACTTGTGGCTAAGGGTTACACTTAGAAAGTAGGCGTAATTGTAAAGAGACCTTTTCTCCTGTATCCGAGAAAAACTCGCATAAAATTATCATGGTATTGATAGGTAACTCTTTATGTTTAGGAGTTACATTTAAACGTGAAAATAGCCTTTTTGAATGAAAGCTTAGATGATGATGGAGTCTATATGAATCAACCTAAGGTTTCTCAATTCAAGTAAAAGAGCACTTTGATATAAATCTCAGGAAGTCAACTTATGGATGCAAACAAGCTCCCTGCCATTGGTTATTTATGTTTACTGATTCCATTGGTTTCTTTGGAATTAAAGAGAAAAAAAACATTATTAACTGGTTTATATATCCAAAAATCAGTGGGAGTAAGTTTATATTTTTTGACATGTATGTTGACGGTACTTTGCTTGCTGTAGTGATATTTATTATTTGCACTTAAAAGTTTTTTCTCATGAACTTTTAAACTAAAGGTTATATGCTCACATTAAGGAAGTCTGGCGATCTTAAGTTTATTAGCTGCTCAGATTCAGATTTTTGTTTGAAGCTTTGATAGTAGAAAGTCTACTTTTGATTAGTTATTCCTATTATGTAAAGGAGCAAATAAAAGTTTTAAAGTAGCTTTCAATACTTCATCCATTATGATAGTTGAATTGACATGTTTTGAGGTCATATTTCTTGAATAGCAGTTGGGAAATTTATCTTAGGACTTGGGGTTGTCGACACCATTACCAAGTTGATAAGAATTTATGATTCCGCAACTATTTTCTTTTCTAAAAAAAATTTCAGAAACAAAAGTGTCACTTAAGGCATAAGCACACAGCTTATGATTGCAGATCCACTTATGAAGGGGTTGACGCATAAACATTTAAGAAATATGCTAATTGAATGAGTCTAGCATAACCCATAACAGTAGAAATTTATGGACTGCAATATGATGACGATGTTATTCGGCACTTTGAGAGATCTTAATTACGTGTTTCTGATAATTTCCTGTAATGAACAGTGTACGCACATGTATGTGAATGATTACATGAATAGTCTTTATCAAAAGACATTACCGTTGGATCTTATGAAAACGCTTCTCACTTGAAGACTATGTTAAACAGTTTACTAGTGTTGTGGTACATGGAAGGGACTATGTCATTGTGATGTAGAACCGCCATGACTCGCACTAGTGGGTTGTTTAATAATAGTATTATGATTGTGACCAAATTAAGAAGGAATTGATATGGACTTATGGTGCGCCTTATATTTACCTTGTTAGACCTACTTAAGTTTATCATATGTGCCAAGTGAGAGAATGTAAGACTAAATTTTGTAATTAGTCTTTATGACCCACATGTTTTAAGTATGACACATACAAATAATGGATCCAATGAGATTCTCCATATCATTATGCCTAAAATTTTATTCTATTGAAGTTGTTTCCTAAATACGCTATATTTTGATAGGAAGTTAGTATCAATGTTTAATAAGGAAACCGGTATTCTCTCTTCCTATAAAAAAAAGAGCATTTAGAGTTCCATTAAATTAACGTGATACTAAACCGCTAGAAAAAAGGCAAGATTGAGAAATCCGCTTTCTACCTGGAGCTTAATGCTCTAGCAATATTATGGTTGGTTTCAATTAATCACTTGGTCGCTCAATTAATCACTTGGTCGCTCAAGTTTTGCATTACTGGATTCGGGTACGCCTTTCTTGATTATTTAACTTCCGCTTAATGATTATATTGTGATTATCATGATAGATCTAGGTCTTGGCATAGATCCTGGCATAACTAGGTTGTTAATTATCTAACACAATTAAGAATAATTTTACATACGAAACACTTGCACGAAATTGAAATGCAGATATTGGGGTGATGAGTGGGGCCGGACCCTTCATCCAGGACGATCTCAAAATCTCCGACGTCCAGCTGGAAATCGTCATGGGAATCATCGAGCTCTACTCCCTCCTCGGCGCTTACGCCGCCGGCCGGACCTCCGACTGGGTGGGCCGCCGGTACACGATTGTGATCGCGGCCGCAATCTTCTTCGTCGGAGCCCTCCTCATGGGCTTCGCCACAAACTACGCCTTCCTGATGGTGGGCCGGTTCGTCGCCGGCGTTGGAGTCGGTTACGCCCTCCTTATTGCCCCAGTTTACACGGCCGAGCTTGCCCCGGCCTCCTCGCGTGGGTTTCTAACCTCTTTCCCTGAAGTATTCATCAACACTGGTAAGTATACATTACGTTTTCTCTCACATCCTATACATTAAACTTTCATTACCGTTAGAATTGTTTTCAATCTGGATCGTCCAAAATACTTTTGGATGGTCGAGATTGAGCGCCGTAAACTTTATTTACGGCTCATCCATAAATAAGATTTTCTCTTTTTTCCCTTCCACTCCCTGGAGAAATTTTTGGGTGCAAACAGGGTACGGTTGACGTGATACCCGTGTAACACATCCGAACCGTCCAAACATGCAACCGACGGCTTGGATTGAAAGGTACGAACAAATTTGAAAAAAGGAAGAGTGTTTCAATATGAGCCTTCGGTTGCATCATTTGGGCGGCTCGGACGTGCAACAGGGGTACCACGTGGTACCCGATTTGCAATTGAAATTTTTCCCAGAGGTGGCCTGATTTTCGGGGTCTAAAGCGAATATTAAAGACTTGTCTTTTTCTTGGAGTTCAATTTTGTTCACCGACCATTAAAAGTGGAAGAACATTACCCACTATGTTCCCGGTTCTATTTCGATGAACAGAACAGTTCATCTCTTAAAACATGATATTTTTAATAACCCTACAAAAAATCAACGCAATTAGATATCGATAGCTGCTTGTTTAAATACACAACTTGCAGTTAGATTCCTTCTAACTTCTAAACTAGCCCAAATACAATGACTTTTGATCACCTGACAATGGATCCACTTTACCCAGAGAACGTCTTGCTTCTTACCTAGAGCCCACAAATGTCTAAGCATAGAAGCTTGGTTCCATTCCTTCAACCTTTAGAACCCCAGACCACCCTCTTTCTTAGGGGCACACACAGTACACCAAGCTACCTCAGACCAGTAGTTTCAAGACCTTGTTCGTTTTGAGTTTTGAGGGAGATTTTTGAGAGTAATGAGTGGAGAGAGATAGAGAGAAAGAAAATTTATTAGAAACCATGCGTAGGGGTTTTGGATACGCAAAACGAACATGTCCCAAGTCTACCCCTTTTCATAAAATGGCACTAAGGATGCTTTCAATATCCTTTAGAATTTTCTGTGGTAAGATGAAAATAGAAGCCCAATAAACCGGGAATGACTCTAGTGTCTCCGGTTATTTTGGGGATACCGTAACTTTTGGCATAACAAAACCATTATGATCATAACCAAAATTCATTACAAGCATAACAGAACTATAGCAAGGCATAACAAGTTTGTTTTGCCTTGGTTGGGTTTGGTTATGTCTTGGTTGGTTTTTTGGATATTTCTTGGTTATGTCTTGTTTGGATTCTATTATGCTTGTAATGGGTTTTAGTTATGCTCATAATGGTGAAGTTATGCCAAAAATTACGGTGTCTCCAAAATAACCGGGGACACCATAGCATCATCCCAATAAACCTGAATATTGAACAAAACTGAACTAATCGATTGAGCTTTTTCCCCAAAAGAGAGAAGCTCGTTGGACCAAGACTTGATTCTCTTCACCATATTCTGTCCTTAAAGATCACACAATCAGCATGCTTTAGCTTGGTTGATATCAGAGGTGTTGAGAGAGAAAGAAGGAAAAAGTGTATAGGGTGTTATTAAACCCTTACACATATAACTTATATTTATATAAGTCTGGAGAGTTACACAACTATAAGATAAGCAATGTGGGACAAAACCCACTCTCTCTAATAAACACTTCTAACACTCCCCCTCAAGCTTGAGAATAGATATCACAAAATCCCAGCTTGTTACATAAAAATTCTAAACGTGGTTTAGTGAAGATATCTGCCAACTGAGCTCCTGTAGACACGAAAGGGGTAGCCAACACACCACCATCCACCTTCTCTCGAACGATATGACAATCTACCTCAATATGTTTGGTTCTCTCATGAAATACCGGATTCGAAGCGATATGTATTGCTGCCTGATTATCACAATACATAGGAATAGGTAACTGTACGCCAAATTCCAACTCCTCGAGCAAAGCTCTCAACCATACAACCTCGCATGTAGTATGAGCCATGGCACGATATTTTGCTTCAGCACTAGATCGAGCAACCACAGTTTGTTTCTTGCTCTTCCAGGTAACTAAATTTCCACCAACAAAAGTACAGTACCCAGTTGTGGACCGTCTATCAGATGGTGATCCTGCCCAATCAGCGTCGGTAAAGGCTTCAACACGCAAATGACCATTTGAACGATAAAACAGGCCACGTCCAGGATGAGCCTTAAGATACTTCACAATACGAAGACAAGCTTCCCAATGTGGAGAACAAGGGGCTGACATGAACTGACTTACCATACTGACAGCAAATGAGATATCAGGCCGTGTATTGGTGAGATAATTCAGTTTGCCTACTAAGGGACGATAACGGTCTGGATGGGGAAATATCTCCCCCTGATCAACACGCAATTTGACGTTTGGATCCATAGGAGTCTCTGCAAGCTTTACTCCCAATAAACCAGTCTCCTCTAGAATATCTAGCGTATACTTTCTTTGAGATAGACTGATCCCTTCCTTAGATCTTGCTACCTCAATACCCAAGAAATATCGTAGCTTACCTAAATCTTTGGTGTGAAACTGACGCTGTAAGAACTGTTTCAGCTCATCAATACCTTTCTGATCATCCCCAGTAATAATGATATCATCTACATACACAATCAACACTACTCTTCCCCGATCTGACTGAATAGAGAAGACAGAATGATTAGAATGAGAGCGACGCATACCAAATTGCAACACAGCATCACTAAACCTGCCAAACTAAGCTCGAGGGGACTGCTTAAGACCATAAAGGGCTTTGCGAAGGCGACACACCTGAGAACGCTCCCCCTGAGCAACAAACCCAGGAGGTTGCTCCATATACACCTCCTCGAGCAGATCACCGTGTAGAAATGCATTCTTGACATCCAACTGAAACAAGGGCCAACCAAGATTGGCAGCCATAGAAATAAGAATGCGAACAGAATTAATCTTGGCCACCGGAGAAAAAGTCTCAGCATAATCAACGCCATACGTCTGGGTATAGCCTTTGGCCACAAGACGGGCCTTGTACCGTTCTACTGTGCCATTCGGATTATATTTGATGGTAAATACCCACCGACATCTAACGGTAGACTTTCTTGGCGGAAGAGAAACCAACTCCCAAGTGCCATTGTCATGAAGAGCAGACATCTCAGCTTTCATAGCTATCCGCCACTCAGAAACAGATAAAGCCTCCTGAACAGTGTTAGGAACAAAAATGGACGAAACAGAAGTAGTAAAAGCACGAAGGGATGGAGACAGGTGATCATAGGAAACAAACCGAGTAATAGGATGAGATGTGCAAGACCGAATACCTTTGCGAAGAGCGATAGGAAGACAGGGTGATGGCGGAGGTGGAGGTGGAGGTGGGGGTGGAGGTGGAGGTGAATGTGCAACTGGATCTTGGGACGGAGGAGGCGTGGTGGCTGGTACTTGTGGGGCTGTTAATACGTTTTGCCGATGAACATACACCTGGAAGGGAGGACCAGATGGTACACAAATAGGAAACACAGACTCAGATTCAGGAAGATCAACTGGAGTACTGTGACCCGAGTAAAAGGGCAATGACTCATTAAATGTGACATCAGCACAAACAAAATGACGACGAAGAGATGGTGAGTAACACTTATACCCTTTCTTAGTGCGCGAGTACCCCAGAAAAATACACCGAATTGACCGTGGATCAAGTTTGTCTCGGTCAGGATCCAGAGCATGAACATAACAGGTGCACCCGAATACTCGTAGGGGTAATGAGTGGAGAGGGTGACCAGAAAATAAAACTGTATGGGGTATCTGACCACCTAGAACACTAGATGGCATACGATTGATCAAGTAATATGCTGTAAGAACAGCATAACTCCAATAAGACTTAGGAACTTGCATTTGAAATAATAGAGCACGCATAACCTCTGATAAATGCCTAATCTTGCGTTCGGCAACTCCATTTTGTTATGGAGTTCGAGCGCAAGAAGATTGATGAATTATACCATGGTCATAAAAAAACTTAGAAAGAGAATTATGAAAATATTCACCTGCATTGTCAGAACGAAATATACGAATGCAAGTATCAAACTGAGTTTTGATTTCCATATAAAATGACTTAAAGACAGAAGACAACTCTGACCGCTCTTTCATGAGATAAAGATACGTAACACGAGAATAATCATCGACAAAAATAACATAATCTGAAAGCCAAAAATATTAGGAACACGCATTGGACCCCAAATATCAGAATGAACTAAGTGAAAAGGACGGGATATGCGACTCTCAACCCTAGGATAAAAAGACACTCTATGATGTTTACTAAACTCACAGACTTCACAGGGCAAAGCATCAACACGGCTCCATGAAGGTACTAGCCGTTTAAGATTCTAAAGGGATGGATGACCAAGTCGATAATGATGTTGATAGGGTGACACAGAAGACTGAAGAGCAACAGAGTTAGGGTGAACATTGTTGGTAAAGTAATACAGACCACCACGCTCAGTACCACCATCAATTTTTCGCCCCGTCTTGAGATCCTGAAACACACAACCATCAGGAAGAAATGTGACAGAGCAATTTAAAGATTTAGTAAGTTTACTAACAGACATAAGATTTAATGGAAAACGAGGAACGTGCAATACGGAATCCAAAGTCAAAGAAGAAGTAACAAAAACCGAACCCAAACCAGTAATATCAGTGGTAGAACCATCGGCTAAGGTAACACGAGATGGTTTATCAATAGACTGATGGCTAGAAAGAATAGTAGAAGTACCAGTCATATGATCAGATGCACCAAAATCAATAACCCAAGGAACAGAAAAGTGAGAAGATGTAATACAAGCACTAGAAGAACCTGTCTGAGATAGCGTAGCAATGAAGGAACTTGTCTGAAGTGACACAAGGCGTTGGTACTCCTCCACAGAAACAGTCACCATAGCAGTGGAGCGTGCAACCTACCTAATATCCTCGGAAGAAGTAACCCGATGAGCCTGAGGAAAACCATGTAGGTCATAGCAATGCTCCACCGTATGATTAGTTCCCCCACAATAAGTACAGAGTCTAGAACCACGACCTCGACTATGGCCACCTCTCCCTGACATGCGACCTGTACGACTAAACCCATAACGACCAGAATCATGACCACAAAAAATACGGTCAAAACGGCCATTGTACCCATAATCACGGCCGCGACCAAGGCCACAGCTAAATGAAGAACCAAAATCACAAGAAACAGCAGAAGTAGAATCAAAACCAGATTTCATTGCAAACATATCACCGTACAACGAGAGGCAACTAGTCAACTACCCATAGATCAACCATCCAAATACTCCACCAACAAAACGACCAATAAACAAGAAATAAGTAACTGATTGATCGGCTAACAACCAAGGGCACGACAACGCATGCATCCAACTACTTCAACAAAAACAAAGTAGCCACCGAACAATATAATCCCAATATTGAGCAACAACCAAGAGCTCATATGCCAACATAGACCAAATAATCTCAACACAATCCAACAACCAAAATCAGACTTCAACATACCCAAACTACCATCTATTGGAGATGATAAACTGTAGATTATTACCACATGCAAAGAATCAAAATCCAAATCCAAGTAAACTGTAGATCGACCAAAAAATTCAAAATTACCAGAACAATTAGTGCATAAGAGTGACGGAACGGTACCAAACAAACGATGAACAGTAAAAGCGATGAACAGTAACGACGGTGAACAGTACCAACGATGAACAATAATCGTGAACAGTACCGACGATGAACAGTAACCGATGAACAGTAATCTGTGAGCAAGGTTAGGGTTAGGGTTAGGGTTAAGGTAGAGGCTAGGATTAGGATTGTGATTTTAGGGATTATGTACAGAGGCTAGGGTTTAGGCTAGGGTTGTGGTGGTTTAGGATTAAGGTTAAGATCCCGCTCTGATACCATGTTGAGAGAGAAAGAAGGAAAAAGTGTATAGGGTGTTACTAAACCCTTACACATATAACTTATATTTATATAAGTCTGGAGAGTTACACAACTATAAGATAAGCAATGTGGGACAAAACCCACTCTCTCTAATAAACACTTCTAACAAGAGGCACACCCAAATATCTAACAGGCAAAGTGGCTTCAGCGATATCCAGAATAGCTCTTAGTTCCTGCTTCAAGTCATCACTTACCCCAGCAAAAAAACAGGCACTTTTACTTGGATTGGGCTGCAGACCAGAGAAAACATGGAAATCTTGCAAAAGGCCATCAATGGTATCAAAAGTGTCAGTGTTAGCACCACACATGATGAACATGTCATCAACAAACACAATGTGAGATAGGTTAATGGCAGCACTCTTAGACTGAAGAATAGCTAAGAAAGCCTCCATGATAAGCAAGAAAAGATAGGGGACACAGGGTCCCCTGCCTAAGACCCCTTTTCCAAGAGGAAAGAAGCCTTTCATCTCCCCATTCATCAAAACATAAAAGAAAGGGGTAGTGGCACAAGCCCATTATTCTTTTTTGTACTTGTTAGCACTCTTACTATATTCTTTCAAATTTCTCTTTAATATTCCCTACGTTCCATAATGTTTGTCCGGTCAGCAAAACGAGAACTCAAAAATAATACATTTCTTTCACAAAAAAATCAAATTTTTTTCTATAAATTTAAAGAACTCATCGATATCTAGTAAATTGTTGAAAAAAATTAGAGTTTTTCTTGCAAAAATTGTATTATTTTTACGTCCTTGTTTTGCGAACCGAACAAACATTATGGGACAGAGAGGGAGTATCTAACAAAAAAGTGTTAGCATTCTTGCTACTTGTTAGCACTCTTTTCCTTTTCCAACCCAACATTATTTTCTTAGTAACATTGGTTGGTGGTTTAAGGTGTGTTGCTTGGATACGTATCAAACTATGCATTCTCGAAGCTTCCGCCAAACCTAGGATGGCGATTCATGCTCGGAATCGGAGCCATTCCGTCCGTCTTTTTGGCAATAGGGGTGCTCGCCATGCCCGAGTCACCCCGGTGGCTCGTTCTTCAGGGTCGACTCGGGGACGCGAAGCGAGTTCTGGACAAGACTTCCAATTCAGAAGAGGAGGCTCAGCTTCGGCTCGCCGATATAAAGGAAGCCGCCGGAATCCCCGAGGAGTGCAACGACGATGTCGTTCAAGTGCCGAAGCGCAGCCACGGCGAAGGAGTCTGGAAGGAGCTGTTTCTCCATCCGACCCCAACCGTGAAGCATATTCTGATAGCCGGAGTGGGAATTCACTTTTTCCAACAATCTTCTGGCATAGACGCCGTCGTTTTGTATAGCCCCAAAATATTCGAGAAAGCAGGTATATTTTAAATTTTCGGAACAGTTTTCTTTTTGTAGACAACCCCCAATCTCCAATTCAAAAATTACTTTTTAGCTTATGAATATTAAGAATATATCTTTCCTATTGTGCTTATGTTTTTCAAGTCACTTTTCCCGTTTCTCCTGTTTTTAACAAAACATTCTTTAATATAATCTTTCAAAATCATCTTGTATCACTGTGGAAGAGGATCCTCGTTAATCAATGAAAATGAATTGGAGCGTCCAGTTAGCCCATTTGTGTGTCCTTCCAGGGCTCAGTATGATGACCCAATCCATTCCCGATTTACAGCTTGTCAATTATATTAATCACATCAAAAAATCAGGTTGATCGGACACCAGTTGGTTCGAAATGGTGAAAGGGAATTTACGTTGGATTTCAAACGAGTTTTCGTCTGTTGACAGATTTTTCAGATTTATATGTTCCTAAATTGATACACATGGTAGCTAGCTAGTGGTAGTGGAATGACATGAATCAGTCAAGTTCAATTGTTGTTTCACTAACTGATAGCTTCGGGTATAACTGTTACATTTGCCATTTAATTTGTCAGGTATCACAAGCAAATCCGACAAATTACTCGCCACAGTGGCCGTAGGATTTTCGAAGACCGTATTCATTCTCGTCGCCACGTTCTTACTGGATCGGATCGGGCGAAGGCCGTTGCTGTTAAGCAGCGTTGGGGGCATGATCGTGTCCCTCGCGATTCTAGGCACGTCTCTAACAATCATAGATCACTCGGAGAAGAAAGTTGTATGGGCTGTTGCTCTGGCCATCGCATCAGTGCTATCGTTCGTCGCATCGTTCTCGATGGGGCTGGGCCCCATAGCGTGGGTCTACAGCTCGGAGATCTTCCCGTTGAGGCTGCGTGCCCAGGGAACGAGCATGGGAACGGCTATGAACCGTCTGATGAGTGGAGTCATATCGATGAGTTTCATCTCTCTTTACAAGGCCATCACGATTGGTGGGGCTTTCTTTCTCTTCATGGGAGTGGCAATCGTGAGTTGGGTTTTCTTCTACACTCTGTTCCCGGAAACACAAGGGAGAACCCTCGAGGAAATGCAGGCCTTGTTTGGTACGTTCTTTAAGTGGAGGTCGACAATGCGAGAATTGGAGAAGAACAAGCAAGTCGGTAACGAAGACGGTACCGGTAACAATGGTGGTCAAGTTCAGTTGGGCACTACCAATGGCTAGAGGAGTTTTCTGAGGGATAGTTTCGGTAATGCGTGTGTTTTCCTTCTTACGCGATCGATGATCGGCATATACTAGTATCTACTTCCATAGATAGTACTTGTTTCAGTTTGAAAAGAAAACAATAGATAGTCTACACCCGCCATTCACTTTTTACCAATCCTCCCCCCGTTCTCAATATCACCGGACTATTGATTGTCGAGGCGGACAGTAAGATATTGATTAGTAAAACTGAGCAGTGAGTGTAGCTCCACTAAAGAAAAAAATAAGGAAAAGGAAATAGAATTTCAGTGATATTTACCCCAGAAAAAAAGTTATCGATGTAAGAGGGGAAAATAATTAGTAGATGACAGAGAAAAGAATGAAAATGTTACTTTTCCTTGTTTGGTAAATTGATGCTGTTGATTGTGCTGAGATTTGAGAAGTGCTTTTCGAATGATGGTGGTGTAAAGACTTCTGAAACCCTGAGTATTAGTTGGGAAGCGATATGATGGTTAGCAGCTTATTTTGAACTCGTAGGTTTGATTTCCAACGTTAGAGAAAAAAAGAAGAAGAAAGATTTGAGGGTCATTGGAAGTTTGTCTAGACGTTTCCTTGAATGATTCGGGATTAGCAAAGAGCGCAAAAGTTGTCTGGGACATCCCCGATAATAAGAAAATTAAATGAGAATAAGGTGAGCGTGGATATCATAGCTCGAACCCCTTGACATGACAAATGACACCACAAGAGTGCCAAAAAAAGGGAACCAAAGCTTTGGTAAAATGAGAATAAGGTATTGGTAAGGATAAAATGGTTAGTACTTTGTGGTACAATTGGTGAGTGTAGTGGGTGGGTGTAGGACAGTAGGATTACAAACATGTTTATATTTAGTAATCTAATAAAATCGTTCTTGTAGGCTCATGGCTGGACATCATTTTGGAGGGAAAAAAATTGTGAGATTGGATGTGAGGATTGTAGCTTCAACGTATCCTTTAAATCAATCATGAAACTAACATGTTAACTTTATAGGATCGAAAGTTCGTAAATCACATTAGACTTACACGATTGAAGCGCATGCAGCAGAATTAAGATGCTTCAAGCTTTTCACGATCGACAAATTGAGGCCCGCTGATCTACAAGCACTGATTACGTACACGAACACCGTCTTCTCTTCACTCCGGGTAAAGGAGACTACTAGAGTCTGCTCTTAATATCCACACCGCAAATCCTAGGGTTCTTAGATGGAAACCCTAGAGAGAGAAGATATTTCACAAGAGAATATTTTCTAGAGGAGAAGGAGAGATCATGGAACTCTAACTCTTTGTTATTGTGTGTATCTCCAAATATCTGCAGGACTATATTTATAGATTCAAGTCTAAGAGTTCAAAGTCTCCTAATAGATATAGGTGATCTATTATCTTTAAACTCTCCTAACAGATAGAGATTAGGAGTCCTGTCTCATCTTTCTAACGAACTCAATCACATAACCCATGTGGACGACCCATGTGGGTTGGGTTCGATCTGAACCGATGGACCCATTTTTCTAACATCTCCCACTCGTACACATTGGGCAATATGAAAATATCTCATCCATGTCAATCTTATCAATTCTCTCTTCATACAGGAAATGAGGCGTGCGACCGACGAAGAAAGAAACAAGCTTAATAGGAGTACCATATTAAGCTTCCATCATACTAACATGGCACATCACTTTAAAAGATCTCGTCATTTCCCTAGACAAATCTAGCCACATTGGATCGAGCATCTCCAATCCCTCTTGAGTCCTACCTCAGAGCTCTGCTCAACCCCCTTGCGTTGGTGTGCTTCAAATTTCAAAATTATTTTTCATTTTGATATATGTACAGTATATAAAAATATAATAACTTGTGCCGGCACAAAGCACAACCAACCGCATAAACGAATGTGATACAAGAAAGTCTTCCTCGAGCCCTCATGTCTATCCACGTTAACTTTGCTGCTTTCCCAATCATGCTCTATGGGACCCTAACATTTCATGGCCTTAGGTAGTCAAGATAGAGTAGCAACACAAAGTCTCTACTTCATGACATAGTCTCAAGTCAAGTAAGGGCAATGAGTGGTCATATAAATGACTCTTAGAGCTCATATAGTGATAGGAAAGGGATCCACGCTATCACTCCTCTAAGTATGGTTGACTACAGCACATGTGGTATGATTCACATGCTACGGTGGAGTAATCCATAAAGATTGTGTCACTCCCAAAAAAAAATTGTACAGACATAAGTACAGTCACTACTAAAAGCACCTTACTCGAGACTTTCAAATTTGTCGCATGCATTGCGCCCTATCTAGGTCTCCATCTGGCTCAAGCAAAAAGCTACACAGTCTCTGTGTTCGGTCAAGTGACCTCTTCTTGGTCCAACCAAGGTGACAATACTCTAAACTCAGCATCATATAAAGAGTATAATTATGTCTCATCTCGCTCGCCCATCAGCGCCGAGGTAGGTTACCGTGTGAGATGGTCAACCCTATGCCTTTTGGCACACAATTGTAAGTGCATAATAATTTAAATGCAACATGATTTTTATTATCACAACCACTAAAATATAAAAACCAGAACAATAAATATCTGAAGGTGTCTCAATAAAGCATAAACAACTCAAATCCTACGAAGTCCCAGACTACTAACATGGCTCTGAAAGACATCCCTCGGTATAGGCTTAGTCAAGGGATCTGTAACAACTCCGATTTTCAGTGAATAAAAATCTCGTTGTTATACTTGAAAATTTCTTATTAATCCTTGAATTACATTACAATCTTTTTAATAATCCGTCAAATTTTGCTATAAATAGGACCCTTGTCCAAGCATTCAACTCACACCTTCATCCTTCAACTTCTCTCTCTAGAAATCCTTGTGTTCTTGCCTTGTTCTTGCTTGTTCTTCCCTTGTTCTTGAGTTCTTCTTGTGTTCTTCAAAAAACTCATCCAAGACCGCCACTAAACCGCCACTCGACCACCCTTTCGATCCAAAAAGTCTAAGTAGTTTGGTCAAGATCTAGTTTCGAGAGAATCCTTTCTCTTTCGAAGCTACCGGAAGCTTACCGTAGGAAGTCATTCCGTCCGATAGCCGACTTACTTTTCCGTAGCCGCCCTACCGCCAAGAAGAACGGTAGATTTTCCCATACCTACTATCTCTAAATATAGATAATTGTATGATCATGTAGATTTTCCTTACTCCCTAACACTAAGTATAAATAGATATGTGTATATCGCTTGTATTAGATGATTTTGCATGAGAACTTGAAAAGTGTTTTACTAGTGTCGTGAAAAGGAATATGAATATGATGAATATCTCGACTCTATTTTCCGGAAAAACATATGTTATTTTGAACTTCCCTAAAAGGAAGAAAGAACGGATTTTAAAATATAAGAAAGTAACGGTTCGAGTGATAGTATTCGTATTTTGATCTTTAGGATAGTTATGAGCATGTATACATGGGTATTAGGATTACTTGTCTTGATGTGTGATAAAGCATAAGTGGTTTCCACTCCAAAGGTGTCCATCCATGTGACACTATGCTTTAAGTTGTGTGCTAAATGTTTGAGTATGATTGCGTGAACTTAAGGATAATATGAGCATGATAAGTAATATAGAGTTGGATGATCTTGCTAGTTTAGTTTCAAGATTACAATGAATGATTTATGGATACTTATGTGAAAATGTCCTGCCGCGGAAGTCTATGCATGAGAACAAGACACAGAAATTGAGAAAGTTAGAAACATGACACCTAGGGTGTGGTTAATGAAAATACGTGTTTTGGAAAAGGAAATGTTTTGAACACCGCAATGTGGCCGGACTTGGTAGCCCATTGTGAGATGTATGTGTATGTGTGCCAATGGAAACTCGGAGCGGCAGAACTATTGTGAGGATACTCGGGAACCCGGAGCGGCGGAACCGAGGTTGGGTGTGTAGCTTGGTTATCCGCGGAGAGGAGCCAATGCAAAATGTGTGCCAATGGGAACCCGGAGCAGCGGAACCATTGTGAGGATACTCGGGAACCCGGAGCGGCGGAACTGAGGTTGGGTGTGTAAAAACGATTTTGGAAATGTTGATTTGGTAATGGAAAGTGGAAATGGTGACACGGTCTACGAAAGGTCGCGTAGGAGAAACTCGGATATCACAGACACCGACGTTAATTGAATAGCGAATGTGGATGTGTCATTGTTAATATGCATGTGAATTTCTATGACCTGCTGTTGTAATTAATGGGTTAACGGGTATGAGATTATTCTTCTGAGCCTTTGTATCTCATGGTGTTACTGTTGTAACCTTGACATATTATACTGGGGGCGACGTCGGTATAATGTGTCAGACCTTGTAGATGAGCAGGGTGAAGACTACACCTTGGAGGCTTTCGGAGCCGAAGAGCTGGCTAGGATGGAGGAGCAGGCAGAGTAGTAGATAGGATCCCTAGTTTCCCCTCCTGTGTTTAATACTCTTGTAAGAGTTATGATATAATACTGAGCCAGACTCTATTTAGATTTTCAATGAAATTGTCTATTTAACGTTCCCAAAATTCGAGGCGTTACAAGATCAGCAACCATACTTGTCGTGGATATATGCTTTAGAACCACCTCTCCTTGCGCAACCATATTTCGAATGTAGTGAAAACGAATATCAATGTGTTTAGATTTTCCATGATATTTGAGATTCTTAGCATAAGTAAGAGTTGCCGGACTATCACAATATAGAGTCACTGGCCAACTAGATATAGGCATTGTGTCAAGGCATTGTAAGAATCTCCGCAATCAAACAGCCTTTAAGACCTATTTATTGCCAATAGTCTTGCGCCCAAGCAGAAGATCAACCAACTCCCACACTTGATATTTGCCCATAGAAGACGCATCCTCCATAGCAGCTATTTATTTCTTACAAGCAGGTGAAGACAAAGCCTCATTATACGAACTAGGCTCATCT
Organism: Rhododendron griersonianum; assembly: GCA_018127125.1. Classification (NCBI taxonomy): domain Eukaryota; kingdom Viridiplantae; phylum Streptophyta; class Magnoliopsida; order Ericales; family Ericaceae; genus Rhododendron; species Rhododendron griersonianum. The sequence goes on along the minus strand of CM030792.1, from coordinate 11,654,432 downwards.
TCCTCTTGAGTAGCACACATGAACGATTCTCCTTTAATCTCAAAATGCAGACGAGGAATAATTTCACGATGGCTCCTACGTGGCGGAGGATCTTGAGAATCAATAGTCTAGTGGAGTACTCCCACTAGGAGGCAAGCTACTCCCACTGTTCTCGACGACCATATGATGAGGATTTAAACTCCCACCCTCGCTGAGAACAGGTGTAATTTCCTTTGATTCACACATCTTATAAAGATTAAGATCTCCCCTCACATCTTCTCTGCTTGGAAACTCATGTTCAATGAAATTCACATCTCTGGACTCATCAATCTCAGTCAATCTACCATCAGGTTGTTCGCATATCATAACATATTGCGCACACCTAATAACCCACAGGTTCTTAAATGGTCAAGGACTGGCTTCCTACCTGCCCATAACTCATATGGTGTAGAAGAGGCTAATTTACTTGGCACACGGTTAAGGATGTAGGCCGCACTTAATAGAGCATCTCCCCAAAAACTAATTGGAAGATTAGTATGCGCCATCATCGACCTAACCATATCTAACAGCGTACGATTTCTTCTTTTTGCAACACCATTTTGTTGTGATGTACCTAATCTCGTTAACTGTCATTGGATACCTTTATTTTCACAGAGCCCTTTAAATTGCTCAGATAAGTATTCGCGTCCACGATCTGTCCTTAGAACTTTTAGGGTTCTTTCTTTTTGATTCTCAACTTCTTTAACAAATCGAAATGAAGCAGTCCGATGCTTCTGATTTATGAGTGATCAAATAGACATATCAATATCGCGAAATGTTCGAATGTACTAGCTCTAGTAGACTTGTAGCTTTCACTGACTTACTGAATGATTTTCTTATAGCTTTTCTTGCCATGCAAGACTCATATATTGGTAAGTTGACTTTAACGAGTGGGTCTAAAAAGCCTTCTCAAGCTAACCTAGTCATCCTATCTTGGCCAATATGGCCTAACTTGGCATGCCATTTCACTGAACAAGAAACAACATCATCATCATGAAAAGCCATAAATGCCTTATTATTTAAACCATCCAAATCCAAAACATAGAAACCACCAGAATAGATCCATGCCCAAACGGCTTATTGGTTGGTTGAGGTTTGAGAGTGTTTTGCAAAATTTCCTAAGTTTTCTTCTTGCTTTCATTATGTTGCCAAAGATTTCTGTTAAGATTTGATTTACCTTGATTCATGCAATTGAAGATTGATTGAAGACCAAAGAATTACCATAAAAGGAGAAGCTCCATTATCTCTACTGATCTTATTTGTATTTCCATTGATTTAGGATCTAGATTGCTTGTTACCTTGTATAGACACCTTAGACTTAGGATCCAGACTTGCTAGTCTTTTTCTATATATATGTGTAATATTTCTCTGTAAAGATTATAAAAGAAAGAGAATTCTCTTCTAATTACTTTCAAGTTTTCATGGTATCAGAGCGTTGATCCTAGCGCCTCTGCAAAGCTTCCGCAACCTTTTTTTTCCCCATAGAAGTTATTGATCAAGGAAATAAAAAGCCTATTGATCAAGCCATGACTTCTGAATTATCCGACCCTAAAAAGCGTATTGATCAAGCCATGACTTCCCTCACTATAGATCCATCCGATCCTCTTTATATTCATCCCTCAGATCATCCAGGATTGATTCTTGTTCCAAAGGTTCTCGATGGAACCAATTATGCTATGTGGAGATGATCAATGTTGGTGAGTCTCAGTGCTAAAAACAAATTGGGGTTCATCAAAGGAACCATACGTACCCCAAGTGAGACTGATGCTACACATCCAGCGTGGCAACACTGCAATGATATGGTCCTCTCTTGGATATTCAATTCATTGAGTCCAGACCTTGCCAATAGTGTTCTCTATGTCGAAACTCCCTTAGAAATTTGGGCAGACCTACAAGAACGCTTCTCTCAAGGTGATTTTTCTCATCACTATCAGGTTCAACGTTCCATCGTTGAGTTGAGACAAAATCAAGATTCTATTTTCACTTATTCTACTAAGATCAAAACATTTTGGGATGAGTTGAAGATATGTAGCCCACCCATTCCTTGCACTTGTGGAGGAATGAAACATCTAAATGAAAGAGAAGAAAAAGTGAGGCTAGGACAATTCCTTTTTGGATTGAATGGGTCTTATTCCACTGTGAGAGGACACATAATGATGATGCAGCCTTTACCAACAGTCAAGCATGCCTATTCACTTCTCTGTGAGGAAGAAAAGCAACGTGGACTAGTTGAACACAAGAGCATAGACCAAACTCATGCTATGCATGTCAAAACACACCCGCACTTCAAGCAACAAGGAGCTAATACCCAACGCCATGCCGATTCTCGTCCATGGACATCCTCTTCAAAATCCCAAGGGTCTAAGAAACCACTCTTGTGCTCTTATTGTGACGGCACCACTCATACAGTGGAACGGTGCTATTATTTGATCGGCTTTCCTATTGGTCACAAGCTTCATGGCAAGGATGTTCAACCTCCAAATCGAAATCGTAAGATTGCTGCCAATCAAATCGGCACTGAGCCCAATCATGTCTCAACCAAGACAGCACATACATCTGATCCATCAATCCAGTTCACTCCCGAAGAGTTCTCACAAATAAAGGCCTGTTTCTGTAATGGTAAAAACCCTCCTTGTGCAAATTATGCAGGTATTTCAACACCTTTTTGTTCATCATCCACCTTGCGAAATTCCAAATATATTAACTGGATCATTGATAGTGGCGCTACCAATCACATAGCCTCTTCAATAACCAGTGCATCTTCTGTTCCCATTTCTTCTCAAGTATCTTTGCCAAATGGCTCTCATGCTAAAATCACAGGTGTTGGGTCTACCCATCTCTTGCATGACTTGCATGTTGAAGATGTTCTTTGTGTCCCTTCTTTTCATATGAATCTCCTCTCTGTTAGTCAACTCACATCTGATCTAAATTGTTCAATTCAATTCTTCCCTACTTTTTGTATCCTGCAGGACCTTGCTACGAAGAGGATGATTGGCCTGGGGAAGCAACATAAGGGGCTGTACTATCTTGTACCACACTCAGAGGAGTTGTCACCATCACCAGCATCCCTCTATGTCTCCTCTCCGTCCGATATCACTTGGCATCAATGGCTGGGGCATCCTTCCAAAGGCCTATCTCTTTTTTTGTCAAAACAAATCCCTTCTTTTATGTTTGCTTCTCAGCATTTGTGTGAAATCTGTCCTTTAGCAAAGCAAACTAGATTGTGTAGACACCTCCCAAGCGGGGCATCGCTATACAGATTGATCACATTTGTTTACTCGATTGGTTGCTTGCTTCGTAAACCAAAATCATGGACATTCCCATGGCTAGGAACATCGCCACATGATAGCGGTTATCATCAAAATAGAGTCGCCACCCAGTTTATTAAAACTGGGAAAATAGATAGAGATTCTGGACACGGGAGCCAAAAGTACAATAAGGGGAAGGTGTTAGGCACCCCTCTTTGCCCAGTCGTGAGACTAGCCCATAATCGTTCAACATAAGACATGTAGATGCCTTGTTTAATTCCAACACATAACCTGTTTATTTAAGCCTTTAAACAGTAAATAAGGTGAGCCAATGCGGTAAGTAAAACATGCATCAGAAAGCAAAACAAACAAAGATGTCCCAGGGTAATGGATCCCGCGGCCGGTGAATGGATGTCACGGCCGAGGGATCCTCCTGGTTTGATGTGTCGGCCGAGGGATCGAAGCCCCGGTCGATGTTCTTCCTCACACCAGACAGAAACGTTAGTAGATAATCAAAACGCTAAGATTATGATTATTGACAGAAAATAAAACAAACAAGAGGCCGTTGGGCCTCACCACCTTGATCCCTCAGTTGCTTGATTGCTTCGGATTGGGTGTGATTGACTGATTGCTCCTCGGAAAACCCTAGGGTTAGGGTTTGAACTTCGGGGTTTGATCACTGGATTGATGGCGGCCTTCGGGAGGTTAGGGCTTTTGAAGAGAGGGTTTGAGAGATTATTTTGACAGAATTTTGTGGCTGATCGTGGTGTGTTCTATTGTTAATTTCGGAACCCAAAGGCTCCTTTATATAGGCATAGGGATGACTCACTCCGGCCAATCGAAATGCACAATCAAAATTGGAGTTAGAGTGTGATTCTAACTCTCCATGGCAATCCTCTAACGTAGCCCGAACGCATTGGGAAGGTAGTGTAGTTGGATCAAACAATCGACAGAACATTCCAGAGTCTGGAAAACAAGGGATCTGGCGGCCGAGTAAAGGATCTGACGGCCGAAGGATAGATCTTGCGGCCGAGGGATTGATCTCTCAGGGAGATTTTGCTAGCAACAGGTTGCTCGGGTGAGTAAATGATGTTAAGGCCTTGAGATCGATGTTACGGCCGACAGATGGATTCTCCTAGGATTCTGTATTTCTATATGAAAGGCTGTATGGCTCTGAATTGGGTCCTCTAAGTGGCTCAAAGTTCTTACCGAAAGTCCTAAGGTTCTCAAGAAGGCAATCAGCAATCACTGTATCCATTTCATCATCAGGATGGTCCCAAGGTGGGACTTGAAATAATCGTTAGGCCAAATTGGGGTGTCTACAGATGCCCCTCTTTGACTGAACTCAGACGGATCATGAGACATGTTTGAGTAATAGTCAAAGCTGTAAAAAGCAACTCAATTTGGTCCAATCACTATTCCAAGGGGTTTTCGAATTAGGTTTTGTTATGGTCGGGCCGGGAGGCTGCCTACGTATTCCACAAGGGAAATTCAGACCAACCGCAGTTCGGGCAATAAAGAAAAATAAAAAGTTGGAGGGTTAGAGACAGAAGACGTACCTTAGGGCTTAAAAAGCCGTAGTGTGATGTACCTAGACTGAGCCAGGGTTTCGGCAGAAAATAGTTGAAGGAGCGCAGGGCTGCCGGGGGAGTTTTTGCGGAGAGCTTCCTTAGTATTTTGGGGTAGATCAGTACACGGCAGGTGCGTTTACTTTTCTTGATCATCCTTACTTTGACTGAGAGGAGCTCGGTAGAGTAGCCTATCCTTACGAATGAGCTGGAAGGAATTGATGTAATTGGGGTGGAATCCAAACCATCTGCTGGGGATGAATCGGATGCCGGTTTGCTTTTGAGATATGAGGGGCGCAGGGCCAGTAACTAGAGCTCGGAGCTTTGGAGATGAGGGAACCGAGGCACGGAGCCGGTTGTAGTCATGAGGCGGGAGTCTAAGGTGATAGCTTCTGACGTGGTGGAATCGAGGCGCAGGGCCGGTTGTAGTTACAAGGCGAGAGCCTGAGGTGATCGTTTCTGACGTGATGGAACCGAGGTGTGGAGCCGGTTGTAGTCACAAGGCGAGGGCCTAAGGTGATGGAATTGAGGCGTGAGGAGACTGGATTGAGGCGTGGAGCCTGTTGCAGTTATGAGGCGAGAGCCTGAGGTGATCGGAGCTTTGATCTTGATAGAACCGAAGCGCGGAGCTGGTATTGATCATAAGGCGAGAGCCTAAGGTGTCGGAGCTTAGAGCTTGACGTGATTTGAACCGAAGCGTAGAGCTGGTTGCATTCTGATGGTCTGTGCATGGAGCTTTCTCATCGTAAGTGTTGGCATGGAGCCAAAGGATCGAGGCGCTAAATCGATCAATAAAACCGAGGCGTAGAGTCGGTTGATTGCAGGATTGACCTGTTTCATGAGAGATATGCAGAGTGTATATGTGCGATGATGGTTTGTTAGATGTGAACAGATATGATGATGCAGACTCGATGTGATAATAGTGATGCAATTGATGCAATATGTGCACGGGCCCGTGCGTGTGTGTTTGTTTTAAGCTTAGAGCTTCTATCAAGTTCCGGACTTGAGCATTCAGAGCGTAGAGCTCGAGCATTCGGACGGCAGAATCCGAGCATTCAAAGTACAGGCTTTGAGCGTCCAGTACGCAGTGGTTGGGCATCCAAGCGTAGAGTTTGAGCATTCAAGTGTATAACTTGAGCATCCAGTACACAGTAGTTGGGCATTCTAAGAGCTTCGAGCATTCAAAATGTCAGATTTTGAGCATTCAAGCATGGAGCTTGAGAATAGGTGATATCTTGTTGATTGGAGCTGCTGAGTAGTGAGTTTGTAGAACTGCTATGATGTTTAGTATTCCATCTTCCACGGGATTTGATTTGTTCCTCATGCTTGGGATTCTTCCAAGGCTAGTTTCCACATGCTCGGGATGTTTCCAAGGCTAGTTTTGAGTATGCTCGGGATTGTCCCCAAGGCTAGATTTCCACATGCTCGGGATCGTCCCCGAGGCTAGTTCTGAGTATGCTCGGGATTGCCCCCAAGGCAAGATTTCCACATGCTCGGGATTGTCCCCAAGGCTAGTTCTGATTATGCTCGGGATTGCCCCCAAGGCTAGTTCTGATTATGCTCGGGATTGCCCCAAAGGCTACATGCTCGGGATTGTCCCCAAGGCTAGTTTTTGACCATATTCCACTTTGTTAAGGAGATTTCCATTACCTCCACTGCTGGGAGTGTCTTCCGGAGGCCAAACGCCTTCTAGCGACTCAAACGTCTTCTGGTGGCTAAATGCTTTCTGGCAACATAAACGCTTTCCGGAATCTAGCAACATAAACGCCTTCTGGAGGGCTGTGCACTAGGTTATTGTAAGCTTCATGCAGGTGCTTTTTCTTGTTGGCTGTTCACTCAATGTATTAAGTGAAAGCCGCAGGATTGTTTTGCTGACCTGGAAGTGGCGAGGCTGCTTAGCTTCAAGATGTGAGCTTGGGGCAACTAAAGTAAGCACTCCACTATTGAGATGGAACCTGTTGTTTGAGCAACTTGGGCATAGAGCTGCTAGATGAACACGGAGTTGCTGATAGTGAGCCTAAAGCTGCTGGGTGATAATGGGTATGGAGCTTTTGAGCACAGGGATGAGCGTAGAACTGTTGAACGGCTTGAAAAGTGAGCACATGGTGCTGCTGAGTGACCTGATGGTGCAAGAAGTATGGTGCTTGCAGAGACGGTGTTTTCATGGGCGTTTGAGCCACTGAGTTGAATACTAGAGAGTTGCTTGGTTATGATGCTGTCTGAGATGGCGAACAAGGAGCACATGGTGTTGCCAGGTGGCTAGTTGGAGCTACTGAATGAGCCTGGCTGTTGGAGTGATGTGCTTGAGGCCGCTAGGTGAGTGAGACCATTAAACGATTGTGGACATAGAACCGCTAAGTTGGTTGGCGTAGAGCTGCTGAGCAGCACTTGAGCGTCCTCACTGTTTCAGTAAGCTTCTCAGGTGAGTGTTGAGTAGCTGACGCGGGCTTTCCTTCTCTACCTCCTTGGGCAAACATTGTTTGCCAACAAGGACGGTTCGGTGCATACGCAGTTTCTGGCTCATCTGTAGCACTTGGAGGCCATTAGGGAGTTTGACTGGGGATCGTCCGCTTTGGCCACCTTGTACAGCAACCTTGGAGCTTGTTCTCAGGACAAGAGTCCTATCCTCGCTGGTCACTACCGGGTTCTTGAGGTATATCCTTTTTCTTTACTTCTTTTCTCGTTGTGATTTTTCCCGATTTTGAACCTTGCTTCGAGCAATGGTTGGTGGGGCAATCGAAACCACGGTCGCCAGTTTTGAGCCTTTCTGAGTGGCGGCGAGTTTTGGATCGACTGACGGTCGATCAGGCACCTTTCTTCTCTTGTGTTCTTTGTCCTTAGATTTGCATATCCTTATGCTGTGGCTGATTTGATCTTGTTTTGTAGGCACGGTTTGACCCTTGGAGTGATATACCAGAGGATGCCCCTTTCTCGAGTTCCATAGTTTTGGACCATACTTGCAATTTGCTTGAAGGCCCCTTTGTTGAACCTGGTATTTAGGTGATCGGGTGGCCAGCCAGTGGCGTTCGTGTGCTGAGGCTCTTCAGTTCGTTCCTCCTCCGCCTCCGACGTTGATGAGAAGAATGCTCGGATCAGAGATTGGGTGGGTTTGCTTCTTCAGGCAGGTGACTGTATGGAGTACTGCCATTTTTCCTTGGTTCTGCCTGCCGTTCCTTCAGTTGCTCCTGTTTGGCCACTGGCCCTTTCCTTTGTCTCCTTCCACTCTGATGATGGAGAGGAGGAGTGCTTGGTGCTTGCCCCTTGTTTTGTATTCTTTTCCTTGTAACTTGAGGCTGAGTGAGCACCAGCTGTCAGTGGGGAGGATATCCAGCGATCTCCTTCTTCATCTCAGAGATCGTCTTGAAGACGCCGTCACGACCAGCTTTAGGATTTTCTTTTTCCTTCCTGCTCATTGTTAGCAAAGAGAAAAGTAGAAACTGTATTTGTATAGTGAAAGCAACCACAACAATGATTTTGTAAACAAGTTTTTGTCTATGAAATGAAAAATGCTTTTTGTGCCCCCAGATGCTTTGAGATATGCATGTGAAAGTCATAACATGGCTTTAAAACACGTATTTACTGATAGATAGTAATTTATGAAAACACTTGGCCGAAGAATCGATTACTCGGTTGAAGAATCATTGTTGCGACCGAGTTATTGATTATTCGGCCGTTACGTCTATTTTCCCAAGGAAGCTAGGTTTTGCTTTAGCCAAGTGGCATCCTGCTTCATATTCCTTCCTATTCTTGGTCTTTGATTTTCTGTCTTTTGCTTTTGCCATGCTCTATAGTCTGATTGCCAAATTCAAGAGCTTTCAAGGTATGCTGTTTATTGTGTCAATGACCTTTAGGTTGAAAGGGATGAACTATAATTCTTGTGTCTAGGGCTGTTTGTCAATTCCTTGAGAAAAGCATACTCATCTTTTGCGAGCTCAATACGCAGGTTTAGCTATACCTATCGCTGAGTACAAATTTGTTTTTCCTCTCTCTCTCCCAATGTTTGGGCTGCATCTCGATGTGAGATTGCCTACGTATCCCAATCAGGGAATCAGGCCTTTTACGTAGTTCCAAGATCACCACCTTTGGGGGTTGGGTTTCCACTCTTGTTTCTTTTTCTTTTCTCATGCTATAAGTTTTGCCTAGGTTACCTGATAGAGGTTGAGTTCCTAGCGAGCTTTTTGAATGCCTTGTCTTTTGCCTAGGCTGCGTTTTTTGCATTTTCTTGTCCTAGCAGGCTTTGCTCTTACTTTTGCTTGGGTATTTAGTTTAGGTTACCCAACGAGCATTTTTCTCTTCAAGAGGGCTTCGGTGTTTTGGAGAGAATTTCGAGGGAGATGTTCCTATGAATCCCCTATTGCATTTGTACCTTCACAATGGGTAAGCTAACCCTAAGTGTTCTCACGGAGATAGCATCTTTTTCCTAAGTTTTGACAAAAACCTAGTTCTAAGTAATCAGGGTTCATCATTTCCTTCCCTTTTGTTAGCGACACAAAGAACTTGATCCCTTGAAATTTTCTTTTGTTTTGGCAATGAGAGTATAGCGCATGGCAATTGCAATTTAGGAATTTAGATTTAGATAAGCATAATCTGGAAGATGAAAAAGAAATTCTCTTAGCGGAAATAAAATGCCCAAACAGGGGCCCAAAACTCGTTCTAGTTTGATTTAGAAAGCAAAAGCAATGTTTAAACGTTCTTTGCCATGTTGTGACTTCTCAGCTACTGCAGCATGTCGGGGTCATTTCCCTTGCCTTTTGCAACTTTATACTCTTTTCCACCCTCTTCTTTGCCAAACATAGCCTTTGAACTGGGTTCATCTTTGAAGCTCGTACGACGGCTACCTCCTTGAGTCATGAGTAATCCCCAGATGGAAGTGTCAGTTTGAATCTCCCTTTCTCCTTCCTCATTGATCGTGTGGTTATCAGCTATTTCCTCCTGATTGAATAGTGATGCTAAGGAGGTTTCGTCTCGCGGATCATCGCACTCTTCTTCCATTTCATCAAAGTCGCTTTCCCCTGTCTTATAGGGTTCTGTGCATATGAAATCTAGATCTTCTCTTTCCTCGATCCATTGACTATAGTCGCATTCGTCGTAAGGGTTGACCCATGGTTGCATTTGAAACTCCTCCACCTTCTCTATGAGATTGATTGTCTCCCAAGCAATGGGCGGTGTTGGAATTTTGGGACGGTTGATGCGTACCACTATTTGGGCAGGCTCGAAGCGAGCGTGTCTCCTCATCATGATGACCCTTTCCTTTTCCTTCTTTCTATTCTCAAACCAATTATGGAGCCATTCATTGTCTTCTACAAAAGGAATGTCTGGATCTTCCAAATTGTGTTTTGCCCAGGAATGCTCCCTCCACTTCCTTAGCTTTTCTTCCTCTGATTGGTCTTTGCTACTTATGTCGGACATGTCAAGATCGATCACTTACGACTGATCAGAGTCATTATCCTCCTCATCCTCCATCATAAAACACTCGTCCTCCTCGGGGAAGGTTAAGGTTGGTTTGGTTTGGTTGTCTTGGACAATGTATTGGCTAGGATTGTATGTGGGGTTGTGAGATAGATTTATGAGATTGATATTTTGAGGTGGCGTTTCAGCATTATGAGTAGGGAGTGGGTTGGCTTGCCCATCAGGTTTTGGAGGTTTTATGGTTCGACTATCAATGAGGTCTTGAATGTCATGGCGGAGACGTATGCAGTTGTTTGTTTCATGCCCAGGGTGTTGGTGGTAAGGGCATTGTTTGTTAGGATCATGATTTGGGCCGTAAGGTGGCTGAGGAAGTGGTTTGTTTAAAGGTTTGAGATGCCCTTGGCGGCTGAGAATGGTCAAGACTTGGGATAATGTCATGTAGAGAGGATCAAAATTGCGGTGGGTTGATTTGAGCTTCGGGATGGGCTGGCTTGGAAAGGATCCTGAGGCAGGGATGTGCCAAGGGTATTTACAGAGGTGTGAGATGTACGGCTGGAAAAGGTTTTCTTTGGTGGATGGGGAGTCTCTTCTTTCCCAATGAGTCCTAGCTTGATTCCATCTTCGATTTGCAACCCAGTAGCATGCAGACGTTTGAAATCGGTGATGGCCTGAGTATAGATATGCCTGAGGTATTTGGGTTGTAAGTTCTTGACAACTATTCTCACTTGATCTTCCTCGGAGGGGCGGTTCTTCATTTTGGCAGCCTTTTCCCTCCATCTTGCCACAAAGGTAGCAAAGTCCTCATTGGATTCTTGTTTGGTCATTTCCAAGTCTCGAGTTGTCAGCTCGATTTGGACATTATATGCATATTGCTTGACGAAAGCGTTGGCAATTTCTGGCCAGGTCTGATAATGCACGAATTCCAAAGTGAGGAACCAGTCGAGAGCGCTTTCGGTGAGAGTCCTTTGGAACAATTGAGCGATGAGCTCATCATTCAAGCCCATCGGCTTCAGGGTGTTGATAACGTGGCGAACATGACTGGTAGGATTGCCAGTTCCATTGAACTTCTCGATGTTTGGCATTTTGAAATTCTCAGGCAGCTTGGATTCTGGGAAGAGGCAAAGTCCTTCGAAATCCAGAATTTGGTCCCCTTGTGATCGGGCCAAGGCTTGTTTGATTTCCTTGACTTGTTTGGTCAATTCGGGACTTTCTGCCAGTATCACTTTATAGGGATTCTCATCCTCCACCGATCTTTCCTCATCCTCAGCATCCCTGGCTGCCTTTTCTGCTAGCAGGGCAGTGATTTGAGCTTGGAGGTCGGCGATAGTGGCGTCGTTGTCTGCCATGAAGGTGGAAGGTTTGCTTGACGAAGCTTGGGATTTAGTAAATGATGGGGATGACCGGGAAGTTTCCGGGAGCGATTGAGATCGTTGTGGTGATGGTGTTTTAGCAGATGAGGATGACAGGCGGGATGGTTGTTGAGACCTCTGTTTGGCGTAGCTTCGGGTGTTATAAGAGTATAAAGTTGGCTGTGGTTGCTTCTTTGATTTACCTATTGTGCTTGCTTGAAAAGTAGAATACCTGGAAGTCAGTATTCGGCCTGTGTAGGGTTGGGATTTGAGTTGAAAATCCCAACCCTTTTGCACAGAAAGAGTTATTTACAACAACATATGATACAAGGTGTGAGGAAGAACTCTTGCAAGTAAAATGCAAATAGGTTCCTAGCCTGTAGGTTTCTGTCTTAGTTTGATAAGTTCTATAGCTTTCTAATACATGCAAGGTTTTGGTAGTCTCAGGGTGCTCCGTTGTCAAAGGGCACCAATCCTCTCACCAGCCCATCATAGGCGGTGATTGGGTGATTCCCTTTTTGATATACCACTAGGTACGAGTGATGGTGGAGTTTGCTGGAACCCCTAACATAGCCCGTGTCATGCCGGGATATCAGGCGAACTCAACGGGTTGCCCGCTCGATGCATATGATTGATGAATTAAACAAGGCATATATTAGTCTTATGTTGAACTTTTTGGTTATGGCTCTCAAGTCCCCAGCAGAGTCGCCAAAAACTGTAGACACCTCCCAAGCGGGGCATCGCCATACAGATTGATCACATTTGTTTGCTCGATTGGTTGCTTGCTTCGTAAACCAAAATCATGGACATTCCCATGGCTAGGAACATCGCCACATGATAGCGGTTATCATCAAAATAGAGTCGCCACCCAGTTTATTAAAACTGGGAAAATAGATAGAGATTCTGGACACGGGAGCCAAAAGTATAATAAGGGGAAGGTGTTAGGCACTCTTCTTTGCCCAGTCGTGAGACTGGCCCATAATTGTTCAACATAAGACATGTAGATGCCTTGTTTAATTCCAACACATAACCTGTTTATTTAAGCCTTTAAACAGTAAATAAGGTGAGCCAATGCGGTAAGTAAAGCATGCATCAGAAATTAAAACAAACAAAGATGTCCCAGGGTAATGGATCCCGCGGCCGGTGAATGGATGTCACGGCCGAGGGATCCTCCTGGTTTAATGTATCGGCCGAGGAATCGAAGCCCCGGTCGATGTTCTTCCTCACACCAGACAGAAACGTTAGTAGATAATCAAAACGCTAAGATTATGATTATTGACAGAAAATAAAACAAACCAGAGGCCGTTGGGCCTCACCACCTTGATCCCTCAGTTGCTTGATTGCTTCGGATTGGGTGTGATTGACTGATTGCTCCTCGGAAAATCCTAGGGTTAGGGTTTGAACTTCGGGGTTTGATCACTGGATTGATGGCGGCCTTCGGGAGGTTAGGGCTTTTGAAGAGAGGGTTTGAGAGAGTATTTTGACAGAATTTCGTGGCTGATCGTGGTGTGTTCTATTGTTAATTTCGGAACCCAAAGGCTCCTTTATATAGGCATAGGGATGACTCACTCCGGCCAATCGAAATGCACGATCAAAATTGGAGTTAGAGTGTGATTCTAACTCTCCATGGCAATCCTCCAACGTAGCCCGAACGCATCGGGAATGTAGTGTAGTTGGATCAAACAATCGACAGAACATTCCAGAGTTTGGAAAACAAGGGATATGGCGACCGAGTAAAGGATCTGACGGCCGAGGAATGGATGTTGCGGCCGAAGGATAGATCTTGCGGCCGAGGGATTGATCTCTCAGGGAGATTTTGCTAGCAACAGGTTGCTCGGGTGAGTAAATGATGTTAAGGCCATGAGATCGATGTTACGGCCGACAGATGGATTCTCCTAGGATTCTGTATTTCTGTCTGAAAGGCTGTATGGCTCTGAATTGGGTCTTCTAAGTGGCTCAAAGTTCTTACCGAAAGTCCTAAGGTTCTCAAGAAGGCAATCAGCAATCACTGTATCCATTTCATCATCGGGATGGTCCCAAGGTGGGACTTGAAATAATCGTTAGGCCAAATTGGGGTGTCTACAGATTGTCATTTCCTTTAAGTTCAATTCAAAGTATGCACTCTTTTGACCTTATTCATTGTGATATTTGGGGGCCACATCGCGTTCCAACTCACACTGGAGCACATTATTTTTTGACCATTGTCGATGATTTCACTAGATTCACATGGATTTTTTTAATGAAGTTTAAATCTGAAACTCAAGGTTTGCTAAAATCCTTCATCGCATTTGTTAACACTCAATTCAATTGCCAAATTAAATGTGTTCGAAGTGATAATGGCTTGGAGTTCACCTCACTGCAATCGTTTTTTTCTACGCTTGGTATCTTGTTTCAAAGCTCTTGTACCTCTACACCACAACAAAATGGCGTAGTGGAACGCAAACATCATCACCTTCTTAATGTTGGTTGAGCTTTAAGATTTCAAGCTAATCTTCCATTAAAATTTTAGGGCGAAAGTGTACTTACTGCCACTTATCTTATCAATCGCCTCCCTACCCCGGTGTTACACCACAAATCCCCATTTGAACTACTGTATAACAAACCACCCACTTACACACATTTACGAGTATTTGGGTGTCTCTGTTATGCCACCAATCTTCAGCCGTTAGCTAAATTCTCACCTCGTGCCCGCCGGTGCATTTTTGTAGGCTATCCAACAGGACAAAAGGCCTATCGCGTTTATGATATTGCCACTCGACAAATTTTTTCGAGTCGTGATGTTATCTTCCATGAGCAGGTCTTCCCTTTTTTCATCCAAAACCTAGACACACAACCAGATTCCCTTCCTTTGCCCCAACTTCCTCTACCAACTCCTGACTCTAACTCCACGTTACTGCCACCTACCCCAGAACCTATCAATTCTTCAACAGACCCATCTCTTAATCTTCATCCTCCTGCTACATCTCCCATATCTCCATCACAATTTTCCCATGACAACTCATCCTCATCTCCTGATATTTTCTCTTCTCCTACTCCCTCACCATCGTCACCCATATCTTCCTCACCTCTTCCCAATCCAACACCCCCCGCCCCCGTTCTTCATCACAGTGATCGGTTGCACCGACCGTCCGTGCTCCTACGTGACTTTCATTGTGGTCAAGCTAGTGCAGCTTCTGGCACTTCAACTCCAGGCACGTCACCCTCTTCACGGAAAGGTACTCGATATCCTTTATCAAATTTTATTTCCTACAATTCATTATCTCCTTCCCATAAATTTTTTGTTAACACCATTTCCAGCACTTTTGAGCCTACTACATATACTCAGGCAATACAGGATCCTAAATGGTGTGAGGCCATGAACTGTGAGCTCAATGCTCTTGCAAATCAAAAGACATGGTCATTGGTTCCCCTTCCCCCGGGCCAGCGACCCATTGGCAGCAAATGGGTCTTTCGCATCAAATATAATTCTAATGGCACTGTGGAACGTTACAAAGCCCGTTTGGTAGCCAAGAGCTTCACTCAAAAAGAGGGGTTGGATTGTCATGAAACTTTTGCTCCAGTTGCCAAATTAACAACTGTGCGGTGTCTCCTTGCTTTAGCTGCCATTCAAAATTGGCCGTTATTTCAAATGGATGTCCATAACGCCTTCCTCCATGGTGACTTAGATGAAGAAGTGTATATGGCTCCACCGCCAGGTCTTTGTCGACAGGGGGAGAAGCTCGTATGTCGACTGCACAAGTCCCTCTATGGACTTAAACAAGCACCCCGAAATTGGTTTTCTAAATTCTCAGAGGCCATTAAAAAGGCTGGTTTCTCTCAATCTCATTCTGATCACTCGCTATTTGTGCGAGTAAAAGATTCATCTCTAACAATGGTTCTCATTTATGTGGATGATATGATCATCACAGGGAATGATGCAAAGGCTATTCAAGATCTCAAACTCTTCCTTCATCAACAATTTCATATTAAAGATCTTGGCTATCTAAAGTATTTTCTTGGCTTGGAAGTGGCGAGATCCAAAGCTGGAATTGTCATATCACAACGTAAATACACTTTGGAAATTCTGGATGATGTTGGATTTCTCGGAGTTCAACCAGTTGATTTTCCTATGGAACAGAGTTTGAAGCTTACAAATAATCAAGGTGATCTCTTGCTTAATCCTTCTCGTTACAGAAGATTGATTGGTAGGTTAATTTACTTTACAATTACTAGACCAGATATCACCTATTCTGTGAACATTCTAAGTCAGTTCATGCATGCTCCAAGAAAGCCTCATTGGGATGCTGCTCTCCGCATTGTGAGGTATTTGAAAAACAGTCCAGGACTTGGGTTGTTATTCTCTTCCAATAGCTCTCTGACACTAAAAGCATATTGTGATGCTAATTGGGCTAATTGCCCTATGACAAGGAGATCTACTTCGGGTTATTGTGTGTTTCTTCGAGATTCTTTAATTTCTTGGAAGACAAAGAAACAAAAAACTGTTTCTAGATCATCGTCAGAAGCTGAGTACAGATCTATGGCTGCTGCAACTTGTGAACTTACTTGGCTTAGGTATTTATTCAACGATTTACAAGTTTCCTTGGGGCCTGTAAAATTGTTCTGCGACAATCAAGCAGCTCTTCATATAGCTGCAAATCCTGTGTATCATGAATGCACCAAACATATTGAGCTTGACTGCCATGTTGTGAGAGAAAAAATTCAGGCGGGTCAGATTATCACCAAGTTTGTCCCATCGTCTCTCCAGCTAGCTGATGTCTTCACAAAGGCTTTGGGAGGAAATATCTTCAAGAATTTAATGCGCAAGTTGAACATTCTTGACATACATGCTCCAACTTGAGGGGGAGTGTTAAGATTTGATTTACCTTGATTCATGCAATTGAAGATTGATTGAAGACCAAAGAATTACCATAAAAGGAGAAGCTCCATTATCTCTACTGATCTTATTTGTATTTCCATTGATTTAGGATCTAGATTGCTTGTTACCTTGTATAGACACCTTAGACTTAGGATCCAGACTTGCTAGTCTTTTTCTATATATATGTGTAATATTTCTCTGTAAAGATTATGAAAGAAAGAGAATTCTCTTCTAATTACTTTCAAGTTTTCAATTTCTGACACCAGTTGTAGATATATATACTCCTATATATTCTTGAAGCAAGTTCTTCATAATGGTATACTCTGGTAAAAATTGCAGGTGATTCTTGCTCAAGAAAGCTTCCATAATATTTCTAATTTGGCATTTTCCATCACTTTGGCGAGACCCGCGTTATTATTCAACTCCAATGCTGTTCTAGCATTATACGGAGGTAGAGTTTTGAGTTCCTCTTATATCTAGGAAACTTGCCCCAGCTTTAAGCAACCTTGTAATGTTGCTCTCTCTCTCTCTCTCTCTCGCGCGCTATAAATTGTTGCAGAGGACACAAAGTTTGCGAATGGTTTACAGACGTATTTGTTGTCAAGGGATCATCATAATTTGAAGTCAGAATTTCATCTTGGGAATGGAAAGGTTTGTTCATGCCCCCAGACCTATTAGAAAACCTTTCTGAAACCAAGTTTGCTGAAAATGTGGAGCTGATTTTATGCTTTCTGGTTATTTTCCTCTTTTTGTACAGGTTACAGTCGATCGCATTGAAAATCAGCCTGCCGTTGAAGTTGCGTTGGGAGTACATGTGTTCCTGACGGTTGGGGATTATTTGTTGAGCACAAAAGCTCACTGAATTCATTTCAGTCGATTGCATTTAAAATTTACCAATCATATTACGGGAAAGAAGATAAACAGGGAAAAAGAAGTCATGTAACCCTGCGGAAGCAAATCTTATGGGGGTTTTGATCTTGTTTCATTTTTACTATATACGAATCAGCACTTTCAAAGGAAAGGAAAATATTTTTGCAGGGAAATTTGGTGCAGGAATGTTGATGGTCGTAATGTCGTATATCCATTTCATTAGGTAGGCCTTTCTGTTGCCATGGTGGCCCAAGATAGTTTTGTCTTTGCAGACTGCCCTTTTTTTTTAGTATTTGTTGTAGTTAGTGAGGTTTGAACCACAGTCAAATGCACGAGTGTACATGATTCCAACCGTTGGGCTACCACTCCACTTGTGTTAAAAACTAGAAATTGTAATAGGAAACTTTTTAACGCATTCTTTTATTTACGCGCCATTATGTTGTCATGTGAATTGATATGTTTAACGGTTTTATTGAATCACTTTGTTACACATTAGAAGGTAGTTTAGTAGATTCATAAGTAAATTTTTTTAAAAAAAGTGTGCAGATAGGTAAAAGAGGATTGCAAAAATTGTTTCCCAGCACAACTCTACCTCCGGGTAACTTCGGGATTTCGGTAAGTGCGGGGTCTCGTTCCCCCCGCTCGGTGCGAAAGAGATCTGTTCCTTACTTTGGATTTCTGAGGTCAAGGATGAGACTTAATGCCTGGGACTTCTCTCGTTCTGGGTAAGATCAAAATCTGAAGCTTTCAATTTACAAATGGACAAGTCTGTCCAGAAGATGCAGGGGTGGAGGCAGAAACTCCTTTCTCAGGCCAGGCGTGAAATTTTGATAACAGAAAGTCTACACACACAGCAGATCTGTGCACAGATTGTGCACAAATTTCGTTGTGGGGTCCACCACGGGTCCCACACAAATCATTCGAGCCGTTCATTAAATGTAAAAACATGTCTGCATTTATAGGTATCGGATTGAGCTTATTTTTTACGGGGACCCTTGAAAAAATATTTTACATTTAATGAACGGCTCGGATGATTTGTGTGGGATCCGTGGTGGCTCCACAACAAAATCTGTGCACAATCTGTGCACAGATCTGTTGTGTGTGTAGCAGGACTCTTTTGATAAAGTCAGTAGTCCGAGCAATTCCTGCGCTTGCGATGGAATCAAGTCAGTAGTCCGAGCAATTCCTGCGCATGCGATGGAGTGTTCTTGCTTTCCGAAATCCTTCCCTGACCGCCTGAATTCTTTCGTTACAACTTCGGTGGGGGAGAAATCCGGAGGGGAGGGGTATTCATGGGGCTAGTTGGGATCAGAATCAGTCCCAATCAAAGCCGAAAGAGGGCATGAGATTTCGTGATTCCCGGTGATTAAAGTAGGGGTGAAAGAAAATCGATGAACTGAAAACCCCCTGAAAAAACGACCGATCGGTTCGATTTTCGATCGGTTTAAGGGTGGGTTTGGTCAGCTTCGGTTTGGATCAAACCGAACCGATCAAATTTCGATTTGGTCTCAGTTACCTGAAAATTTTTCCGAACTGAACCGAACCGATATATACCAAAATCATACCGATTTGGACCGATCAATCAAAGTCGTCCATCTTAACACCCCCCATCTGTCTCAATTTCAACCGTCCATTTCAATTTTAACGTCGGACTGAAAACCCCGAAAAAACAGACCGGACCGAACTACCTGGAACCGATTTCTGTCCATTGCTTTTTTGGGTCGAGGTTGGTTCCCGACTACATTACTCCGAACCGATCGGTTCGGTCCCAAACACTCCAAAAACCGAACCGAACCGACCAAATTTTTCACCCCTGGATTAAACCATGCTCTGTTGGCTCGGCAAGGGTGGCGCCTAATTTATAATCCAGATCCGTTGATCGCTTGCATCCCCTCGCTGAGCAAGTTGCTCTGTTTTTTCTCCAAAGCCTGCGGGGGATGCTTAATGGACAAGGTCTCCGATGTCGTTCATGCGGTGCAAAAGTCATGGGATTTGGGTCTCCTCCATCAAATTGTTTCTACATGGATGATTTAAGACATTGAGTTTTCCACAAATGAACAATTTGGGTCGTCAATTGGGGACTATAACGGATTTTATCTCGCATCACATAAACAATTCGCCCATATCGTCACGTGAGAATTTGAAGTACTGGGCATGCCCAAAAGCACTCAATAACTTCTCAACGGGAATATGGAAAATAGACTCGGCTGTTTTTTTTAAAACATTGTATGCTTCAGTGCGGGTTAGAGCCCAAGAGAATGTATAAGTGGGTTAACAATTAAAAAGGGTTATAAATGTTTCCCAGGAATTTGTGGGAGGGTGAATTCCACTTAAATCATTTCCTCCTTCTGTTGAACAGTGTGGGTGCTCGCCGAGTCTGGAGAGGTTTCCACCTAACCGTGAGAGGTGTTTTGCCGAGTCGTGAGATGTTGCCACCGAGACGGGTACCTGCAAACCGGAGGGAGTGTACCTCCGGGAAGAAGCTCCAATGAGCAAGTCAGTATGTAGAGGAAGAAGAAGAGTGAATTTTTCTTAGGAAGAGAGTACTTGTGAAGAAGATTTCCCTTTAACCTTGAGAAGTAGTCATCTATTTATAGGCAAGGCTTGGAGTGCTGAATCGGTAGGCGGTACATCCACGTGTATTGTACTGTTCGGATGATGTCACATGTCAAGAGATTTGCTTTATCACACCTGTCCTCCACCTGTTCAAAGAATCTTCTAGAAGCTTCTAAACTGACTTTGGATATATGTTAGATCTTTCAGGGAGCAGAATTCAGTCGAACGCTACAACAAGTGTCGAACGTTAGGGAAAGAATAGGGGTGTTAAATGGGCGGGTTTGGGCTAAATTGGGTAAGTTGTAGGTGGGTTGGGTCTTTAATGGGTCATTAACCCATTTAGACCCATTAATTATGAGTTCAATTACCTATACCCAACCCGACCCATTTATTTAAAATCAAACCCGACCCGCCCATTAACCCAATTACATACTATATACTAAAATTTAAAATGACTAAAATACCAATGTACACTAGAATGACAATATTACCCCTGTCAATCTAAATGACTAAAATACCCCTGTAAAATTACTATACTTTCTTTCTACTAAAATGACCAAAAAGATAAAAATGGAAAACTGCCCCCCCTCCCCCCTCTCTCCTATCCAAGTTTGAAGATCACACCCATCTCCACCTCCTTCGCTACTACTCACCCTTATAAATCCAGTTCCTGTCTATTCAATAGGAAAAATCTTGAAAAAATAACACAGACACACATACGTGTGCAGTATATTCTGAGTATACATAAAGATACTACAAGAAAAGCAGAGCATTCAATACAAATTTGATCTACACTATATTTGCAGTTTCTAACTTCTCAACTACTGTAATTACTTGATTTCAAGCTTGAAAGTTGAAATTTCTGAGTCGTAGTTCAACGTTGGCGACTGAAAAACAAAATCTTGAATGAATGAGATCAGTTTATTAATCTTCGGGTTGAAACAGAAGAATGGAACGAGAGAGAGGAGAGAGAGGGAAGGCAGAGAAGGATGGGAGAAGATGAATGGACGCCGGGGCGGAGGAGATTAGCTAGCTCCGGGTGCAGGCGGGGGAGCTGGCGAGGTCTGACGTCGAGCTGGGGAGTGAGGTCACGGAGAGGGACGAGATTTCGTGAGGCAGCTGGTGTTGAAGGAGACATACTAATGGGTTATGTTATGACTTATTGGGTCATTTAAGTTGACCCAATTAAGACCCAATTAGACCCAATTAATAAATGGGTTAGGTGGGTTGGACCCATTCTAACCCAACTAATAAATGGACTGGGTTGGGTCTATTTTCTACTAGGTGGGTTTGGGTTCAATTTGCCACCCCTAGGAAAGACCACCTAACGTTAGGGAAACGACCACCTATCGTTAGGGAAAGACCACCTATCGTTAGGGAAACGACCACCTATTGTCAGGGAAAAACCATCTATCATTAGGGAAACAACCACTTAACGTTAGGGAAACGATCACCTATTGTTAGGGAAAGACCACCTAACGTTAGGGAAACGATCACGTAACGTTAAGGAAAGACCACCTAACGTTAGGGAACGTTAGGGAAACGACCACCTATCGTTAGGGAAAGACCATCTAACGTTAGGGAAATGTCCGCCGCACATTAGGGGAACGACCGCTGAGCGTTACGCTTCCTGAAGCTCCCGATGCGAATGCCTCCACAGAGTGATGTGTCCATAGTGAATACTGAATTGGTCTGCGTCCCCTCTGGACGTTCCAAACCCCTGGATATTTCAGCCCCCTACAGAATCTAAAGTGTACTAGCAGATAGAAAAAGAGTTCTAGTCTAAATTGATCAAACCATAGACAATAGAAAATTTAACTTGTTGAAAGAGAGAACACTGGCCAGATAGTTAGTCGTTCCTACACAAATTCAGAGGAGTTTTTTTTTGGTGGCTGATAATGCCACGACAACTTTTTTTAAAGCCACGATTGTTCATGTTTTCTGACAACATTACCCCTCTGATATTTGTTCCATTAATCCATTAATTATCTTCTTTTCACCGCTTTATTTCTCACCACTTTCTCTCTCTTTATCGCCGACCGGCCACTCTCTCTTTAACCCCATTCATCGGAGGCCACTAATCCAAGCTGAGGATTCAAGATGTTCTCTTTCATCAGTTTCGGGACTGACGTTTTTGTAGAAAATACAAATCATAGCCAACGGTAATCCTTAAGTCAGAGCAGATGAAACAAATTAAATGGAACGATAATCTTTGAATCAAGTAATACCTCAATCAATTTATTGTACTTAATCTCAAAAGAATCACAAAAGCTTGGTTTGTAAAATGAACGTAATTTGAAAACATAGGATTTGGAGAAAAATTTCACAAATGGGTTTGCTTTTACTCTCGTCTTCATCCTCTCTACAATGGAGAATCGATTCAGATTTGGAGAAAAAGAGAACACATGTTAATTTCACTCCATACTGGGGAGAGATGATCAACGAAAATGGACAGAACATGGAGTGTTGGATGAAGGAGTTGGATCTCGTGGTAGTTCCATATCTTGAGATTGACAGTGGATCGATCATCAATAAAGAAGGCTAGAGATAGCCAGAGAAGAGACAGAGGAGAAGGAAGTGGGTTTCTCGTCGATAAGTTGAAGAGAGAGAGAGAGGGGTAAAGTTGTAAAGGACAGTCTATTAGTCGTGGCATTAACGGTACCCTTTTTTTTTGGTCATACGGTATATTTCAGCCGGATTAGCGAGGTGTTAGTATGTTAGTTAAGGGAGTTCAGAGGCTATCCATAGTCCTAAGCCTCAAACCTGCACCCGTGGGATTCGAACTTAGGTCACCACTGAAGAGAGAAATGAGACAACCAACTTACAAGCTTAGTTTCTCAAATTCAGAGGAGTTTAAACACACCGAATTGACGCCTTTAATGCATTTCTGTCTGATCAAAAGAAGAAGAAAACGTACTGAATTGACAAGCGAAGGTGTGGGTGAAAGACTGGAGGAAGGAAAAAAAAATAGCTTCAAAATCTTCCACATTACTGGGACCCGTCTAGGTGGAAAAGAAGCCATGCGCATGCCAAGACAAATGACAAAGAAAGTTTAGAAAATTGAGCTCTCCTTCTCGCTATTTCCACAAGATGGGGACATTAAACCAATTCAATAAAGCTATAGCGACCGACGGTCCCCATATCGAAATCGCACCGACAGTCGCGTCGGGCTATCTCCCGCCACCGGACGGTCGATCCGAGCCGTTCACAAATTCTATAAAAAAAAGAACAAGGAGGCCCACGAGAGAAATCAATGGCATCCGATGTGTGTAGGGTGCTTGATCCAAACACCCTATTTTTCATATATATATATATATATATAGAATTTTTGGACGGCTCGGATCGGCCGTCCGGTGACCGAAGATGGTCTAGTACGACTGTCGATATGATTTTGATATGGGGACGACGGTCCCCATATCACTATTCAAACCAATTATTACCCACACAAAGTATATACTCCTATCATTCGAAAGTGAATGACACCAAAGTTACTTAGCAAAACAAAAAAAAAGTTTGTCACCAAGTTAGAACCACACAATAAGAAACATGAAAGTTGTAGGTGCGGTCAAAATTATTAACATGCAACCAAGGGAGACCATTTGACCCTCCAATTACTAGCGAGCACGTGGCAACGGGGCCCACGCAGAAACGAGTCCTTGACCAAACTTGATTCAAAGTGGGATAATTGACTAGCTAATGAAAAAAGGACGCATGTGCAGAATAAAAGGATGCCCCTCGCGGAAGTTGTCCGCAGAAAAGAAGGTCACCGCGGGACCCCCGCTGGCCCCGCGGGAAGATCAAAACGCACCCCTGAAGAAGTTTCAGCAGTGGAAAGTTGTGATAAAGGCCCGCGAGTTGCTCAGTCCTCGTAATTACAAGGAAACTACGTTGAAGAGTTCTCGGGGTTTCGTCCCGGCCTAGAGGCAGGGTTCAGAAGGGGCCCCGCGGAGAAAGCACAATCGATGCGGGTCGCAACCTTGCTCCAACGGGAATTGGGAAATTTCTTGTGACTTGGTGGCTTGGGATGGAGGTGTTGCCGCGGAAATTCGAGCCATCCCACGGAAATGCCTCCACGGGAGGACAAATTTCTCCAAGGCCTGGAGGTACAGAGGGGACACGTGTTGGGGTCTTATAGGAACGCCGTTCTGGGCCTGACCCAGCCCCAGGTGCCTTATAAATACCTCTGACATTCCCAATAATTTGACAGAGCTGACTTTTCGAGAAAAAGAGTATGCGTGAGTACTGAATTTGAGAAAGGAGAACATTCTTTCTTAGAGGAGAAAGGTGACCTCACCCATTCAATCCACGGAAAGTCAGTTGTGACCCCCGCGGAAGAATAACAGGGACATGCTGCCTTTGTTCCTTCCGTGCCTCTTGCTCATTCCCTCACCCCACAAGATTCCTTTCCCTTTTCTTGCCGCTAATCATCGACCAATCGCACATGTCCAGCTCACGGATACTCACACGTAGGCACATCCCACAAAACCCCCTGCTCCTACATTAGGCGACTCTGCTGGGGACCCATTCTGGACCCTTACGGAGGCCTACCCCGCTGAGGGGGCCCCTATCACCAACACTACGTTCTTCACAGCTCCGGCTGAGTTAGGGCAAGCGGAGCTAATCCCCCCATCTTCCGTTCTGCGCTTCCGTGTAGAGCGTGGGGACTTTCCCCACTTTAAATGCCGTTTTGGGGCTCAGACTTCGCCACCCACCGACTGGGCGGAGTGGGTGGACGAGATCATCAGTGATGCCCCCGGAAGCAGATCCTCATGGGCAACGACACTTATGATGCCGTAATGTTGTCACGGAGTCTAAACATTCCGAGGCAAGGAGCGGCTACAAAAAACTTGAAACATGCATGCTTGCGTTGGAGCATTGATACACACTCTTTTGCATGGGCCTGGGGTGAAAGCGACCTTTCTTTGGAGGACGTAGTCATCTTCACTCGTCTCTCTCTCCGTGGGGTCTCCCTCTTCGACCTGAACAAACTCTCTCTCGTGGATAAACAGGACGTCGTGGAATTGAGGAGGCTCGGCAAGCTAGCTCAGTCTGGTTCCAGGTTCACCGCTCAAGGCGTCCGCAAGGACGCTGCGACAAATACCAAGAAGATGTCCTTTGCGAGTTGGATTCGTTTTTTCTTCAAGGACCTTCAACCCGCGAGGACGGTGATTCTGGGGGTGCCGCAGGACTTTGTTGGAGGCCCCCACTACCAGCAGCGGCTTTATATGGCCGGGTTTTTTTGCCTTCTTTCTCTCCTACTTTGTCCTTCCGGACTACCCAGTGGACAACCCCTCTCCAGCGGTTTTTTCGCTTGCCGTCCTCCTGGCCCGCGGCGAGCCTGTTGCATTGGCCCCTTTGTTCTTGGGATCACATCATTGCTAGCTGGACTTAGTTCACGCTGACCTAGCGAGGTCTTTTGGGAGGTGCGACCACCTCTCCATGGTCCACACCAGTTTTCTTCTTGCATACTTCTTCGAGCACTACCCCATCGTTGCCCCGGTCCCGCGGACATTCCCAGCATCCGCCAACCGGTCCCAGACAGAGCGATGGTTTGGCAGCAGCAGTGACGTCACTTGGTACGAGGTGTGTGACGTCGTGGAAAACTTTATCCCGCGCCCCTACAACTTCGTTACCCCTGGGGTAGTTGGTATTGGCCAATGCCTTTTTCCTACCCGTTCTTCTGTCTGTGCTGCAAGCGGGAACAACCCGATAGCTAGGGGGGTTGTCAATTCCGCCCTCATTGCCCTCCCGGGGTGGCTTCCCTTTCTCAACAATGACGCCAACGGCGTGTCGGTCTACCGCCTAGACCGGTTTGCTCGGTAGCTTAGTTTTGACCAAGGGGCTCCTGGGGTCGACTTCTCCGTTATGGTGTCCGTGGGCCGGGTAGGGTTCTACGCGGATGTCGCGTCGCCCTATCCTTGCTCATTTGCATTTTGCTTTCTCTTGAACAGTGTCTTTAGTGACCAACAATCACTAGTTGGGTGCTTGGTGTGCCTATGGTACATATAGTACCGCGGATGTTCGCAATCTTCCTGCGTCGGTTCATACTCCACTGGGGGAAGCTCTAGTTCACCATCTTCCACTCACGAGTTCACCAAGGCTTGTACTTCATCCATACTGTAAGGGTAGTCTAGCGCGGGCCCAGGCTCACGCTCTCTTCGTTTCCTTCCGCCAGTGGCTTGCTGGGCTCGCGGCGCATCCGCGACGGCAATGGTGGCGCCTGTAGTTTTACCTTTCCAGCTGTCTTTCGTAGCTGGTTTCACCACATGGCGGATGTTGTATGCAGACTCTAATAGGGCGGAGAAGGTCCCCAACTTCAAATTTATGAGCAGCATTTTGAACTCATCTATCATTCCGCCGATACAAATTTTGACGAGCTGGACCTCCTTGACGGACTCGATGCAGTCAACCGCGCGATCCTGAAATCGTTTGATATAGTCTACCACGTCCTCACCGCTTGTATGTGTCTCCATTGTCAAACTGATCACTGTCACCTTCTCGCAGACTTGGAAGAATTTAGCATAGAAGCTATTTACCATCTCCTCCCAAGTGGCGATCGAGTAAGGCTCCAGGTTGACATACCATGTGTACGCGTGGGAGGTAAAAGACTTCAAAAACTCGCGGAGACGCAAGTTAGGGTCCGACGCATGGGCCCCAAGGGATTCTATGAAACGAACCACGTGCTCTTGCGCGCTTCATTCCTTGCCGTCGAATTTCACAAACTTCCGCGGAGTGTACCCTTTCGGATAGGGCAACGATAGAATCGTCACAGGGTATGGAAGGTGGATATCTGGGCTTGGAAGGGAGGGTAGAACTGTCGTTGCCTTTTCTTTGGCAAGGAGGGCCTGCACGTCTGCCAAAGTGATGAACTGCCCCGCGGACGGGGCGATAGTTTCGGCGACGCTTGGCTCCTTTTTGCTTACTTCACTTGTTTTCTGTTGAGTCAGCAGGGCTTGAACTTCCGCCATGGTAATGTAGGGCCCTGTAGAGGGCGTACTGGCTCCGTTAGCGGCGGGCTCCTTCCCACGGGCTTCGACAGAATTCCCAGCGATTCCCCCCACGAGCACTCTGCGCAAGGGATGTGGGGTGGACAGAGGGATTTGGGGTTATAGAGGTTGTGTTGTATGACTGTTGCTGCCCCCAGCATGGATCTGCGGGGGTTCTTTGTCTTGGCTGATTACGGCCTTCGGAAGGGCTGCCGAAATGAGTTCTGTAAGGGTTGTGAAGGCTGCGAGCAGTTGCTTCTGCGTCTCGAGGAATTGTCGCTGCCTGTCGTGGATGGCCCTCAGCGTTTGTGCAGTTGCATCCGCGCTGTTGGTTTCTCCGACTTCCTCGAGGGTTGGTATTGCGGTATCTTGATACGTCATTGCTTTCCTACGCGGTGGTTCGACGTATTCCTTGGAGCGAGTGCTAACCATAAACCAAAAGACACCTCCCCAGCAGAGTCGCCTAATGTAGGAGCAGGGGGTTCTGTGGGATGTGCCTACATGTGAGTGTATCCGTGAGCTGGAGAGGTGCGATTGGTCGATGATTAGCGGCAGGAAAAGGGAAAGGAATCTTGTGGGGTGAGGGAAGGAGCAAGAGGCACAGAAGGAACAAAGGCAGCGTGTCTGTGTTGTTCTTCCGCGTGGGTCACATCTGACTTTCCGTGGATTGAATGGGTGAGGTCACCTTTCTTCTGAGAAAGAATGTTCTCCTTTCTCAAATTTAGTGCTCACGCACACTCTTTTTCTCGAAAAGTCAGTTTTGTCAAATCATTGGGAATGTCAGGGGTATTTATAGGGCACCTGGGCCTGGGTCAGACCTAGAACGGCGTTCCTATAAGACCCTAACACGTGTTCCCTCTGTACCTCCAGGCCTTGGAGAAATTCGTCTTCCCGCGGAGGCATTTCCGTGGGATGGCTCGAATTTCCACGGCAACACCTCCATCCCAAGCCACAAAAAATTCCCCAATTCCCGATGGAGCAAGGTCGCGACCCGCGGCGATCGTGCTTTCTCCGCGGGGCCCCTTTCGGACCCTGCCTCTAGGCCGGGACGGAACCCCGGGAACTCTTCAACGTAGTTTCCTTGTAATTACGAGAACCGAGCAACTCGCGGGCTTTTATCACAGCTTTCCACTGTTGAAACTACTTCAGGGGGGTGCGTTTTGATCTTCCCGAGGGGCCAGCGGGGGTCCCACGGTGACCATCTTTTCCGCGGACAACTTCCGCGAGGGGCATCCTTTTATTCTGCACACGCGTCCTTTTCTCATTAGGTAGTCAACTATCCCTCTTTGAATCAAGTTTGGTCAAGGCCTCCTTTCTGCGCGGGCCCCGTTGCCACATGTCCGCTAGTAATTGGAGGGTCAAATGGTCTCCCTTGGTTGCAGGTTAATAATTTTAACTGCACCTACAAAAGTAAAAATTACTATCCATCGAAAGTGGTCCAACACGACACCACGCGCGCTTGGATCACTAAACAACAATAGTACTCGCTTATCAAAAAAAAAAAAAACAATAGTACTCACCATACCATACCTACAAAATGTACCTCCAAAATGGCTGCTCTCAGAAAAAAAATTAGCAGTGAAATAGCGGTTCTCTATACCTCCAAAAACTAGGAAATGCTTGTTTTAAGTCCCAAAATATGACTTGGGAAGACCAAAGCTTTTGCAACTTGTAGGTAATAATAATAGATCGTACTGTTCACGTAATTGAAGTGCCAATTATATATATTGACCAGGTCAAGATCTTCAATCAGTCTATTTGAAGGCTAATTTAGGCCACAACAAAACTCAGTCCATTATTTTATCTTATATATATATATATATATATATATATATATATATATATATATATATATATATATATATATATATATGGGGCCCTATGTATATGACAAGCCCATATGATTAATCCTCCACCGTCGCCTTTCTCAAATCACATCCATATATCTCTCTCTTTCTCTCATGGATGCCAATCAATTTTCAGGCCAACAAACCCAGACAGTGCCAATTCCAGGTTTTGATCCTTCTCAAAAACCCAAATGGAATAAGTATGCTTTTGGTTGTGCCATTTTAGCCTCCATGACTTCCATCTTAATGGGTTATGGTAAGTTCATCACCTACTTAAATACTCTCTCCAAAACATACATACTTCTTTCAACCCTTCAACTATACTTTGTATTCATTATCAGGAATAAATCAGTTGAGTTGATTTATTTTAATATTTTAAACTTGATCTGTTTGTATTCAATTGTGTACATAGTATTGCTCTATATCCGATCCGAATCTAAGGGTGCGTCGAGAAATACTCACGTGCGTTAGATAGTTTCTGGACGCACCTATATCCGAATCCAGGGGTGGACCCACGTTAGGGCACGTGGGGTCACGTGCCCCCATGCCTTTTTAAAAAAAAAAATTTAAAAATAAATAAATATAAATACATAAAAGTTTCCTAGACAGGAACAAAACATAAGCGTGGTGGATTGGTAATGCATGCTGTGAAAAGTTTCAATTGCCTGGGTTTGAATCCCAGGCACTTTGTACCTTTTTTTCTTTTTTCCTTTTTTTGTTATACTCTCTTTTATTTTTTTTTATTTTTGTTCTACCTCTTTCCTTTATTTCTCCATTTTTGTTTTACTCCTTTCCTTTATTTCTCTATTTTTGTCCTATCTCTTTGTTTCTTTATTTTTTCCATTTTTGTTCTACCTTTTTCCTTTATTTCTCGATTTTAGTTCTACCTCTTTCCTTTATTTTTTCATTTTTGTTTGACCGCTTTCCTTTATTTCTCCATTTTAGTTCTATCTTTTTCCTTTATTTCTCCATTTTTGTCCTATCTCTTTGTGTTTTCCTCCCAATCCAAAATATTATGAAAATTAAATTACTATATTTTTTAGTTTACTTTCTATTGACTTTGGCTTTAATCATCTTACGGTTGCTACCGCAACAGTTGAAAGAGATTTTTTAGCCATAAAAATTGTCAAAAATCGGTTGTAGAATAGAATGAGTGATCAATATTCAATGGTTGAGCGATACTTTAGTGGTATACATATAGAGAAATATTTTTTAAGATTGTGAATAATAGGTGCCCCAGTATATGAAATTATTGGGTCCGCCACTGTCCGAATCTACCTTTTAACTTCACAAGGTTTTTTCTACAATACACAAGTACTCCCGTAGTACAAGGTTGCACTATAGGGCTGCAGTTCAGCATCCGACCGTTCATTCCTATAATCAATGATTGAACTTTCAAAAAGTATTATACACGTACGTGTAAGATAAGTACTTTTTTTATATCTGAACTATTGAAAATACTTTTGGATGACTGAAAAGCCAAAGGTAGTGCACCCCGGCACTCCAGGTCGCTGGAGCCGGAAAAATCTTGCAAAATACTTACCCATGTAGCCAAAAAAATAATTCCTGATGCTTACGAAACACTTACACGAAAATGAAATGCAGATGTTGGGGTGATGAGTGGGGCCGGACCCTTCATCCAGGAAGATCTCAAAATCTCCGACGTCCAGCTGGAAATCGTCATGGGAATCATCGAGCTCTACTCCCTCATCGGCGCTTACACCGCCGGCCGGACCTCCGACCGGGTGGGCCGCCGGTACACGATCGTGATCGCGGCCGCAATCTTATTCGTCGGAGACCTCCTCATGGGCTTCGCCACCAACTACGCCTTCCTGATGGTGGGCCGGTTCGTCGCCAGCGTCGGAGTCGGTTACGCCCTCCTTATTGCCCCCGTTTACACGGCAGAGCTTGCCCCGGCCGCCTCGCGTGGGTTTCTCACCTCTTTTCCTGAAGTATTCATCAACGCTGGTAAATATACATCACGTTTTCTCTCACATCCTATACAACTAACTTTCCTCCCACGTCCAGAGCTGGAGAAATTTTTGGGTGAAAATAGGGTATGGCTGAGGTGTTCCCGTCATATATCCGAGCCGTCCAAACATGAAACCGACAGCTTAGATTGAAAGGTACGAACGAATTTGAAAAAAGGAAAAAGAAAAATGAAAAGAGTGTTTCCATTCGAACCGTTGTTGCATCGTTTGGATGGTTCAGATGTGCCGCACGGGTATCACGTGATAGCCGATTTGCAACTGAAAATTTCTCCCAGAGCTGGCCTTTCGGGGTCTAAAGCGAATATTAAAGATATGCCTTTTTCTTGGAGTTTAATTTTGTTCACCCACCATTAAAAGTGGAAGAACGTTACCCACTATGTTCTCGGTTCTATTTCCATGAACAGAACGGTTCATCTCTTAGAACTTGATATTTTTACTAACCTTGCAAAAAAATCAACGCAATTAGATCGATAACTGCTTGATTAAATAGACAACTTGCAGTCAGATTCCTTCTAAACTAACCCAAATACAAATGCCTTTTGATCACCTAACAATGGATCCATTTTACCCAGAGTACGTCTTGCATGCTAATTGGACCCTCTACTTTGTCTATTGAAATATTTGATTCTATATCTTATTGTACATAATATTTCAATTTCTATGTGCTCTAACCTTCCCGATCACAATTTTAGACAGAAGAATAGCTAAGAAAGCTTCCATGATAAGCAAGAAAAGATAGGGAACACAGGATCCCCTGCCTAAGACCCCTTTTCCTCCCTTTTCCAAGAGGAAAAAAGCCTTTCATCAGAACATAAAACAAAGGGGTAGTGACACAAGGCCATTATTCTTTTTTGTATTTGTTAGCACTCTTACTGTTAGAAATAGGTGAATTGGAAATTAACTTCAGAATAAATCATTTGATTTGGTTGTAATTTATTTGTCCAGCGATGGATAAATAAATATGGAGTGATTGAAAGTGTTTGGTTTGCTGTCGAACCGGACCGTGTGTGGCAGCGGGTTCATTAGATTCTAAGGCTTAAAGTTTGTTGGGTACTTGTAGTATTTAATTAAATTAGTTACTTTATTTTTTAAAGCTTTTTGAATCAAATTTAGTGTTGGTTATAAACCAACATGTGGCAACTAAACCAATGGGTGCCAACACTTCATTTTCCTTGGCAATGTGCACCTTGGGAAATAGGAAAGTGTTGTGTTGGATCAGTCAGAACAAGTTCGAACAGTGGTGTCTCTCCGGTCAAGACCACTCCGAACAGTTGCGTCTTTTTTCTAACACCATTCCGCACCGTCACCGTTCCTTTTCATTGGGGTGCCTACTTCTCTATAAATAGGACCCATCTTTTCCCATTTCAGTAACGAAAAATCCTTGCATTCATAACATACATATTCTGAGAGAGTTCTGCACAGTTTCCTAGTTCGCCCGTTGAACAGATTGTAGTGCTACTTCTGTTCTTCGAAAATCGGGTAATTCTGGGAGGCAAACGTTCAAGAGACCCAAGAGTACCGGTGTGGGGGACGAATTTGCTTTAAGGATATAGTATTCTCCATAAAAATACTAGCCTCGATTGCCAATTTTCGGACGCTTGAAATTGGTCCAGTAAGTTTCTAATCTTGTTTATTTTTTGGTGTGTAGCAAATTTTCAGTGATAAACTGTAACGCCACGATTTTCAAAAAGGAAATCGAATGCATGAAATATTAATTTCTGAAAGTTTACCTAATTAAATTTAAAAATCCAAAACAGAATTCTCAACATAGAGATTCATTTATTACAATCCACTAGGGAAAATACTAAAATAGTCTTTGAAATATTGAGAAGGACTAATTAACAGACCAACTTCTAAATTTGATAGGGATTCCAAGCGTAATCGGGTTCAGCTTCTACTTCCGGATTCTCCTCTGCATAAAATTGTTCGGCCGCGAGGTTCTGCGTCTCTTCTTGGAATTGTGCCATTGTGGGATCCTCTCCATTGAATCCTGTGTCTTCTGGCAAATTGATCGCCGAAGCAATCGATTTACCAGGATACAGACGTATCCGTGAGTGATAAATCACCCAGTAAAATAATCTAACCCAACCACCCCTCTTACTTTACAACTAGCAATCAAGCAGGATAAACATGGAACGAAGAAATATAACAGAGGTATTTCATATCAATCAATTTATTACTATTCATTAACCTGACGTGTGATCTAAGATCTCACCGCGAGATCTTTCCTCCCTCAACCGCTAGCCATGCTCATTCCCATGAGTTCACTTCCCTTTGCTGTCGCAGATACACCTAAGTTATATACCGAGTGTGCATCCCTAATAACTACAACAAGGGGAAAGCTTATCATGCCTGCATCACAACTAGGGTTCGCCTATCTTATAAACCACATCACAACCATTCCACAATCGTCACTGGACACCCGCCAGTCTATCAATTCATCACTGGACACCCGCCAGTTCCAATCTCATCACAATCTCATCACAATCTCAAAATCACGCCTGCAGGCAATCTAAAAACAAAAACTTTTTTCCAATTCATCAATTACTTATCATCGTCTAGGTGATTTCTATTTCGCATACCATCCCATGTCTCTAGGGTCCAATCTAACAGATCATTCAGCAGTTGGAAATAATATTTAAGCAAACAGAATAATAATTGAAATAAATAATATGCATTGAATCACATAACCTTTTACGAATGGGCCGTTGCCCTTAGTTCTGTATGATCAACAATTCATTAATAAAGTCAGGAACTTTTATTAAATAAAAGTTTTAATAAAGAGAATATAATCTAGGCTTGTATAAATTTTTAATTAGGAAAATAAATTGACTAATGATCATAATAAATACAATAAGTAATTAATATCACTAGAATAGGTAGCATGGTTCTAAAAGAAGTCCTAGGGTCCTACGTAACATGTTCGAGTATCAAAAAGTGGGTCCGGAGGGTTACGGAATTATTTTTAAAATAAAAATGATTTTTAAGGTTGTCAAAAGTAGAATAAATAGATAATAAATCATTTAATAAATAAAATATGTCGAGATTAACAACATATCATCTTTAGGATGTAAAGAATCTAAAAAAAATATTTTGGGAATTTATAAAATGGTTTATAAGGTCGCAAGGATTTTTCGTTTGAAACTTTTGATTGAAGATAAACAAAAAAAATCAATTAAATAGATATTAAAATAAAAAAATATGATATTAACAAGTTATGATCTTTGAGGTGTTAGGAGTCTAGGAAAAATAGATCGGGCGTCGAAAACAATGTTCGGAGGGTCGAAAAATCAATTCGGAACGAAACAGGACAAACCGCAAGGTTGGACCGGGTTGACCTTGCGGTGGAGCACGTCGCCGCGAACTCGCGGCTGGTTCTTGCGGTCCGCAGGTTGCGGCCGCAAGGTCCGGTCCAGAAATCATTTTTTTGTCTTTTCGCGATGGTTTCGATGCATGGGACCTTGGGGGACTATGGGTTCGGTCTAAAAATATTAAATATACATAGAGAGGAGGTTGGAGTGGATTATAGTACCTCGAATCGGATTGAATTGATTTTAAACGAAACTTGAACTTTTGGAGAAGACGACTTCGGTTTGGACGAACGGGGGAACTTGGGCTCGAATTGGACGATGCTTGTGGATGCTTGGGATTGCAGGAGATGATTGGAATGATGAATTCGGATCTCGGGGGGTTCTAGAGCGCAAACCCACTTTTCTCCCTCTCACTTTCTCTCTCTAAAACTTCATGGATTGGAGTCCGACTTTCTTTGGAATTCTCTCTCTTTTCTGGACTAGTAGGGTGTAAATAATCTTGTGGTGAACTCTAAGGTCGGGGTTATGGGATATATATAAGAGAATTTTGATGATAGGGGTGATAAAATTGTATTGGATTGGGATTCTAACTCTTGTCTTGATATGGACGGGATTATGGACGAAAATATGGTCAGGGGAGTGGTAGAGATCGAGTAGGAGTAGGAGATAGAGAGATGGAAGAGTTTGCATGCATGTATGCAACTAAAAAAAAATAAAGGAGATAATTATGATAAGATAATTATTTTTTGTAATTATCTAATAAGGAAAATAAATTTATTAGAACTAATAATAATTATTAATGATATTAATAATTATAGAATTTACGGATTGTTACATAAACGAATCCCGGTTCCAACAATCTTAAAGCAAATTCGATTTTTATTTCTGGAAATTTTTCAAAACAGATTACGGGTTGATTTGCCAGTACGAGCTTAAGTCTCGGTTTGCATAGTTACAGTTTGGTACAATCTGTAATTGGTAAGATTTAAATCTCGTAATTGGTTTTCTCAGTTTGTGGACTTTTAGATTTCTTTAAATTGGAAAGTGTATTGACCCTTAAGAAATTGGTTTCTAATTTGGCTTTATAAACTCAATTTCTGGATTTTCAATCAGTAGGGTTATACTTTCTTTTAGCTGAAATTACAATCTGCGATAGTACTCCGTGATTCGGTGATTTGTTTACTGTATGTTGGTAACAACAATGGGTTTGAATTGTGGATTCCTATTTATTTGTTTTTTACTGTAGTAGTTTTGTTCCTTAGACTACAGTAGGCTATTGACGTTTAGTCTGTTTTTGGTTTGATTTCATACTAATTAGAGGCGGGGCACACGCGATGAGTGTGCAAGTCGGATTTTAACAATATTTGTGAAAATTTGATCAAACAAAAAGTGGGAAGCATTTTTACAAAAATGTTGGGAAAATCCGACTTGCACACGCATCGCGTGTGCCCCGGCCTCTAGTATTAATTAAAATTAGAGGACGGAGCATGCACGATGCGTGTACAAATCGGATTATGACAAAAAATGTGATAAAAAATTGCCTTAAATTTGGACTTACACATGCTTCGCATGTGGTACCTAAGTAGAAGACGAATTCACTTTCTATTCTAATCACCAAACAAAAAAATAATTAAAAATAACACGACCACTGTTATTCTCTCTTCACTGTTATTCACTGATAATCAAGTTATTTATCAGATAATCACGTCCTCCAAATCAACGCTCAATGAGCAAATCCCACTGGGTAAAAAAATCGAGTTATGCTATATGTACCGACTGGGGAAGGGAAATCGTACCGACGGTTGCCGGCGGGACGTCTCCAGCCACCGGACGGCCGATCCGAACCATCCAAAAGTTCATGCTCTTGCACTTCCTCATGGAATCCTCTCCTTTTTTCTCGGCCAAAATGTTGACACCGAAAAGCTTCACGCACTCCCCACTTTTTCCATTGCAACATGTCCTCAAGTTATGCCCGTTGTTCCCACAATCACACAATGAGAACACTTTCTCGCCGATTCCTTCACCATCTTCTTGCCTCAGTGATAAAACAATGAGAGAAAGTGGGAGGGAAACTGACGTGGGTGGGTAGTTATTGGGTTTGGTGGTTATTGGTGTTGGTTTTGTCTATTATGCCCTTACAATTAAGTCTAATGAATTCAATTGGGTGTACAATTTTGGAAATAAAAAAGCATGACAAAAAAGGGAGACACCAAAGTGGTGCTCTCCCTTTATATATTTCATACTAATATTCACATCAGTGAGTGTTGGCTTTTTGTCTTTTGTATCACTTTTTTTGTTTAGGAAAAAGTTTTACATTCTGCTCTTATAGTATATGTTATAAACAGTACGTTTTGTGTATTCGATTAATACATACAGTTTTTTGATTAGTTATTTAATTGTGTGTCAATCTTCTGTTTATGGAATAGAAATGACTACCGAAACTGTGAAAGAAAGTGGGAAAACTTCTGAGTCTAACCCTCTCGTAACCCCTACTGCTGTTGCGGTTCCGATTCCCGCCGTGGTGCCTATGAACCATGCAAAGAACCTAGGAAATGCTTTGTGTGTGACAAGTAAGGGCATAAGGTTACTGATTGCCGAAGCGAGCAAGGTAATCAGAACTAGAAACCAGCGTAGGCCAATATGACTGAGATGGAGATTGAGACTCTCTCTGATGGGGTTGATGACTTGAACCTATTGGCTGTGGTTTCAGAAGTTAACTTGGTGGGTTCTAATCCCAAGGAGTGGTGGTTGGATATTGGCGCCACTCGCCATGTGTGTGCAGACAAGATGTTCACCACCTATCAACCAGTGGATTTTGGCGAACAACTCTTCATGGGAAATTCGTCCAGTTCCAAGGTTGAAGGACAAGGGAAAGTGCTGCTCAAGATGACTTTTGAAACGGTGCTCACTCTAAATGATGTGATGCATGTGCCAGAAATTCATAAGAATTTGATATCTGGCTCGCTCTTGGTCAAGAATGGCTTTCGTACGGTTTTCGAAGCCGATAAGGTTGTGCTGACTAAAAATGGGGTTTATGTTGGTAGGGGCTACATGTGTAATGGGCTATTCAAAATGAATGTACTGACTAAGGTTCCGGCCTCTCCGAGTATCAATGAGATAAACACATCTCCTGCTTATATCCTTGAGTTTTCTGAATTGTGGCACGGTAGATTAGGTCATGTAAATTATGGCAATTTGCGCCGTTTAATTAACTTGGACTGTCTGCCTAAATTTGATATAAACTCGGATCATAAGTGTGAAATATGTGTGGAGGCTAAAATGGCAAGGAATTCTTTTCACAAAGTTGAAAGAAGTACAGAACCTCTTGCTTTAATCCATTCAGATTTGTGCGATTTGAAAGTTGTTCAAACGAGAGGAAGTCATAAGTACTTAGTTACTTTTATTGACGATTGCACAAGATATTGTTATATGTACTTGCTTAAGAGCAAGGACGAAGTCTTAGAAAAGTTTATCCACTACAAAAGTGAAGTGGAGAATCAACTTGGCAAAACGATCAAAGCAATTAGAAGTGATCGAGTGGGTGAATATGAAACACCTTATGATGAATTTTGTGCCCAACATGGGATCATTCACCAGACGACTGCTCCTTACTCACCGCAATCTAACGGAGTTGCTGAACGAAAGAACAGAACTCTGAAAGAGACGATGAATGCCATGTTGATAAGTTCAGGATTACCGAGGAACATGTGGGGAGACGCGATTTTCTCTACTAACTATATTTTGAACAGGATCCCTCACAAGAAATCCAATGTGATACCTTATGAATTATGGAAATGTCATAAGCCTACCTATAAATTCTTACGAATGTTGGGGTGTTTGGCTAAGGTAGTGGTTCCTGGTCCTAAGAGAGTTAAGATAGGACCAAAAACCGTTGATTGTGCGTTTATCGGTTATGCTAACAATAACAGTGCATATCGGTTCCTTGTGTATAAGTCAGCAAATCCAAAAATCCATGCTAATACAACCATGGAATCCAGGAATGCTACATTCTTTGAACATGTATTTCTATGGAGAAATACACAAGTGCCCAGGTCAGTTCAAGAAACTGAAGACATGGAAATTGAGGAGGACTCAATTCAAGAGGAAAAAGTTGATGATGAAGAGCCTCAACGTAGTAAGAGGGCTAGGACATCAAAATCCTTTGGTCCAGATTTTTTGACATATATGTTAGAAGCTGAACCTCAAAGCTTTAAGGAAGCAATGTTATCTCCTGAGGCTCCTTTATGGAAAGAAGCCATTAGCAGTGAGATAGAATCCATTCTGCAAAATCACACGTGGGAACTTGTAGATCTCCCACAAGATTGCAAACCTTTAGGATACAAGTGGATATTCAAAAGAAAGATGAAAGCAGATGGATCAATTGACAAGTACAAGGCGAGACTTGTGGTCAAAGGATACAGATAAAAGGAAGGTCTTGATTATTTTGACACTTACTCACCTGTTATGCGTATAACATCCATTCGAATGTTAATTGCCTTTGCAGCTCTAAACAATCTCGAGATACATCAAATGGATGTTAAAACGGCTTTCTTAAATGGTGATCTCAATGAAGAGATCTACATGGAACAACCAGAAGGGTTTAAGATTCCAGGACAAGAGAAGAAAGTGTGCAAGCTTGTAAAATCTTTGTACGTTTTAAAGTAAGCACCCAAACAATGGCACGAGAAGTTTGACAATGTCATGATTTCAAATGGTTTCAAAATCAATGAATGTGACAAATGTGTGTATGTCAAGAGTATTGACAAAGGTTATGTCATTGTTTGTCTTTATGTAGATGATATGCTCATTATTGGGAGTGATAATGATATCATTAAATCTACAAAGAGAATATTAAACTCTAAGTTTGATATGAAAGATTTGGGTATAGCAGACGTGATTCTAGGAATCAAGATTACTAGGACGTCCGAGGGAATTGTCTTGTCTCAAAAGCATTATATTGAGAAAATACTTGAGAGGTTCAACAAGTATGACGATTCTATATCCAAAACACCAGTAGACTTAACATTGCATTTGTACAAGTATACTGGTGAGAGTGTACACCAATTGGAATATTCACGGATTATAAGCAGTCTAATGTACTTAATGAATTGTACAAGACCAAACATAGCCTATTCAGTTAGCAAATTGAGTAAGTATACCAGTAATCCAGGGAAGGATCATTGGACGGCAATAATCAGGGTACTTAGATATCTAAGGTTTACAAAAGATTATGGATTGCACTATACTCGGTATCCAGCGGTACTAGAAGGATATAGTGATGCGAACTGGATATTCGACACCAATGACTCAAAATCCACAAATGGATATGTGTTTACATTAGGTGGTGCAGTTGTGGCTTGGAAGTCCTCCAAACAGACGTGCATTGCTTGGTCCACGATGGAATTAGAGTTCATAGCTTTGGATAAAGCTAGTGAAGAAGCTGAGTGGCTTCGTAATTTTTTGGAAGATATACCAAATTGGTCTAAACCTGTGCCAGCTGTCTATATACATTGTGATAGTCAATCAACAATCGACAGGGCACAGAATAATATATATAACGGTAAGTCTCGACATATACGTCGTAGACATAATACTGTTAGGTAACTACTCTCGAATGGAGTTATCACTATTGACTATGTAAAGTCAAAGGATAATATTACGGATCCACTAACCAAAAGGTTATCAAGAGAGTCAGTTGTTCATTTATCAAGGGGAATGGGGCTAAAGCCTACAAATTAAAAGTCTCTATAACGGCAACCCAACCTAGTTGACAGGAGATCCCAAGATCTAGGTTCAACGGGACAACCGAGTTGTATGAGACTTAGGAGTATCACTGTGGAGATACCTCTCCAACTCATTCATATGGTGAAACAGTGATGCCTGTAGCGTTTTAGGTTAAGCTTTGCTTTTAATGATTCTTATACTGTGGAAATTCCAAGTGGGGTATAGCAGGATACTCCTAATAAGAATCACCTATGTGAGTGCGAAGTGGACCGCTTCTATAAGAATTTTAAGGCTAAATTCTCTAAAGCACTCTCTGAAACCAGGCGATGTTCCAGGGCCAAAATGGACAAAATCGTAAGAACCAAACTGTGTTTGGAAAGATCCTGTGTGACTACTGTTGTCTTGGTTTACACAAACGGCTGAACAGTTCAAGACATCACGTTCACTGGTTAGCTAGTAAATCTGATAGTAACTCACAAGGGGACGTTCAAAGCCAAAAGCTACCTTACTCTATACAGGTGATTTTCAATTGAACTCTCGTCATTTGCATATTGCTGCACATCGTGTTTATCAATTTCATTCATATGAGGGATTGTTGGAAATAAGTGAATTGGAAATTGACTCCAGAATAAACCATTTGATTTGGTTGTAATTTATTTGTCCTGCGATGGATAAATAAATATGGAGTGATTGAAATTGTTTGGTTTGCCGCCGAACCGGGCCGTGTGTGACAACGGGTTCATTAGATTCTAAGGCTTAAAGTTTGTTGGGTACTTGTAGTAATTTATTAAATTAGTTACTTCATTTTTTAAAGCTTTTTGAATCAAATTTAGTGTTGGTTATAAACCAACATGTGGCAACTAAACAAATGGGTGCCAACACTTCATTTTCCTTGGCAACGTGCGCCTTGGGAAATAGGAAAGGGTTGTGTTGGTTCGGCTAGAACAAGTTCTAACAGTGGTGTCTCTCTGGTCGAGACCATTCCGAAAAGTTGCGTCTTTTTCCTAACATCATTCCGAACAGTCACCATTCCTTTTCGTTGGGGTGCCTACTTCTCTATAAATAGGACCCGTCTCCTCCCATTTCAGTAACGAAAAATCCTTGCATTCATAACATACACATTCTGAGAGAGTTTTGCATAGTTTCCTGGTTCGCTCGTTGAACAGATTCTAGTGCTACTTCCGTTCTTCGAAAATCGGGTAATCTTGGGAGGCAAATGTTCAAGAGACCCAAGAGTACCGATGTGGGGGACAAATTTGCTTTAAAGATATTCTCCCTAAAAATACTAGCCTCGATTGCCAATTTCCGGACACCTGAAATTGGTTCAATAAGTTTCTAATCTTGTTTATTTTTTGGGGTGTAGCAAATTTCCAGTGATAAACGAATCCCGGTTCCAACACTTACTATATTCTTTCAAATTTCTCTTTAATATTCCCTCCGTCCGATCCCATAATGTTTGTTCGGTCCGCAAAACGATAACTAAAAAATAATGCATTTCTTCCCAAAAAAAAATTTAATTTTTTTTTTCCGTAAATTTAAAGAACTTATCGATATCTAGTGAATTGCTAAAAAAAATTAGAGTTTTTCTTGCGACAATTGAGTATATTATTTTAACGTCCTTATTTTACGGAGCGGACATACATTATGGGGCGGAGGGAGTATCTAACCAAAAAAAAAAAAGTGTTAGCATTCTTGTTACTTATTAGCACTCTTTTCCTTTTCCAACCCCACATTATTCTCTTAGTAACATTGTTTGGTGGTTTAAGGTATTTTGCTTGGATACGTATCAAACTATGCATTCTCGAAGCTTCCGCTAAACCTAGGATGGCGATTCATGCTCGGAATCGGAGCCATTCCGTCCGTCTTCTTGGCAATAGGGGTCCTCGCCATGCCCGAGTCACCCCGGTGGCTCGTTCTTCAGGGTCGACTCGGGGACGCGAAGCGAGTTTTGGACAAGACTTTAAATTCAGAAGAGGAGGCTCAGCTTCGGCTCGCTGATATAAAGGAAGCGGCCGGAATCCCCGAGGAGTGCAACGACGATGTTGTTCCAGTGCCGAAGCGCAGCCACGGCGAAGGAGTCTGGAAGGAGCTGCTTCTCCATCCGACCCCAACCGTGAAGCATATTTTGATAGCCGGAGTGGGAATTCACTTTTTCCAACAAACTTCTGGCATAGACGCTGTTGTTTTGTATAGCCCCAAAATATTCGAGAAAGCAGGTATTTTAAATTTTCGGAACAGTACGTTTTCTTTTTGTGGACAACCCCCAATCTCCAATTCAAAAATTACTTTTTAGCTTATGAATATTAAGATATATCTTTCATATTAATTGTGCTTATGTTTTTCAGGTCACTTTTCCCTTTTCTCATGTTTTTAAAAAATACATTCTTTAATACTATAATCCTTCAAAATCATCTTATATCACTGTGGAAGAGGATCCTCGTTAATCGATGAAAATGAATTTGAGTGTCCAGTTAGCCCATTTGTGTGTCCTTTCAGGGCTCAGTATGATGACCCAATCCATTCCCGATTTACAACTTGTCAATAATATTAATCACGTCAAAAATTAGGTTAATCGAACACCAGTTAGTTCGAAATGGTGAAAGGGAATTTACAAAAGACTTTCATACGAGTTTTCGGCTGTTGACAGATTTTTCAGATTTATATGTTCATAAATTGATACACATGGTACGTAGCTAGTTGTAGTGGAATGACATGAATCAGTTAGGTTCAATTGTTGTGGAATGACATTTGCCATTTTGTCAGGTATAACAAGCAAATCCGACCAATTTCTAGCCACAGTGGCCGTAGGATTTACGAAGACCGTATTCATTCTCGTCGCCACGTTCTTACTGGATCGGATCGGGCGAAGGCCGTTGCTATTAAGCAGCGTTGGGGGGATGATCGTGTCCCTTGCGACTCTAGGCACGTGTTTAACAATCATACATCACTCGGAGAAGAAAGTTATATGGGCTGTTGCTCTGGCCATCGCATCGGTGCTATCCTTCGTGGCATCGTTCTCGATGGGGCTGGGCCCCATAGCGTGGGTCTACAGCTCGGAGATCTTCCCGTTGAGGCTGCGCGCCCAGGGAACGAGCATGGGAACGGCTATGAACCGTCTGATGTGTCAAATCATATCGATGAGTTTCCTCTCTCTTTACAAGGCCATCACGATCGGCGGTGCTTTCTTTCTCTTCATGGGAGTGGCAATCGTGAGTTGGGTTTTCTTCTACACTCTGCTCCCGGAAACACAAGGGAGAACCCTCGAGGAAATGCAGGTCTTGTTTGGTACGTTCTTTAAGTGGAGAGATGCTCCCACCGCTCTCAATATCGCCGGACTATTGATTGTCGAGGCGGATAGTAAGATATTGATTAGTAAAACTGAGCAGTGAGTGTAGCTCCACTAAAGAAAAAAATAAGGAAAAAGGAAATAGAATTTCAGTGATATTTACCCCAGGAAAAAAGTTATCGATGTAAGAGGGGAAAAGAATTAGTAGATGACAGAGAAAAGAATGAAAATGTTACTTTTCCTTGTTTGATAAATTGATGCTGTTGATTGTGCTGAGATTTGAGAAGTGCTATTAAGAGCATCTCCAACCTTACCCATTTTAAGACCCAAATTTAAAATTTGGGCAAAACCCACAAAAAACCCTCTCCAATCTTTGACCCAAACCCTTCCCCATTTTGGATTTTACCCATTTCTTTCCCCAAATTTGAGACAACCCAAGTCTCTCCCCATTTTTTTTCCCAATATTCCAACGGCTCTTTTCTCTTTTCAACGGCACCTTCCATGCCATTCTGAGAGCATGGCGTCGCCACGGCTTTCCCAAGCTTGGATACCCCTCTCTCTCTCTGTCTCTCTCCTTGGATATTTGAATGCATAAGTCTTGACAATCTCACCCTATTCTCCCTGGAAGAATCTTGAAGCTGGTTGCGAAATAAGAACCGCGTCATTGAGGAGAGATATGTGCTACATTTTTAGCCGAAATCGTTGGGGGAAACAAAAATGGAGGGAAATAATATTGAAAGCATAAAAAAACAATATATTTGGGTAATGGATCATTTTGCCATTGGAGTGAGCTTGACCCAAAATGGGTTTTTACCC
Source organism: Rhododendron griersonianum (assembly GCA_018127125.1). NCBI lineage: Eukaryota > Viridiplantae > Streptophyta > Magnoliopsida > Ericales > Ericaceae > Rhododendron > Rhododendron griersonianum. Next base: position 11,610,598 of record CM030792.1, on the reverse strand, counting down.
AAATTTTGACCCAAATTTGGATAAAATTTTGGGTCAAGGCTGGAGATGCTCTTAAACCACTCTTTCTTTATACTTTATTTTTCAATTTGAAGTTATATTTTATTTTATTTTATCGTTATTTAATGACGAACAACTGTTTACGAGCAATTTCAAAAAATTAAATGCTCTATTTTTTAATTTGTTAATTTGAACCGATGTGAACATCTTATTCTAAAGGGTTATAACTAATTTTTGTCTATAGGGCTATCATAATTAAGTATCCACTCTTTATTTGGGATACTACAGAGCAGAAACTTGATTATGAGAGATCTACAGACAAATATTAATTATGATCCTTTAGAATAAAATTATTAGAAAAATAAGATCTTCACACCGGTTTAAGCGGATTGAAAATTGGACCACTTAATTTTTTTAGACCCTTTATATATATATATATATATATATATATATATATAAAGAAATATGGTTAAAAAATTAAATGCTCCAATTTTTATTCCATTCGAACTGGTGCGGAGATCTTATTTTTCTGATAATATTATTCTAAAGAATTATACTTAATTTTTGTTTATAAGACTCTCATAATTAAGTATATACTTTTTATTTAGGACCCTGTAGAGTAGAAACTTGATTATGAAAGCCTTAGAGACAAAAACTAATTATGACCTTTTAGAATAATATGATAAAAAAAGAAGATATTTGCACTGTTCAAAAGGATTGAAAATTAGGGCACTTAATTTTTTAACCACATTTTTTAATATATAAAAAGTCTAAAAAAAATTAAGTGCTCTAATTTTTAATCCGATTGAACCAGTGCGAAGATCTTATTTTTTTGATTATTTTATTTTAAAGGGTCATAATTAATATTTGTTCCTAGGGCACTCGTAATTAAATTTTTGCTCCATAGAATCCCATAATCATTTTAAACTAAGGCTGTCATAATTATTTTAATAGTATAAAATATTGAATAGATGGATGAATAGTGCCTTGTTGGATCAAAACGAGGCACTGTTGCAAAGTAGCGAGAAATCAATTGAGGCTGATGGAGGGGATTTTTTTGAGTTTTGCTCTTTATTATATAACATTGAAGGAGAAGTAGAGAGAGATGTAGATGCTCTAATAAGATATTAATTGGTATGGATAAAATGATTAGTAGTTGCCTCAAATTATTAGGGAGGGTAGTGACTTTCTGGTATAATTGTTGAGTGTAGGATTACAACATGTCCACCTTTATTAAAATATTTATTTACGGGGCCTACGAATTCAGAAACTATATCTATCGATAAAGTTATTATCGTCCCCAATAACTTGCTGGAAGTTTTATCCATTTTATACAGTAGACTTCTTTCATACAGTGGACTGAAGAACATCCTTTCCTTTATTGTGAAGTTCGCAGCCATCAAAATTTGGGTATGATTGCTTGTTGGAAAAATGCTACAAGGACATTAAGCCAGATGGGTTTCATTGTGTCGATAGTATTTACCCAGGATTTGTAGCTAGAATGTTTAGTAGGTGTCGTAATAATTTATTGTGGCGGGACACTATTCAAGCTCTTGGAGTACCGTCACGTGGTGCTCCAGAAGCCTCTATTACCACACATTCATGTAAGGTCCATACACTTTGTCCTGGTCCCGCGTGAAAGTGTGATGATGGGGTCCCTTCGAGCTTCACGTGGCGGTGCTTCAGTGGCGACTCTAGAATTATTTAGAAGGGTTTCCAAGAAAACGCAAAAACTATTCAAGCTCTATAACAATAACAATAAAAAAGTAAACAAAAAAATCGGATACTCCTATCAATTTCAATGGTCCGACAAAAAAACATGAAAATAGTCAAAATACATAAGAGATTACAGTTGTCCCGACGAGTTTCCATATTTTGAAATCGTTACATAATAGCTCTACATAATAACCTCATAATTAATGATACGAAATATGGAAATACATCTTTTTCACTGAATGTAATTAATCAATCAATCATTCATTCACTCAACTCAAGGGGGAAGCCAAGGATGCCCACTGTTTTGGGCCCCCAAAATGCCCAAAAATAAGGGCCCCAAAATGTTAAGATCTCTTGTGTGTTAGGCCCAGCAAAAAAAGGTCTTCCTGTACATAAACAAGGCCCAGGTCAGACCTCCAAAGTCCAAGGCTCAAAACAGCAAAGTTAATGGCCCAATTGAAATATTGATTAACTTTCGGTCTAGATTTCCTAAGGGGAAAAAAAAGCTGCTGAATGATGTTCAAGTTCACGGAAAAAATTTCAATGTCGAGTGGGTATCACATGGTGCCTGCTCTGCACATTCAAGCCATCCATTGCATTTTTGGATGGTTCGGATTTGGAGAGAGAAAAATGAAAGAGAAAGTGTTGGGGTGAGAGGAGAGAGAGAATTTCCCCAAGATGGGACATTAAACCAATTATTACCCACACAAAATATATATTCATTCTAAAGTGAGTTTGACACCAAAGTTACTCAAAAAAAAAAAAAAAAAACGTCACCAAGTTAGGTCCTATTCTCTTGAACTTAACTTAAATTTAGGAGTTTTGTTCTTATTTGAATTTTTTTTGCATCTGTTACTTGTTAGTTTTGTGCAAAAGTTTTGTGGGTTATTGATTCGTCTCGACGAGAGGAATGGGAAAAGTAAATTTTTTTTTTTACTTTTACCCAAGTATTTTGAGAAATAACCATTTTTTTGTTTGGTGCAAAACTAACAAATACAAAAAAAATTCAAATAAAGACAAAACTCCCAGATTTAAGTTAAGTTCAAGAGAACGGGACCTTAGAACCACACAATAAGAAACATGAAAGTAAAATTACTATCCATCTAAAGATTTGAGAAGTGCTTTTCGAATGCTGAAAGTAAAATTGCATTTTTTTTTGTTTGATTGTGCTGAGATTTGAGAAGTGCTTTTCGAATGATGATGGTGTAAAGACTTCTGAAACCCTGAGTATTAGTTGGGAAGCGATACGATGGTTAGCAACTTATTTTGAACTCGAAGGTTTGATTTCCACCGTTTGAGAAAACAGAAAAAGAAAGATTTGAGGGTCTTTGGAAGTTTGTCTAGACGATTCCTTGAAGGATTCGGGATTAGCAAAGAGCGCAAAAGTTGTCCGGGACATCCGATAATAAGAAAATTAAATGAGAATAAGGTGAGTGTGGGTACCATGGCTCGAACCCCTTGACATGACAAATGACACCACAAGAGTGCCAAAAAAAAGGGAAACCAAAGCTTTGGTAAAATGAGAATAAGGTATTGGTAAGGATAAAATGGTTAGTACTTTATGGTACAATTGGTGAGTGTAGTGGGTGGGTGTAGGAATTAGGATTACAAACATGTTTATCTTTAGTAATCTAATAAAATCGTTCTTGTAGGCTCATGGTTGCATATCATTTTGGAGAGAAAAAAACTGTGAGATTGGATGTGAGGATTGTAGCTCCAACGTATCCTTTAAATCAATCATGAAATTAACATGTATTATATATCATGAAATATTTCTTCAAATCAATCATGAAAATTGGGTCTAAACAATCTAATTGGATGTTTCTTCAAATCTGCCGTAGATAGGATGTTTAGGTTTTCAAGACCACCTTCTCTGTCAAGAGAAATAGATTCAAGAAAATATAAAAAATTAACACACACACAGAATACATATATGGATACCAAAATCCATAAAGATGCCGAAATAGACGAAGACAGGGCCGACATGGTTTTCCGAAGGGACTGCTGCTGCTGCTGCTCCTTCTTGATTTCTTTGATCACAAAATATCAAAGAATTTAAAAGAGAGAACCAAATAAAAGTAGAACATGGAGTAGCAGGTATAGCAGCAGCTGTAAGTAGGAAGTAGAAAGAAAATTTATCCAATGCTCCTCATGGTGGTGCAATTAAGAAAAATTATTCGGTGCTTTGTGCTTCTTTTTATTTCACCAAAAATGTGACTTGTAAGAATGGATTCACCAAAATTTGGAACCTAGGACCTTGTATCTTTAGCCAATGTAACTTTGCCACTTGAACTACACCAACACTTGTCCTTAATTGCTCCAAGTTTATAACTTATTCTTTCTCTCTAGATTTCAATTTATTAAGCAACTTTATTTGACACCTGCAAACATAAAATTAACTACTACTCCCTCCGTCCCTAAAAGTTTGGTATTTTTGGGAATTCTAACTTTTAACTTCTGAAATTTGAAGTACAATGGAAATGCAAAGCTTCCAAAAATACCCCTGTGTATGTGGGAATTTGAAATTTGGAATGTTATCAGCTTTCCCCCCCCCCCCCCCCCCCCTCCTCCTGACACACCACCCCCTCCCCCGGCCCCACCCTTTCCCGGACCCCCTGACACACACCCACCCACCCCCCCTCCCCCCCTGACACACCCCCTTTCCCGGACTAAAACAGAAGTGTACTTCATTTTTTTTTTTTTTGAATTTGAATTGATTGCAAAAAGAAAGGGTAAAATGGGGCATCCACCAAATTTTGCTTTTGACTTTTCAAAGAAGCCAAATTTTATGGGACAACAAAAAGCACCAAAGTGCCAAACTTTTAGGGACGGAGGGAGTAAAAAATAAGATTATTAGAATATAAAATAGATCTAACAAAATACTAATTTAAGGGATGTAAGAGCATCTCCAATCTTTGCCCATTTTAAGACCCAAATTTAAAATTTGGGCAAAACCCTTAAAAATCCATCTTCAATCATGACTCAAATCCTTCCCCATTTTTTGGTTTTACCCATTTCTTTGCTCAAATCTAGGACAAAGAAAGCCTCTACCCATTTTTCTCCCCATTTCCAACAGCTCTTTTCTACTTTCCAATGGCTTTTTCTTCGGTAATAAAAACATTTCGTTCGTGTTTTAACAAACTCCATTCAACCAACCGTTCAAGCTCCTTTGTTTTCGTCTGAACAAACTCCATTCAATGAAGAAAGTCTTTTATTACCCGCTCTTCCACATTCCCCTATCTCTCTAAATAGGTCGCATTCAGAATCCTCATATATCTGGTATCAGTTGTTTGAGGGAGATGGAATCAGGAGGGAAATGATCTCTTCAATATAAATCTGGTAAGGGTTTGTCTTGGATAAGACAAAATTCAGAGGGAAATTTGTTTGCAGAAAAGTGAAAAATGAGAGGGAAATAAAATAGGAGCAGATGTTGTTGGTGAAAAAAACGAGGGAAACCAAAATGGAGGAAAATACTCTTGACAACATAAAAAAACCAATATATTTGGGTGATCATTTCGCCATTTGAGTGAGCTTGACCCAAAATGAGTTTTAACCCAAATTTTGATCCAAATTTGGGTAAAAATTTGAGTGAAGGCTGGAGATGCTCTAATATACTCTAAAATGTGTATATCAACCATTCTGGTCTTCTTCTTCCTGATCGACAATGACGACGCCGTTCTCGGAGTGCACTTGTTAAACTAGCTTCTGAAGTTTGATATTCTTATCATTAGGATTTGTATGTATTTATGTTTTGAAATGAAAAGTGATGTGTTCTTGGATATGGGTTCCTCGATCTCTGTCCTGATTTCTGCATGTAGTTATTATTATTTTTTTTTCCAAAACCGATGACCCAACCAAACCCGACAACTCCAACCCAATCAGTGGTTTCGTCAGTCTCGGGTGCACATTTCAAAAATCCGACTAAAGTCGGGTCGGGTCCAACCCGACGCGAAACCCAACAAAACCCGACCATGGTGGCTTCTTGGCGGATTCCACGAGGTTCCGGCTGTGTAGGTTGAACGGCGGCATAGATCTCTGCTTGTGGAATTTGGTGGTTATGGTTTTGTGGTTTGGTAAGGTTGTGCTGGTGGTGGACGCCTGGGCTTCGGTGGTCGGCGACAGGTGGCAGAGGCTTTTTTCTGTAGTGGGGCTAGGTTAGGAAGTGGTGTCTTGGGCTGGGCTCAGTTCTTTTGGACTGGGCTTGGCCCATGTATTGAGATGATTTTTTTTTGATTTGGGCTTTTAGGCCTCTTGCTTTTTCTATGCTGATTATGTATGATTTGGGTTTTTAAACCCATAGGGTGTTGGGCTTCGGCCTCTTGAAGTCGGCTTTGTCCCATATGGGTGTCCTTGATCAGTTTCTTGCCAATCATAGGGATTGGGCAAATTTGTTCGTTTGAACATGATGCTGTTTTCTAGCTCCTATTAGTTTTATAACAATTTTAAGATTTTTTTGCGGTTCAAACAAAACCCGACCTTGGACAACCCTACTCTATATTATCCTTCAAGAGTGAACATATGTGTTTCATTTTTTAACTGTAGGCCAATTTCTTATTGTAAAAATGTGAAGGTAAATTTTTTGATGTAAATGTTTTTGTATACTTACTAGACTGCCAAAAAAGACAACAGATAAGGTTATCTTTTTTTTTTTATCAGCAACAAATAAGGTCATTTGTGTGAACTCCGAATTTTTTATAATATCAATAAAACCAACCGATATAGGTATCTATCCAAATCTATACTATGGATTATCCCAAAAGACAAATAGAGATAAGGTAATTTACGTGAAATCTGTACTTTGTACAAGCATAATAAACTCAACAAATATGGTTATTTGTCCAAATCAACACATGTGTTTCACTTTTTTTGACTTTAGGCTGATTATTTGTTGTAAAAAAAGTGGAGGAAATTTTTTTTATTTTTGCTAAAAATTCCCAGACCCAACAAAATTAAAAGAAAAAAAAAACTCAAAACCATAATTGTAATATCTGCAATTGTGAAACATATTTCATCGGTGCATTGAGATTTGGGTGAGCTGTTTAACAGAAGGGTTTAGTGGTAATTTTATTCATGAAAAGGCAGAGGTGTCATTTGGTTGAATTAGGAGTCCACGGTCGTTTTTTCGCTAACCGTGAATAGCGCTTGAAATTAATAGACTTGTCGCGGATTAAAAAAAAAAAAAACACCATTTGTCCACAAGTAGGGCCCAAGCAAACCCATTAGTCATACACAAAGGCTCTGTTTGATAAAACTGAAAACTGAAAAATATGTACTGGAAACTGAATACTGAATTGTTTAAGCTAACAAGCTGTTTGATATGTACTGAATTTTATGCACTGAATTAATAAGCTGTTTGATCTGTCCAGCGAACTGAAGTCTGAAAGTCATTAATTTTACAACTTTACCCTTCATACATTCATGACTAGTAAATCACAATCAATTATATATATAGACAAAGATACCGCTATCAAAATAATAACAATATATACAAAATATTAGAAAGACACTCAAAAACTATTCTAAATATTGTTGATCATTGAAACTTCATCAAATATTAAAGTAGCAAAATCAAATTTAACACTCAAGAGTAGTTTATAGCATTCAATTGCATTTTGCTCTCGTAAGGTGAGCATAAAAATCTGATCAGCTTGGGTCGATCCTCCACCTGCTTCGAAATTATCCACATGATGTTGAGCATTGCCGTAAGAAGCATTTGGATCGTTGAATTCGTCAAGAAATTGATATGAAATGCAAGTCCTCCGAATAAAATTGTGCATGGTTATGCAAGCAATCACCATATTTCTTTGTACCGCGAAAGAATATGATGACATCCTTTTTAGTATTGGAAAACGAGACTTCAGAACTCCAAAAGCACGCTCAATCACATTCCGTAACCTCGCATGTGCGAGGTTGAATTGCTCTTCTTTATTCCTAGGACGCCGACCATTTTGGAAATCAGCTAACCAATACCGCACATTCCGGTATGGTGCCATAAATCTACGTGTATGAGTATATGCTGCATCACATAAAAAGTATTTTCCTGCACAGTAGAAGAACAATTATGCAATGAAATATTAGGATCTAATTCAAAACAATCATCTAACCTGGAGGAAGAATTGGAAAGTTGTTAGCTGGATCACTCATAGTTTCTCTTAGCACCCGTGAGTCATGTGCTACCCCTTCCCAACTAGCCCACACAAATGTAAACAACATATCAAAGTCACATATAGCAAGCACATTTTGGTAACATTCTCCCCTTCCTCGTCCTCTGTATGGAATTTGTTGTTCACGTGGCACAACTGCTGAAATAAGAGTTCCGTCAAGCACACCTACCGCACCCTTACAAGATTTTAAATTATAAATTAGAAAATGAAAGCACAATAATGTTAGATATTTTGGCACTTTCCGGGGTTGTTCAAAACCTCCATTGGTGTCTTTGTTATATCGACTCCGTTTGATTGTAATGGGTAGGTTCTTATGGGATAGTTTCTCGCTCGATGCTCATCCCATTATCTGTGCCAAGTTGACCGCGGCAAAATAGATCCAATTGCGTGAGAGGTAAAAACATTGCACGGCATCTCATGCATAGCATTATTGAGTTCAAAATTATTTTTCTCCTTTACTGATTAGGGTTGTTTTCTTACTCATATTCTTATATATATATACACTACTTTAATCTTTTAGTTTCCTTTATTAATTAGGTGATTTGCTTTCTACGGACAAAACACGTTTTACGTGTATTCATATCATTGACTCACCAGAAAATATGTTTTGAAAAAGGAAATATATATCAAAAGAAAAGATTGTCTTTTTCTATATAAGGAGGTGTGGTCGACACTCGTTTAGGGCGTGAGAGTTTTTGCTTATAAAAAGAAAACAAAGGGTTGCACGAGGTGGGGAGTTTTTGGTAGAAACGGGGATTAAAAGTTTTTGTAGCCCACGTTCGTTTTCATCACCGAGAAGAGTTTATTTTTATTCGGCAGCAACCTCTTGTTTTTATTACGTTCTTGCATCTAAAATTCTTCGAACGTTTTTGGGGTTGTCTAGATCACGTTTCACATCATATCATTCATCTATTCACTGTTCGTGGTTTTTTGTGCCGTTTGCTGCTGTGTCCGAATCTTTGGGAGATTGATTCGGAGCCGGTTGAATCCGGAGATCGGGTGTAAAGTCCGTGGTGCATCTATTGGATCTTGAAGAAGCTCTGGGAGCATCGGAGATTGGCGAGAATAGGTAAAGGCTTGGGTAAGGGTTTTTGCTATTTCGCAATCTGTACTTCTTTTTGATTAATAGAATAAAGCAGTAGTGTTAGGCCGTGGTTTTGGCTTAGGGTTATTTAGGACCCTAAGTTTTTCCACGTAAATCGTGTGTCTCTTGTTTCAATTTTTATTCTACTGCAGTACTTTATTTTTTGGTTTGGATTAATCGAGATAATCAACCCGTTTATCTATATTAATTTTTAAATCTGAAAATTGGTAATTTTTTTTTATCAAAACTCCTATTCACCCCCCCTCTAAGAGTAGATTGAACGCTTCTGCATAATTTCAATTGGTATCAGAGCGGGTTGCTCTATTTAGGTTTAACCACTTGAGTTTCATTCTGGGTATAATGGACATGAACGCTCCACGTGAGGGAGCCTCAAACTCGAGGCCACCTTTTTTTGACGGTAATGATTATCCGTATTGGAAAGCCCGTATGACCACACATTTAAGTTCCCTAGGAGTTAAGGTTTGGAGATCTGTTAGGTATGGCTATGAGGCCCCAACCATAGAAGATACTGAGACTAAACAGATGAGAGTTAAGGAGGACACTGAGTGGAATTCTGCTGACAATGATAGTTTTGAGGCAAACTCTAAAGCTTTAGGAGCCATCTATGGTGCATTAAGTAAAACTGAGTTTAGTCGAATTTCTGCATGCACCACTGCAAAAGAAGCTTGGGATATTCTCCGAGTCACTCATGAGGGTACTAAGACCGTCAAAACTTCGAAACTCCAAATGCTTACGACACGTTTTGAAGAATTGAGAATGTAGGAAGACGAGACTTTTGATAGTTTTATCACTACGTTGAGTGAAATCGTTAATTCTTTCCATGCATTAGGAGAACCTATCCCAAATCTTAAAGTTTGTCGAAAAGTGCTTAGGTCTCTTCCTGAGAGGTTTAGAGCTAAGGTAGTTGCGATTGAAGAAAATGATAAAGTTGATGACATTCTTTTTGAGGAACTTGTAGGTAAACTTCAAACATTTGAATTGAATCATCTCTCAAAGAAACCTACATTAAAGCCTAATAAAAGCATTGCTTTTAAATCATCGAGAGAAGAATCCTCTGTGACACAAGAGAGTGATGATGACCTTGACGAAGAAGAACTTGCTTTCTTTGCTAAAAAATTCAACAAATTTGTTAAATTCCGTAAGAATAATAATTCTGGAAAATTTTCTTCTTCGACTAGTGGGGGTAAGAATTTTAATTATGGAGATGATGAAAAGAAATCTTCTATTGATAAATCCAAGAAACCCCAAGGTGAACAATGTCACGAGTGCCACGGTTTCGGGCATGTTCAGGCAGAGTGTGCTAACAATCTTAAAAAGAAAGTGGCCAAGGGGTACAAGGCTACATGGGATGACGATAGTAATGAGGGTAGTGATGGGGGTTATGGAGCTCCTAGATATTCGGTGCTTGTTGCCAGCATTAAGTCCCCCACGTCCCCTAAATCAGTTGAACTTTCTACAACTCTTAGTGATGATAGTAAGTATGTCTCGACTAATGAAGATTGTGAGAAGAGTGATGATGATATAGATTCTATTCAAGAGGCCTATAATCAATTGTTTAAAGAGGGTGTTAAACTGAAAAAGAAAAAGAAGGAACTCATGAGTGTCATCGAGAGAATTAGTGGTGAGAAGAACAAACTTAGTGATGACATTGAATCTAAGAACATTGAGCTTGAAGAATTGAAAACCTATAACGCTAATTTAGAAAACAAGTTTGCCAAAATTGAGAAAGAGCATGTGGATGCCTTGAAGGCTCTTGAAGGGTCTAAGGATAGGATTTTTGAATTGGAGCATGACCTTAGGGAGGCCACTGAGGCCATAAAGCGTAATGAGTGTGGCGCAACTCGTATTGCCGAAATGACACGTACATTTAGAAATAGAAGTGGCTTAGGGTTTGTTGATCCACCTTCACTGACACCCAAGGCTAACGAGTTCTCAAAAAGGGAAATCAAGTTTGTGAAATCTGAAATTGCAAAGAATGAGATAGTAAGTGATAAACCCGAATCTTCTATTAAATCTCCCACCATTATTAAGAATGCTTACAATAGTAATCATGCTCCTGAAAAGAAAAATCTTTTTATTTGTCACTACTGTGGTGGTCAAGGTCACATTCGACCTTTTTGTTATACACTTAGAAGGGACAATCAGAGAACAAAGGGGAAATTGTTTGTAGCCCCAGTTAATAAAAGTGTTCGGTATGGTCAACCCAATGTGGGAAGACCTCAAGTTGTGCGTCAGTCTCCCACAAACATTAAGAATGAGAATTTTCAAAAGACTTTGAGTCAGTTGGCGAATCAAACTTCTCACCTCGTCGAGGAAATCAAAAAGTTGTCAAATTTGGCTAATTATAGTGGAGAGACTGATAGGATTGTTGAAAGACGTACTACACACGGTCAAACCTCACATGTGAACACCAAACCGAAGCAAACATGGAAAAGAGTCGATGTCGTTTGTCATGTAGCACACACTGCTTTTCGAGCACATGATGCTTGCGCTTGGTACTTAGACAGTGGATGTTCTAGACACATGACCGGAAATAAATCTTTGTTTGCTAAGCTAGAGAAGTATAATGGTGGTTTTGTCACATTTGGCGATGGTAATACAGGTAAAATCGTAGGACAAGGTACCGTAAACGCACCTGGAATCCCTCCGATAGACAACGTGTTATATGTTGAGGGTTTAAAAGCTAACTTGGTAAGTATAGGGCAATTCTGTGATAATATGCATGAAGTCAATTTCTCTAAAAATAATTGCTCTATTATAGATGCTTCGGGTGTGTGTGTGGTTAAGGGTGTTCGTTCCTCAGATAATTGCTATTGTGTTGAAATTGCCGGTTCTAATGTGTGTCATCGAGTATTGCTTGACGATGTAGAAATTTGGCACCAACGTTTTGGACACATAAATTTTCCGGAATTGCATCAAATAACCAAGAACGAGATTGTGATGGGAGTGCCCAAACTTGCCAATGGGCAAGGGCTTGTGTGTGGTGGTTGCTTGAAGGGCAAACAAATAGAAAGCCCTCATAAAAAGACAAATTTAGTTGCAACCATAAAATGTTTAGAGTTACTTCACATAAACTTGATGGGACCCTCACATACTGAAAGTTTAGGGGGCAAGCGAAATATTCTGGTTATAGTTAACGATTTTTCTAGCTTCTCATGGATTGGTTTTCTTAGAGAAAAATCTGATGCTTATGCTTGTTTCAAAACTATTTGTCAGTGCATTCAAAATGAGAAAGGGTACCCTATCACACGAGTCCGCAGTGATCATGATCGTGAGTTTGAGAACTCCGACATTGAAAGATATTGTGATAAGAGAGGCATTGCATCCCATTTTAATTTTAAAGTATTTCAAATGGATGTTAAAAGTATTTTTTTGAATGGTGACCTTATGGAGAAGATATATGTGGATATATGTGGTACAACCCAAAAGATTTATTGATCTTTCCTTTCCTGATCATGTGTACTGCCTTCGTAAGGCCCTTTATGGCCTTAAACTAGCCCCTCGAGCTTGGTATGAACGTTTAACCAATCATTTTTTAAATACTGGCTTTGTGAAAGGGGGAGTAGACCGAACTTTATTTCTGAAGAAAATTGAGAGCAACCTTTTGATCGCTCAAATATATGTTGATAATATAGTTTTCGTGATTTGGTTGGAGATGGTGTCGTGGCACTTAAGTTTATACCCACACAAGTTCAAACAACAGATATTTTCACTAAGCCTTTAGATTCTCTTAGGTTTGAGTACCTTAAGAAATCTCTTTGTTTAATTTCTCTAGATTAGAGTGTGTGGGGTCACATGTCATTTCATATGCTTGCTTTGAATGTTTTTAATTTTAAGTTGTCATGTGTTATTATGTACTTAGTAGTATTTTTTTTGGTGTATTGTTTTGAGTCAAAGATTTTTTTTTATTTTTAATCGTGTGCGTGCTTGCATTGTTTTTTGCGTGCTTGGAAATCATGTGCTGTCTTGATATCAGTTTTACATATGCTTATGCCTTTGAGAGTTATGTATCGAATCGAATTTTCTATCATATCTCTCTGTTACATAGTGATGTTGTTCTCTGTTTTGGTATTAGAATCCCATGCTCACGTTTCTATGCACACAATCTCACTTGGAGCTAGTAAACTTACATTGTTTAAGTGGTCTCTATTGAGTCTCAGTTGGGTTTATCTTAACTAATCACTTTGATTGATCACATGTTCGTTGTTTACCTAGGGATGCTTTCCCTCATTCGACTCCTTATGAGATGGGCCGCCTATGGATTGGTGTGTAAAGCACCTCTAGGGTTTGGAAAAATCAATTTGAGACTTTCTTTTATTTCTTGTCTATTGTTTGAAAAAAAAAAATCGAAAAAAAAAACAAAAAAAACAAGGGGATTTATTTACATTTGTCTCTTCGCTTTAGAGGATATAGCTGTCTGGTCCTTTGCCCCACAAGGCTAGGTGTAAGTCGCTAATCTCGAGTTTAAAACAACCGATGAGGTTTGTGCTTAAGTTCCTAGGTCCGAGCGTTTCTGGTTGGACTTCCTTGTGATAGTCTTGTTTAAACCTTTCTTGAGATAAGATTATAGCGCCCACTTAGTCCTTGATAAGTTTTCTTGCTCCTCATACACAACGTTTACGCTTCACATTCATAGGCTTGAGCATGACATTCTGTCCATTCTTTGATCTGCATCATTCTGCTTTCATGAGTTGATATGGTCTTAAATTTCATTCGATGCATGTCTCTAATAGTCATCTTGCCTATGTGATTCTTGTTATTGTGCATATCGTATGATTCTCTCGTATGCTTTCTGGTTGCATGTGTCTCACTCTGGTAGAGTCATTTCCTTTGTTTTTCCGTGACAAAAAGGGGGAGAATTTTTTTGGTTCTGGTATGGTCATGGGTTGGGAAGTAATGGAGAGTGATGGAGAATTTTTTTTAGTGCTATTGATTCTTTTGGGGAGATTTTTAAAAGGGGAGATTTATTTTATTGATGATTGATGAATCGCGTGCTGGTCTAGTTTTCTGCTTTTGGAAATAATGCTGCTTGGCGTTTATTATTAAATTATGCTGACCCATTCTTGTTACATAAATTTTGTCGCATAGTTTTTTGTTGAGCTATCTTTGCAGGTATTGAAAGTGCAACTCAAGCTTCGTTGGATAGACCTAGTTTAGGCTAGTGTTTATTTATTTCAGTTGTATTTTTCTGTTATGGTTTAGTGCAATTGGTTTTGTCCCGGAAATGCCAAAGGGGGAGATTGTTAGATATTTTGGCACTTTCCGGGGTTGTTCAAAACCTCCATTGGTGTCTTTGTTATATCGACTCCGTTTGATTGTAATGGGTAGGTTCTTAGGGGATAGTTTCTCGCTCGATGCTCATCCCATTATCTGTGCCAAGTTGACCGCGGCAAAATAGATCCAATTGCGTGAGAGGTAAAAACATTGCACGGCATCTCATGCATAGCATTATTGAGTTCAAAATTATTTTTCTCCTTTACTGATTAGGGTTGTTTTCTTACTCATATTCTTATATATATACTAGTGTCTTTGCGACGTGCTACGCACGTTTTTGTCGCGTTTATGTCGTGCCCGTTGATTTGTTGGTGGTATTCTTTGGTGGAAATGTTTGCTGAGCATGCTTTTTACTCGGAAATTGAAAGATTAATGTGAGTAAATGTATTCAATGGTTGCATGTCCAAACGGAAGCTAGCTGCAATATCGAGTCAATTAGAAATGCTTTGACATCGCAAAGCAAAAAGCATCTCTATCAAATATACTTTGAGTGTGGAAGGAGAAAACTAAGCAAAATTACTCTTCTTATATCAGAGAACATTCTTATCATGATGGAACACACCATGTATAATACTACTCCGTAAGTAATTTGAACAAAAAAAACACTATAATTAACATAGTTAAAGTAATATAAATCAGTTCCAAATCCATTTTCTAACAGGTTGATCGTACATGATGTGCCACAGATTCACAGACAGAATATACAATAAAGAGAGGAAAAAACATGTAAAGGAAGCAAGAGAGTTAGAGAAAGAGGAAATAAACCTGGTAGTAGACGGCGATAAAGAATGGAAGGAATGGTGACGAGATCGAAGAGATTGTTGACTGTTGAAAACTTTGCGAATCGATCAATTGCTAGGGCCTCTGTATTTCTCCAAACTCAACGAAGAATACCAAAAGAAATTAGGGAGAATACGTAAAGTATTACACCACACCCCTTTGTACTATATACTATTACGAATTTATACGTATTAATGTTGTAGCTGAATCTGTCAATGATTATTTCATGGTGAAATATGAACACATAATAGATAACAAATTAAGCAAAACTTGTATACTAATTTAACATGTCATTTAATCATGATAACCCTGCACGCTGAATTTTCAATCATTCAATGAGATACTTACAACAAACAGATTGTGCATGGAAAATTCCCCATGATAGTGAGTAACTGAGCACAGCACACTCCCCGTTTCCACCCCAACCTACACATTTCTATTTTCATCTCCAAAAGTTTTCCTCTGTAAGGTCAAGTTTTTATTTTCAAATTCCATGACAAAAATACATTGATTTGTTTCTTTTATTATTGAGTTGAAATTTATTCTTTATTTATTTCTAGAGTGTCTGTTTAGGAAGTGGAAAAAAATCAAATCGTTTGTAATTGAGAGGATGCGTTTTTGGGAACTAAATCTATTATATAGTAATTGAGAGATAGAGAAGGAAAAGGATGGAAGGAATCAAGGGGATTCGTGATCATGGCAGATGAATAAGGATAGAGGATCTTAAAATCTGTGGGTTGAAAATAAGGCAACGTGCATCAATAGTGATTGCTCGAGCAACTCTGAACAAGCCTGTACAGGTGCTTGAGCAACTTGACAAATTTCATCCATCTATATATATGCGGCTCACTTGGGATTTCGAGGTTACTGAATATATGAGTGCAGCTCCTCCCTTTGCTCCAAAACTGAGAAATACTCGAGGGAGATTTTAGTTTGTCTCTTGGAGTAAACATATGATTCGTTGATCATCAGACTTTCAGAATAATTAACTCCAAGAGTTCTTTTCAAACTCTAATTCTATTGAGTGATTTGTTCTTCCGGTGGATTCTGGAAGTATCTCGGAAGGCTTGAGCGATTCAAGGAAGCGATGGTCAAGCACTGGGTGCGGTGAACAAGTGATTCAGCAATCAACCTTGGTCAACCGAGAGCGATTCTAGGTTGTAAGTATAGGTTTGTTTGTAACCGTGCAATGAGTTATAGTGCATGATTTTCTTCCCGTGGTTTTTTCCCGTTTAGGGTTTTCCACGTATATCCTGGCGTTCTTTATTTGTTTGCTTTCCATTGGTGAGATTGATTTAATTTTCAGTTGGTGGGTTAATTAATTAAAAAGATAAAACATAACAAATCTATATACCTAGGCGATCTAGGATTTTTCATCCTCTAACATTAACCTCGATCCGAAATTCCCACCACTTACCCTTTTCAAATTTTCTTCTTGATATCCAAAATTTCCACCACTACTCCTCTCCTGTCTTTTATTGGGGGGAGAAAGGGTTGGATGGGGACTTGAGTTATAAAACATGTTGATTTATTAGAGAGAGAGATCATTGGACGCACTGTTCAAAAGTTGAAAAAATAATTATCTTACCAGGATCATTCATAGGAGGGCCCAGAGATATGCAAAAAAGATATCTCGATGCAATAACTTTAGTAGTAATTTGCTCCGATGCAACAAATTATATAATCTTGACTTTTGTCTTACAACGTTAAACACAAATTGCAAATGTAAAGTCCATCGAGAGATAACAAGAATGAAGACTATTGTCAAAATTTGATACTCCAATTGCCATACAAAATCACTTTCTCAACACCCCTTTGTTCTGCTACCATTATTGCTCTATGCCTCTATTTTTACACCAAAATTTTGAATATATTATATATCAAAGCTTTTAACAATGATGGAGTAGGTGTAACGATTCTCTCTCTCTCTCTCTCTCTCTCTCTCTCTCTCACACACACACACACACACTCAAACTCCCTATTTTTCCACAATCAGAAGCATATTCATAAGAAAAACACGAAAAAGGAAAAGGAAAGAGATTCAGAGATAGACCTTAAGGGCTTTGTTTTGATGCTCAACTCTGCTGAGTTTGGCGAAGAGGTTCTTGAGAAGTAATCCTCATCTGGCTTACCAAAAATGCAAATGAAGAAGCCAAACATGCGAAGAGGTTCTTAAGAAGTAATCTTCATCTGGCTTATCAAAAATGCAAATGAAGAAGCCAGACATACGGAAGCAATAATTCTACAATTGGTTGAATGTGGTTGCATTTAAAGATGTGGCATACACGGCAACGGTGGCTGCATTCAGTGCAACAACCAAAGGGTCAAAGATCCAAGTCTTCTCTCCCAAAAAAATGCGGCCATTGGGGATGCATTAAAAGAGACAACTGAAAGGCAAAACACAAAAGTCTTCAGCTATTACAAGGTCCAGAGTACCCCCAATGCTAGAAGCCAAAATACACAAACCACAGATGAGAAAAGGGGACACAGGGAAAGTCTAGGAAGGCATTTTGGGCCCCACATGTATGTAAGAGGATGTGTTTGGTGTTATGTTTCTAGCATTTTTGGTATACTTACTGTAAGAATCAGGTTCAAAAAATGCAATGCTTCCATCAAGACTCATACGTAGAAAAGAAAAAAAATTAAAAAATCAACATCCAAACGTGAAAACACACAAAATAGTACCTTTCCATCCCGAACTTCAGATGCACATGTGGTTAAGGGGCACTTTTAATCTGAATCTCCCATCGAATTCAACAGAAAAATAACTCAAGATGGTACATTAACTTTGGAAATGAAGCATTTACCTACGCAACCGTAGATCTAACAAAGCAAGATAAGAGACAACACAGGTAATTAACTATTTGCCTACAAAGAAGACAGGAAAATAATTGAGAAGTACTTCAAACGTCGAATTTTCATTCCAAACAATGCTTCCATTCACTTCTTCACACTGGCTTCCATTGGCCTTAACAAATTCCATAACAAGGTATTATTGATCAATACTAAAATAATCACAAAAAAGGACCAAACAGAACCAAATCAATTATAATGCAGAGCTGGCCTAGGATCTAAAATCTTCATGTTCGGAAACCAGCTTCCTCATCTAGCCATCAATTCGATTTCCTACTCTGATTGGAGCAGGGCTTAAGTACATCCTCTCCAAATAGCCATCAACATCAATTACCTGTAAGAATAGGAATCGACAATTTGGGCACAACCTAACTTTTTGTTACATTCTTCAAATTCGTAGCCAAGTAGTGGGCGGTTTAATTTTGTTTCAAAACTCCCTAGGTTCAAAGACGTATTCAACTTAGTTTGTCCATGTAATAAGTCAATTTTGAACAAACTTTCACGAATCGCAATTTCGTTTGTTCAACAACACTAACCTTAAAACAAAATACTTTTCAGTAAATAAAAAAAAGATTACTACCCCCTACAATATTCCCCACAAAATAGGGAAGTTGCATGTTCGGATCGGTCTTATCCTAATTCTCCTTTATCTTTTCCTTAAACAACACAAGTTCAAGGTAAAAAAAATCATAGCATAATTCAATTTTTGAAGAATACCAAATCAAGCACTATTAGCATCAGAACATGGACCACCAAAGTATCAAGAATAAATCGAGCGCAATGTAAGAAACAAGGGAAGGGGGACAGACCGTCACCTCGTCAAACCAGAAAACTCTTCACGCAAATCCATCCAAAACCATAACATCTTTTCAACTATTCCATTATTGCCTAATCGTAATAGCTCTCAAAACATCCTGGTTTTCAACCATAAATTTCTTTTCTAACTGGTCAGATCCTACACAACCCGTCCAACTCTAAATTTTTAGCTTCATTAACATCTATGTTACCAGCATGTAGCACTTCATACCTCGTATGCAATCTTGACTTTGCTAATTTTAAGAGTTGACAAAATGTCTGCAGCAAATTTAGCAATTTGTGATTCAACATTGAGTTTGTAGCCTTCTTCCCCTAAAGTGCTTGTGCAAGATGTAATTTCTGCAAAAGACGAATCATAAGTAAATAAATTGCGAAAGATACCCAAAAAGTAATGTATAGGAGAATGCCAGATATCATAGTCCCTCATTAGCTATATTTAACAAAAAAAAACCCGTCATATTTACTAAATTCAATTAGATACTTGACCTGTTGACCGTGAATCCGATGTTTTTCGTTATTCGGTTCGATAGATATAGTCCTTGTTTCATTACTTATTCTCAATTCCGCATTGTTCAAAGAGCTAAAGCCAAAAGAAACTCATCCTTCTCAATACCATGGGTGCTCACAACCCTTCTTAGCAAAGATCGAAGTATGTAGCTTAAGGTCTATCCAAGGAATGAAAACTAAGACAACACCAGATACCAACTTATGTGCATTAGGAAACACACTCAAACCTTCATTATTGTAGTGTCCACCAATATACCAGTCCACCACACTAAAACTCTACCAACGAATCATTAGCTAAACAAATATCAACCTTCTTCCGTTCATCTACTTAACACTACGCAAACCAACTACACTTATGGACATCATGCAGAAGTAGGCCCATAATTGACAACATGTAATAGATATAAACTCAATTTGTACCTCTATTTCTTCACTATTTTTTTCTCATTTCCTTTATTACTAACACATTGGGCATAATTTTCCACCCTTTTCAAACATGGAGAAATCATTTTTCCCAGATTTTTTCTTACTTTAATTTCTACAACAAAATTCTTTTCTTTCGACTATTCAGCAAACAAATCAACCCCTAGCGAAAAAACGTGAGGAAAAACAGAAGGAGATACCCCAAAAACGATACAAAACCAGTAGAGAAGGAATTACCTCTACAAAAGTCACAATCAAAACTACTGCCAATTGGTTTCTGCTTTCCTCCAGTACCTAATGAAAAAAACAAATCATAAATGATTATCCTAGCATAAATAAGTGGACGATCCAAGGAAATAGTAATTGGATTGCTAAAAGAAAAAGACTGCTAAAAGTTCAGGAGATAAATCTCATCATCACAGTTATCAAAAATCTCTTTGATCCACAACACCTCCCTAACAATCTGACTCTCTTCTTCAATCTCATCAATCAATGACTCAGCTTCTCTAAAACTTCAATTACCCGCTTGGTTCACCATGCTCATCTCAACCACCCGATCATCTCTACAACTATTCAAACTTGCTTCCTTCACTCCCACAGGCCACCACCACCATCCTCAAATTCATCTATCTCAATTTTCACAATCTTATATAAGTCTCACTGTGGCTTCTACTTAGAGGTGATGTTTCTGCAAAGGAATCGAAAAGAGGAGCTGATGGAAAATGGAAAAATGGCTCCATAATCTTGTAACAAAATCTATGACTATACTACAATTTCACCGAGTTCTTTCATTTTATTCATCCAAAGTAGCAGAAATTTCCTCAAGTGAAACATAAAAGTTGATAATAACAGAAAAATCATTAGCTGAACTGTTCTTATTCAATTTTACCTAATAAAAATGGCAACGGAAAATTGAGCAAAAGCCCTAATTTACTATAGTTTTCTACCTTACTAACCCCAAAATTAAAGAGTATGGGCACAGGGAGTGAAAGAGAGATTACCCAGTGAATTTATTTGCTGAAAGAAAATCGACTGAAAACACCACACATGCACACACAATCAAAGCATTAATAGCTTATATCGGAACGAGAAACACTTCTCACACGAGGTAGGTAACACAAAAGAACACCAAGCAACTATACCAACTCAATGCTAGAATGGTTTTCTAAATTCAGGAGTCGCCACAGGAGCGATAGTGATAAACTACACCTAAAAACTCAAAGCATGTGTACGCAGATTTGGAAATACGGAGGCTATACTGATTCACCTGTATAGAAACAGCAAATACTCTGATTAAAAAAAACAGTAAATACGAACATGTATGAATCATGTCATGTTCAAGAGAAATATAAAAGGGAGAGATCAAACCTTGGAGACATTCAGCCTTCTTGGATGAAGAACGTCAATGATCTGAACCAAATAAATTAAGAAGAGCAGAACATGAGACATGTGAACTAACAGCAAAAAGAATAATCAACGAAAGATATCAGAAAACTCACAAATTGCTTCCTCTAAAGGAGCCAATTAGTCGTGAACTTCTTGGTCCCGATTGTCACCGCCTTACTGTCCGTCATAATCCTACAAACAAGCTTCAGCTATACGCAAGTATATTTACATATATACATACATACATATCGAGAGAGAGCAAGGAAGAGAAAGAGAGGTTACTCCGATGGGCGATTTCTCTCTGTCCTGCGCCTCCGTCGTCTTCTCTGCTCAACATCAAATATAGCTAGTTAAATCCAAAACGGTTATGGACCCTATCGCTAGTTTAATCGATTGGAACCACTTACAATAAAGTATTGTAGAACACTAAGAATAGTCCATATGATTCACATACTCTATCATACAAAAAATGGAACTGAATAAATGAACAAACCTAATCAATCAATCGGGATTTGAGAAAGAGATGAAAACAAACCTGATCCAACCACAACGGAAACTCAATAGAAGCCCGTCTCAATGATTTACCGGCGGAATTGAAAGTTCTAAATTCAGGGGATAAGCTTCACTGATCGATTCAGCGATCTGATAAGTAAGAGACCCAAGTCTTCCCATCTCATAAAAACACCAGGAAATGTGGTTGCATTTAAAGATGTGGTTGCATTTTTGGAAAACACCAAAGGGCAAGCACGAACTGTCAACTACAACGGTCCCATTAATTCATATTTCATACACCATTCACAATCCCATAATACCCCAACGGTAGACGACGGTGTGAGCCCAAAGGTTTCCTTGGAATACCTTATTGATTTTGATGATAACAAAACATATTTTTATTAAAGAAGAAATATAATTATTATTATGATATGTGATATTGATTTGAGTAAATGTTTAATTTGTAGGATTTGATTAAGACAAGGGAAGAGTTTACATCAAATCACTATCTTCAATAGTCAAGATTTAAATTATAAGGAGGAAGATTAAGGACAAATCTTTTCCTAATTTTTAATCGGCTACAAGGGATTTTATGAAAAGCAAATATTAATTAAGGAGGAACATAAAAGATTACTTGGAGCTTAATTATGTCTAACGGCTAAATGATGGGAACAAGTCAAGTGGAGTATGGCTTCCTAATGGGTTCAACGGCTAGTACACAAAAGGAATGGATTTGTGTGGACTTGGATATGTTTCCAATCAAAGGCATAATGTATCAGAATATTTCCAATTGTGATTGCATGCTTCCAACGTTCATATGTTGAAGACTATATACAAGGCCAAGCAAGAAAAAAAGGGACAGAAGAGAGAGCTTCACGGAAATACTCTAAGGAATACACCAATCTCTCAATACTCAACTCTTCATCTTGATATCTATACACTTGTGTGAGAGAGCTCTTATTTTGATCTTTATTGTAAAAGGGATTGTACACCCTTGTTTATATTCTTGAGAGAGATTATCTTTTTTGAGTGGTTTTGGAGAGAAAATCACTTGGAGTTAGGTGTTACTAGCACCGGAGTCAAAACTAGTTGGGTCAGGTGTGACTAGCACCGGAGTCAAAATTAGTCGGAGCGATTGAGGATAGATTGCTCGTTGTAAAGGTTGTCTAGCACCCGCGAAGCTAGAAGATTGTAACTATTGGAGATAGTGCAGCAAATCCCAAGTTGGACACTTGGGGAGTGGACTAGGCCGTGAAGTTGCGGACCGAACCACTATAAATCCTTGCGTTCGATTCTCTCTTCCCTACTCTCTTTACTTTCAGTTTTGCATATCTATAACGCATGAGTAGATTGATATATTGTTGAATAACGAGTTGTGGTAGAATATCTTGAATAATTAGTCAATTATTTTTTAAATTCCGCATTATATTTGAGATACCCAATTCACCCCCCCTCTTGGGTTGCTATTTGGACCAACAGACGGAATAGACAAACGACAGAAGAAGAAAAGGGACACAGAGGGAAAAATAGCAAAAGTCTGGGAAGGCAGTTTTGGAAATGCAAAAAAACGCATGAATAGACTGGTTTTGCCCCCAAGAGTTGATGACGTGTACCAAATTAAGGGGTTTGATTGGAAAAATTGAGGAAAGTTGTCCTTTGGATTCTTTGTTCTTATATATCCATCGACAGATGGATACACTACTTTAATCTTTTAGTTTCCTTTATTAATTAGGTGATTTGCTTTCTACGGACAAAACACGTTTTACGTGTATTCATATCATTGACTCACCAGAAAATATGTTTTGAAAAAGGAAATATATATCAAAAGAAAAGATTGTCTTTTTCTATATAAGGAGGTGTGGTCGACACTCGTTTAGGGCGTGAGAGTTTTTGCTTATAAAAAGAAAACAAAGGGTTGCACGAGGTGGGGAGTTTTTGGTAGAAACGGGGATTAAAAGTTTTTGTAGCCCATGTTCGTTTTCATCACCGAGAAGAGTTTATTTTTATTCGGCAGCAACCTCTTGTTTTTATTACGTTCTTGCATCTAAAATTCTTCGAACGTTTTTGGGTTGTCTAGATCACGTTTCACATCATATCATTCATCTATTCACTGTTCGTGGTTTTTTGTGCCGTTTGCTGCTGTGGCCGAATCTTTGGGAGATTGATTCGGAGCCGGTTGAATCCGGAGATCGGGCGTAAAGTCCGTGGTGCATCTATTGGATCTTGAAGAAGCTCTGGGAGCATCGAAGATTGGCGAGAATAGGTAAAGGCTTGGGTAAGGGTTTTTGCTATTTCGCAATCTGTACTTCTTTTTGATTAATAGAATAAAGCAGTAGTGTTAGGCCGTGGTTTTGGCTTAGAGTTATTTAGGACCCTAAGTTTTTCCACGTAAATCGTGTGTCTCTTGTTTCAATTTTTATTCTACTGCAGTACTTTATTTTTTGGTTTGGATTAATCGAGATAATCAACCCGTTTATCTATATTAATTTTTAAATCTGAAAATTGGTATTTTTTTTTTATCAAAACTCCTATTCACCCCCCCTCTAGGAGTAGATTGAACGCTTCTGCATAATTTCACAATAATTCATATGCACAGTATACAAATAAAACCAATTGAAATGTGTACCTTCTAAATGAAATAGTACCTGAAATATGTGTCTAATATGACGGTTCTCTCGTATTTGATGTGCCGGCTGATCAAAAGGTGTGTCAACAATCATCTCTTTTGAGAAGTTCAGCATCACATGCAATACTTCATAAAAATACCTATGTATTGTTTGTGTTGAATGATTGAATCTTCTTTTGACAAAACGATTCCGTATATTGTGACTCAATGCTATGAGAAACATTGCGACCTTTTCTTCTACAGATATGTAACGACTATTTTGAAGCCATCCTCTAATACGAAAGTGATGACACATACTTACGAATGCTTCTATTTTCATCCGTAACATTTCCTGACAATGTGCGGGGTTTCCTGTTACAAGTTCTTTCATATATCCAGGTCTGGTAAGCATAGAGTCAGTATGAGGCCTTCTTCCAATACGTTTTTTCCTCAATATTTTGATGATCAAAATAAGTGCGATAATCTTTAATGCACTCTTTTGCTTATCAGACAACATGCTGCACCAAACATTGCAAGTATTTAATTAGATAAAGATGAGATAAATATCATGATATGTCAACTAGAAAATACCAAGGTATAAATATTAAACTTTATAACAAAAACAATTCCAATTTCCAAACAAACCCATTCCTAAACGTAATCAAAAAGAAAAAGAAAAGAAAGAATAAGCTCAAGCAATGTCTCAAGTTCAAAATCAACTGCCTATTCACTATAATTCAAAGTAATCCTAACTTCTTGCCATTCAACTCTATCCAGCTCTTTCTAACTACTTCTGGTTTTTGATGTAATAGCATCCATTGTTCCCTGTGTGCCTTGCTCTCGCAAAAAATGCTACATGCAACTATATATAATGGGTCGCTCATATCAAAAAGTTGCATCTCATCCAGAATACGATTGCATTCTTCTAGTGTTGGCCCATCAGAACTTTGTAAAGTGTGAAGAGCTTCAAGTAGTTGTTTATCAAGATCATCGGATGACTTGTTTCTCTTTTGCCGTTTATTGCCATGTTTTTCCGCGTCACCATTTGGCGAAGAAGGTGTCTCAAGAGATCCAATGTCAAGATTAATGTATGTTTGTGATTGTGACTGAGTGCCATCAGTAGGAAACCCTTCTTTTGACGATCCCAATGAAAATCTTCCTGTTGCTCTAACACAGTCAAATAATGCTTTTAACTCGTTCGAATATTGTAGTCCAGTATATCGAAACTGTTTGGCATTGGGGTTGGCCTGTAAAATTATAATTGTATAAATCTCATATTCATTGAGTATCATTTTAGCTTTCAAAAGCTTTGAAACCACAAGATAAAAAGTTTAACATAAGAGACAAATTATACCTGTATGTACTCACTCCATTCCTCTGTACTCCAGTTGACGGTATTAGTTACAGGATCGTAACCGTTACCAGTTTTTGAGATTATCTTTGACCATTCTCCATATTTTGATTTCAAAAAATCCCATTGATTTTTCACCTGTTTTTGAGTTAAGTTGAGACCCTTCTCTTTGAACAAAGCTACCAGAATCCTATCCCAACTTTCTTTTTTCAGACTACCGCCATTTTTACCATTCTCCATAGATTCTTTCAAGCACAAATCTATAAAAAGTTTATAGAGCTCTGGATCTTTCCAATTTGCTCTAGCACCATCTCCAGAAGCCATCCCTACGAGTAAATATCTTTAGTTTCTCCATCTGAATCAATGTATTGAATCTAATAAACTAATGTCTCAGTTGAGCCACCAAGACAAATTTTCTACTTATGACGACAATGAACTGAAATTCTAATCCCACAGAATATAAACTGAAATTCTATGGACTGAAAGTCTCGGCTGTCTCAGTTGCCTAAACCCATAGAATATAAACTGAAATACTTTCAAGCCCTCTTTCTCTCAATTGCAATTCAGAGAATATAAACTAAAAACCCACATCTCAAACAATATAAATCGGAAACCCCAAGTAAAAAACTGAAAATACATGGACTGGCCATGGCAGAGAGAGAGCAAACCTGGAGATGGGTCTTCGTTTCTAGTTGCCTAAACCAATAGAATATAAACTGAAATTCTAATATGAAATTCTTTCAAGCCCTCTCTCTCAATTGCAATTCAGAGAATATAAATTGAAAACCCACATCTCAAACAATATAAATCGGAAACCCCAAGTAAAAAACTGAAAATACATGGACTGGCCATGGCAGAGAGAGAGAGAGAGAGAGAGAGAGAGAGAGAGAGAGAGAGAGAGAGAGAGAGAGAGAGAGAGAGAGCAAACCTGGAGAAGGGTCTTTGTCGTTTGTGGGATCAGAATGGGAGGCAAGGGCAAGGAAGAGAAAGACGACGCGAGAAAAAGAAAAAAAATGAAATAACACGCTGAGCGTGTGCAGCGTTAAGTGACAAGTAGAGGGGGACCTACTTATTTTTTTACTCTTGACTCTTTACTTCCATTGAGCGTGTTCAGCGGACTCTTTTGTACTTATCAAACCAACTTATTTTATTTTCACTTAACCTATTCAGTTTTAAGTACTGAATTAGGTTATCAAACAGACCCAAAGTGAACAGTAAGTGCTGGGCTCGCGCGAGAGAGAACATAGGGAGGCACGCGCAATTGAGAAGAGAGAAGGGGTATTTTTGTCAAATTGAGGACCTTAGACCGTAACGTGTTTAGAGTGTTAAATTAGTGGACCATAAAGCTTACTACTAAAATCTAAGCTAGACTAAATGGCCCAATAAGCACCTACTTTTGGACTTAATACCAATTTTCTTTTTCACGTTGCGTTTTGTTTTTAAATGGATACAAATACGAATTTTATGCATTCGTAAAATTCCAGTACAAGAAAAAATTCGAATACAAGGAAGTAGGAACAACACAACCTTTTTTTTTTTTTTTGTGCCACAGTTTTGGAGAGATATTATTAAAACCGGACCTATGAACGGGGCTCTAATTCTCACAAAGTGGATGGAAAAGCCGGGATTCTATGAACGGACCCCACTCCCTCTCACAACATTCTTGGGTATAGCGTGTGCCAACAAATTGTCACCTCTTCGAACAAAACTTGCTAGCATTCCTACAAACTCTTACTTCAATCGGTTCACGTCTACAATTAACACACCCACCGACGTGATGAAGTCACCTATCCTTTGGATCATGTTAACCACCTGTTGAGAATCACCTTCTATATGTACCTTTTGCATACTGAGTTCTTGCGCAAAAATCAAACTTTCCCTAGCCGCCATTGCCTCTATAATTATTGGCTCCATCAAATGCCCAAAATGAATTGCGCATGCCGCCCGGAATCTGCCACATGAATCTCTGATTATAATCCCAATACCACTCGATTTCATTTGACTATCCAGTCCACCATCAAAATTAATTTTCACCCAACCATTCATGGGTCTTCGCCATTGAATCTGAACTTCTGTAGCTGCTACCCGACCATTAGCAACCAGAAATTCGGTTGCCTCCTTAATAGCAGTAGTGCAAGCTTCATCCGGTCTCCACATTTTATCGTTAAAGACGGCGTCGTTCCTGCATTTCCAGATTCTCCAAACAATTGATCCGACAGCTGCCCACATCTCCTTCTTTTCAGCTATTCCTTTCCACCAGCAGATTGTCCCACCAACTTAGAAACGAATCACCTTGAATCGAGTTCATATCAATTCCCAACGGAGACAACTGCCACACAATATGTGCAAAGGAACACCGGGAACAACACAGCTTAATCGATCAACAATTGAAAATTGTAATACCTATAAGCACGGAAAAAATTTCAGTGTCGGGTGGGTACCACGTGGTGCCCGTTCGACACATCCGAGCCGTCCATTGCGTTTTTGGACTGCTCGAATTTGGAGAGAGAAAAAAGGAGAGAGACAGTGTTGGGGTGAGAGGAGAGAAAATGTTTCAATCCGAGCCATCCAAAAGTGTATTGGATGGCCGAATGTGCCGAGCGGGTACCACGTGGGATATACTCACCCGGCACCGAAAAATTTCTCTATAAGCAAAGTTAGTGGAGTAAAACTTTACCAGTATGACTACGTTTGGCAAGTGTGGTCACCTACCCCACTGAGTTGGAAATTACCCCAGAATAGCCAAACACGTTTGGGTTATATTGGTTGAATTTGCCCCAATAGATGTTATACCTTGTCCGAGTACCTCAACAATATTTTGAAGGCAGATTTGTTGTAACGCTATGCATACCACCTGGTGGGGATAAAAAACAATGTACTCTCTTCGTCCCCATTTTTTAACCCTCGTTCCATCCTAACCGGATTTTAAATTGGTTAGATTTATACTATTAAACAAAAATTTCAAAATCACCTAAAACATTATAGATTATAAGATATAAGAATTTGGCTTGTGTGCAGTCCAGGTTTAGACTGCAGAGGTGCGGTCCAAGTGATCACAACCGTCAGATAGTATTTTTAATTAATGACTCAGATTTGTTTTCAATCTTGTATCGGTAATAAAAGACTTTTACCAGTAAAAGATTCAACAAATCTGAACCATTGGTTGTTAATATGAACGGTTCAGAGGGAACCGCACATCCTTCTAATGCAGAGAAACTGGATCCAAGGTATAATCAATTAAAAAGTGGCACGGACTCTCAAAAAGACTACAAAATTGGGATGGGGTGAGTACTTAAGAAAGCGACCCGTAACGTGTATGGAAATTCGAAAATTGACTGATGCAATTTCCCACTTGGCTTGTCAATGGGCCGGATCCGATCCGAATCCGACAAATCCGAATCCGATCCGAATCTGATAACTCGAATACGATAAGACTCGAATCAGTAACTGAATGAAACTTCATTCAAGAATACAACGACCGGTGTCAATTTCAGCAAAGACTCACTTGGGCCAAGTGGATAGACTCGAGATCTGAGTCAATGGCTAAAAGAGCAAAAACAAAAAATCGATTTGGAGCCACTCTAACTAGACAAGCATGAGATTGACCTCTGGACAACAATTTCCCTCAAGGACACGACTTTGTTCACATGGGGTATTCAGAACCACGCCACTCTCAATGCACGGTTTTTAATAAGTTTTCTATCAATTTAGGGAGAATTGCATATCAGTGGAAAGAGGGGCAAAAAATACCCAGGTCATGGACAACTTTGTAGGAATTCATAAGTGATGGGAAGGAGGAAAACAATTCCTAATACATGGAATGGAAAATATATGTGGACAAAATTACCCCTCTGTACCTACACGACGTCGTTGAATCCCTCTCCCCAAAACCCGTATATCTCCCGCCTCCAAATCACATCCAAAGCCTAGCTCTGAAACCCCCCTCTCTCTCTCGCTGTTGCTCTCTGAAACCCATTCTGTTGCTCCTCTCTCTTCATCTCGTTGCTCCTCTCTTCTCCTCTCTCTCTTGCCAACCGACGACCAGAAATTCCCCCAACTCTCTTCGTCGATCTTCCTCGACGTTGTGATTGGTCTTCAATCTCCAGGCACACTTGTTTTCTTTCGCCGCTGACCTCAGGCGACATTGGAATTGGCCGACCATCGCTGTCCTTTTCCGGCCACCGGATATCTCTGTCAAGTTTCGGAATTGACTGGGTTTGAACTTCCAGCACTGATTTGCTTCCGAAATCCCCAGCCCGGGTTGGAGATCTTTACCGTAAGTTTCAGAGTTATTAGTATTTCTAATCCCCTCAGTGTGGGCTGAAAGTTAATAGGTTTTTTCCGAGTTTATTATGAATAAAATGGTGGTAAATGTTAGGGATCCCTAAATGTTATCTCCTGGTGCTGAACTTTTTGTAGAAGTAACTGTTTCGGCAATGTCTAGGGCCGTCGCACCTTCCAAATTCTTTTCATTCATGTGCAATCCGTATCCTTGAACTACAGACTCCACAATCTGCACATGCAAATCACGGATAAGAATTATATTTCGGGTCTTTTGATCTGTCGCAACAAGCGTATCTATGTTTAGAGACCAAATTAACCTCTTCTGAATAATGGTGTTATAATGAATATAACTATAGTTGTAAAGAACGACGATGATGCTCCTGCCTTGTACGGCATATCGCATGCCCATGTAGTTGTCTTAATGTTTTGTAGGATTGTCGTCGAAGAGATTTGTAATGACGACTCTGGTATTTGTTGATACGAATGCCCTAGTCGGCCTTCCATAGGATCTGTGAATCCTTTTCTACTCAGGCCTAGCAAACAGCTTCAATTTTGTGTTTGCAAGTAGCATACATTGTCGTTGGGTGAATGATCGAATTTAGAAACTGTTCTAGCTTTCATAACTAAAGCTTGTATCTGGGCTTGTGTTTTTGCTTAACCATTACTAAACGGCTTACAACTTAACTTCGCGATAGCATGCCTGTAAGTATACCAAGACCTTGATTATTTTTTCTTCAAAACTTTGTTAGGATTTCAACTTTTGTTCTTCATCTTTATGTGTTAGTAGCTCGTATTTAGCTTGGTGGATACCTCTAACCTGGTTTTATGCCAAACCTGAGGTGTAACGAAGCCAGGCTAAATATTGAGTGTTTTTTTTGTTAGTATAGTTAGTTTTATTTGATTGCATTGGTTAGTCGAGGTGGTGGCATAACCCCTCACATATTCTGTTTGCTGAGTTTAGGTGGCGGCCTAGCCCCTCCAGTCTTTTAGTTTGTTGTTAGTTTGTTAGTCTATTAGCTGTTTATTTGATTGCAATGCAAGAACAGGGTGGCTGGAATCTGGATGCAGTCATCATTCGGATTTTTGTGAGTGTTGAATACTGACCTTTGAGCATTCTGGTTTTCGATTGGTTAGATGTTTGAATGTCATCATTTTGCAAATCTAAATGTACTTCTAATTTCATTTTCTTCTTTGCCTTCTCGATCATTACTTCATACAATTCTCCTCGTTCTAGTCAATACATAGTTCATGTATAGCCTTCACATGTACGTTGTAACATGTAACCGTTGGCTCTGGATTGTTTTTATTGCCTTTGGAAAGTTTTTTGAAACTGGGTGCAATTGTTGGTTTTTTTTTCTTCTCATGAGTGATCTATGTTACCCAATTTCCCCTTAGTTGCTTACTATCTGATAATTGATACACTTTTCAATAACTCCATTCGAAAGCAGATTTGACAGAGAATTGCCCACTGGCTTTTAACTTCCTCACCACTCTATCCTCTTCAGTCATGTTTTGGGGTGTTAGCCTTGATTTCCTTTGTGAGGGGCATACCTCAGGAGGAAAAGGAAAAATAATTTCGAAGATAGAGAAAAATGACCTAAGCCAAGTGGCTACATTGATCTAAGCCAAGGGCTAAAAGGAAAATGGACCAATTGGGTCATGGTAGGAAACACCAATCTAACCCAATTAAAACTAACTACACTCAATAGCTATGAAGATTTAAACAAACATGTGCATTCCACATGTTTCAATTCCATCTAAGAGATGGGAGGGAAACACATGCCAAAAGGCTTAGATTGGACAGCCATAATTACACTATCAGCTGTAAATAACCATAGCAGGTTGCGACTGCACTGGACAGCAGCACACACAAGCATTGAGAACAGCAGTAAAGCAATGGCACAATAGCAAAACCACAACATCAGTAGCCGTAGCAAAACAGCAGCTGCCTGGTACCATAATAGCGGCAACACACAAGCAGCAAGAAGTATCACCTGCTTGCGATGATTGCTGTTGCTACTGCCGTGACTGCTCTGCTGTTTTGTTACTACTGTAGTGCTGAACGAACAGCTGTTTTAGGATGTGTAACAGTCAGTCACTTCTATTTCATTGTATTCACCTATCCTTGGGGTGTCCCTTCGAGTCTTTAGGCCTTTTCTACGGGCCATGTCACTAGTTTTTATTGCTAATTGCTGTGTGGCTGCTACTGTTGTCTCTGTTATGGCTGCTGCTGCTACATTGCTGGTGCAATCAGCTGCAAAATGCTGTTCTGCTGTTATGTATTTATGTTTTTGCATTCTGCTACAGCCTGTTATGCTATCATGCTGCTGCTAGTTTCTTACATAGGTTTTCTGCTCATTCAGCTCAGTTGATGCTGATGTTTGCAAATGAAAGTAGTTGATGCTGATGTTTGAAATTGCATTGCATTGTCTTCTTCCATTAATAATGCAATGCACTTTGGCTAAGTCTGAAATAGCTTGGGTTGGCCCTAGGAAAATAAGATGATCTGAAACATATTTTTAAGATTTCTGCTTCACAGGTTGCTTATTATGGTTATATGTGTAAACTTCTTGGTTTCATGTGCAGTTATATCTATGATGGCACGTTCAAAGGGCAACGCTAGAAAATCAATAGTACCACCTATAAAAGTGAAGGTCAAGAAGGGAAGTAGTTCAGAAATGGAGCAACGGAAACCAAATGCTTTTGCTGTTTATGTGTGAGTTTTTAATAGATTATATTTGATGTATTTTCTTATCCCACTTACGTATTGACCACTCAATCCTTGGTTAAATGCAGGAAGGATTTTACTAGAGGTTTGAAGAAAAGCTTTAAAGAAGACAATATAATAAAGCAACCAGAGGTTTGGATTGAGGGATGGAAAGAAACTGTATTTTTTGTATGAGTGCCAATTTGTAATGTTGTCAATGATATTCATTTCCTATGTAGGTGATGGGAGCCATGTCGAAATGGTGGCATTGTGGATACTTGCGGAAAAACTATGACGAAACTTATCAGGGGTCAAGCAGTGACGAAGGGAATGGTGAGGAGGAGGTGAATGATGAGGACTGGAGTGAAGAAGAGGACATTTGTCTGCCCCGTCCAACGAAGAAGAAGAAGAAGAGTAAAGGGGAGAGAAAGAAGAAGAAAGTGCCGGTGTGTCAATAACTTGTCAATAACTAACGATGCTTTACCTCACAATTTGAGTTTAGCCCCACTGTAACACAACTACTTAAGTTTACCTCACAAATTAGTTTTTGATTGTTTTAACTTGTAACCGTTGCATGCTAACAAAATCACCACCCAATACCTGCTATGTTTGCTACCTTCTGTGATAATGAAATTACTAGCATGCTAATATAAATTTTCGTTTGGTTATACCTACAGCTTTTTATAACGACGAGGTGTTCCCCTAGGAAATTTGTTTCCTTGATTGGTACATTGACTACAGACCAACGTGAGGCAATCAAAGCATTCAATCCATTCCATACACTACTTGGTGTGAAGTGTGGCCATATGCACAGAGCCTTTGCTATGCATTTGGTGCAATGTTTCAATCCTGAAACTTGCAGCATAGAATTTAGGAGGGGTGTAGTTGTTCATATTACGGAAGAAGATGTTGCTAGAGTTTTGGGGATGCCGATAGGGGACACACCCGTGCCCACAGAATGCCTTGAATCACACAGACAAAAAATTCAACAGGACTTTCATGGAGGATATAAGGAGATTAAAATCGTGGAATTGGAAAATGAGATTAAGAAACAAAGTACGGATGGGACCTTTCATAGGGCGTTCATGCTATTTACATTGGGATGCTTGCTGTGCCCCACCACAAAGGAAGTTGTGGGGAGTAGATTGTTCCCGGGGGTGGTTGCCGATGACCTTCAAACCTTAAAGACGTATAAGTGGCCGGCCTTTGTGTTGGATTGGTTGGTGAACGAGATTCGGAATTATAAGGTTCGGGTAACCAACAAAAGTGGAGAGAAGGCGGAACGAGTTGGTGGTAGTCTGTTCCTTTTGATGGTATGTTTACTTCATTTTTCTATCATTGTATTTCTAACACTTTGAATAACAATAATATGGTTTTTGTACGAAGTTAAAAATTATGACTTGTTTGGCAGGTCATATATTTTGACTTGAATCCATTGGATGTTGAAGTTGGGAACGAACTTGACCCTCCAATTGGCTCATGGACCAAGGAATTCATCGATGTTCGAATTTCCAAGGAGATGGAGGACATGCCAATTGAGGATTCTGTTTTTTCTCAATTCCCTCCCCACAATTTGAAAAATCAGGTGATTGTATTGGCTTAGTTTAGATATTTGATAGATTCATGGTTCTTTTACCTTCAATTAGTTTTCACATATGGTCATAATTTCGTTTTTCTTATACCATTTCAGATTTGCATTGATATGTACAAGGAACACATGCGTCAATTTATAAAGAACTCAAAATTCTTGCATGAAATGGATGCTTCTATGGGCGAGCTTGTCGTTGGAAGCCCTGTTGTTGGAAGCCCTGAAGATGGTCGACGGGCAGAACCTGTACAAGATGAAGGCCATTCGCCTCAATTTAGTCCAAATTTCAAACTTTATGAATATGGCCAGCAGGGTGAGGGGGAGGGGGAGGGGGATCAAATTCAAGAGAAGGGGGAGGGGGAGGAGGAGGAGGAGGAGGACGGGGATCAGATTAAGGAGACAAGGGATGAGATTGAGGAGGAAGGGGAGGTGGGGGGACAAAAATCATACATGGGTCGGCGTCCACTAAGCGAAAGCAGGAAGAGGTGGTGATCTCGACTGATCCCACAAAGAGAAAACGTAGAAGAAACGTGAAGCCGAGCCCATCTATTAAATCTCCGTATGTTGCACAACCCATTGTGAAGACAACAAAATTAACGGAAGAAGAAGAAGCTATCATCAAGTATCTTCTTAAGGGACCGACGAATGAGTTAAGGTACTTTTATCTTTTTTCGCCACATACCATATGACTTGTAGGATAAACCATCGGTTAGATTTATGAAACCATGCTATCTCTTTCCCAATTTTTTTGTACTAACAAATTATTTGGGCACAACAGTGAGGTGTTGATCCGTATTGAAGGGGCAAAGTGGCCCCTTACTCGCAAGGAAGTTGGTGAATCGTTTCGACCGAGGGGGCTTGTGTGTAATATGGTATGTTCCATACTTCAATTTGTGTTATGTGTGTCATAACGTTGCCCTAACTGTCATACGCTGGACTACACGTAGGTTATGTACACTTTTACGGAATGGCGGATGATGAAGGAAAGAGCCGTAGCAACTAACGGTCGCCCATCACGTCACATTTTCGCTCCTGCCTTTGCGGTAACATATCCATCTTATTAAGGTTCAATTTATTTTTGAAAATTTTATTTGTGATGTATGTGATCTTTTTTTTCCCCACAGTCCAATCTACTTGCAACTAAAAGTGATGAGTTCAGCACTGTATTACGGGATGATTGCGACCCTGATAAACTAGGTTATGACCTGTTAAAATGCGACATGGTACGTAACTAATCCCAATATATCCTAATATGTCTCCCCCCAAATATAATTTGACTTCAAGGTGGCCTATTTTTTTCAGCTTTTCTTGCCTGTGCTTGAAAGTGACCACTGGTTTTGCGTCTGCATATCCCTTGTTGAGTCACGCGTGTATATTCTGGACTCAATGAAGGGAAAAGAGGAAAACGTGGAACAATTGGAGCAAGTTGGCAGTATAGTAAGTTGTCGCTGGACCTAATGCATGATCTCCTCATTAGCGCACTTGTTATTATACTTACAAAATTATTTTCAATTTCTATTACAGCAACAGAATTTATTTGCACTCCTAAAGAAGAGACCCACGCGAAGGTCACGGAATGATTCCCACATTTTTACATCTCACTATGCCGTTGTGCCACAACAAACCAACATGTTAGTCATAAATTGAAGGACCAACTTATTTTGTCATTCTTTTTGGCCTTTTTGTAACGTCTTCCAATTTTGTTTGTGTAGACATGATTGTGGCATTTATGTAATGAAGTTTCTCGACCGTTGGGATGGTCGAACATATCCTTCGGGTGAACTTCAAGGAGGTCATATTCCGAAAATTCGCAAAAGGCTTTTGCTTCATCTTTTCATGGATGAAAAGAACAAAGAACGAGACTCCATTTTGAAAGCCATCCCTCGGAGATAAAAGTAAGCATATTACTCTTACCTTGGTTTTTATAGTTAATAATATAATTGAAAGTGCCACCTTTCGACAGTCTTCCCAAAGGATGTCAGTTTGCTCGTAGTATCGATACCAGTGTTGAATCTGGAACTTCTGGACTGGCCCCTTTCTGGGCAGTTTTGTGTTTGTTTTTTTTTAGGATTCTTCTATACTACGCCCACTGGGCGGACTGTAAGAAACTGCTTTCTCGTCAAACAAGGTGAAATTGGTGTCTTCAATTTACTTTCCCTCTGACTGATGTCAAGACCGGTCACTTCTGTCTCTTATTTTCCAAGATACCTATTTTACCCTTCTCACTTTTTCGTGCACCAAATTTTTTTACTACTCAATGCGTCAGAAAAATGCTTAGAGTCTGTTCCAGAAACTTTCTTAAAAATTACGCAGATTATTTCATATTTTCAAACTCAAAAATAATGTAAATAAAAAATAATTTCCTATTTTTTTTTGCATCATATAAAAGATCTCGATGAGAATTTTCAAACAAGATCCATATTGTATATTTTTAGATTTCAATAAGCCTATAATTTTTTAGTTTGGAATTGCCTTCTTAAAAATAAGGGTTTTTTTTCTTTTATGAAACGGACTCTTTATGGCATATTTGTGATACTTAGTGGTGCGATACTCCGCTTGACGATATGTTGATTGTGTGTATGTTATCTTTTAGGAGTATTTGTGCATTGTGGTTTTCATCTATGGTAATTGAAAATGGGTATGTTTGTTAAGGTAATGTGAAATGTGAATAAGTGGACAGTTTTGGTCGTTGTTCTTGTGGTTGTTTGTCCTTCTGAAGCATGCTAGGTAGATGTCCTCAATGCATCTCATGATACTTATTAGTTTCTTTTTTATCTTCTAACAGGTATTGCTGGCTAGGAGGACTAATTTAGTAGGTGAAGAAAGATGGTGTAGCTTGTGAACTGTGAATTTTGCACACTCCCTTGTGAATACCTAGAGCTAACCGGAGTGCCTGTTTTGAAGACTGAGTTTAGTGATAGAAGTGACATGAGATTTTGTGTTAACGATTGAGTGTAGTGGTAATACTATCCTTCATCGGTTGGAATGGTTAACATTTATTATGGTTGGTAGAATACCAAATCCCAGACCACATGAAGGAACTTGCCGAAGGGCACGACTATCCCCAGTAGAATCATTATGCATCTTGAAGCTATTGTAGGTGGCATTGATAATACTCTGGACAACCATTTAAGATTGCATGTGTATAACACTGGATTAAGTTTAAAATGCATGTTTAGCTGGCCCTATTTTCCTTGCAGCAGGTTTAGCAGCATTAGCACTTGCTGCTGCCTTGAAAATGGACAGTGGTGTCTTCATTATGCTTTCTGTAATACTGCAACCAATTTCGGCATGTATATGATATGTTTTATTTTTTCATTCCCCGTTGTAATTGATTCCAGAAATTCCTTGTAATGTTCAGTTCCTCGTCGGATTGGCATCTCTAAAATCCTGAGTGTGGTGTCATTGACTTCCTCTATTACTCCAATGAAAGTGTAACTAACCCCGTATCCATAACTTCCATTGACTCACCATTAAAGTAAGGGTGTGGCCACGAAACCAACAATGCCACAACCCAGTTGTGACATGTCATGTTTATTCTACAAATTATGCATGTGGTTTGTATACGTACAGGAGATTGAGTGACAGGTACAAGAGTGTGGCAATCACCATTGCTGATGAAATGAAGAAAGAAATGAAAAAAGACAATGGATTACAGAGTTAAAGAAGTCTATAGAAGAGAAGGCATCTGCTGTAAAAAGTGCTGATGATGGAGCAGCTGATCTGAAAAAGAGAGTTGAAGAACTTTCCAAGAGTTTGGAAGAGTCCGAAAAGGATTACCAGGTAAAGAGTCCCTTAGGTGTTGGGTTGAACTCCATTGACATTGTTGTTGTTTGCATTCATACCCTTATAGAATCTCATCCTTCAACTTTTGTGGAAAGGGTGTGGTTGCTGGTAAGAGCAGTGGAAATGAGGACAAATGTCTTGAAGATCAACTAGGTGATGCCAAATAAGCCGTTGGAAAATGCAGAAACTGAACTAAAGCAATTGAAAACAAAAATAAGCCATTCTGAGAAGGAACTGAAAGAGAAATCACTACAGTTGTTATCGAAGCGTGAAGAAGCTGTTGCTGCAGAAAATGAGCTTCATACTAGAAGTAAAGATGTGGAAAGTGTTCAAAAGGCTTTGGAATCTCTTCCATATGAAGATGGAAAGATGGAGGCTTTACAGAAGGTATGCTTTTCCAATGCTGGTTATGCAACTTATTCTCCCTTGAAGTCTGGTCAAAGTTCGACCGTATGTTGTAAATTGTGATAGTTTGTTAAGCTCTCTTCAGGATCGTGCATCTGAGTTAGAGGTAGTGCAGAAGTTCGAAGACGAAATTCAGATTCTGTCAGCGCAATTGGCTAATGTGGATTTCACGTATCGTGACCCTGTGAACAATTTTGATAGGTCAAAAGTGATAGGTGTGGTAGCTAAACTCATTAAAGTGAAGGATAGCTCCACATTGACTGCCTTAGAGGTTGGCCATGCATGATATCACTTACTTGGTTTATTTCAGATGTATATTTTGTTGCTGTCCTAATTTGTTATAAGCATAATCACCACCTACTCTTTTACTGAGCTTGTTGTGTTCAGGTTGCTGCAGGGGGAAAGATGTTTAATGTTCTAGTGGACACGGAAAATACTGGAAAGCAACTTCTTCAAAATGGTGAACTTCGAAGAAGAGTTACAATTATCCCTCTGAACAAAATTCAATCCCATCCTGTCCCTCTTAGAGTGCAAAATCCTGCAGTTAGATTGGTTTGTCTCTGTTTTTGTTTGCATACTTCTATATCTCTTGTTAGTTATTATTGCTTGTATTTATCAGAAGCTCAGTGCTCTACATTTTCAGGTTGGCAAAGGGAATGCAGAAGTGGCTCTGTCTCTTGTAGGATATGCTGAGGAGCTGAAGGTATGATTTACACATGTCATATATGTTGTTCCTACCTGGTAGAGTTTAAGATCTGTTTTTTCTGTTGTTTTTGTAATCCAGTCCTTGTGTTGTTGATTGCCTTGTTTATGCA
Source organism: Rhododendron griersonianum (assembly GCA_018127125.1). NCBI lineage: Eukaryota > Viridiplantae > Streptophyta > Magnoliopsida > Ericales > Ericaceae > Rhododendron > Rhododendron griersonianum. The sequence continues at coordinate 11,571,544 of CM030792.1, read as the reverse complement.
TTTGGTGATGTTCATGACCAGTCAATGTTTGAGTTAATGTTGTTGTGTGTTGGAATGTTTTTCTGGCACCTGCCTTTCCTAATGATGCTTCATCTTGAACCCTGTTCATGACCAGTCAATGTTTGAGCAAGTCTTTTTTGTTTTCCTAGTCAATTTGTAGTCGGATGAAACTGTTGGCAATCTTGCTTTAAGTTATGATTCTCATTTATTTTTGTCCACGAAACAATACCACAAAATGAGGAAAGAGAGTGGGGTACTGGATTTAATCGTCAAGAATAGGAAGCAATGAATGAAACATTCTGCAAGAACAGCTCTGAAACAAATGTCATTGGCTTGTAGGGAAATTTAAACTTTGGTGACCTCTTCCATCTACTTCTAGTCTTCTGTTGCGTCTAGTCTAGGTCTTGGTGGAGTTAACTCTTGAAGAATTTAAACATCATATACTGCCCCATCTCTAAATATGTTTCAAATTTTAAACTGGTATGATATGTTGTCTCTATGTAACATGGAGGAGAGGCACTAAATGCCATCAAAGGGAAAAAAATTAAAGGGAACTTAATATATCTGCTGTGTTACACAGAAAAATATTCAGTGTTGGTCATGTTTTGGGTCTCTGGACCTCATTAGACATAGATTGTGACGGTATCCATGAATAATTCTTTCGCCCTAGTAGTGTGGTCAGACTCGCTACACCAATTACCTCATTACACAAAGTCTGCTTGCTCACTGACCATTACGTAGTTAATATTACCTCATTGAGGTATCCATTTTTGGTAAATATTTTCAGATTGTGGATGTCCATGTCCATATGGTTCACTTTTGGCCTTTAACCTCGATTTTCTAGCTTTTCATACCTTCAATATTTTGAGGTCTTCTTGGTTGAGCTTGATTTGATTTTGGCTTCAATGGATATTGCATAGGTTGCTTTTAATAACGAAATTGGCACCCGAAGTGTCACTCTTGAGGGGGACATATTTCAGCCAAGTGGACTTCTGACTGGTGGAAGTCGCAAGTAAGCCACGGCATTATAGTTCGTCGTTTGTCACCACAACAGTTCTTTAGCCTTAACCCAACATTGCTATTCCCATAGTGTCACCCAGTTCTTTCTTTACTGTTTTTTGTTAAAACCTTATCCACATGCACTTATACATGTACTAACAATATGCTGTTATAGTTTTCACCCTCTTCTGTTAATCTGACGTCCTATTCAACCATTTTTTGCAGGGGTGGTGGTGATCTTCTAAGGCAACTTCATGCTTTGGCAGAGGCTGAATCAGAACTTTCTGTTCATCAGAAGACCTTATCTGTAATTGAAGCCAAGGTAAACCTTGAACATTAACCTTGTTTTGAACAAAAGTAAGAAAAGTGGATGAGAAAGAAGAGAGGAAGAAAGAAGAGTGCTTCTTGAGCTTCTTACTTAAAAGGAATTTTGTAATGCATCTGCATATTTTTTTGTTTGGTAGTGCAAGAGCATCAATACATGATGTACATCCTAACTAGGGAGTGGGAAAAGGGATGAAGCTTGAACCAGGTCCTCAGATGGGGAACGGCTTGAACTTCGACAAGTTTGTTTTATTTGCGTTTTCTGATTGACAAGCTATTATTGTTACTGAGAGTGGGAAATGAGAACTGCTGTGTTTCCTTTTTCTTTTCTTCTCAGTTTCCTTCCTCTGACCTCTCTATATTTTTCTGAAATAAAGCACCTTGTCTTTTTTGATTTTCCATTGTTGGATTTTTGTTGATCGTCTGTACCTGGTCCCATGGCTATTTGAAAAGCCACATAACATACATATATTTAAATAGCTATGTGGTGGTTGCTTGACTACTAATCTGCAATTCATAACAGCTGGCAGCACCGTCAATTATACTATATCACTTGTAAATTGCAATACCGATTCGGCATATTGTAAACTATTTTGACTTCTATGTCATCAACTTTTATGGCAAGCAGCCAGCCATCTTGTTTGGATACTAACTTCCTTTGTTGTCTTTTTCTTTTTGTTTTTTTGCGTTGATATTTAGATCTCGGAGCTCCTTCCTCTTCACAAAAAGTTTAAGGACCTCAAGGCACAGTTGGAACTTAAGTCATATGATCTTTCATTATTCCAGAGTAGGGCTGAGCAGAATGAACATCATAAGGTGGTGTGGTTTAGCCGTCAGCAACGCATCTTGAAGTGGAATTTTTTTATTGCTGGTTAGCTTAATCTATACATTCAATCTAGTACAATGTTTAGTGTACCATTGTTTTTAATTAATTGCTGGGTTTATTGTAGCTGGTTAGCTTAATCTACCCATGTTTGGCTAATGTGGATTTTATCATTCCCCGTTGTAATTGATTCCAGAAATTCCTTTTAATGTTCAGTTCCTTGTCGGATTGGCATCTCTCAAATCCTTAGTGTGGTGTCATTGACTTCCTCTATTACTCCAATGATAGTGAAACTAACCCGGCTCCATAACTTCCATTGACTCACCATTAAAGTAAGGGTGTGGCCACGAAACCAACAATGCCACAACCCAGTTGTGACATATCAAGTTTATTCTACAAATTAAGCCTGTGTTTGTATACGTACAGGAGATTGAGTCACAGGTACAAGAGTGTTGCAATCACCATTGGTGATGAAATGAAGAAACAAATGAAAAAAGACAGCCGATTGGTCGCGAAATAGATGGAAGATAATGACATGCACCCTCTTTCCAATGGCCTCCGGGGAGAGAGAGAGAGAGAGGTGGGTGGCTCAACGGTTGGCAAGAACAGAGGGACAAAGTGGCGAGAAAGAGGGGAAATAATGGTTATGATAAATGTTAGTATCGCTCTCATCGGTATTTTTGTCACACAACATGAACAATCGTGCCATTCAAAAAACACTTCGTGCCATCTTCAGTCCTCTAGAATAAATGTCTCGCATTTTCAACTATATCCCTTAGGCTATAATTTGGAATATAGGAGCTCCATCCTGTCCCAATTCCCTCTGTTCTGTTGACTACTACGATCGGTATCATTGGCATGTACCTTTAGAAAATGGCAAATGAATATACAACATGCCAAACAACTTCATCGTAATATTAATTGTTTACTACTACTAAAAAACATACCAACTTTTTGTAATCAAGGTAATCAAGGTATTGACCGATGAAGATTTGCCATTGAAAACAGAATAAGCTCCTTGTTGACAAGTCACTGTACTTGATGAGCTTCTCATTCTGATCAAGGTAAGTACCAGGCTGCAATGACAAATAGAAATATAGTGTTGTCCCCATTCCAAAACACAACTTCTGGGTTTCCTAAGTTGCTCCTTCTATGACTTAAAGTTGCTCCTTCTATGAACCTAAGTTGCCCCTTCTATGAACTTCCTGGTATTTAATTTCTTGAGCATTTCTTCAATCGCTTTACCATTTCTATTATTTTATGAGAAATTTGGGATATGGGTTACTTGCAGATTTGCATGAAATGGACCATTCAAAATTCTCCATGCATGAAACGGAGGGAAATAAATTCCCAAAATAAAATATGAAGTCGTTTTGTAGTCAACTATGAGTTTGAACCTAAGTTGCCCCTTTTATGAATTTAAGTTGCCCCTTCACATTTTCAAGTCAAACCAAACAAGAAATTTCAAGTTGCCTCTTCACGTTATCGATAACAAATTTAATGTGATCGATACCTTTGCATTTTTTTTGGTCCACAAGTCTCCAGCCTTGAGGGTAGCGATTACATGGGGTCCGTGGTATCGATTACATGCGTCTTCGGTGGCAAACGGAGAGTTGTTATCGATAACAAAATTAATGTTATCGATAACTTTGCATTTTTCTTGGTCCACAAGTCTCCAGCCTTGAGGGGAGCGATTACATGGGGTCCATGGTATCGATTACATGCGCCTTCGGGTGGCCATCAGAGAGTTGTTATCGATAACACTTTTATTGTGTTATCCATACCTTTATAATTTCGGGTAAAAATCTTACTACTTAGGTCATTTAGTCCCATTATCCATTTGGGTACATGTCGAACAATATTTGATATCTAGTTTGACAATCTAATGGTTGTTCTCTCTCCAATAATTTTCGCACTTTAAACGGTACTTTGTATAGGATTCCCTTGAAATGCAATGTGGTTATCTATGTATAATAAAGTTTGCGTCTCCCCACCCACACATAGAAGGATATGCATTAAAGAAGTTAGGTACTGGTAACAGTACATGGGAGTCCATCATGAACATTTGAACTGATTTTTTTGGTAATTACTGGTTTGAGTCTTTCAACTCTTGAACATTTGAACTGATTTTTGTGGTAATTACTGATTTTCAGCTCTCCCTCACCATCACAATGACATACCTCTTCTATCTATTTACCCATATATATTGGGGCAAATCCATGTTCTCCTATAGAGTAACACTAATGTGTAACTCTTAATCCTCAATAAATTAAGCTCGTCACAAGACTACCCCATTTTCCAATTTTTCCTACGCAATAAATGATATCACGACGCTTGAACACAGAGGAAGGGATGGGGGTCGGGGAGATTGGGCCCCATTACCATTTTTTTTACGTTATGGTGTGTCTAGAAAACATGCCATGAACTACAAATATGCACAACCTCACAAATTGAATCAAAACGGAATAAAGGCGTACTATGGATGAACTAAGGACTTTGAAGCATATATTCACCTCGGTTTTAATGAAAGAACGGTTAGCAAAATGGGGTGGCGGCCATATACTAGAGCTACGCCAACTACCCGTGGGCCGCCACCACCTCAAACTACCAAGTCAAAGGCCACAAGCCGGCCTAAAAAAAAACTTGTCAACTACTACATACAAGATCAACTACTAACTACAATAAAAAGATAGAACGGTGGGCTGTCAACCACCAAGCACCCCGACCAAGTAGAGGATTTTAACCTATTACTATCAACCACCGACTCGAAATGACCTCCTTAATGTCCTCCGGAAGCAGCCCCCGGTCCAAACAAGATCTCCTCCTCACTCTCTTCTTCCTCAATCCTCGGCGGAGCCTCATACTTCTCATCCGTCGTACTCTCAATGTAGCGCGTATGCCAACTCAGCTCATGCTTCAGTTCCCCAACCTCTCTCGCCAAATTCTTCCTTTTTTTCTTCTCCTTCTGGATGCAGTTCCAGATGGCTATGTTTTGGCAACAGAGCTTCCTCGAAATGCTCTCTTTCGATGCCTTTGGGTCGGGAACCGACCATAGAGATGGCTCGGCAGGAACAGTAGCCGACGGCCCTGCTGATGAACCAGCTGCAGCAGCCTTGGATTGAGATTTGCTTTTAACAAGCACACCGGGAGTGATAACCCCAGGGGATGGTGGTTCAAGCTTCGCATACGCCCCCTTCGAGATACCTTGCTGGCTTAGGAACGCAGTGATCATGCACGGGAAAGGACAACGGGCCGTGCCAAAAGTATCCCCCTTATAATCCACAATCTGACAAAAAATGAACTTGGCCCAATCTGCCCTATAATCAGCATCATTCATGAATACAAACATCACCTCCGCACTCTTCCTTGAGGGCTTATTCTCAGCCCCACGGGGATAGAGATTATAATGCACAATCTGATTCAACATTCGATAGGTATCTCTAAATCTCCCGGGTCTGTGTGGAGGGACCCCAAAGTTAGGGAGAGCGGGATAAAGATCATTGACAATAACATCCGAATCAATGGACTCGGCCCGAGGATAGTTGATCAAATCTCCTGCAGGCCTCTCATATTTCAAATACTTAGCAATTTCGGCAACACCTACCTCAATAGTCTTGCCATTTACTTTCGATTTAATTTTCTCTTTGGTCAGCGCTTCACTAGTATCCAACTTCTGATAGAATTCAATAACACCCTTTTCATTATAACCACGAAGAGACTTAGTCCAGAAAAGCAAACCTTGATTTCCTAGTTGGATGATGATATCGCTATCATTGCCGAAACCCCTCCGGCTGATTTGCCGCTCACTTTTAAACCCCCTGCCCGGTATCGATTCCACCCAATCCAACTTGGCATCTGCTGCCATCTCTTCCGCCATCCTACGCTTCCGGCGTTTCTCACGTTTGCCCGTTCGACTCTCCAGAGGGGCAGATTCTTCATCACTATCCTCCTCCATCTCCTCCACAATCTCTTCCTCAATCTCCTGACGAGATGAGGAAGCAACGCCCTTGCCCTTTCCTTGTTGCGAACCCTTCTTGCGAACCATTGTGAAAACACCCACAAAACAGAGCAAAAACAACCACCACAACCCCAAAACCGATCAACCAACAACAGTACCAGCTATTAAATCCCCAACTTCAGTTCCCACACAGAGCAACAACAACAGATACCCCCAAAAATCTACTGAAAACAGACATGTAAATCCAAATGCAGCCCCAAAATTCACATACGACTGATAAATCCGTTCGAACAGAGAATCTCAACAATTCGGGCAAGGGTTTGAATGAAATTTCGAATTTTTTGCTTGGAGATGTAAATGGTGAGTGGGGATGGAGAATATAAGTGGGGAAAATGGAGATATACGAGGGAAATTGGTGGAAAACGAATTATATGGAGGGAGGGAGAAATTTCGAAATTACCTTCTATTGGGTGCATTAGGACTTGAACCCATTGAAAATCCTTCAAAACCCTTTAAAAGATGGAAGAATCATGGTGAATGGTGAAGGGGATGGAGGATTTTGGGGGATTGGTGGGTGTGATGGACGAATTTGGAGGAGATATGGGAGTTAGGGTTCGTGTGTATGGAGGAGCATGGAGGGGTAGAGAGAAACATATGGGGTAAATGAACCGATCGGCTCCCAATCTGAAATAACGCCCAGAAGTTATCGATTACTTAAGCAAGAGTTATCGATACCCTTCAGGCTGGAATCCCACTCGACAGATAGTTATCGATTACGTAGACAGGGTTATCGATAACTCTTGCTGATTTCTGAATATTTCCATAGAGAGAGCAATTTAATTCCCACAAAGGACAACTTTATTTCATAGAAGGAGCAACATATGTGGATTCACAGAGCAACTGTCTCCGGCAAGAAAACATAAACTTCTTGCACAGATCCAACAACAATACTACCACAAATTATAATAATTACTAGAATGAAATAAAATACAATTACTCCTATTCGTCATCGGAATAATCGGATACTTCGGGGTCGGATGCATACTGTGGATCCCTCTTAATTCCCCTAATAGACTCTCTTGGGTCGAAGCCGTCCCTTTCAGCTTCCCTCACTTTCTTCACTATTAGGCCTTGACGCATTAGTCGCCTGGACATTGCATTAATCTCGACCTGCAGCCTTTCGCACACGTCGTTATGGAGACGGTTTGGCCTTCGTCCGGCTATCATCTGCGCTGACTGTGCTTTAGGCACCTTAAGTAGGTACTTACGACATTTCGCTTCCAACTTGTTCCTCTGTACAAACATGTTAGGCCAATTAAGTAAATCACCGGCTTCACCCTCAAATGAAGATTGGTTCCAGTCTAGTTTGAAATAAACATCTTCACTTGCATCGTATTGCAACAAAGGTTCGACAAATTGTCGTTTGCCATGCCTGTCGTATAATGCAAGCGTATAGTCCAATCTAGGAAGGAGCCGTTGATCTTCACGTGGAATGACGGTTGGCGGTGGCGGTTCACTGCCTGTCCTTGGCCACTTATGAAATGAATTGCGTGACATGAACCCGCGGTACCCACGCATTTGGTTTACGGGCAAATCTTCACGAGTCCTTGCTTTAAAGTCCGCCATCCAAGCGTCCATAACAGAAAGCCGCGAATGTCGACGATCGTCCCCTTCATCCATCTCACTTGGTAGTCGGAAACGGCGGAAACGGGAGTTGTTCGGTACATGAACAGGTGTGGGGTGTACTGGTGGCGGCACTTGGATTGGTAATCCACCATAGTCGTCTATCGATCGTTCCACAACTTCCCCGTTTCTGAGAACTCTCATAGTTCTTGTTTCAAGTAAACGATGCAGTTCGTCATCTTCTACCGAACCTAACGAAGGCCGGATGTTTCGATGTTGAACAGGTGGGGCTGTACGTGTCCGTGTACTTGCCTGTGCCCGTGTATGAGAACCAGAACTCTCTCCCTTTTCTAGTCTTCTTCCAAAAGGATATTGGTTTCGATCCATATTGTAATTGTTTTGAATGCTTCATCAATGGTCGAGCAAGTGTGTATATAGACAGGTTAATTAATTGATATGACCATTCAATGGCCCCCATTGTCGTGTATATGGTGCAACCTATTTTCGTACACAGGGCAACATTTCTACGTGAAGGGCAACATTTTTTCCTGACAGGGCAACTTAATTTTATAAAAGGAGCCACATATCTGGACTGACAGAGCAACTTTCACGGGTAAGAAAACATAAAGGTGATATGACCATGCACTGGCCCGAATAAGAGACTTGTACTAAGATTCTCTGAGACCTATTCAATAGCTGCCACCAACCTCATTTCATCTGCATTGAAAGAATTGGTCGTTCGGCTAAATAAGCCAAGTGGCTTATTTTTTATCCTTATTCAATTTTTTTTCGTACTTGTTAGTTTTGCATCAATTTTTTGGGGATTATTACATCTCCATGGCGAGAGGAATCGAAAAAGTAAAAAATATCGATCGAAACCTACTTTTGACCTTCAACGACCAAAAATAAGCCAATACGCCAATTTTTTTTGTCTTCATGGCCATTTGCCATTTCATGGCTTCCATTTTTATGTTTTTTCGTATGTGTGTTATAATAAATTCGTACGTGTGATTTGCGTACATGTTGAACCCCAATTCGGCCTGTGTTGTAGCAGATTGTAAATTCAATTTTCCCTGAGCCTTGGTCTCTTCGTTCAATTTTGTTAAAGTAAATGTTACAATAGTTAGACACATAGAGAGACGGGCTAATTACCATACGAAAACAACAACCAATAGTTCAATTTTAAAGGGTCTAGTACAAGTAAGCAAGTTGACACAGTTACGAAAGGATGCAGTACGTTCCTGATATTCTGAGAACTGTCTTTCACTGGCCCCCTCTTTGTATATGGTGTACAATAATTTTCATACAAGGGCAACATATTTTCCAGATGGGGCAACTTAAGTTCATAACAGGAGCCACATATGTGGACTGAGAGAGCAAGTGTGACGGGTGAAAAAACATAATGGTGATATGACCATTCACTAGCCCCAGTAAGAGACTTGTAGTAAGATTCTCTGACACCTATTGAATAGCTGCCACCGACCTTATTTCTCATAAATTGCATAGCCAATGTCACGGGGCGTAATGCAGAATGAAAAGGGGGAAATGACCTTTGACTGGCCCCCCTTCTCGTGATTATGGTGTCATATACAGGGCAACTTATTTGTCAGAATGGGCAACATTATTTAATAGACAGAGCCATGCGATTAGTATTGACAGAGCAACTTGAACGGGCTCCCTTGTTGTGAAAAGGAACCTTTTAATTATTACAAAATTGAATATTGTATGTGGCCATATGTCCTCTATAAATGACAATACCACCTGGTTGAGAAGTAGCCCTTTTTCTTTACCCGCATTACCGTGTTAAATTCCATCTAAACAACTCTTCCATATATTCACTCTTCCATATGTTCAGAAGTTTGTAATGGAAGAATTAGAAGAACCAATCAATGCATGTGTTGATGCTGAAAGGGGGTTCGGAGCTGATATCATTAACAACATCCCTGCATGCTACATGATTTCCGTGGGCTACAAAGTAAAACAAGTATCCATCAATGTGAAAGTGCCACCTTATCGGATGGGTGCTCTCGATTCGGTGCCACAAAATTATAAAGTAGGAGTTCATGCCGAAGGTTCAATAGAAGAACGAGAAAATGCAATTCGAAGTATAATGGGTTGGAACGATGATGCAATGCTGCCTTACGATTCAACCAATGGAACCTTTGACATCGTTGTCTATTGTTGCGGTATGCAGTCGGACAAACCACTCCCAAACATCGAGGACGTGATTTCAAATTTGGTTGGCATGGATAACTTCGACTTATTAATTATGTTGGAGGCCCCATATCCCATTGAAACTCATCGGGAAGTTTTAGCAAACATGGGCTTCGTAGGCCAACATGCGGTAGAGGGGGCATTGTTCTTGACCGGCAATGCATGGTTCCTCTACACAGGCAAAAACGTCGAAGTGGAAATGAAGGTGCATGACAACGAGGAGATCAACGTGACAATGACCCGTAAAGGTTATGAGCGCCACGTTGTGAATCTGCTACAACGAAAAAAGAAGGGAAAAAATAAGGTGGAGAGGTCCGACAGTATTGACTATGGGAAGGCAAAGATACAGGAAAAGGAGGTCCTGTAAACAAATGGGAAGCAGCTTGAAGATGGAAGGACTTTGGCTGACTACAACATTGAGAGGAGTCGTATGTGATTTGTGATTGTATGGACAAACTGTTTTCTTTTCAATTTGGTTTCCGTGTTTGGGTACTATGGTGGCGTACTATGGCGGCGTGTGATCTTATACGCCAATGGCCATAAGATCTTGTTGGGTGTGGAACAATATCGAATAAAAACTTAGTTTTTAATATACTTGGCTTATTATTGTGATTAGTTTTGTGCTTAATTTGCATTCTCAGGTTAAAATATCTTGGCTTGGTTAAAAGGATGTTGTATTATGGCTGTAGCATGAATGGGGTTTTGTTGTTGCATTGTTGGTCATCCTGTTTTGTTTCAGATATTAACGGATGAACAAGAAAAAGGGATGTCTTATGGAATAAAGAGTTGAGGAGCCCATGTATTGGGAGTTAGGTCTTATGGAATCAAGAGTGGTGTATATGGTGTAACTTATTTTCATACACAGGGCATCTTTTATCCCAGATGGGGGCATCTTAATTTCATAAAGAGAAGGAGCCACAAATGACAATACTGACAGTCACGGGTAAGAAAACTTTACAAAAAGGTGACATGACATTTCAATGGGCCCCCTTGTCGTGTATATGGTGTAACTTATTTTCAAACACGGGGCAATATATTTTCCAGATAGAGCAACTTAATATCATAAAAGGAGCCACATATTTCAACTGACAGAGCAAGTGTCACGGGTGAACATACATAATGGTGATATGACCATTCAAAGATTCCCTGAAACTTGTCCCTGGGACTTGTAGTAAGAGTCCCTGAGAGTTTGAGTAAGATTCTCTGAGACCTATTGAATAGCTGCCACCGACCTTATTTCTCATAAATTGTGGAAGGTACTCTTCTCAGGCAAAATTTCATCTGCATCGAAAGAATTAGTTTGTAAATTTTTTTGTCAACCTCTTTGATGGCACGCCTAGCTTGGACCGAGGCAGATGAACGAACGTTACTAATAAACGTTACAAACCTTGTAGATGAAGGGATTTGGCAAGGTGAGGGCGGTACGTGGCATCCCGCCTAATTGACAGTTGTTGAAAACCAGATGGCGCCGTATTTTTGTTGAATGGGGAAAAACCATTTAGTTGTGACAATAAATGGATTTGCCATGTGATGGGTTCCATTTTCTTATTTTCGTATGTGTGTTCCCAGTTAAATTCGTATGTGTGATTGACAGGCAGGGCAACTTATTTGCCAGAATGAGCAACTTTATTTTACATACAGAGCCACTTAGGTGAACTGACAGAGCAACTTCAGACGGGACAGCCATGCACTGAAAATAAACGTAAACAATGCTTACACCATTCATTATTTCATGTGGCCTTGTCCTCTATAAATGACAATACCACCTTGTTGAGAAGTCCATAGCCCCTTTTCTTCTATAACCCACATTACCTTGTTAGATAAATTCCATCTGAAGAACTCTTCCACATATTCATAAGTTCGTAATGGAAGCTTTACAAGAAAGTATCGATGCATGTGTTGATGCAGAAATGGGGTTCGGAGCTGACATCATGAACAACATCACAGAATGCTACATGATGTCTGTGGGCTACAAAGTCCAAAAAGTTTCCATCTATGTGAAACTGCCTCCTTATCAAATGGGTGCTCCCCATTGGGGGCCACAATATTATCACGTAGGCGTCCAAGCTGAAGGTTCAAAAGAAGACCGATCAAATGCAGTTCGAAGTATAATGGGTTGGGAGGATAATGCAATACTGCCTGACCTTCCTTACCATGCAAACAAGGGAAGCTTTGAGATAGTTGTCTATTGTTGCGGTAACCAAGGGGACACACCACTCCCGGATATCGAGGACGTGATTTCAAATGTGGTTGAAATGGTTAATATTGACTTATTAATTATTTTGCAGGCCCCATCTCCCATTCAAACTCATCGGGAATTTCTTACAAACATGGGCTTCGTAGGCCAGCATGCGGTAGAGGGGGCTTACATATTCGCGGGTGGCAATGCATGGTTCCTCTACACCGGCAAAAACGCAAATGTGGAAATGGAGGTGAATGAGAATCATGAGATCAACGTGACAATGACCCGTAAAGGTTATGCGCGCCACGTTGTGAATCTGCTACAACGAAGAAATTAGGGGAAGAAATAAATTGTTCCCGTATCTCTCTCGGGTCGTGTGTACTGGCTTCCATTTTTAAGTTTTCGTGCTTGTAGTTGAAATTATTGTATTTGGTTCTTGTTGTGGGTTATGTCATTAATTATTGGGTTAATTATTCCTATGGTCGACTGGAAGACTTTTCGAAACTGATGAATTGTACTCGCATTTGCACGTCAATGGAGATGCTGTCCCATATTCATACAAAATGCAAGCACGTAATATGTAAGGTTTTGATGTTACTCAAAACGCCAAGAAAGTTTAATATGACCTGTCACGGCTCTAATTGAATTGAAATAAATAGTCCGACCCGAGTTGAAGGCATTGGTGTTACTTAAATCCACATACCACTATATTTCCCAGAATTTAGTTAAAGAGCCAAAACAAATAAAGTTTACTTCTATAACCAACATTACCAACCAAACGGAAGGCCCAAAGGGATAGGCTTCAGAGTCAACTACAAAACCACCTGACTAACACATACAACCAAAGCTACGACTGCCCTTAACATGACCATTACACTTTTAGTGTCAACAATAGTTCGACAGAGAGAGAGAGAGGGGCTAATTACCATACAAAAAAATAAACAACCAAAAGTTCAATTTAAAAGGGTCTATTACAAGCAAGTTGACACAATTAGCAAATGGCATCCCCACCGTGCGATAGCACCCTGGTACGCCAATAGTAGGATACCAATCTTGAGCCGAACCAACCTTGCGTGCCTAGAACACAGTTACAAAATTGTTAATTCATCAGAATTATAAATTTGCATTCCTTACATACAAAGAAATTTGATTGAATATAGAGAGAATATCCCCAAAAACCACCCAACTGGGCGTTTGACCAAAGATTAGCAATGAACATGGAGGATGTAACCGAACATGCTTTCCAGTCAATGCGACCTCATATCCAAGTTGATAATAACCGGAATACAAAAATATGCTCTGAAAGTGAAGATAGATAAGTTCCTTCCTCAAAAGACACCTGTGCATTCCAATGCCAGTAAGTTGGAATACTAAGATTAAGCTCATGCTGAAGACAAGTTTCCAAGCAACATACAATGTCTTGCCATCTCCACATGGATTTGGCATTCCCAAGACCACATATTATTGAGGCACACCCTCCCATTCCGTATAAACAGAGAGCAAAGTCAAAAGGTCACCATTGGGATGGCAAAATTGCACCTTATAGTGATCAAATTGAAGCTTATCTTCCTCATTACCCACTCTGCAAAATATGCTACTGGCATTTGGCATTATCGCAGCCAGAACAAGACCCTCTTTACCCAAGCGGTGCTCGAAGCATTGAAGAATTAATTTTCCCAACCAAGGTTCAATGCCCAATCTAACCAATGTCAGCCCGTCCGTTGTTAAATTCAAAACATCGTTCTTGAATGAAACAGCTCTTAACTGGATAAGATTTCGAATAGCCATGTCAATAGCTATTGCATTAAGAGCATCAATAAAATCTACACTATGTACATCAGTTGTCCCCAAATGAAGAATCCTTAAAACTGCCACACCAAGATGAACCCAAGTGATCTATTGGGTTCCTAAAGAGGTGGCATCAATTGAAAATCACTATCGGAATAACATCTATAACACCTTCCCGGTTCAGTTCTCCCAGCACGACTAGCTCGCTCGTTCATTTGCAGAGCTCTGACTAATCCAGCAAACCTTAAGGACATACGAACCAGTAGAGGTTCAAACGTAGTCTCTTTCACCATAAAAGGTTGTCAACTACAGAGGGAAATTTGAACTTTTTACAATTCCATTGTACTTGCATCTGAGATTTGAACTTTTTCACAAGCCCATTCTACTTTTCAAATAAGGTGTAACTTTTTCCCAAAAAGTAAGCGTACGATACGATTACGATACGAGTAAACTATTTATTCATAGGAGACACACTCCATTCCAATTATCCAACTGGAAATCCCAACGACGTCTTACCCAATCAAGGAATGGAGTAAACTAGGATATGAACAGACAAAACTTATAAAGCATTACGTATTGACAATTGAAAGGCTGTAATAGTTAAAATGGCTATAATAGAAACTTATCAACAAAAGAAACTACTACAACCAGTCGTATGAATCTTACCTTATTTTATGCAGCCATCTTTAGTTTCCCCCAACATGCATCTGCACAGAAACATCCGTATAACCATGTTCATTTAATTTCAACATCGAAGCACAAAACCATGTTGGAAGTGTGTGCAAGCACGATCAAATATCGATATGCTTCCACTTGTATTACTCTCTGGTCCACTGATCGAAATGAAGTCGAAAGAACACATAAGCTCCATCAACGGAAATTATGATAATTTTGCAAGTAAATTTCTAAGCCGAAAACATGACCACCTGACTAACACATACAACCAAAGCTACGACTACCCTTAACATGACCATTACACTTTTAGTGTCAACAATAGTTCGACAGAGAGAGGGGCTAATTACCATACACAAAAATAAACAACCAAAAGTTCAATTTAAAAGGGTCTATTACAAGCAAGTTGACACAATTAGCAAATGGCATCCCCACCGTGCGATAGCACCCTGGTACGCCAATAGTAGGAAACCAATCTTGAGCCGAACCAACCTTGCGTGCCTAGAACACAGTTACAAAATTGTTAATTCAGCAGAATTATAAATTTGCATTCAGATGTATAACAGACATTTGATTGAATATAGAGAGAATATCCCCAAAAACCACCCAACTGGGCGTTTGACCAAAGATTAGCAATGAACATGGAGGATGTAACCGAACATGCATTCCAGTCAATGCGACCTCATATCCAAGTTGATAATAAACGGAATACATAGCCACATGCTCTAAAAGTGAAGATAGACAAGTTCCTTCCTCAAAAGACACCTGTGCATTCCAACGCCAGTAAGTTGGAATAATAAGATTAAGCTCATGTTGAAGACAAGTTTCCAATCAACATACACAAGGGTGAAGGGACAACCAATGAGTGAGTTCAAACATGGGTGACTGCCCTTAACAGTCAAGGGCATACTATCTCACAAAGAGAGCAACAACAGTTCATAAAAGGAGCAACATTTGGTGACTTAGAGAGCAACGTTTGTATTTTCAGAAAAAAACAAGTTACACGACTTGAAGGAGAACCACATTTCATACACACCAACACACACAAGGGTGAAGGGACATCCATTGAGTGAGTTAAAGCATGGGTGAATGCCCTTAACAGTCTAGGGCATACTATCTTACAAAGAGAGAAACAAAATGTCATAAAAGGAGCAACATTAGGTGACTTAGAGAGCAACATTTGTATTTTCAGAAAAATACAAGGGACACGACTTGAAGGAAAACAACATTTCATACACACAAACACACACAAGGGTGAAGGGACATCCATTGAGTGAGTTAAAGCATGGGTGACTGCCCTTAACAGTCTAGGGCATACTATCTTACAAAGAGAGCAACAAAATGTCATAAAAGGAGCAACATTAGGTGACTTAGAGAGCAACATATTGTATTTTTAGAAAAAAACAAGGGACACGACTTGAAGGAAAACAACATTTGATACACACAAACACACACAAGGGTAAAGGGACAGCCATTGAGTGAGTTAAAGCATGGGTGATTGCCCTTAACAGTCAAGGGCATACTATCTTACAAAGAGAGCAACAACAGTTCATAAAAGGAGCAACATTTGGTGACTTAGAGAGCAACGTATGTATTTTCAGAAAAAAAACAAGTTACACGAGTTGAAGGAAAACCACATTTCATACACACCAACACACACAAGGGTGAAGGGACAGCCATTGAGTGAGTTCAAACATGGGTGACTGCCCTTAACAGTCCAGGGCATACTATCTTACAAACAGAGCAACAAAATTTCATAAAAGGAGCAACATTTGGTGACTTAGACAGCAACGTTTGTATATTCAGAAAAAAACAAGTTACACGACTTGAAGGAAAACCACATTTCATACACACCAACACACACAAGGGTGAAGGGACAGCCATTGAGTGAGTTAAAGCATGTATTAGTTCACACGCTACATGTATTACTCTCTGGTCCACTGATCGAAATGAACTCGAAACAAGACATAAGCTCCATCAACGGAAATTATGATAATTTTGCAAGTAAATTTCTTAGTCGAAGTAAATTGTAAAGGCCAAAAACATACTGGTGATATTGTGTGACTGTACCCATCATCCGGGTATTGCGATGTTCATATAATATCATCCCGGTATTGCGGATTGGCATGTGCTACGGTTGTGCCCTGGTTCGCGACATCGGCTGCAAAAAACTGTGCCCTTATCTTGTGTCTGTGACTCAATCCTTCTCTTTTTCGGTCGCCCCGCCGGCCTTTTCACAGCAGGGGGATGTAAAAAAGGATCAGTACAACGAACACCGGTGTTGACGTTATTATCGTTGGGGTCAGTGATTGCCAAAAATGATGATGCACTAGGCATGTCATGCAACGGCACTGGGGACATGGTATTATCATATATCGCCATTTGCATCTCCTTTTTTAGGAAAGGATCCACCATGTCATAAATAGAAAAACCAGAGCTTTGAATAGCACGAGCAGCATGAGCGCAAGGAATTCCAGACATCTGCCAAGCAAGACAACTGCAATGTCGAGGGATCAGCTTGACTGCATAAAGTCGCCTAGTGTCATTAGCGACAATGAACTCGGTCGGTGAGGAGTTACGATGCGTAAATTTCCGAGCATATTCTTGAGATTTCTTAATGTCCTTCTCAATTTCTTTGCCAACCGGCAATTTCCATTTCCTAACCTCAGTATGCTTACGGAGCAACAATTCAGTGGTCTTGGCCACATGTCATGTCATAAATTGGATGATGTCCAATTCCCTTAATGGCAATATCCAAGCATTGAAACATTCTGCGAGATTCGTGTACATCTTGTCCCATCTCTTGTAAGGGAAAAATGCATTCGACCAGTGCTTTGGATTGTTATCTTCCACCCATTTTGATAGATCAGGAGAAATTCCATACAACTTGCCTAAATGATACTTGAATGAGTCTTCGGTCCTTGCATACGCAAGATCATTAACCACCTTTAGAGCCGTGTTCCGTCTTTCAGCTTTCAACCCCTTTGAGCTAGCAACCTTGCTGAAGTTTTCCTTTAGGTGACGGAGACACCATGCGTTACAATCCCCACCAAAAACCTTAATTATACCATTAAGCAAAGAAGTATTCCGATCGGTGACCAACACGACTCGACATCCGCCAAGAACTTCCTTCAGATTAACCAAGAACCATAACCAGTCTTCATCATTCTCACTAGACACAATGGCATATGCTAGGGGGTACAACCCATCATCCGCATCATGTGCACTAGCCGAAAGAACATGGCCCCGATAGTATCCGGTCAAGAAACATGCATCCAATTTCAAAACTGGCCTTAGATAACCTGATCGGAATGCAGCAATGGAGCAACCATAAGACACAAAAAGTTGCTTGAACTTGCCTTCATCTGTTGACGTCCATATTGCTCTAGTGTTAGGTATGGCTTCAACAAGCCGCCGACACATCCATGGGACTAGGTGGAAAGTCATCGAAGGAGGTCCTGTGATGGCTTCCTTGGCCTTTTCTTTCGCCCTCCATCCTTGACCGTAATTCAGGGGACATTGGAAGGCATGCTCAAAGTCCTTGCAAATATCCCTCGGCAAATATTCAGGCTTGTCCACAATTCGGTTTTTGAAAATCAACCCCACTTGTTTACTGCGAAAGGTCAACTTATAATTACTAGCATCTTCTGCATTGTGTACGTGCTCATTCTTAAACATGATGACACGAACCAAATCAGATGAACCCTCACATTTTGCCGTCAACTTCCAAGGACACTCCATTACTTTACATACCAATCGGTAGTAGGCTCTACTATTGTCCAAGTACTTGAAGCTAAACTTGTTCGATGCGGCAAATAGTAACGCTGATTGCTTGAAAAGGTCGGGGCTTTCAAATAGTTGACCCTTCCCAGTTAAAATCTCATTTGCATTGTCCGGCAAGTACGGCACCAACCCCATCTCTTGGGTACCACTATTGCTTACCTTGCTAACTTGGCTAGAAGAAGGTAATGCCAGTATTCCTTCAGGCGAGCTAATGTTGTCAGTGACCATCGATTCCCTAACAAAAATAAAATATATATGGTTATTCATATGCAAACAAATAAATTATAACTGTAAATTAAAACAAAAGAAGTCATCTAACCTTGTTGAATTATAAGCGGTATTGCGGATAGGGTCATTATTTTCCCTTATATCTTCTACAAACAAGTCGACATCATCTTCGTTCAAGTGGAACAACATTGCAACACCATTGTCGTCTTTCAATACTTCGTCTTGTCCCTCTTTGTGTTGTAGAAAAACATTTTACCTTCCAAATTAATGTGAAGTGCACCACAAACCTTCTCAAGCAACTCATCTACTTGACTTCCTTCCTCAAGTAGAACAGCTACACACATCCCACCGTTGTACAAGAAGGTGCCATTGGCGTTTACCTTCCGTTCTCCGCCCCAGTAGCAAAAACCTGTCAATGTTTTCTTCTCCCGATTCTCCATACCTAAAAACAAAAAACGTAGGTAATGTATTCAATTGAAGACCCAAATTATGTACACCACAACAACAACAAAAATGGATTACATTACGTGTCAAATCGCAAGTTCGTAAAAGTTATTACATTACAAAGAGAGCCAACACACACAAAAGTTCAGGGCATACAGTCCAGGGCATACATGACTGAGTTAAAACATGGGTGATTGCCCTTAACAGTCAAGGGCATACTATCTTACAAAGAGAGCAACAAAATTTCATAAAAGGAGCAACATTTGGTGACTTAGAGAGCAACGTTTGTATTTTCAGAAAAAAACAAGTTAGACGACTTGAAGGAGAACCACATTTCATACACACCAACACACACAAGGGTGAAGGGACAGCCATTGAGTGAGTTAAAGCATGGGTGACTGCCCTTAACAGTCAAGGGCATACTATCTTACAAAGAAAGCAACAACAGTTCATAAAAGGAGCAACATTTGGTGACTTAGAGAGCAACGTTTGTATTTTCAGAAAAAAACAAGGGACACGACTAGAAGGAGAACCACATTTCATACACACCAACACACACAAGGGTGAAGGGACAGCCATTGAGTGAGTTCAAACATGGGTGACTGCCCTTAACAGTCCAGGGCATACTATCTTACAAACAGAGCAACAAAATTTCATAAAAGGAGCAACATTTGGTGACTTAGAGAGCAACGTTTGTATTTTCAGAAAAAAAACAAGTTACACGACTTGAAGGAAAACCACATTTCATACACACCAACACACACAAGGGTGAAGGGACAGCCATTGAGTGAGTTCAAGCATGGGTGACTGTTCCTTAACAGTCAAGGGCATACTATCTTACAAAGAGAGCAACAACAGTTCATAAAAGGAGCAACATTTGGTGACTTAGAGAGCAACGTTTGTATTTTCAGAAAAAAACAAGTTACACGACTTGAAGGAGAACCACATTTCATACACACCAACACACGCAAGGGTGAAGGGACAGCCATTGAGTGAGTTAAAGCATGGTTGACTGCCCTTAACAGTCCAGGGCATACTATCTTACAAAGAGAGCAACAAAATTTCATAAAAGGAGCAACATTAGGTGACGTAGAGAGCAACTTTGTATTTTCAGGAAAAAATACAGAGAGAGGGGCTAATATGGAAGGCTTTGGTTTCTTAGAGGTCTGTGTTTCAAGTCTCTTGTGTGCATTGGTTCCCTATTTGCTTGATGTTTAATCTGAATGTACGAGGGATGTGTTCGAGAGCTCGATACATCGTTGGGCTCATTTCCCAAGTTCCTAGCAACTTAACCTTTTGCGACAATTAGCAATCGAAAATAACCAACTTGTGCCCTTTGAGCACATGCTTTTCTTATTGAAGTAACCTCAAAAGTTACGAGCACCTATGAGCTATTTAGAAATAATGTTCAGGGTAGGTGGAGCTATGCTGCTATAAGCCGTTGCATACACAACTAATGCCCTCTCAATCGCATAGGTTTAAAATTCTCCATGTATACAGAGTCACGGACCCACTCCTAGTTTTCTTATTGTCAATCTTCTCATAAGCTTTAATCGCTAATGCTGATAAAACTTGTTTTGCAGTCAAGGTTCCATTGGATGCATACATGATGGACTTCGTGTTCTCTGAGAGGGAAGATGGTGGAATTTTCGATAACAAAAGTGGTATGGATTACCACATACCCGTGTCCGGAGGAGTTGTTCAGGAGTCACCGATGCATATTGTGCATATTGCTGTTGAAATGGCGCCTATTGCGAAGGTAAATTATGGTCATTAACCTTTTCTTTTCTTGTTTGTTTTTAAGTTAAATTTTATTGCTAATAAACAAGAAACAAGAACATTGGGCATACCCCTGAGTCACACCACAGACACAACTAACCAAACAAAGAAACAGCAACCTAGACCAGAAGCACACTAAGCATGAGCAAATGTTCCTACTTAGAAACAAAGACACTGCACTAACAACCAGTAGGACAGCTATGTAAAAGAAAAAGAGAAATCATTAATCATCTCCATCCTCTGAAAAACGTCATCCTTATGCTTTTCGATATCGGTCTGAAAAACGTTATCCTTATGCTTTTCGATATCCGTCTTTACCATTCACCAATTCGAATTAGACAGTGTCTACATTTTATTCTTTTTTTGGCATGCTTTCCAGTGAAATGTGCGTGTAGGTTGTTGCACCTGAGTCACATGATATGGTGAAGGGACAGCCATTGAGTGAGTTAAAGCATGGGTGACTGCCCTTAACAGTCAAGGGCATATTATCTTACAAAGAGAGCAACAACAGTTCATAAAAGGAGCAACATTTGGTGACTTAGAGAGCAACGTTTGTATTTTCAGAAAAAAACAAGTTACACGACTTGAAGGAGAACCACATTTCATACACACCAACACACACAAGGGTGAAGGGACAGCCATTGAGTGAGTTCAAACATGGGTGACTGCCCTTAACAGTCCAGGGCATACTATCTCACAAAGAGAGCAACAAAATTTCATAAAAGGAGCAACATTTGGTGACTTAGAGAGCAACGTCTGTATTTTCAGAAAAAAACAAGTTACACGACTTGAAGGAAAACCACATTTCATACACACAAACACACACAAGGGTGAAGGGACAGCCATTTAGCGAGTTAAAGCATGGGTGACTGTTCCTTAACAGTCAAGGGCATACTATCTTACAAACAGAGCAACAACAGTTCATAAAAGGAGCAACATTTGGTGACTTAGAGAGCAACGTTTGTATTTTCAGAAAAAAACAAGGGACACGACTAGAAGGAGAACCACATTTCATACACACCAACGCACACAAGGGTGAAGGGACAGCCATTGAGTGAGTTCAAACATGGGTGACTGCCCTTAACAGTCCAGGGCATACTATCTTACAAAGAGAGCAACAAAATTTCATAAAAGGAGCAACATTAGGTGACTTAGAGAGCAACATTTGTATTTTCAGAAAAAAACACCAGCAACCAAATACACCACTCACCCCTTGTTTTTTCAACAAGTCACCTCCACATGATCCAATATCCCTTCTCAAGACACAATATGGATAGTACAGCTTAACAAGAAAAGGCTATCATGCAAGAGGCTCAAATGGGCTCACAAGGGATAAGTGTATGAAAGAAAGAAACACAGCCACGCAAAGTATCAAAGGCGGCCTATAATCCTTTCCCAAGGGCAACACAGCCACGCAAATTTTCAAACCCAAGAGATAAATAAACATCACATTAAGTTCCCAATACTTGACAACAAAGAGAATGAGATCAACTACAAATATGTTCTTTTGTGACAAATTAGAGTTTATGTGACACCCACTCCAAGAAAAGGTAAGGCTCTAAACTCACATGGGCATAAGTCTCCACTAAACAAGCCATTAAGAACAGTCAGTATGCAACTCAAAAAGCGACCAAAGTCCACATAAACGTGAAGTGCAAAAGTGCTAAGAATAAGTGCCATGACGAATTTCTTGCGACAAGCTAGCAAAAAGAACTACACTACCATAGAGATATCCAAGCAAGTTACACGACTTGAAGGAAAACCACATTTCATAAACACCAACACACACAAGGGTGAAGGGACAGCCATTGAGTGAGTTCAAACATGGGTGACTGCCCTTAACAGTCAAGGGCATACTATCTCACAAAGAGAGCAACAACAGTTCATAAAAGGAGCAACATTTGGTGACTTAGAGAGCAACGTTTGTATTTTCAGAAAAAAACAAGTTACACGACTTGAAGGAGAACCACATTTCATAACACAAAACTTAAACTGAAAGTGCAGATTCAATGCCAAATACAGATTCAGCAGCTATAAAACTAAAGTAGGTTCAACTACTTCATATTCAACTGTCATGACCTACAAAAAAATAGACCACATTCTGGTTTTGCAATTACTTACAAATTTCTGGATTTGTGTGTGTAAGAATGGTGTGGATTCAACTGTCATTAGCTACAAAAATCGTTCATTGCAGCCAACTCCTCTCCTTAAGCCTTCATAGATCAAAATTCTGAATTTGAGTGTGTAACAATGGTGTGGACTATGGAGTGATGAGTAGGCTATGTATACAAAGTATGAGAGACAGAGAGGAGGGGGAGGGTTTTGTGCATGGAATTCTGGATTGATGTGGAATGGCATTTTTGCCCTTTCACTTGTGGGGAATTAGCGCATGTGCTGCTCACATGTGTGTTTTCCGTTTAAAAATTAAAAGAAGTTAGAGAAGAGGACAACATAGACTTGGAGGACTAAGTAAACGTCTTTGATAGTTTGATGACGAAGTAAACAAATGGTGTATAGTTTGAGGGAGGGATGTTTCCAAATAATACTCTTACAGTAAAAAAATACATGTTACATAACTTCAACAAGAACCACATTTCATATATACAGACCAACACAAGGGGTAAAGGGACAGCCATCAGTGACTTAAAACATGGGTGACTGCCCTTAACAGCGGGCATACTTTCTTACATCGAGAGCAACAACAGTTCTTACAAGGAGTAACATTAGGTGACTTAAAGAGCAACTATTATATTTCCTGGAAAAACAAACTTCCATTGCAATGGCGACAATGGGGGTACAGAATGGTGGATCAAATGTTGGTATTAAACATAGTACATTTTTGGGAACTAATGGGCAAGTCTCAATATTGCCCCTTCTATTCCTCACTCATACAATGTGAAAAACCAAATTGCTTATAAACAAATTCACATGGACGGAATGAGAGAATAGAAAAGAGAGAAAACTGCAAACAAATTGAAACACCCAACCCAAAAAATTCCATACCAGATGCGTACGATTTTCCGTTTGGTCAAGGACAAGATCTTGCTTCTTCTTCCGTGGAATGGTAAGAGTACTGTACCATTGAGAGAGAGATGAAGTCAGAGAGGAAGAAGAGGTGAAGGAGAAGAGGTCGAGAGGAGGAAAGAAGCAGAACAAACCCTACCTCTTGTTGTTCACTTCCAGTCGGACGTCGTTCAGAGCCGTGTGGGAATTGGAGGGAATTGAAGGGGGAACGATGGATGGGTGGGTGGGTTTGGGGTTTAGGGTTTTTTTTGATGAAGGGTATAACAGTAATTTTAGGTGGCCTCTCCATGTATTGGGAATTAATCTTTCTCCTTGTCATGTTTAGATGAATTCCGAAAAAAGTGTTCCATCATTTGGGCATTAGTTGCCCCTTTACCCACTGATATGCAATTCTCCCATCAATTTATTACTTTCATCTCACTACCTATTTGTCTCAACTTATCCCAACAACCTCCATGTAGACCTGTTCATAAGGTTGCAAACGAATTGACCTGCTCGTAACTCGGGTCGGCTTGACTTGTTTAGTAATCAAGCCGAGCTCGAGCTTGAGTTTTGGGGACGTTTACTAAACGAGCCGAGCTCGACACTCAAAAACTCAGCTCGTTTGTATAAGTTCGGCTCGTTTAAAGAGGCTCATTAAGTAAATTAACTAAGCGCGGCTCGTTAAGGGCTCAGCTAGTTTGAAACCAAACTCGAGCTTGAGTTTTAGGCTCGATTAATAAACGAGCCGAGCTCGAACACTACGAATCTCGTCTCGACTCGGATCGTTTACACCGCTACCTGTTCATGACAATGTTTAGGGGTCCACAGGACCACGACACTTTTTGTCATTGTAGCTACATGCCCAACGCATTGCGTACCGGCATTGGCCTCCAGCCTGAGTCAAAATTTTATTGCCACCATGAATTAGTATTTTCATTTTGCTAAATTTACTGTCCGATGTCACTCTATAATTCCGATTGGAATTGGACCCTCTCTCGTCCTTAATTTGGACCGGACAAAATATTCTCGTTTGTCTTTTCCTTTCTCCCGTCTTCCACGATTCCTTTTCAAGTCTTCCCATTAGTCTTATTTGGCCTTCCCAATAGTCTTTTTTTTTTACAAGTCCCATTAGTCTTTTCCTTTCTCCCGTCTTCTAGTTTCCTTTTCAAGTCTTCCCATTAGTCTTTTTAGGTCTTCCCATTAGTCTTTTCCTTTTCAAGTCTTCCCGTTTGTCATTTCCTTTCTCCCGTCTTCCACGTTTCCTTTTCAAGTCTTCCCATTAGTCTTTTTTGGCCTTCCCATTAGTCTTTTCCTTTCTCCCGTCTTCTAGTTTCCTTTTCAAGTCTTCCCGTTAGTCTTTTTAGGTCTTCCCATTAGTCTTTTCCTTTTCAAGTCTTCCCGTTTGTCATTTCCCTTCTCCCGTCTCCCACGTCTTCTGGGAAATGTCTGGTTGATTTTTTACTGTTACACACTTGACCTGAAAAACTAGCCAAGCAAGAGATCGACTGGCCTCTGGGTAAGAACGCAACACAATTTTCCACAAAGACACGTACGGTAGACACTTTTTGTTTGCAGTGATACTTTGGTAACCACATTTGGGTACATAACGCATTTTATGTTCTTTTGGACATGGCAAACTTACACTATCATATTTCTTTTGGACACGACAAACTTAATTACAATATCCTATTTCTGAGGGGTAAGGGGAGGGGCTAGTACTGGATCCGAACACATGAGCTTGGAGCAACAGCTCTTCAACATGAACAACTCTCGCCTTTTCGAGTATGTACATTTTAATCTGATCATAAAATGTAGAATTTTAGCAGAACGCGGTCTTTTTCAGCTTGGGAAATTTTCACTGTAGACGGTAACTACTTTGACATACTACCGACGGAAAATCAATTAAGGTTTAACTTTGTGACCAAATACTGATCGATATTTTAAAGTTTCAGATCTGATTAAAGAGGCTGCACAGACTAATCTTGAGCAATGAGAAATAGAAATAGGATTGCAGAGATGATCAACCAACCAAAGGAGTACTGTGTATTAGATGATTATATATATTTACATGATCCTTTAACAGACAATGCCTCTGATTATGAACATAAAAAACCACACATTGCTCCAAGACTCTTTGAAATAACATAATGCGTTTCATGGAAATTGTTTTTTCAGAATTCATATTGTTCAAACAATGCATAATCAAAGAAATTTTAGGCATCTAATTGTAACCCAATGAAGCCAAATTCAGACAAAACAGACTAGAAGTTACGTTCACATTCGGCTAATGTGAACGTAACTTACAATGGGAACATGGACGGGACTTGACTTACAATGGGTTTTCTACTTACCCAAAGGACTCCACTAGAAGGGGTCCACTCATCTCTCGACCTTTCCATTGTGTGAACTATCAAGGTAGATGAGTCCTAAAACCCAACTATAGAAGAACATCGAAGGCATCAAGCTTTCTCATCCAAGATTTGGCAACTAGCATTGGCTATATACATACATCATGGATTCATGTTTGTATCTTCGTATTTACCTGTTCTTGTATTGGACGATTCAGATGTGCCGAGCGGGTACCACGTGGGATATACCCAACCAGCACCAAAAAATTTCTCATATGGAAGATTCGGCAAAAGCTTATTCAAGCCCATGTCAAATTTGGTACCAAAAATAGCTTTTTACTACTACTAATTTGATAAGTAATTTCTAAAGCAACTTTGGCTTACCCGCGGAGAACACCAATTTTGCTACATACATTTTTCTCATTTCTTTTACCATAATAACAATGGCTCTTGTGAAAAGTTTTTACAAAAAGGGCCAAGTCTGAGAAAGTTTAAAGTCAAATTCACAGCTCAATTTCAAATTTACAAAAAGGGCCACACCAATCCCTAGCCAAACTATATGGTGAACAGTGCATTTTATTTATTTTTGGTTTGGCTACCCATCTTTCTTTTCAACACCCCAACAACACTAGTCATTTTTACCAATCATCTCTATTAAAAAAAATAATACTTTCCCTGCCTTTCCCTTATTTTTGTTTACTCCTTTTTCATTAGAACTGTACACACTTCAACAAACGATGGCCGGCCATTATACTCCGGCTATTCTCCAATTCCGACGGCCAAAACTTAAAGGGAACATTAATTTGTGAAACAATCAGATCCAAATGTAACTAGTACTGCCATGAAACAGTTCCACCACCCTCGGTCCCTCAGCAAATGAGGCGAGGTACTGTTCGTTGGGCCTAATTACCGAGCTTCAATTGGAGGGCTCATTTTGTGGTTTGACCTTAGCTAAAAATGTAAGGGAAAATGACGGTTAATGATGTGTTTTGATAACTAATACCCGTAAAGGACATTTCAACATTAACAAATGTTCTTAGCTTGTATTTGGCGGATATTAATTATCAAAAGAGCTGTCATTTTCCCAAAATGTAATTTACCTAGACTGTTGGGCTTGCCCAGGGAAAGGGTTAAGAGAAGAATCTGGTCCACATTTGTCTTTTTATCACTTCTAATTTTTATTCCACTCCAACCATCCAAAAGTTCCTACGTAGAAAGCCCTTGAGGCCACGCAAGCAAGAACCCACTAAACTGGTGGTGTTTCGAAGATTTTTTAGTTTGGTTTTTGGATAATGAGTAGAGAGAGAAATTAGGATAATAATTGGAGATTGGACAGAGAAATGTTTGAAAGTAGGAGTAATGAGTGTTTTTTGAGTTAATTTTTTTTTTTCAAAATACCATCCAAACAAGGCATTAATCATTTTAAATTGTCTTCAATTCTTTTGGTTTCTTAAGACCTTACAAGAAAAATGCATGAAAGAGAATTGGGCAGAAATCAACGTAATAAGTCTACTTAGCATGGGGTTAAGGTCCAGTTCAGTTTGACTGGGTCCCATCTAGTCCAGTTTTTTTTTTTTATTTCACGAGTCTATCTTGGACCCACAACAATTATCAAAACCATGCATTTTGTGGAGCTCGTCGAAAACTACAACTGTGCAAAAACATCATGTCGATCAAATACCAATCAATACCTAAGACGAGCATAGCTTTCTTTGAAAAAAGATATGTCGATCAAATACCAATCAAACATGTATACATATACATCGCCTAAAAAAATAATTTTGTCCACAAGTAGTTGAGAAGAGAGAGAGCACAGGGAGGCGCGTAACGCTTTTACCTTAGACACCTCTACCTTAGACCGTAACGCTTTTAAATTAGTGGACCTTAAACCGTAACGCTTTTAAATTAGTGGACTGTAAAGCTTACTAAAATCTAAGCTACACTAAATGGCCTAATAAGCACCTACTTTTGGACTTAATACCAATTTTCTTTTTCACGTTGCGTTTTGTTTTTATATGGATACAAATACGAATTTTATATACATTCGTAAAATTCCAATACAAGGAAGTAGGAACAACACAACTTTTTTTTTTTTTTTGGGCCACAGTTTAGGAGAGATTTTATTAAATACATCATATGGGGCTCTCATCCTCACAAAGTGGATGGAAAAGCCGGGAATCCATGAACGGACCCCACTCCCTCTCACAGCATTCTTGGCCACAGCGTGTGCCACCGAATTGCCACCTCTTCGAACAAAGCTCGCTTGTATTCCTACAAACTCTTGCTTCAACCGGTTCACGTCTACAATTACACACGCCCACCGACGTGATAAAGTCACTGTCCTTTGGATCATGTTAACCACCTATTGAGAATCACCTTCTATATGTACCTTTTGCATACCGAGTTCTTGCGCAAAAATCAAACTTTCCCTAGCCGCCATTGCCTCTATAATTACTGGCTCCATCAAATGCCCAAAATGAATTGCTCGTGCTGTCCGGAATCTGCCACATGAATCTTTGATTACAATCCCAATACCACTCGATTTTATTTGACTATCCAGTCCACCATCAAAATTACAGTAATTTTCAACCAACCATTCATGGGTCTTCGACATCGAATCTGAACTTCTGTAGCTGCTACCCGACCTGCTCCTACTGGTCTGCATCCACATTCATTAGCAACCAGAAATTCGGTCGCTATTCCTTTTCACCAGCAGATTGTCCCACCAACTAATTAGAAACGAATCACCTTAAATTGAGTTCATATTAATTCCCGACGAAGACAACTGCCACGTACACAACGGTTGGGTACCACGTGGTGCCCGTTTGGCGCATTCAAGTCGTCCATTGCATTTTTGGACTGCTCGGATTTGGAGAGAGAAAAAAAAGGAGAGAGACAATGTTGGGGTGAGAGGAGAGAAAATGTTTCAATCCTAACCGTCTAAAAGTGTATTGGACGGCCGAATGTGCCGAGCAGGTACCACGTGGGATATAATCACCCGACACCGAAAAATTTCTCTATAAGCAAAGTTAGTGGAGTAAAACTTTACCAATTTGACTACGTTATGGCAGGTGACCCCACTGAGTTGGAAATTTCCCTAGAATAGCCAAACACGTTTGGGTTATGTTAGTTGAATTTGCCCCAAGAGATGTTATACCTTGCCCGAGTACCTCAACAATATTTTGAAGGCAAATTTGTTGTACTATTAAACAAAAATTGGTTAGATTTATACTATTAAACAAAAATTTCAAAATCACCTAAAACATTATAGATTATAAGATATAAGAATTTGGCTTGTATGCAGTCTAGATTTAGACTGCATATGTGCAGTCCAAGAAATCGCAACCATCGGATAATGTTTTTAATGGTTCAGATTTGTTTTCAATCTTGTATCAGTAATAAAAGACTTTTACCCATAAAAGATTAAACAAATCTGAACCATTGGTTGTTAATATGAACGGTTCAGAGGGATTAACCACACATCCTTCTAATGCAGAGAAACCGGATCGAAGCTATATATGAACAATTAAAAAGTGGCACGGACTCTCAAAAAGACTAAAAAAATTGGGATGGGGTGAGTACTTAAGAAAGCGACCCGTAACGCGTATGGAAATTTGAAGACCGACTGATGCAATTTCCCTCTTGGCTGGTACTGAATGAAACTTCATTCGAGAATACAACGGTTGGTGTCAATTTTGAGCGAAGACTGACTTGGGCCAAGTCAGTAGACTCAAGGTATGAGTCAATGGCTTTAGAAACACGCACTAAAGGAAAGATAAAGTTATCACCACATTAGTTAATAAATTTCGTCAAGACTAATGGCTTAGAAACATGCGCTAAATTTCGTCAATACTAATGGCTTAGAAACATGCGCTAAAGGAAAGATAAAGTTATCACCACATTAGTTAGGGGTTGTTCGGATAAATAAGCCAAAGTGGCTTATTTTTTGTCCTTATTCAAATTTTTTATTTATTTTGTGGCTTATTGTCAATTTTTTGGGGATTATTGCTTCGTTATAACGAGAGGAATCTAAAAAGTAAAAAATTTTGATTGAAATATAATTTTTTTTTGAATAAAGACGAAAATAAACCAATAAGCCTCTTTTTTCGTCTTTATTCAAAAAAATTTGAATTTCGACCAAAATTTTTTACTTTTTAGATTCCTCTCGTCATAACGAAGCAATAATCTCCAAAAAATTGACAATAAGCCACAAATTGCAAAAAAAATTTGAATAAGGACAAAAAAAATTTGGCGGGAAAGCCACTTTGGCTTATAATGCCGAACAACCCCTTAATAAATTTCGTCAAGACAATGGCTTAGAAACATGCGCTAAAGGAAAGATAAAGTTATCACCACATTAGTTAATAAATTTCGCCAAGACTAGTGGCTTAGAAACATGCACTAAAGGAAAGATAAAGTTATCACCACATTAGTTAATAAATTTCGTCAAGACTTCATCAAATAGGTCTATTTTATGTGGATTTTTTTTGGTGGAAAAGATTTTATAAGCTTGAGTGATAATAACAACTAATTTAAGAAGAATATTTGGTGAAAATCATCATTGTCAAGAATGAATGTCCAAGGCGACCGATTGTATACTTTCCTAAGCCCGAACAAAGTTGGCAAGAAATAGACACCCAAACACACATGCCATACTTTCTTTAGGGCCTCTCTGACCCATTTGGCATTTTTTTTAATTAGTTTTCTTAATTTTAAAAATATAGACTAAACTTTTGGATTTTTTCGCCGCCTTATATGATTTTTTTGGGTCCATATTTTTTATACTTGTTTGATTCCTCTCATCGAGACGAATGATGTGGTGTACAAATTCGACGCAAATCTTTTCACGATTAAGAGCAAATAAAAAAATATGCCGTACCAAAAAGTATACTAGGTTCTTGAAGCTCTGAACAAATTTTTTCACCTCCTGACAAAATTCTTTGATCCAAAAAAGAAATTTTTCAGTACCGGGTGGGTACCACGTGACCGTGCCCACATGGTGCCCGAGCAGTCCATTTGGGCCGTTTAAAAGTGTGTTGGACGGCCCAGATTGAAACCCTCTCTCTCCTCTCACCCCACCACTCTATCTCTTGTTTCTCTCTCCTAATCCAAGCCATCCAAAACAGAAATAGACGGCCCGGATGTGCTGAGCGGGCACCACATGGTACCCACCCGGCACTGAAAAATTTCTCGATCCAAAGAATGCCCATAAAAACAAAAAATTTCCTTTTCCTTTACTTCATTTCGCCCCAAAAACTCAGAAATAATTTCCCCCCATCAATTTCTGATAGGTGAACACGCAAGGAAAAAACACAGGGCTCCACCACTTGGAGAAGTAGGTGCAAGCTTAATTAGCTCAACCCATCATCCCATTCAAACAACTCCACCAGTAAATTTCAGCGTTCACTTCTTCTTTTTCAGATTCAACACAAAGTAAGCAGCAAAATCCACTCCACCGCAGACCTTTCCAACACATGGGTCTGTTACCGCCGCCTTCATTTTCACCTTTTCTGTTCATGTTTTTTGTTCTTCTCTTGCTTGTGGGTTCAGTACCCGACTCTGTGCACTACGGGAACGAGACCGACCGACTAGCCTTACTAGCTTTCAAGGCCGAGATCACCGGCGATCCCCTCGGGATACTGAGCTCTTGGAATGGATCCGTCCACTTCTGTCAATGGGTTGGTGTAACATGTGGCCGTCGACACCAGAGGGTCACAAGGTTAATCCTTAGTAATGCAAAACTAACAGGGTCCATTTCGCCTCACATTGGAAATTTAAGTTTCCTTTTGAAGTTAAGGTTGGAAAACAATAGCTTGAGCCATAACATCCCCCAACAAATCGGCAACTTACGCAAACTGAAATACATGTCACTGTATAATAATTTAGTTACCGGCGAAATTCCAGCCAATCTCTCTCGTTGCTCTAGTCTTGTTGTCCTTGAGTTTAGTGCAAACAGGGTAACGGGAAAAATTCCAACAGAGCTCGGTCGCCTATCTAAACTCAAGAAATTGTATATTGGAAAAAACAATCTAACGGAGAACAGGTTCGTCGGTACAATCCCTTCCTAATGTCCGTTAATAGTATTGGTGGGAAGATACCTGATGGTCTAGGCCGATTGACAAACTTGGAAAATTTTGCGTTAGCGGAGAACAGGTTCGTCGGTACAATCCCTTCCTCGTTATTTAATATATCTTCCATTACGGTTTTCGACATCGGAGAGAACCAAATCCAAGGGATTCTACCCTCGAACCTAGGAACTTCACTTCCTAATCTCAACTTCCTTGTAGTTACTGACAACTCGTTGACTGGATCCATTCCAAGTTCAATATCTAATGCCATCTATATTACCTTGGGCTGGCAAACAACAACTGTTGGAATTTGGGCCGGTCCGGGACCAAATTGGGTCGCCCATGTGGGCATGACCCGATGACCCATATATTAGAGAGTCCTATCTTATCATGGAGATAAGATAGGAGAAGTTGAAGTAATTCTAATCTCTTAGGATTAGAAGACTTCTAAAGCATCTAGGATGCTCTCTCTCTATATTTATTTTCCTGCAGGATGTTCATAAACTATATACAACAATATACATCAGAGATATATACAGAAAGTATAGAGTTCTGAGGAACTCTCTCTCTTCGATAGTTCTCTCTCTACCATTAAAGAGCAATCCGAGCTTTTGCACCGTGGAATTGAGGGTGATACTCGATCCTCGTAGTATCACTCCATCGCAGGAATTTGTCGCTGTTTTGGTACGTGATCGTGAGTTCGTAATCCATCCACACAAAGGTCCGGTTCGGTTAAAGTTCCCAAGGTAACCCAAACCACCCGCTTCCGCACTATGGTTATATTATTTCTAACATTGGTATCAGAGCCTTAGTTGGATGTTTTCGTGCTCTTTAAGTACTTGAATAGCCATATGTATCATGTTTTAGGCGTACGTATTGACTGATTTTCGTGTATGCCGGATATGGGTCCGAAAAACATGATTTTTCAAAAGTTATCGGAATTGCTTCAAATTTTACCAGAACGTAGTCCATAACATGTACATCATATCTGGAAAGTTTCGTGGTTATTGGATTGACCGTTTGTGAGAAAAATCAAACCCTAGTTGGTTTTTCCGAAACTTTGACTGGACAGTGTTTTTTCTGTGTTTTGATTTAACATGCGGGACTTGTATCATTGTATAGCTCTTGTTTCTAGCTTTTCAACGGTATATTATAAGCTTGATTTGGAGTTACGGATCAAAAGTTATGGTAAACCCTAGTTTGGGCATGTTTTGGAGAAGATGAAGTGCAGATTCTGCACACTCTCACTCTCAACCGAGAGAGAGTGAGATTCACCCCTCACTGCACCGACGTCGTATGGAAAAACCGAGAGTACCGCTGAACTTGAAATTGAATTTCCTATGTTTCTGTGTATTTATTTTATTTTTCTGAAAATAAATTATTTTTCAGAATTTTAAATACAAGAAAAATGAAATTTTTAACTCGGTTTATAAGAGAGTGGGGATGCGTGCCTTCTCCGTTGGGAACCAAATTTTTTGTGGCATATTCCGCTACTGTTGCCCATTGTTTGGGGTATGAGGTGTAATATTCCAGTGAGCATGGTTTTTTATTCTATATTTTCTATCCGTTGATAATTTGGGAAAATTAGAATAAAATCCTGGAAAATTATAAATTTTCA
Organism: Rhododendron griersonianum; assembly: GCA_018127125.1. NCBI lineage: Eukaryota > Viridiplantae > Streptophyta > Magnoliopsida > Ericales > Ericaceae > Rhododendron > Rhododendron griersonianum. Next base: position 11,537,687 of record CM030792.1, on the reverse strand, counting down.
GATTTAACCTCCTGGAATCAGAACCAATTTATAGGAGTGGTTGTTGTAATTTTTCAGTATGTGTTGTTTTTATTCTGTATTTTCTATCCGTTGATAATTTGGGAAAATTAGAATAAAAATCTGAAAAATTATAAATTTTTGGATTCAACCTCCTGGATTCAGTACCTATTCATTGGTGTAGGTTGTGTACTTTTCCAGTACATGTTGATATTATTTGGCATTTTCTACTTGTTATTTATTCTTAGAGAATTAGAATAAATCCTGAAAATTGACAATAATTGCATGTGAGCACCTGGAAATGTACAAAATATTGAAAATAGCATGTTTGATATTTTGGACGATTTTACATGTTGTATGTGGCATGTTTGGATAATTTTTGGCATTATTCAATGTTTAAATTATTCATTTTGATAGCATGAAAAATACTTTTTAATGCATAAATTGTGTTATGCACTATAATATATTTGTTTCATGCTTGTGATATGCCATACCTAGTGGGAGGTTGTTTGGTAGAAAAATATTTATACATGTTTTTCCCGAAAACTGAAATTTTGCTCATGAATTAGATTAAATTGTAATAATAAAATACTTAGAGGCGCAGGAGATGATTATAAGCTTTGCGAGTTTTCGATCTTGTGATATGTATGGTATTATTATTTTTCTAATTTAGATTCTTGCTGCGAAATAATTCTGTGTTGTGTTGTTATTAATAATCCCATGCGCATTTCTTTGATAGAGTTGAAATGGAAGCTAAGAAAGTGATAGCTGATTTGACCCAGGTTGAGAAATTGAAAAGCGACAACTATAATATTTGGCGCTATGAGATCCAATTTCTCCTTAATGAGCTAGAGGTCTTGGAGGACCTTGACCTTGAGATGGTTGAGCCAAAACGTTGTGACTCACCACAGTATCTTCGTGATCTTGAGGCCTTTGAAAAATGGTTCAAGAAAGATCAGTGTGCGCGACTTACTATGGTACGCAGCATGCACAACGATTTGATATGTGAGTTTGAGTACTATGAGACTGCTCATAAGCTGTGGGAAGCTATCAAACAGAAATACGATATCGACTTCTTGACTAAGATGGTCTCGAACTTGAAATGTGATGATGAACATAAATCAGAGTTCATGAAGGCTAAGCGCCAAGAGGCAGCTGAGCCAGATGGTTCATGCATCATAGTTGAGACTGTCCTTCGCAGGTCTGGGTACCAGCGAAGGAAGGCTAAATGCGCCCTAAAGAAAAGAGCTGCTATAGGCCTTAACCCTATTGGCGCTGGTTCTTTTAAGCGCAATAGAGGCAAGAAGAAAAGTGGTAACAAAAACAAGGCCAGAAAGGCGTGCTATTACTGTGACAAGTTGGGACACTTTGCTCGTGAGTGCACTGAGCCTAAGAAGGTACACCATATTTTTGTTTCTCGTGTTGACTATTTTGGAACATGTCAAGGTTTAGTTGCTTATTCTCCTCATTCGTGGGTTGTAGACTCAGGAGCAACCAACCAATTAGCGAGGAAACAAGATAGGTTCGTGGAGTATCGCCGAATTCCAGTTGGAGGCCAAAGAATTTTCATGGGAAACAAGTCTAGTGTGTTAGTGCTGGGCGTTGGCAAGCTGGACATGCGACATGGGCGCACTTTGTTTTTTCATGAAGTACTTTATGCTCCAAGAATTTGATGAAACTTGTTATTAATCACTAGCATGATGGGTCTAGGTTTTTACTTCTGTTTGAGAATAGCTTAGTGAGGATTGATTTGGGTACAATTTGTTATGGTTTTGGATGGTTTGATGACACTAGATGTTATTAATTTAAATTTTAATAATAATGCTAGTGATTCTATTTGCTTTATTACATCTTCTGTTGATGTTGATTCTGTTAAATGGCATTCGAGATTAGGTCACATTGGGCAAGAGGGGGATTTGTTAGTCAACCTGCCCATTTGTGACCATTGCCCAACAAGAAAAGCAATTAGAAAATCATTAGAAAACCATAAGGGCATTTGTTCCATTACCAGCTTATCCGTTTAGACATTTGTGGCTCAACGTAAGGGCAATTAACAATTCCTTGTACTTCGCAACAAAATAGTGTAGTGGAGAAAAGGAATCATATGTTGCTAGATATGGTTAAGTCGATGATGGCGCAGCCTTAATCTTCCAATTTTGTATTGAGGAGATGCATTATTAAATTTTGCGGCCTACATCCATAACTGTGTGCCTACCAGATTAGTACCTCCCATCCTATATGAGCAATGGACCGGCGAAAACCTAATGAGGGTAATTTTGCGGCCATGTGGCTTGGCTACTCAAACACGTAGTACTTCTCCTATGTGTGGGAAATTAAGTATTAGAGGTGAGTAATGCTTTTTTATGCGTTACAATGAGCACTCTAAGTGCTATATGTTTATTGGCCAGCAACCTGATGGAAGTGTAACTGAAATTGAGTTACGAGATGTGGATTCCTCAAGGAGGATTTCCCTAGCAGATGAGAGGTTAGTAAAGATGTAGAATTCTACAAGAAAGAGAATCCAACGAGAGGCGCACCAAATTGTCTAGTTGAAAATGGGGAAGAAATTCTCCTACCTCCTGGGGATAGTGGGAGCGACTTGCTTAATCATGGATTAGATCTAATGGATTCTCAAGATCCTCAAGATCCTCTTAGGCATAGAAGCAAACATTGAATAATCCCTCGTCGTCTGTTTGAGATTGAGGGGGAGTTTGTCATGATTGCTCCTGAAGATTAAGGAGAGCCCAAAACAGTGGGAGAAACTCCTTTATCGCCTGCTAGTAAGGAATGGATAGCTGCAATGTAAGATAAAATGGAGTTTATAAAGATAAACCTTGTCTGGGACTTGGTCGATCTTGAGCTTGGGCGCAAGATCATTGGGAACAAATGGGTTCTTAAGATTAAATGCAAAGCAGATGGTCCCATATTGAGCAATAAGACTCGTCTAGTGTTGAAGTTACTCTTGCCTTAGAACTATTTTAGATGGACGTTAAGGCAATAGGCTAGGAGCGGAGAGTTTGCAATTAAGCTCCAACGGTCTATCTATGGCCTAAAACAATCATTCAGGCAGTGGTACCTGAGATTTCATCGAGCCATTTGGGTTTACGATGATCAATGAAGGCCATTGCGTGCATATGAGACGGTCCAAAAATAGTTTCTTGATACTGTCATTCTATGTTGATGACATTAATTTTTAGGTGGTTGGAATGACTAAGAGATGTTGTCACCACAAAGTTGTGGTTTTCCTTCACCTATGGGATGAAGGAATGGGCAAAGCAAGCTATGTGCTCAGAGTTGAGATCTTAAGGGGTCCTTCTAGGAATATTCTTTCTTTAAGAATGTTTTTAGAACGATTCCAGAGACAAAGCTGCAAACTCATAGACACTTCTATAGTTAAAAGGCGAGACTTAGGCTTAACATGGAACCTAAAACTCCTAAAGAATTGGAACTGATGGCCCACGTGCCCTATTCAAGTATCGTTGGCAGCTTATAAATAGTGTTTGGTCCAATCTTGGTCATGATCATTGGCAAGCAGTCGAGAGGATATTAGGATATCTCTGATGGACTGCTAATTTCATGTTTTGCTTCCAAAGTGTGAATCTATGCCTTGTTGGGTCAAAGATATTGTTGCGCAAAAAGAAAGTGATTATAAAACACATTGCTACGAGTCGCATAGTTGTATGGCCTTTGTCTAAGCCCATTGTTAATGGGGCTTTTGAGACTTATGATAAGGTTTTAGGACTGCGTAGATGATGATAGATGTGTTTTATTTACTAATTTCATTAGTCACTTCTTTCAGATTTATGGGATATTTATGCCATTTGTGCACTTAATATTAGCTTATTATTGTTGCAATTTGGACAATTGTTTATTGAACAACACATACAGAATTTAAAGATTGATGTCAGCAGGTTAGATTGGCTCACTCACATGAGCAATCGCCTTCGGCGCTTGAGATAGCGAGCGAAGCTGAGACGGATGGGCAGTAAGATATACAGGTTGGACCTGTGATATAGTCTGATAAGTAGAATCAGACATACCCACCATGTGTCGCCTTGGTTGGAACCAAGATAAGGTCTATTAGCAAGAGACCAATTTCGGATAGTTCCCCCTATCTTGAGATTAACCTGTCTTTGTTAGCCAGATGTGAGGACTCATATAACGGCATGATGGCTTGCTATCTGAGAACTCAGGTTGGGCACTAGGTAGCGACTAGACTAAGGTCTGTACGGTGTTTGGCAGTATGATGTCGCTTTTTGGAAAAGTAACTCCACCGTAGCATGTATTCATACTACATGTGCTTGGCGATCATTTATTTTAGAGGTGAGTGAATGGATCCTTATTTCCTCATTGTGTGAGTCTAAGCAGTCATTTAGATAAGGTGACTGCATATATATTAAAGGTGCTCTTTGATTTTTGACTATGTCATGTAGTAGAGACTTTGTGTTGCTACTCTAGCTTGACTACCTAAGACCACGAAATGTCAGGGTCCCATGGAGCATGTCTGGGAAAGCAGCGAGGTTAAAATGAAGTGGCATGAGGGCGAAAAGAGGATCATTTAGTAGTACACCCTTGCAATATATTCATTGTCGACAACTCAGGTCGCTCTATTGGGATGCGGATCGGGTGTGAATATATAGTGCATGATGTTGGGGGGTCAAGCATGCTTTTTGGAAGGATTAAAGATGCTTGGTCCGATGTAACTAAATGGATTCAGGGTACATGAGACACTCTTATGGGTTGATGTCTCTATGCTGGCTCTTAAAGAGTTTCTAGTGTAGAGCTCCCACTTGCAGGTGCTCCAGCGATCGCACGGTTCATTAGCGCGTATGAGTTTGCTTCTTATTTGGGTAGATGGAAGAGAGATTGATACAATTTGTCATGCCCATGCATGGACGAGTGGGAGATGTTGGAATTTGGGCCGGTCCGGGACCAAATTGGGTCGCCCATGTGGGCATGACCCGATGACCCATATATTAGAGAGTCCTATCTTATCATGGAGATAAGATAGGAGAAGTTGAAGTAATTCTAATATCTTAGGATTAGAAGACTTCTAAAGCATCTAGGATGCTCTCTCTTTATATTTATTTTCCTGCAGGATGTTCATAAACTTTATACAACAATATACATCAGAGGTATATACAGAAAGTATAGAGTTCTGAGGAACTCTCTCTCTTCGATAGTTCTCTCTCTACCATTAAAGAGCAATCCGAGCTTTTGCACCGTGGAATTGAGGGTGATACTCGATCCTCGTAGTATCACTCCATCGCAGGAATTTGTCGCTGTTTTGGTACGTGATCGTGAGTTCGTAATCCATCCACACAAAGGTCCGGTTCGGTTAAAGTTCGCAAGGTAACCCAAACCACCCGCTTCCGCACTATGGTTATATTATTTCTAACAACAACCTTAGTGGGAAAATGCCTTCTTTGGATAAGCTGCGTAATCTTGTGAAGTTAGATGTTGGTTCTAATAATCTAGGAACAGGGGAAGCGGATGACTTGAGTTTTCTCTCCTCTTTGATCAATGCCACCGAGTTGAACGCATTGGGGCTGAACAACAACGGTTTTGGAGGCGTGTTTCCTGAAGCAATTACTAATTTCTCCATTCGTCTTAGTCTCGTATACATGGGGGGCAATAACCTATATGGGAGCATCCCAAGAGGGATCGGGAATCTGGTAAATTTGCAGGTACTTGGAACAGAGGGCAACCATTTGACAAGAAATATTCCTTCTGATTTTGGGAAGCTTCAAGACCTGCATCAATTGTTTCTCGGAGGTAATAGATTCTATGGTGACATCCCGTCCTCTTTCGGAAACTTATCCTTGTTATTAACTCTAGATCTATCCGAAAATAATCTTCAGGGAAGCATCCCGTCGAGTTTGAGCAAATGCCAGATGTTGCTGGAGCTTACGCTCGCCAAAAACTGTCTTAGTGGCACCATACCCAAAGGAGTTGTTAGTCTCTCATCATTGTTTTCTCTAGACCTATCTCATAACAACTTGACTGGTGTCATCCCCATGGAAATCGGGGTTTTAACAAATCTTGTAACACTAAATGTTTCTGAGAATATGTTGGTTGGTAATATTCCAAGTAGCCTCGGTAGTTGTGTGAAATTGGCATCTCTTAATTTGAAGGGCAACAAGTTCTGGGGAGTCCTTCCATCACTTTGAGCCAATTGAGAGGCTTGGAGGATCTAGACATTTCTATGAATGATTTCTCGGGAAAAATCCCAGACTATTTAGAGGGCTTTCATTTCTTACAAAAACTAAATATATCATTCAATGATTTTGATGGAGAAGTACCAAAACGAGGCATATTTACGATTGCGGCAGCTATTTCTATTGAGGGAAACAAGAAGCTTTGTGATGGTATACCTGATTTAAAACTACGCAATTGCCAATCCAAGGGATTGGCAAGGAAGAAATTTACTCATGTCGTGAAGTTGGTACTCCCATCGTCCTTTGGGCTTGTATGTCTACTTTTAATGATATATTTCGTGTATCTTCGTTGGTTTAAAAAGAAAACAGAGGTACGATCTTTCAGCTTTTTTGGCCACTCGTTTCCTATGTTGTCTTACCGGAGTCTATTAAAAGCGACCAATGGGTTCTCTTCAGCCAATCTAATCGGCATGGGTAGTTTTGGTTCGGTGTACAAAGGAATTCTTGATCTTGATCAAGGTGAAAAACTAGTCACTGTGAAGGTATTAAACCTTCAATCCCGGGGAGCTGCCAAGAGCTTCATTGTCGAGTGTAAGGCCTTAAGGAGCATCAGACATCGAAATCTTGTACATGTCCTCACCGCATGTTCAAGTGTTGTGTAGAGACCCGTAATAAATTCTTTTAAATTCTAAATGTTTTCACTTGAGAAATAATGGAAAGGAGATGAAATATTGATTTTATGTGATTTGAGGCCTAAGTGTTGGAATTGATTGTGGAAGGGGTGTAAGTGTAATAAGTGGAATTTTGAGTATAAATAGGAGAGTGAGGGAGTAGGAGATTATTTTCACCCCACTCCCCCACCGGCTCACTCTCTCCCTCTCACGGTCTCTCTCTCTCTCTTGCTCTCTCTTCAAATTCCACCCAAAGCCCACCAAATTAACCTCCAATCTTGCAACTCTACGCGTATTGTGGTCCGTATCCCACCGGTTGGAGCTCGGTGGAGTCGTCTTGCTCTCGGTTTCGATTCTTGGAGGGCTAGGGCTCGAATCTTCTTGGGTCTCGTGTCTCGGCTTCGAGGTAGGGATTCTACCTCTCAATACATGTATTAGACGTGCTTCTATCCTTGAATTCATGCTTGTAGTTGTTGTTGTTGTTGATGGCATTGAAACCCAGAAAATCTGCTGTTTTTCTGCTCGAAACCACTCCGTATCGATACGGGGTTCTTGCCGTATCGATACCCCATTAACACAGAATGGACTTTGCTGATAAGCATCCTGTATCGATACAGCCATTTTGGCCGTATCGATACCAGTTGCTTATGGGCAGTTTTCATTGCTTTGTTCCAAACTTCATCATTTTGAACCCCGTTCACTTCTAACTTGTTCTAAACACTTCCAAATCACCTTATAACATGATTAATCGTATCCGTTGAGTTCGAGAGATATCTATGCTCCTTTTGTTCTTGTTCGGTGAACCTTGCTCAAGTTCCTCATGTTACTATAGAAACGGGAAGACACGATATGAGAATTTGTGATACGTGAAATCTTGTTGACACAACGCGCGAACACTCAGGGCCCATCGACGGGTGGGTGCCTGGCAGGGGATATCAGGGTCCCATAAATAGCCTGGCAGGAGCTAATGCTCATATAGATTATTCAAGACCCAACCTACACGGTGGGTGCTTGGCAGGGGATATCGGGGTCCCATGAACAGCCCGGCAGGAGCTTTGGCTCACGACACATAGTGCGATACGGTTTGGACACGTGGGATATGAAAATGGTTTAAAGTTGAGATGTATATTTAAACTCATGGCTCGTTTGTCGGATTGTTGAACCTTATCGATTGCCTATTGCTTGAGCTACCAATGGACGTGTCGTATCCTCATTCTCGCATTTCTATTGCATATATCGTTTGTGTAGAATTTCTACTGGGCTAGTGTAGCTCAAGCCTTATTTCTTTTCAGGTACTAATTCTGTCATGACTGGAGTGCTTGGATTGTGGACACGATATTTTGAAAGCTAACACAGTAGAGTTACTTAGGCATCTTTGTAAATTTCTTTTGAAGATGTATTTGTAACTAAATTAATGGTTTATTTGATGATGCGACGTCTGTAAACTCTGAAACCTCCGGGTTATTGACGTAAGATCGGATTTGGGGCCGTTGTGCCAAAGATGTCATATTTTGAACTTGTGGACTTGAAGTATGGTTATGGGAAATTAATGATCTTTTGGGTATCGTATGGACCGTTGAGAGGTATTTTCTTACGTAATTCCTTTATAATTTATGTTGAAAATCGAGGACGTGACAACTTGGTATCAGAGCATAGGTTTAGAACACCTAGTGACCGTGGGGAGGCGTTTCGCCTCATGGGTTCAAAATGTCGCGCCCTCTGACATAATTTGTGCATGCTTGTGTGACTAACACTTATGTGACTACGTGGCATTGCATCTTCGTTATCATAGGGTGATGTGGAGTTGCTTAATCGTGTTGGAGTGTTAGGGCTTTGATCCCTTAGCTGTACAGTTGTGGTTAATAGTCTTTCTTTCTTATATCCTTGTAGTAAGATGCCTCCGAAGACGCGCGGTAAGCGGAGCGGGGTTGGAAACCGGGGTGGTCGAGGCCGTGGCCGTGGCCGTGGGATACCTCCTGAGGATGAGGTTAGTCAGCATGGGGAGAACCCTGGTGGGAATCCGGGGGCTGGGGCCGGTCGAGGTGCAGGTGTGCCTCTGAATCAGAATCAATTCGCTAGGGATCTTGTCGCAGCACTTACGGCTGCAAACCTTCTGAACCAAGCTCCGAGAGAGAATGCCGAGGATCGAGCCATGGTGGCAATGCGAGAGTTTAGTCGTAGGAATCCTCCGGTGTTCGATGGGATTAGTACCGACCCTTTGGTAGCTGATCATTGGTTGACTCAGATTCGCAAGCTCTTTCGAGCTCTAAATATTACCGAGGACAACATTCGAGTGGGTATCGTGGCCGTCCAGCTAGTTGGTGAGGCCGGCGAGTGGTGGGAATCTGTTCTAGAGATTAGGAAGGATGCTAGGAGGGCGGCAAGGACCGCAGCTCAAGTGAACGAACCGGATGTGGAGGATTTAACATGGGCTGAGTTTGAAGCGCTCTTTGAGGAGCAGTACTTTCCTGAGACCTCTCGTGATACCTTGAGGGAGCAATTTGAGAAATTGGAGCAAGGTAATATGACCATTTCGGAGTATGTGCAGAAGTTTCAAACATTGTCTCGTTTTGCTCCGGAGTTGGTGGCAACGGAGGAAAGGAGGTGCCGACGGTTTGAGAGGGGTTTGCATAGCACTGTGAAGAGGTTGGTAGCAGTCCAACGTAGGACCAAGTTTTCTGAGGTTATAGAGTGCGCTAGAAGCATCGAGATACCGAAGGAGGCGCAACGAAATAGGGGAGTTTGGGAACCGAGGCAAACAAATGTGGGCGTAAGTTCATCGTCGGGGAGTTTTGGGAGTCAAGGGCGGAAAAGGCCGAGGGAACCATCTCAGACACCGCAGGGTAACCCATCGGGCTTTAGGCCACCATCTTCAGGGACTCGGGGAGCGTTAACTAGGCCTCCACCTGTATGCTATAAGTGCAATCAACCGGGACACGTGCGTGCTCAATGTCCACATCTTGAGAAGGCTTGCTATACTTGTGGGAAGATGGATCATCTTGCGAGGAATTGTCTTCAGGGTTCGGGAGTGCGTAGTGAATCGGGATCCGTGCAGCAGTCAGGAACGGGGCGCAGTGTGGGCCAACAGTTTCGGGGTACTCAGAGGCAGCAGCAGCCTCACTTTCGCCAGACTACGTCGGCTCAGAGTTCCGGGGTTGATAAAGGGGCGAGTTCTTCCGCGCCTGCTCAGAGTATGGGTCAGGGTACCCAGGGGCGAGTCTACAACATCACTACTGCCATTCCAACCACCACTTCTCAGGCTCCAGAGACTCCTGTTGTGAGGGGTACATTCCTTTTATTCAACTCCTTTGCTAGAGTTCTCTTTGATTCTGGAGCATCACATTCATTCATTGCTGCATCATTTGTGTGTACTTTGGAATTGGAAATGGAGAGTCTTAGTCCTCCCTTGTTCGTTGAAACACCTCTAGGGGGTAGGACACCGCTTGATCGTATCTGTCGGGATTGTGAGTTGATTATCCGTGACCGTCGTTTTGTATTCGATTTCATAGTTCTGGGGATGTCAGGGTTTGATTTGATTTTAGGAATGGATTGGCTGTCCACCTTTCACGCTACCATCGACTGCTTTAAGCGTAGGGTTCGTATTTGTCCTCCTGAGGGTCCTTGTTTCGAATTCTTTGGGGAGCGTCGAGAACCGTTGGAGCCGTATCTGTGTGGGCCTCGAGAGCACGATTCTATTTATTCCTTGTTGGCTAGCTTGACGTTAGATGAGGATGTCACCTTGCGTGGGGAATTACCCTTAGTGGTTCGTGACTTTCCGGATGTATTCCCAGAAGAGTTACCCGGTTTGCCTCCTGAGAGAGAGGTAGAGTTCACCATTGAGTTACTTCCCGGTACCGCACCTATTTCCGTACCACCGTATCGTTTTGCCCCCGCCGAATTGAGAGAGTTGAAAACTCAGCTGCAAGAATTGGAGAGCTTAGGGTTTATTCGTCCGAGTACGTCGCCATGGGGAGCACCGGCACTTTTCGCACAGAAGAAGGATGGTTCACTCCGCCTATGTATCGATTATCGTAAACTAAACCGAGTCACTATTAAGAACAAGTATCCTATGCCTAGAATCGATGATTTGTTTGATCAACTTCGAGGTGCCACTTGTTTCTCCAAAATCGATTTGAGGTCCGGTTATCACCAGTTGAGAGTTCGAAGGGAAGACATTCCAAAAACCGCATTTCGTACTCGTTATGGCCATTACGAATTCGTTGTTATGCCTTTTGGGTTGACGAACGCTCCAGCTACTTTCATGGACTTAATGAATCGAATCTTTCGTGCGTATCTTGATCGTTTTGTGGTCGTGTTCGTTGACGATATCCTTATCTATTCACCAACGGAGGAGGAACATCAATCCCACCTTGCCATTGTTCTAGAACTCTTGAGAGAACACCAATTGTATGCCAAGCTTAGTAAGTGCGAGTTTTGGATGTCTGAGGTTAAATTCTTGGGTCATGTGGTTTCGAAGGGTGGCGTGTCCGTTGATCCGGGAAAGATAGAGTCTATCATGAATTGGCAGCGACCGAAGAACGTGTTTGAGATTCGAAGCTTTCTGGGGTTGGCCGGTTACTACCGCCCGTTTCGTTCTTGATTTCTCTCGTTTGGCGGCACCGATGACTCGATTAACGCGTAAGGGGACTCGTTTCGTATGGAGCGACTCATGTGAGACGGCTTTTGAAGAAATAAAGAAGAGGTTGACTACCGCACCGGTCTTGATCGTGCCCGAACGTGGAGTTGGCTACTCCGTGTATTGTGATGCGTCTAAAGAAGGGTTAGGATGCGTTTTGATGCAAAGGGGACGAGTAGTAGCGTATGGATCGCGGCAATTGAAAACTCACGAACGAAATTACCCGACACACGACTTGGAGCTTGCGGCCGTCGTTTTCGCTTTAAAGAGTTGGCGCCACTATTTGTACGGTGAGAAATTCGAAGTCTTTTCTGACCATAAGAGCTTGAAATACTTGTTTTCCCAAAAGGAACTCAACCTTCGTCAACGTCGTTGGATGGAGCATTTGGAGGATTACGACTTTGAGTTACAATACCACCCGGGAAAAGCGAACGTTGTAGCGGATGCATTAAGTAGAAAACCAACACACCTTGCGAGTCTAGCTATTTATGAGTGGAAGATGGTGAACGATTTGGGCTTCTGTGCTTCGCATTTCGAGGAGGTTCGGGAAGGGGTAACGTTATGTAATTTGACGGTGCAATCGACCTTAACGACCCGAGTGATTGAGGCTCAACAACACGATGAAGAAGCGGAGGAATTTCGTGCTAGATTCCTTAGTGGAAATGCTCAAGAGGGGTGGATGATACACGCCGATAGAAGCCTACGTTATCAAGGAAAGTTGTTCGTACCCGTTTCGTGTCGGGAGGAAATCTTGCGAGAATTCCATCATTCTCCTTTAGCCGTTCATCCGGGAGGGACGAAAATGTACCATGATCTACGTAGACAATTTTGGTGGTCCGGAATGAAAAGGGACGTTGTGAATTTTGTGTCCAAGTGTCTTACGTGCCAACAAGTGAAAGCCGAACATCAACGACCCGCGGGGGAGTTACAACCGTTGCCTGTGGCCGAGTGGAAGTGGGAGAACGTGACCATGGATTTCGTTACGGGTTTACCGAGGTCGCAAAAGGGACATGACGCTATTTGGGTGATCGTGGATCGTTTGACCAAAACCGCTCACTTCTTGCCTATTCGTGTTACCGATTCCGTAGAAACCTTGAGTCGTTTATACATTCGGGAGATTGTTCGACTTCACGGGATTCCCGTATCCATCGTATCCGATCGTGATCCGAGGTTCACTGCACGTTTTTGGCAAAGTTTGCAAGCCGCTTTAGGCACCAACCTTTTGTTCAGCACCGCTTATCATCCTCAAACCGATGGACAATCCGAGAGAACGATCCAGATTCTAGAAGATATGCTTCGGGCTTGCGTGATGGATTTCCGGGGTAGTTGGGAAGATCATTTACCATTGGTAGAATTCGCGTACAACAATAGCTATCAGTCGAGTATCGAAATGGCACCGTATGAGGCTTTATATGGAAGACCGTGTCGATCGCCGGTATGTTGGACCGAGTTGGGAGAAGCTACGCTAGTGGGGCCGGAAATGATCACAGAGACCTCCGAGAGTATGAAAGTTATTCGCCAACGTCTCAAAGAAGCTCAAAATAGAACGACCGAACAAGTCAAGGTGATTCGCCAAAGATTATTGACCGCGCAAAGTAGGCAAAAGAGTTATGCCGATCGTCGTCGTCGCCCGTTGTCTTTTGAAGAAGGGGACCACGTATTCCTTAAGGTATCGCCTCGTAGGGGGTTATCACGTTTTGGGAAGAAAGGGAAGCTATCGCCGCGTTATATCGGGCCGTTTGACATCATTGAGAAAATTGGGGAGGTTGCGTACCGTTTGGCCTTGCCACCGAAACTATCGGGTATCCACGATGTGTTTCATGTATCTATGTTAAGAAAGTATGAACCGGATCCGTCGCACGTGCTAGAATGGCCCGAACTTGAATTGGAAGCCGATGCATCTTATGGGGAAGAACCGATTCGTATCCTAGATTCGCGTGATCAAGTTTTAAGGGGTAAGACGATACCGTTAGTCCGAGTCTTGTGGAGAAGCCAGGATAGCGAAGAGTCAACGTGGGAAAGAGAGGACGAGGTTAGGGAGAAATATCCACACCTATTTCCGGAGTAAGATAATGTGAGTGTTCGAACTTTTGAGTACTTTGATGATTGATTTGTTGCATTATAATGAAAGTTGTGGTTGTTGCATACATGATGCATTAGTGGTTAGTTTTGGCATGGTAATTTCGAGGACGAAATTTCTTTAAGGAGGATAGAATGTAGAGACCCGTAATAAATTCTTTTAAATTCTAAATGTTTTCACTTGAGAAATAATGGAAAGGAGATGAAATATTGATTTTATGTGATTTGAGGCCTAAGTGTTGGAATTGATTGTGGAAGGGGTGTAAGTGTAATAAGTGGAATTTTGAGTATAAATAGGAGAGTGAGGGAGTAGGAGATTATTTTCACCCCACTCCCCCACCGGCTCACTCTCTCCCTCTCACGGTCTCTCTCTCTCTTGCTCTCTCTTCAAATTCCACCCAAAGCCCACCAAATTAACCTCCAATCTTGCAACTCTACGCGTATTGTGGTCCGTATCCCACCGGTTGGAGCTCGGTGGAGTCGTCTTGCTCTCGGTTTCGATTCTTGGAGGGCTAGGGCTCGAATCTTCTTGGGTCTCGTGTCTCGGCTTCGAGGTAGGGATTCTACCTCTCAATACATGTATTAGACGTGCTTCTATCCTTGAATTCATGCTTGTAGTTGTTGTTGTTGTTGATGGCATTGAAACCCAGAAAATCTGCTGTTTTCTGCTCGAAACCACTCCGTATCGATACGGGGTTCTTGCCGTATCGATACATCATTAACACAGAATGGACTTTGCTGATAAGCATCCTGTATCGATACAGCCATTTTGGCCGTATCGATACCAGTTGCTTATGGGCAGTTTTCACTGCTTTGTTCCAAACTTCATCGTTTTGACCCCCGTTCACTTCTAACTTGTTCTAAACACTTCCAAATCACCTTATAACATGATTAATCGTATCCGTTGAGTTCGAGAGATATCTATGCTCCTTTTGTTCTTGTTCGGTGAACCTTGCTCAAGTTCCTCATGTTACTATAGAAACGGGAAGACACGATATGAGAATTTGTGATACGTGAAATCTTGTTGACACAACGCGCGAACACTCAGGGCCCATCGACGGGTGGGTGCCTGGCAGGGGATATCAGGGTCCCATAAATAGCCTGGCAGGAGCTAATGCTCATATAGATTATTCAAGACCCAACCTACACGGTGGGTGCTTGGCAGGGGATATCGGGGTCCCATGAACAGCCCGGCAGGAGCTTTGGCTCACGACACATAGTGCGATACGGTTTGGACACGTGGGATATGAAAATGGTTTAAAGTTGAGATGTATATTTAAACTCATGGCTCGTTTGTCGGATTGTTGAACCTTATCGATTGCCTATTGCTTGAGCTACCAATGGACGTGTCGTATCCTCATTCTCGCATTTCTATTGCATATATCGTTTGTGTAGAATTTCTACTGGGCTAGTGTAGCTCAAGCCTTATTTCTTTTCAGGTACTAACTCTGGACATTAGCGATCATGACTGGAGTGCTTGGATTGTGGACACGATATTTTGAAAGCTAACACAGTAGAGTTACTTAGGCATCTTTGTAAATTTCTTTTGAAGATGTATTTGTAACTAAATTAATGGTTTATTTGATGATGCGACGTCTGTAAACTCTGAAACCTCCGGGTTATTGACGTAAGATCGGATTTGGGGCCGTTGTGCCAAAGATGTCATATTTTGAACTTGTGGACTTGAAGTATGGTTATGGGAAATTAATGATCTTTTGGGTATCGTATGGACCGTTGAGAGGTATTTTCTTACGTAATTCCTTTATAATTTATGTTGAAAATCGAGGACGTGACATGTTGACTATAAAGGTGACAAGTTCAAGGCTCTGGTTTACGATTTCATGGTCAATGGGAGCCTAGAGGAGTGGTTGCATCCAAATGAGAAAGAAGATGATGCACACAATAAGTCGCAGTGTTTAAACCTTCTAAAGAGGTTAAATATTGTGTTTGATGTTGCTTCTGCACTTTTTTATCTTCACCACCATTGCTCAGAACCAATAGTTCACTGTGACTTGAAACCGAGCAACGTTCTTCTTGACGATGAAATGGTTGGACATGTAGGTGATTTTGGGTTAGCAAGATTCCTTGTAGATGCGACATGTATTGCTTCTGCAAATCAATCAAGTTCTATTGGCTTACGTGGGTCATTCGGTTATGCAGCTCCAGGTAAATGTATCCCTTAGACTCATTTCGTGTTTCTGTTCTCCTTCACTTCCTTCGGTTTTAGATTTAATTCACTTCTCCTTTGAGTCTGGTAACCCCTACACAGAAGTAAAGCTGTTGGTTCTTATGTTTTACTCCCCACTACATCATCTTGCTTTCAAAAGTATTAAAGTTGAGTTAAGCAGAGAGTGTCTAGATTGTTTCTTGAAATGGAGATGGAGTAAGTTTCTTTCTTTGTTATAGCCAAGACACACTAGCCTAAAAAATAAATAACCAACAATTGTATCTTCTTAACTTCACTACTTTCTTGATTACAGGTTGTACCCACGTTTTTTTATTTTAGAGTAGAGCAAGTATATATTCCTAGTTCATTTTACATGAATTAACTGGCATTCAAAGAACACTATCTCCTCAGGTTTCTGTTAGTATCTTTCCTTTTCTAGAAAGTAGAGACTTTTTAATTTCTTAATTTATTACGTGAGTACCACAAACCTACAACAAATATAAGGATAATTTATAAGTTTATGGTTAGGTAATGGCTACTAAGAAAATTTAGCTCTCTTTGTTTTGATGCTCTGGTAATTATGGGTTCTTTCTTGTATGCTTGGGTATGACACTTGGTTTTGTTGTTCGTTATGTTCGGGCTTTTTAATGAAACTAGTAAACTTGCACGTGCGTTGCACGTGAAGCAATCAAAAAAAACTTTTAGTTTGATGAGATTCGAATTCTGAAACTTTTTCTTCAGGTGAATGTGATCAAAATGGTCTCAAATACCATTAGAAACTACCTAATAATTATAGTGTCAAACAGAACTAAATATCTAATCTTTAGTGCATTTTCATAGCTCAAGAAATGACTTCAAACATCCATTTGCTCCAAATATATTGATTTTTCCAGCAAACCTATTTGCTTAATCTCAATAGGTAGATAGTTTTGGCATCAAAAATAGTCTTTAGAGGTCCCCCTACACTTGTGATACCGCTACACTTGCGATACCGGTGCTATTCCAAATTCACACCCGTATTTGCTGTTTGCCGGTACGTACCGTTTTACATTCGTTTTTTTGCCCGCTACAGTCACCACATGTGCTTTGGCGCCAAAAATGGCTACAACAAACTCACGACCGCTACACTTGATTCCCATAACGTTTCATTCGATCCAGCCACTACTGCTACCGCTATTTAAAACTATGATTTGGCATAAATATACATGCATACACGTTCTACATGAAAAATAGAAAAGATAAGAACTTCATTGACGAAAGATAAACAGTTCTACATGGAGCTTACTTCCATAACATAATTAGTTAATGGATACACCTTATCACTATAAATAAGTACACAGTGAAAATATTACAACGCGTGCAAAGCCTATAGAAAATTCGAACCTCTTTAGACCGATGAGGTAAGTTGCCACCTACAAGGGTTCCTAGCTAGCCCACCACATCAAGACTAAGCATTTGGCAATACGCAAGAGTATGATTCACAAGATCTGCGAATGAAACACCAACCAAGTTATGACCCACTTGTAATTAGCCACGCTGTAAAAAGAAAACCAAAAAAAAACTTGTAATAAGCAATGTAATGGATGTATTAATCTAAACCATAAAAACTACAAATTCTAGTAGAGAGAATAGCTTATTTCTTTTTGTTAATTCATTAAGTTGAATTGCACCTTTTCGAAGATCATAACTTGTATTAATACCCAAAGCTTGACTCTAGAGCAGAAATAGAAGCTAAACTGGTTGGCAATGGTATAGGAGGAGTTGATTGTGATCCATTCTTCTATCACGTTTGTTCCTGTGGTGAAGACCAAGCAAGTTGTACGTATCTTCCTATTTGAAAGAGATCTCCACTAAATCATCTTAGTGCCAGATTGGATCCATTCTTCTAACATGTTTCTCCCTGTGGTGAAGACCAAGGAAGTTGTACCTTCCTATTTGAAAGAGATCTCCATGAAATCATTTTAGTTCCGGATAAAACTAAGATCGGTAGATTGGATAACCTGCGGGATGTGACGGTTTGTTCACATGGAAGCTAAATGCCCTCTCCAAATTATCAATAACTCACTCTTCTAACCTTTAAGAGCATGCTTTTGATGAAGATCTCAAGAAACCAACAATTCCCTATCAAGAATCTTTAGTGACTAAAACCGGTATTCTTTGAATTGAACAAGATACCCTCCAATAATGTCCATGTTGCCTTTTTAACTATAACCATTGTTCATATATTGCCATCAAGAAATATATATGTTCAAAAGCTAAAGAAATCCACATATAATCACTTAACATTACTAAGTTGACAATAGGACAAAATACACTTAGGGAACAGGTTAAACTAGAAAGCTAGACTCTAATCCCAGCCAAGTTAAAAGGGAAATTTTGACTTCTCTTTTTCAATTTTCTTTCCTTGGTCTTTTTTCTTTTTTTCTTTTTTTTTCCCTTTGGTAACCAGCACAATCAAATATAAAAACCTAAGATAAGACGATGACAAGCAAAAGGGATGACATAAAATACAAATAAACAAAACCCAATAGCAAATAAATGTAAAAGAGTAAGGTAAAAGAGAAGGCAAAGGGCAAACCCAGTGCATGAGGATTCCGACATTGCGAGGTCTGGGGAAAGGTTGATGTATGCAGCCTTACCCCTGCAAGCAGAGAGGCTATTTCCATAACTCGAATCCGTGACCTCCAAGTCACAATGAAGCAACTTTACCGTTGCGCCAGACCCAAGTAACGACAAAAGAGAACAAAAATAAAAGACAAAGTGTAGATAAAAGAAATGCTCATAGCCCTCATCTAAGAAAGTGGATAATGGAGCTTATCTCTTCTGATTTCGAACAAGTAAAGCTCATCAATGCCACTGAAAAATGACCAACACTCCAAAGAACCAAGCTAGACTGCATCAAAACAAAAATCAAGAGAACTTTACAGGAAAATCAATAAACAACTGTTATTGTCAAGATCAGATGACCATATCCTTTGTAATATAACTATTTGGGCCAAATGAAGCATTTCAAACCACCAAAATATGGAAGCTTTGAGAAAATAATCGCTAATACTTGCAAGTATTTGAACAAGAGGTTCCATTGGCAATTTCGGAAGGATTCTTAGGGCTTGCGTTATTTTTTATCCTCAATATGCCCAGATTATCCTAATTGACTACTGTAGCAAATGTGAATAGAACTTTCTCTTATCAGTTATAACTCATACTATAGGTACAAATAAAGGTTCTGAGAACCACTTTCCAGATTTTCAATTCCCATGTGATACTTTATTGAGCAATTAGTTGGACAAACCATTAACGTAGTGTTCTAGACCCATGAACTGAGGTAGCATAGTTGCGTGGATGGAGTAAATTGTTAGACCATATATAAAAGAAAAATCTTTAGCCCTTTGAGGGTTTAGAAGATTTCTAATTCTAGAATAGGAGAAAATGTATATAGTTACCATCAGAAAAGAAGGCAAATGGAAAACTCAATTTGCTATTACTAATTTTAATTTCTAAGCATATCTTCAACGGTGTGCTTTCTTAATTAAAATATGAAAAGAAAGAACCATGGAATTATGGGTTTGGGAAGACTCGATTCCTAAAGTCCAATACAAAGGTGAAACCCTTATGTATATGTAGTTGAGTAAATGTTTTTCAGAGTAATACAACCCATAAGGGCGCAAATTGCATAGCTGAACTATACGTTCAACCGTAGTGAAGCATACAAAGAGAAAATGACAACAATAAGCATAGTTGTGAGTGTCATGTTACCATAAAACTCTTCTGGTGATGAAGTCTCCCAACATCCTCAAACCTTTTTCTCTCAATATACTCACACCTATGAGAACCTTTATAAAGTTGTATACAAACTTAGATGGGTAATTACACAAGAACACAACGGAAAAAAGCCCCACAATCTGAGGAAAAAGAAATTGAAATGTACCCGAAGACCATAAAGCTCTGGTATTGAAGTTTTGGAATTCAATGAGAGGAATGATGGATAATTTGGTCTCAAATCCTCATTCAAGTAATTAATGGTAGTTTTGGGTTAGTTTATCACTGTTTTATTTTTCATATTTTATTCCCTTTTGCTCGAATTAGCCATATGCATGAAACTTTAAGTTCCTGGACACTCTTCTTAACATCTCATCTTGTAGAAATCTAAGAAACCAAAACAAATAAGCAGCTTACCATACCCACTAATTTAGGTAGGGTTTTTTTTTTTATCCGCATTTAGATAGTTTCCAAACGTAAAATATTTACGGGTTTTTGAAAATGATCATTTCCACCACAGAAAGCTGTTAAGAATTCACCACCCATAGAGCATTTCACTTGAATGCCAGCCGAAGGTAAGCCAAAATTCACCTTGATTTTATTGTAGCATCCCAACTTTCCCTGTTTATGGAGTGGTAACATTTATCACCGGCGGTTGTTTCACCCACAAATGTGCAGATTACAAGAGAAGATAATATGCAGATTGCAAGAGAAGATATTTGCTTTGAAATTGTCACTAAACCATCTATATGCCAGAAGGACTCGAAGGCACATTTTTTCAAACAGTTTGTGTGAGTAAGTATGGGCTACGGAGTTGTCAAAATTGGTGGTCGGTGTCTTTGGAGGGGGGAAGGGGGAAAGTGTTTGCGGAAGGCAAGGAGGAAAATTAAATAGATGCCTTACCTTTCAGTTGGAATGCACTTGAGTTGAGTCCGGTTTCTGTAGGTGGAGCCTTGGACGTCGTCTGGCGGAGTTAAGCGGTTGAGGAGATCGGGCTGACGGGGATGGTGTAATGCTTTTTGCGGAGGCCAGAGGAGGGTGCTGTTTTGAAGTGTTGCAGTGTGTCGATCGGGAAGGGGTGTGGGGTTTGTATCGTTTACGTTGGTGTGATTCATTCTGTCGGTTGGGAAGGGGCATGCGGTGGGGCAGTGATTTATTGGAAGGGCAAGGGGCATTTTTGGAAACAAAAAAGTAGGGAACATCTTCGTACATTTAAAAGAAGTAGTATAGATATACATTTACCCAAAAAATTAATAGTGAACCAATCAGGCGTGATTCAAATTAGGCATTTTAGATGGCACAGGCAGAACCAAATGTTGTTATTCGTGATCTAGCAAGAAGCAAAGAAGTCGACACAACTCTTTGTAGTCTTATTCGAGACATAAAATTAGGAGTATCCATCTAAGAATTGTCTGCTGAAGTTTCTTTACTATTCCTTGAGAGGCTGCTTATCAAGCAGATTTGCAATATTCTTATCTTTATGATGGATGGATTGTAGAGTATGGCATGGGAAATGAAGTATCAACGTCAGGTGATATGTACAGTTTCGGTATTCTCTTATTGGAGATGTTCACAGGGAAGAGACCGACATATGCCATGTTCGAGGGTAGTCTGATTCTCCACAACTTTGTTGAGATGGCTATGGCTGAACAAGTAGCAAATATTGCTGATCCAACATTGTTTCAACAAGTAGTAATGAGAGAGGCAAGCTCAAGCATCAACAGCTCTCAGAATCAAAGCCCAGCTAGCATTCACGAAGTTCAGGAGTGTTTGACTTCAATTCTTAAAGTGGGAATAGCTTGTTCAGAAGAACTACCAAGAGATCGACCGGATATCAAAGAAATCGTTACTCAGTTGCATGTCATCAAGAACACTCTTCTCGGAGTTGGAGTACACAGAGGAATGAGAGCTAGTATTGCAGCTTGATCATGTGCAAGTATGACCCATTTTACATTCCAATAACTACTGGAGGAAAAAACCAGCATTTGGCACTAAAACCACCACAATTCTGCACTCGGCCGGTCAAAAATCGGTTTGTTCAGTTGTTGCTGACTTACATAAGTGTTTTAGTTCTATTCAACTTCACCCAGGTTTCTAAGAACCATGATGTTTTCATTTGCGCCTCTTTAAGCCAATTCAAATAGTTCTCACCTGGTCTACAACTATGAACAAAACGTCGGATTTCCATTTCTAATTTGAACTTGAGAATCAATAAATTCACCTAGAACCTCAGTTAACTTAGTATTTTTCTGAACAATAGTGAAGAGACAACAAAGTAGGAACTTTAATGCCACATTCCAATTCAGGATAAACAAATCTCATTTTTCGTGACTTGAATGAGGCAAGTTCTTGAATAACCTCTGCATCTATCAAAAGGAGGATGTGGTTGTGTTTTCTTCCTCCTTTCTTTTACTAAAAATTGGTGTATACGATAGCATTTTTCTACATATATTCAATTATGTGCACAAACCAACCCAATTTTCAAGTTGCTGCATCTTCGATCAAAGTTAAACATTCCGTAAGTGATTATCTTCTCCCATCAAACTTCTTCAATAACTAATTTTCCTTCTTCCCTCGTAGGTGCTTAAGGTTTGGTGGGTCTTGAAGGTATCTGTCGAGAATACAACTTTGTGATGCTGCATATTGCTTTGGATACACATTACGCTTTCTAGTTTGTTGTTCAATTTCTGCATTTTTTCCCCCCAAGTTTATGTTCCTCTCATGTTTTTAGTTTGTTTCAAGCATGAGAATTTTCTCATTTAAATGTACTTTAAGACTTACATGCATGTTAAGTGGGACTTCAATAGCATCTGAGCAAAAAGTAATTGTTTCTTGTCACAAATTTCTAGTATGTATGTGCTGTGCAAGGTTGTCTCCATTTGAACCAAATTACTTTCTTTGCTTTGAATTTGCTTTTTTTTTTGAACGGCGAAGAAGAATTTTATTAAAAAGAAGAGAAGGAAGAGTACAAAAAAGAGAAATCCTTGTTGGCAAGGAGCCAACGAAGAAAATATCCAATGGGCCTAGCCCAGAACACCTAAAAGGTCTATACAGGTAAAAATATAACAAAAGGCCCACAAAAATCCTGTAACCCAAATACAACTATGAAGCCCAAAACGAGACCCAATTCAAACCCAACATAGGCCAGCCGACATGTTGAATTTGCTACCGACACATAAGCCACATGACTAAGAATACGTAAACCCCAGATAGATATTGAGGAATTGCAACAATATTTAAATATTCTAATGCCCCACTTGGTTACAAGCCTAGCTACATTGCTCTAAAAATTACAATGTAGGAAACAATACAAATATTTTACCAATGTTGTTCGAGAATGCAATAAATATCTTCTCTCAAGCATATGTATGCGAATGACTAGCAATAGGTTTAAATTAACATACCCGAAATGTGTTTCTCCTTGTAATTATCTTATTGCTCTTCCCTCCAGTCCCTCAATATTTTGCGTGTTAATGCTAGAGTGGGAATTGCCCAAATGCTAATTCTATTCATATTCAAGTGCTGATTTTTTAAGGGGAAAAAAAAATCCATCTAAATACTCTTATGTCTCCTCCACCAAACTAGCTATGATCAGACTAACTTGCGATCGATCACCTTTGACCTCTTCCTGTTCAACATCATACGAATTATTAAGGTATGAGGATGTACATAGAAGAGAATCGCAAAAGGAGATAACAGAAGATGATAAAAAAAAAATAGGTACAAAAGATGATCGGGCTTCAAAAATCCATTCACGCGCGCCAATTGCCTATCCCTTTTTATGTACTAGAATAGAAGAACAAATAAATTACACGATGATCGCTATCTACTTAATTCCTTTAGTTCCTTGATTAGATTGAAAAAAGAAATAAGAAAGAAAGAAAATGTAAGTCTGATTTACAAAAAAGAAAAACATGTCATTGATTGAGAGTGGAGAAGCTTTCTTACTTTTTCTTGCTTGATAATAAAATTGATATTGTAAATTGTGTCTAGATTTCAAAAGTGCTTTTGTATAACCACGGTGCAAACTAAGACTTTAGATACTACTAGTAGTAAATCTCAAAGCATTTAGGCCAAGCTCGCAAGTCTTTTTTTTTTATAGGCAACAAAATTTTATTAAGAAATTCGACAAAGGGTAAATCGAGAAAAGACCAAATACAGACCACGGAGGATGAGGTACTGTAAAGGTCTACAGAAAAGAGAAAAGAAAACAAAATTACATTCAATGGAAATTGAATGAGTCACATCCAGTCAAAACAAGCAGCTCCGGACTGAACTCAGTCAGAAAAGAGAAAAGAAAACAAAATTACCTGCCCATCCGTATGTTGGTGTACTCTCCCAAGCTTCTTTGGCAATTTACATACATTTTGGACTAGTGAGCCAAACATCCATGCATGAATTTAAAAGGCTTTGGTCCCCAATTCCAGTTGTTATCAGAGATCATGATAGGAGCATGATCTGCAATTGGTCTTGGTAGTCCCCATAACACCAAATTAAATTTTTCATCACCTCCACCGAAATCAGGATTCTATCAATCCTGCTATGGATAGCATTGTTCTGAAAACTGGTCCAAGAAAATTGCCTTCCCATCATTGGTAAGTCCTTCAATTCTGATTGATTGATAAAATCTTTGAAACCACTCATGCTTCTCTCAACTCTTGTACACCCTGTTCTTTCACACATTGCCTTAACCTCATTAAAATCTCCTCCAACTCACCATGGAACTCAAGAAGTAGACTTTAGCTGAAGTAATACATTCCACAATTCTTCTATACGTGTTGTTTCATTAGGAGCATACACATTTACAATGACACAATCCAAGCCAAACAAAATACCAGCTACCATAACAAAATGTCTATGGATAGTGACTTCTCTTGGTTTGAAATTTGCTGGATTCCATACAGTTAAAATACCCCCGGAAAGACCAATAGCCCCAGATTCAGCATATTCAAGTGTTAGAGTCACTGGATGTTATTCGTCGTTACCTGAATTTATGGTCTTGAATTTTGTCCAAGTACGCGTAAATTGACCGGATGAACATTCAGTTTTTACGTA
This sequence comes from Rhododendron griersonianum, assembly GCA_018127125.1. Classification (NCBI taxonomy): domain Eukaryota; kingdom Viridiplantae; phylum Streptophyta; class Magnoliopsida; order Ericales; family Ericaceae; genus Rhododendron; species Rhododendron griersonianum. The sequence goes on along the minus strand of CM030792.1, from coordinate 11,513,165 downwards.
CAAAAAAAAAGAGAGACTAAGACAGTGAGAAGGCTAATTAAAAGGTTTTCACTCTCCCCTCTGGATTATGGGGGAGGAAAATGACACAAGGGGTGGGTGTGTGTCACGACCTAGATTTTCAACATAATTAAATAAAGCTTTTTCAATAAAAGATTTTCGGATAACGTACTTAATAGCCCCAAACAGTTCCCTCCTGTTAAACTTTACAAAACAAGTCCCAATTTCAAAAGAATATACAATTTTGGCACTCCGGCCCCAAAGAGATTACAAATGTTTGTACGGACAAACCATGAAGTTACAAACTCATCTTTATCAAAAGAATGTCTATTACATAAGATGACTATGTATCTAAATCAGAGTTAGCTTCCAAAAGCCCTTTTCACTTCAAAGCACGCAATTTATGCAAATCACTATCCAGCATCTAAACCTGAAAAGAAAGATTAGGTTGAGCTATGCGAGCCCAGTAGGAAAATCTTTACTAAATTTATGTGCAAACAAGATGATATGTGCATAAGGAAGATGACAAGGGTGTACGGTTCAATCAAGGGTAACCATCTACAAAAGAGTGTGGCAATGCTTAGTGTAAGCGCTCTAGGATGTACCACTATCACAAACATACGCCAAGTCCAAGGGACACAACCCCTCTAACAATCCCGATTCAACTCACTAACACAAACCTCCACGAATCGTATTTCCACCCCTCGCGTTATAGTACAATGTCTCAAGAGTTACCGTATTACCACCCCTTGCGCTACGGTAAACCCCAACCATTAGAACCATCGTATTACCACCCCTTGCGTTACGAGACTCCCCATTCCGACTTTCGACTCACAATAACTACTTCCGCACTCACGATACAAACCATGACTCTCTTACTATCACATTCATAAGTAAAACACCACACGACATGCCAACCATGTTTCAACGATACCATAGACATTTCCAAGGGTCAATCAATAGATAAGATGCATTCCAACACAACGTTAACGAAACAAACTACGACTATTTCGACTAACGGAAGGTCAACGTAATGAGCACAAGGTCATTCAACCATAGGAATCCAATTGGACAAGCTTGAGATAGTTTAGGAGGTGTTACATGGATGTTAGAAGTGTCCGGGGTTCAAAACATTCGAAGTAGAAGCAGCGAAGACCAAAACTATTCATCAGGCTCTGGTATCGATACGACCAAAATGGATGTATCGATACATAAATCAAACAGAGAGGGAAACAACGATTTTGAACTGGTATCGATACGGCTAAAAATCCCGTATCGATACAGAGGCGCTACGAGCCGATTCTTCTGTAGATTTCAGAATTTCAAACACAACACCAACAACAACAATATCAAGCACGGATTTCACACCATATCAAGCTATTTACACATAAAAGTAGCAAAGAAATTCCTACCTCGCAACATCGGCCGAGATTCAAACGAGCCCTAGCTCCCAAAGCGAAACCGAGCCAAATACTCCTCCTCCGAGCTTGAATGAACACCACCCGAGGCTTAAAACACTAGAGGAGGTTGAATTTGTGGAGGATCTTGTTGATTTTTGAGCTTGGGAGTGGGAGAGAGTGAGAGGCGGTAGAGAGAGAGAGAGACCGGAGGAGAGGAGAGAGAGCCGAGAGTTTTTGAGATGGAGAAAATAATCTTCTACACACACCCAACACTATATATACCCACATATTTGTAAAACGCACATCCACTCCCTCTAGTTCTCATCTTTTCATTCTAGTCCTCAATTCAAAATATCCACTAAATAAACCATATTCTTCCAATTAGTCACTTAACAAACATTTCAAAAATTAATAAATATCCGGGTCTCTACAGTGTGAGGTCTACAGAGGTCAAATTTAATTTCACACAAGAATTATATTTGATACTTTGCAGTCAAATTTTGTTAGTTTGACCTACAAAGAAATCTTTTAAAACCTCCAAGTATTCACTTCTTTTTAGAGTTGATAGCATTATGAATGTGACCCTCTTGCATCTTTTTCGAAATATAATAAGTCTTTTGGGATCAATTGTAAATTACTTTACATTTGTCTGCATATATGTGCACCTTATAATTAGCCTCTTAATTGGATTATATCTTTAGGTTAGCAAAATAAAACAATAACTTACATTTTTTTTTTGACAAGCAACAATAACTTACATATGAATGTAATTTTCTTACTCTCACTAACCAAAAATTTTGCACCGAGGGGGGTGGCACCGGTTCCTAAAAAATAACTTCTAAATTGAAGTCTACATTTCCAAAGGGGACTTATGGGATCACAAACCCAAGCACAAATACGAGAATTAAGATGCTCTAGAAGTCTTCATTACCACACATTCAAGTAGGGTCCTTACACTTTATCATGGTCCTGCGTGAAAGTATGGTGATGGAGGAGGCCCTTCGAGCATCACGTGGCGGTGCTTCAGTGGCGGCTTCAGAATTTTTTAGCAGGGTTTTCAAGAAAATGCAAAAAACTACACAAGCTCTATAACAATAACAAGAAAAGGTAAAATAAAATAAAATAAAATTGGATACTCCTATTAATATCAACGTCAGACGAAAAAATAGGAAAATAGTCAAAATACATACTCCTAAGACATTACAATTGTCCCAACCAGTTTTCATATTTTGAAACCGTTCCATAATACTAACCTCATAATTAATGGTACGAAATATATCTTTTTCACTGAATGCAACCAATCAATCATCCAATCACTTATCTCCCATTGCATATTTTGCATTATAGAGTGCAAAAAAAAAAAAACACCTCATTTTGAATGAGACCTTTTTCGGGTGTCGATTTGATGATCATAACTATTCATTTTATTCAAATTGATTTATTAGGAGACCATAATTCAACTCATTTACATATCATTAAGTGCTTGATCTAAAAATTCAATTCTCGAGCTCGAGAATTTTAACCCAACAAAATAGATGTACATATCAAGCACTTATGATATCTAATAAAACTTAATTTTTGCATGGTCTCCAAACAAATAAATTTGAATAAAATGAACTCTCCTGATCAAGATTAATTGCGTAGGGTGTTCAAAATTAATTGGGTAGGGTATTCAATGTAGTGGGCAAACCTAAATATCAAATTTTTTGTCTATACAAAATTGGGAGAATTTTTGATAGGTCCAATATAGCATGTTTCTAACCCATCAAGTCCACTTCTAAAGTTCCTAACACCCCTAGTCCACTAATAATTTCAATGACAAAAATACCCTATATAAAAGAAATAAGGAACTTGTTTGGCTAATACAAAAAATGTATTTTTTCATTTTTTTCATTTTTATTGCAACCACATAACCACCACCACTACAACAACAATGACCACCACCACGTCACCGCCACAACCACCACTCCGCCACCACCACACGCTCCCACCACCACCATCACCGCCGCCACCACCTCCACCACCACCATCACCGCCACCGCCTCCACCACCACGACGCCTCCACCACCACCTCCACCACTATACCGCCGCCACCACCACCACAACGCTGCCACCTCCACCCACCACCACCACAAACTCCACCACCACAACGCCGCCACCTCCACCACAATTACCACCACCACCAAGCCGCCACCACAACCACCACCACGCCACCGCCATCACTCCACCACCACCATAATGACCACCACGCCGCCACCACACCCACCACCACCACTCCACCACCACCACCACCACGCCCCCACCACCACCACCACCACCACTCCACTACCATCACCACCACCAACACCGCCACCACCTCCACCACCACACCGCCGCCGCCGCCGCCACCACCACCATAACGCCGCCACCTCCACCCACTACCACCTCCACCACCACACCGCTGCCACCACCACCATCACCACGCCGCCACCACAACCACCACCACGCCCCCACCACCACCTCCACCACCACCACTCCACCGCCATCACCACCACCTCCACCACCACCACGCCGCCACCACCACAGTGCCGCCACCACCACCACCAACACCACAATGCCGCCACCTCCACCACCACACCGCCGCCGCCACCACCACCACAACGCTGCCACCTCCACCCACCACTACCACCAACTCCACCACCACACCGCCGCCACCACCACAACGCCGCCACGTCCACCACAATTACCACCACCACCAAGCCGCCAGCCCAACCACCACCACCATCACCATAATGACCACCACACCGCCACTACAACCACCACCACACCGCCAGCACAACAATCACCACCACCACCACGACGCCCCCACCACCACCTCCACCAACATCGCCACCACCACCACGCCCCCACCACCATCTCCACCACCACCACACCGCCGCCGCTGCCACCACCACCACCACCACCACCGCCACCACAACGCCGCCACCTCCACCACCACCACAACGCTGCCACCTCCACCCACCACCACCACAAACTCCACCACCACGCTGCCACCACCAAAACGCCGCCACCTCCACCACAATTACCACCACCACCAAGCTGCCACCACAACCACCACCGCCACCACCACTACCACGCCACCGCCATCACTCCACCACCACCACCACCATAATGACCACCACGCCGCCACTATAACCACCACCACCACCACCACGCCGCCACCACATCCACAATGACCACCCTTATGCCGCCACCACAACTACCACCACCGTTACCAACACGCCGCCACCACCATTCCACCATCACCACCGTCGCCACCATGCCGCCGCCAATTTACCACCACCACTTCTGTAAACTTTGCAGTCTAAAAGTGCAAATTTGCAGTCTAAATTCTCATTGGCGTTAGTGTACATTTAATAATTTGTAGTCTAAATTTATGTGTAGACAGTAAATTTGCACTTTTAGGCTGCAAAGTTTACAAAACTGCCTTTATTTTCCGTTTAAAAGTGCAAATTTGCAGTCTAAATTTTCTCTGGCGTTGGTATTCATTTAACAAATTTGCAGCCTAACATCTCATTGATATTAGTGTTCATTTAATAATTTGTTGTCTAAATTTGTGTGTAGACTGCAAATTTGAACTTTTAGACTGCAAAGATTACAAAAGTGCCTTTATTTGCAGTCTAAATTTTCTCTGTTGTTAGTGTTCATTTAACAAATTTACAGTCTAAATTCTCATTGGCGTTAATGTTCATTTAATAATTTTTATTCTAAATTTGTGTGTATACTGCAAATTAACATTTTTAGACTGCAAAGTTTACAAAAGTGTCTTTATTTGCAGTCTTTTTTCTTTTTTTTTCAATCTTGTTGCAACCACATAACCACCCCCACCACTCCCCCACCACCACTCCACCACCATCACCGCCACCAACACCACCACCAACTCCACCACCACGTCGCCGCCGCCGCCGCCACCCACCACCACCACGCCGCCACCTCCACCTCCACCTCCACCTCCACCATAATTACCACCACCATTGCTGCCACCACGCCACCACCATCACTCCACCACCACCATCGCCACAACCACCACCACCACCACAACGCCGCTACCACCACCACATTGACCACCACCACACCGCCACCACAACCACAACCACCACCACCACCGTCACCATCACCACCACCACCACCGTCACAAACACCGTCACCATCACCACCACCACTACCCTAATGACCACCACCATGCCACGCCACCACCACTACCGCCACCACAACTACCAGCACCACGCCGCCGCCATCACTCCACCACCACCACTTCTTCTTTGGTAATTCACCCTCCTTTTGGGTTACACTTGTTTTTCTGATGTCTCATTGGCGTTAGTGTTTTAAGAAAATTATTTGAGAACAATCTCAAATTTGTGTGGATTGCGAATTTGCACTTTTAGACTGCAAAGTTTATAAAAGTGCCTTTACTTACAGTCTAAAAGTGCAAATTTGTAATATGAAAATGTAAATTTACAGTCTAAATTATCATTGGTATTAGTGTACATTTAATAATTTGCATTCTAAATTTGTGTGTAGACTGCAAATTTGCACTTTTAGACTGTAAAGTTTACAAAAGTGCCTTTATTTGCAGTCTAAAAGTGTAAATTTGCAATCTAAATTTTCTCTGGCGTTGGTATTCATTTAACAAATTTGCAGTCTAAATTCTCAATGGCGTTAGTGTTCATTTAGTAATTTGTAGTCTAAATTTGTGTGTAAACTGCAAATTTGCACTTTTAGACTGCAAATTTGCACTTTATTGCAGTCTAAAAGTGCAAATTTGCAGTATAAATTTTCTCTAGAGCTGATGTTCATTTAACAAATTTGCATTCTAAATTTTCATTGGCATTAGTTTTCATTTAATAATTTGCAGTCTAAATTTATGTGTAGACTGTAAATTTACACTTTTAGACTGCAAAATTTATAAAACTGCCTTTATTTGCAGTCTAAAAGTGCAAATTTGCAGTTAAACTTTGCAGTCTAAATTTTTTCTGGCGTTGGTATTCATTTAACAAATTTGCAGTCTAAATTCTAATTGGCGTTAGTGTTCATTTAATAATTTGCAGTCTAAATTTGTGTGTAGACTGCAAATTTTCACTTTTAGACTGCAAAGTTTACAAAAGTGCCTTAATTTGCAATCTACAAGTGCAAATTTGTAGTCTAAATTTTCTTTGACGTTGATATTCATTTAAAAAATTTGCTGTCTAAATTCTAATTGGCGTTAGTGTTCATTTAATAATTTGCAGTCTAAATTTATGTGTAGATTGCAAATTTGCACTTTTAGACTGCAAAGTTTACAAAAGTGCCTTTATTTTCAGTCTAAAAGTGTAAATTCGCATTCTATATTTTATCTGACGTTAGTGTTCATTTAACAAATTTGCAGTCTAAAAGTGCAAATTTGCAGTCTAAAAGTGCAAATTTGCAATCTAAATTCTCATTGGCATTAGTGTTGATTTAATAATTTGCAGTCTAAATTTATGTGTAGACTGCAAATTTGCACTTTTAGACTGTAAAATTTACAAAAGTGTTTTTATTTGCAGTCTAAAAGTACAAATTTACAGTCTAAATTTTCTCTTCCATTGGTGTTCATTTAACAAATTTGCAGTCTAAATTCTCATTGGCGTTAATGTTCATTTAATAATTTGCAATCTAAATTCATGTGTAGATTACAAATTTGCACTTTTAGACTGGAAAGTTTAGACACTTTTAAACACTTAACTAACAGTTTATATGCATTCAGGACCTATCAATGATTTTTTAGCATAAACAGGACTAAATATAAATGAAAACAAGACTAAATACTAAATAATTTTTAAAGAATAGGTCACCATCTACATCACAATTTAAAAAGACGTCCAAACCCCATTAAAATGTAGATTAAGTTACGGGTTGCCGAAAAACTAACTCAATACGCGAATTAAGGCTCGGGGAAGAGTATATGGGGGCCGCAAATCACTGTGATGCTTCCGGAATCTCGAGGCAGAATCCGGCGGGACTCCGCGGTGGCGGGTCGGAGCCGCGTGGAGCTCGGCTGTGATGATTGTGTGCAAGGCAGTGGTGACCCAGTGGTGCTCGGCGTTGCTGATGAGGTCCGAGGGTGGTGGTGAGGAGGTGGTGGTGGTGAGTTACGGTGGTGGTGGTTTCGGCAGTTCTTTTACTACGCCGAGGGACTGGGCTAGGTGAGGAAGGGCAGGAGAGGTTGGCAGAGAGAACAGCGAGCGACGGCAGGGTGGAGAGAGAGAGACCGCTGGAGCTGCGTTCACCGGGTACGGGGGTGTTGGAAATTTTACGGAATTTCAGATGAATGAAATCGGGACAAACCGGAGGGTCTCTCGAGGCAACCGTGCATGTTCCGAGCTCGTGGAATCCTGATGCACCACAATCAATAGACGTATTGATGTGTGGATTTCGTAACTCTTGTAACCCTCACCATGATGGAGTATTGATTCTGGTAACCTCCCTCATTCATTGGCTGAATTCATTGGCTGAATTCATATCAGTATTGAAGGCTGTATTACTCCTCTTCAGCCTCCTTCACTCTATAAATTGGTGCATCACGCTTTGGAGAAATCACAAGCAATCTCACAACTTTCTAGCATACTCTGAAATTCGTTCTTGAGAGAGAGAGGTAGGCGGTAGTCAGTTCGCCAAGGCAGTCGACGGTGGTGTTCCGACGGCTTGCGGTTTAGCCGAGCCAACCCTGGGAGAAAGTCGCCGACGCAACCTACAACACCCACGGTAGGCGGCGAATATTTCTTAAGGTGACTGTGGTAATACACAGGCCTCGGTTCGTTGTTCTGTAAAAGGAAAAACAGTTTGAATCTCGTTCTTCATATTCTGTATATTGTTTTGTTTCTTGTAATTCGATTAATTCCTGTAATTTTATTATTGGAAATGAGATTGTTCTCTGGAATGTTACGTGGCTGCCGATATTATTCCAACAGGGGGTTGCCGGAGTTGCAGGTGGAGATGAGTCTCCTGGGTTTCTCGCCGGAGATGAGTTCACGTTTGGCTTTGTTTTCACGTTTTTAGTTGAAACAAAGAGAAGGGCATATCTGTCCCATAAAAAAATAAAAGTGGACCTAAGACTTTAAAAAAAGGTAAACAGTGGAGCCGAACTAATCCAAAAAAAGGCACTGCACTGCGCCTTGGTCAAAATTACAAAATGGACTGAAGACCAATTCTTTATACAAAATTTTATGTTCGGTGTTCACTTGCACACCCACAACAAGCTGTGGCGCTGCCAGTGTGAGGCTCCAAGAACAATTAATAATTTCTTGTAGACACGGGTTATAGGAGTGTACCCAAGCATTCAACCTTCTGTGTAATTGGGTTGTATCTTTTCATTAGAGTGATTTTTTTCGGTCTAGAATTAAATATAAAATTTATAATTACAAAATAAATTTGAAGATTTTTCAAAATATATATTTCTATATTCTTTTTAATAGGTTGAAAGGCCATCAGGCAAAAGTTAATTGAGCTAAAAAAAAATTGTTGCAGTGTGTAGTTGGCACGGGTAATCCGCTAGTACCTATCCATGTTCAGTAGATAATAAGTACATGTGCATGAGATCCGGGTACATGCTGTTTATTACTCAGTATCTCTATATGCATTATAAATTTAGAATTACATGCATACGTATGCGTTAGAATCTCACACAGATATATATATATGGAGGACATCGGCGCCCCTTTTATATTCAGAATTCCTACTGCGAAAATAATAGATCTAAGAAAAACAGCTGTACAAAACGCACAGCTATTTGATAAGAAAAAAGAAAGATATACCAAATCAATTTAACAACTACATAAATATAACAATAAAAATAGATTTATTGAAATACAAAAGGCCGGGTAAGCAAAGAGATCGCAGAAATATATATTTCATTTCCTTAGAAAACTACGAATACTAAAGAGATGCTTGATATACGAATTTCAAATTCGAAAAATTTGTTATTTTTTTTTTTTGATAGGCAACAAAATTTTATTAAGAACTTGACACAGGGTACATCAAGTTGGGGGAGAGGGGAAAGGGAATCTGTAGAGACCCGTAGATTTCTTTATTTAATTTTAATGTTTGTGCTTGAGGAAAAATAGGGGAAAATGGCGTGAATGTGAATGTGGAGGTTAAATGTGCAAAGGTTAGGAAAACATGGGTGTTAGTGTGATTTGGTGCATGTGTGTATATGTGTGTGCCAGGGGAAAATTTTCCCATTTGTTTTCCTCCCTCTCCATCTCTCGGTCTCTCCCTCTCTCTCGGCCCTCTCTCTCTCTCTAACTCTCACACTCCAACACCACAAAATGCATCGAACCCACCTTGATCCGCCGTAAGGTTTTCGATTTCAAGTGTTCTAGAGCTTGGAAATTCGTGGGTTTGAGCTCAGAGGAGGTGTTCTTGGTAGATTTCGGGTCTAGGAAAGCTAGGGCTTGCTCGGAGTTCGTGAGTTCGGCTTTGATCCATGAGGTAAGGATTTCTCTCCTCCTTTATGTGTTTATGAGTTGATTTGATGTGTTTAAGAGTGTTTAAATGTCCGTATTTGTTGTTGGGAGAAATCTGTCGAGAACTAGAATTCGTGCGCTGAAAAATCAAGTCCTACCGGTAGGAGTTTGAAATCTACCGGTAGAAACGCTGTCCAGTAGTGTCACTTTTGTGAAATTTTGGTCTTCTACCGGTAGGTGATTAATGTCTACCGGTAGGTATTCAAAAATCTGTCTTTTTTGTGAAATTTTGGTCTTCTACCGGTAGACATTAATGTCTACCGGTAGGTATTGAAAAATCAGTATTTTTGAAAAAACTTTGAACGAGCATAACTTTTTCATCCGAACTCCGTTTTGGGCAAATTTTATATCGAAATTGATGTACGGAAGGTCTACTTTCTAACGGTGGTGGTCTCATAGTCTAATCCTAAACCAATAAAATGTTATGGCCAAAATAAGATCGGTTGTTATAAGATTTCATGTTAACTTTGGGGGTTAGGTTATGTTTGAACCTCACGATTGATTTAATACACTTCTAGGTCTCTGTGGTGGATACATTGGTATACATTTGGCATCCTTTTTCCTTTAGATTCACTTGAGTGAGATACGGATGCTCCTATGTTCGTTTAAGTATTTGAATGGTCTAACAAGGCTTTGGTGGTATGCCACTATGATTGGGAGAATGTTCGTTGACACGTAGGAGAAATTTGTGGTGCAAGGGGTGATTGTGTATTAGGATTTAAATGGGAGTACTCGAATGATGATGACTCACTCAGTTTATGAAATGGTAATGTGTGGTACAACTATTATTCGTTTCTATTGAACAATAAATTGAAAGGTGAAAGTGTTTCTAATTATTTGCATGCCGTTGAGCTATTGAAAGACTAGTTGATGCTTCGTGGTACAACCAATAGATTGGAGATGTGGGTGTGTGAGTTCCATGATGTCGAAATGGTTGATTCACTTATATTGGGTTGCTTTGATGTGTATGCATCGGTTGGGATATTTGTTGGACAAGTGTGCTACGATAAATGAGATATGCTTGTCAACCTACTGTGATATGAAAACTAGTAAGAATAATGATTGGTTGTGATTGAGGGAATAGACTCAGGGTGACCCTACGCTCGAGGGAAAAGACCTGAGGTGACCCAAGTTATTGTGATTGATGGAATAGACTCAGGGTGACCCTACGCTCGAGGGAAAAGACCTGAGGTGACCCAAGTTATTGTGATTGATGGAATAGACTCAGGGTGACCCTACGCTCGAGGGAAAAGACCTGAGGTGACCCAAGTTATTGTGATTGAGGGAATAGACTCAGGGTGACCCTAACGCTCGAGGGAAAAGATCTGAGGTGACCCAAGTTATGTGATGGAGGGAATAGACTCGGGGTGACCCTAACGCTCGAGGGAAAAGACCCGGGGTGACTCATGTGATTGTAACTAGTTAATGTTGAGAAAAACAATTGAAGTTCCTTAACTAAAAAGAAAGGAAAAGAAAAGGATTTTTTTTTAAAAAACAAAATTCTCTGGCGTTCTTGAGCGAATCAACGGATTCCGGTATTTGGGCACAAATCAACGGACTCCGGTATTCAAGCTCGAATCCAGAGAGCTTGATTTGTACTGGTTTTGTGTACCTCTACACCACTTTGCTATTAAAAAAATGGATGGTTTTATATGGAAATGGTTTATTAACCAATAATGTGGGATTGAGACATAAATAGATGTTCGATGAAGGATAATGAACTTCGAACTTGAGTTGGTATTTCATAGACTTTCGGTCATTGGGTTCGTTGTCTTGATGCCGGTTTGGATGAAAGATGTGTATACGTGTGATTGTAAGTTACTCATGTTAGGTTGATGTTGAAGTGGAAAGTATGATAGTAAGGGTAAAGATGAGGGATTAAAATAGATAGTTACGGAGAAATTTGTTTGGTATGAATATTGGTAAGTCGGCACTAATAAGAAAGCGTGATGAAGGGGACACGAGGGAGGATACGATAAGCATTAACATGAGACTTAAGAGATTGAACCATGTAGCCTTGTGGATTCTTTGATGTTGTCGTGAGGTTTAGTTCGAAGAGTCTTAGTTTGCTTTACACTTCTCCTTCTCACACTTAGTGTGTATACTTAGATGAAACGTGGGTTAGTGAAGTGAAATAAGAAAGAGAAAATGATCGTTACGGATTCAGAACGTTTCTAAGTCATTGAAATGAGAAGGTAATAATAAGAGCCAATATTGATGATGGCAAATCAAGGTCTAGTTGAAAGGTGTATGTGCGTGGTTAATAAGGTTAATATGTATGAGATAGAATGTTGTGTAAGCTTTTGTATAAAAGTTGAGATTGAGTCACGTATAGCTCTTCTAGTCAAACTGTTATGATTTTATTAAAATGTTTTTTTTCTTTAGCACTCATCTTCCCATAAGCATATAGAGTTGTTAGAGATTTTCTTACTGGGCTAGTGTAGCTCAACAAAATCCTTCTTTTCAGGTTCAAATTCCGGTCAATAGCTCGCATACATCAAGTGCTTGGATGAAGAAGAATACTTTTTAGAAGCTGGATTCATTAGTTACTTAATCATTTTTTTGTAATGGTCCCACTTTAGTCAAAGATTGGCTTTGTAACTAAAAACTTATGAATTTCTTTGACCAAACCGATTGTAATCCAATAACTTGTTCGTATTTGTACTTAAATTTAATCTTGGGCCGGTGTGCCAAGTTGAACTTCGTTTAAATCTTGGGGACTTGTTTTGTGAATTGAACCGGTGGAAGACTCTTTTGGGTATTATCTATGTTATGTGAGAGACTTTTATTTACAATGGATTATTTATTTATGTTGAAAATCGAGGGCGTGACAGAATCCAACAATAAATTGGATGAAAACACCTGTTGGGACGAAGCCCAAAACACCCAATGGGCCTCAAAATGCCCAGATGTACAATAAAGTTCAAATACCTAAAGGCCTGAAGCCTAGATATATAAATCAGCCCAAAAACACCCCAATAAAACCCAAAACCTAACCCTAGCCCAAAGTGCAAAACATCCACCACCGCCCCTGCCAAAAGCTCCTGGCAGCCACCACCACCGATCGCCGCCACCACCACAAGACCACCACCCCACCGAAGGCAAACCCAAGTGGAAGCGGAGCCGACGAACACAAAAACCAAACTGCCCCAGAAGCACCCTGAGCCGTTAGGCAAATCCACGGCACCCAACAGCAACCGTAGCGGGAGACCACGGCGGTAACCTCCACCACCGACACAACACCTTGCCGTTAAGCCGAAGCTGGAGATCCCATCAGAAAACCAGCCGGAGATGCACTTGGAGAAGGAAACCGAGCAGCCATGGCAGGGAGAGAGGGGGACCCACTAAGGCGCCGGATCAGTGGGTCGGAAAATAGAACAGGAGAAGGAGAGAGAGAGACAGGAGAAGGAAACCTCACCGAGAATCGCCCTCGCCGCCAACCGAGAATCCCATACAGCGTCGCTCATCAATTGGTAGAGCGACCCAAGAATACCCGGATGTCGAGAACCATGACGCCGATGCTGCCAACCGCTCCGATGCCGCCGTCCAACGCCACGCCTGATGCCGATCGGAAGCTTGAAACCCCACGCGTGAACCTGCAAAAAGAAGAGAAAAAGAAGACAGAAGGGAGAAGGAGGGGATCCCTCCCCTCCCGCCGCCAAACGGGGGAGGGGAAGGAGAGGAACGAATCTGGCGGCTAGGTTTTCTGGTTTTAGAGAGAGAAAGAAGAGAGAAGGAGGAGCGAAAAAAAATTTGTTATTATATATATACTTGGGCATTTCGGATAACAATTGTAGATGGGGGATTGCATTGTAAACCTCTAGTTCTTTGTTCGGTCTACAAAAGTTGAGTTGGAGGGGATTAGCTAAAATGGGGATTAGCCATCCCATATGGGAGGTGTTTTTTTTTTCTTTTTTCCGGGAAAAGAAAACGCAAGTTATATTGATAGAAATCAGATACAAATTGCTCGGTCCATAGGCCGAAAAACAACAAATACAACAAAACAAGAACAAAAAACACATAAACAACAAGAACAAAAACGAAAAAAAAACCTGCTCAGTTTGAGGTATTGTTCTGGAAGAATCCTTCTATGCATGGTCCATTTAGGAGGTTTTTAGTGGTGTAAGGATTAGTGGCCGGTTATGGTGCGTGCTGGAACATAATTAGCACAATTTCAAGCTGCGAAATATGCTGTGATGATTCCACTCTTTACTGTGGTTTTTTCAATGTCTCATTGGATGTATTTTTCCTTTCCTTTCTTTTCTTTCTTTTGGCCTTCTTTAGCTCCGAGGTCTTCTTGTATCTGGAGTTTTGGCCTACTCGATGTACCCTTTGTCGAGTTCTAATAAATTTTGTTGCATATTAAATAAAAATAAAAAACACCTCCCTTGTGAAAACTACTCATTATGAACTTCTATCCCTAATCCTACGTACATCATTACTAATCTCCTCGTAACTGCAACCAAACCAATATTTACAGATTATGAATTTAGGTAATATGATTGACCCATGTTTCGCTTGATAACAATCCAAGCGCAGAAGGACGTTGTCATGGATTGCGATATATTTTTTGGTACGTCGGCCATCAGGGTCGGCTCTAATTACGGAGTAATTTTTTAGAAGCCTACAATGGAAATACAAAATGGGACCCTACATGAATTTTTAAACCAAACACACAAGTGCTCATCATCAACGAGGAAAATTCTATAGTAATACCGAACATTATAAGATTTCAAAAGCAGCACTTAGATATTACTAAATCAAAAAAATAACCGCACATCACAAGATTTTGAAAACATAAATATCATCCTTGTACAATTTAGCAGGAAAAAAATCTAATTATGCACACATAATCCATCTTTTCACAATTTCATGTATAGCCTATTCAACCTTTCTTGTGACATAGTAATTTTTTATCCGCAAAAGAAAGTTATTGATAACTTGATAAGAGGGTACATCGAGGAGGGTTAAAGCTTTAGCGTATAGCTAATAGAAAGCATCCCAACTATATTATGTTGGCACCCGGACCCAAGCGAAATCATGGGTAGAAGCTAAAACCAAAGAAATGGCAAAAACATCCAATACATTTTTTTTGGGTTCCACAAAACATACAATACTAGAGGTGAGCAAAAAATCCGTCAAACCGCGAATCCAGTCCAAATCAATTCAAACCGAAAGGTTTGGTTCGGTTTTTTAGTAGTTGGTCATGGTTTAAAAAAAATTAGAAACCGCGTTATATGATTTGATTTGTGAATTCACGTTTATGGTCATGGTTCCAAACCGATCCGCACCGTATAATACATTATATATATAATTTAATTATGAAATCAGCAAATAAATATGGGAGCCTTAGCCAAATACTTTCCTAATTTATTGATCCTATTCAATCCACCGCAATATTTAGTTTTCCTTTCTTGCCAAGATATTAGTAGTTGGTATTCTTAGTTGGTTCATTTTAATGACTTACCAGTAATTCATTTTCTTAGTTTAAGACTTGAGACAATTATTGGTATTCTGCTTTTAATTTATGTTCATAATTTTATGTACTTTAATTTTTTTTTTCTGAAGATAATAGCATAATTCAAAACAAACCGTGGTTTAAAACCGAAACCACTGAACCGAAATTTAATGGTTTGGATTGGTTTGGTTCTATGGCTTTTGTGGATTGGTTTGATTCTCTAAATTCATAATCTGTAAATATTGGTTTGGTTCTTGGTTTACTATAAAACTGAACTAATCCGGACCATCCTCACCCCTATACAATACATCTAGGCACGTGTCTAACAATCACAGATCACTCGTAGAAGAAAGTTATATGGGCTGTTGCTCTGGCCATCGCATCGGTGCTATCGTTCGTCGCATCGTTCTCGATGGGGCTGGGCCCCATAGCGTGGGTCTACAGCTCGGAGATCTTTCCGTTGAGGCTGCGCGCCCGGGGAACGAGCATGGGAACGGCTATGAACCGTCTGATGGGTGGAATCATATCGATGAGTTTCATCTCTCTTTACAAGGCCATCACGATTGGTGGGGCTTTCTTTCTCATCATGGGAGTGGCAATCGTGAGTTGGGTTTTCTTCTACACTCTGCTCCCGGAAACACAAGGGAGAACCCTCGATGAAATGCAGGTCATGTTTGGTACGTTCTTTAAGCGGAGGTCGACAATGCGAGAATTGGAGAAGAACAAGCATGTTAGTAACGAAGACGGTACCGGTAATAATGGTGGTCAAGTTCAGTTGGGCACTACCAATGGCTAGAGGAGTTTTCCGAGGGATAGTTTCGGTAATGCATGTGTTTTCCTTCTTACGCGATTGACGATCGGCATAGACTAGTATTTACTTCCATAGATAGTACTACTTGTTTCATCTTTTACCAATCCTCCCACCGCTCTCAATATCGCCGGAATATTGATTGCTGAGGCAGACAGTGAGATGTTGATCGGTAAATTTTGAGTAGTAAAACTGAGTAGTGGGTGTAGCACCACTAAAGAAAAAAAATAAGGAAAAAGGAAATAGAATTTCAGTGATATTTACCCCAGAAAAAAGTTATCGATGTAAGAGGGGAAAAGAATTAGTAGTAGATGACAGAGAAAAGAATGAAATGTTACTTTTCCTTGTTTGATAAATTGATGCTGTTGATTGTGCTGAGATTTGAGAAGTGCTTTTCGAGTGATGATGGTGTAAAGACTTCTGAAACCCTGGGTATTATTTGGGAAGCGATACGATGGTTAGCAGCTTATTTTGAACTCGTAGGTTTGATTTCCACCGTTAGAGAAAAAAAAAGAAGAGAAAGATTTGAGGGTCATTGGAAGTTTGTCTAGACGTTTCCTTGAAGGATTCGGGATCAGCAAAGAGAGCAAAAGTTGTCCGGGACATCCGATAATAAGAAAATTAAATGAGAATAAGGTGAGTGTGGGTACTATGGCTCGAAACCTCTTGACATGACAAATGACACCACAAGAGTGCCAAAAAAAAAAAGGGAAACCAAAGCTTTGGTAAAATGAGAATAAGGTATTGGTAAGGATAAAATGGTTAGTACTTTATCTTTAGTAATCTAATAAAATCGTTCTTGTAGGCTCATGGTTGCATATCATTTTGGAGAGAAAAAAACTGTGAGATTGGATGTGAGGATTGTAGCTCCAACGTATCCTTTAAATCAATCATGAAACTAACATGTATTATATATCATGAAATATTTCTTCAAATCAATCATGAAAATTGGGTCTAAACAATCTAATTGGATGTTTCTTCAAATCTGCCATAGATAGGATGTTTAGGTTTTCAAGACCACCTTCTCTGTCAAGAGAAATAGATTCAAGAAAATATAAAAAACACACATACAGAATACATATATGGATACCGAAATCCATAAAGATGCCAAAATAGACGAAGACATGGCCGACATGGTTTTCCGAAGGGACTGCTGCTGCACCTTCTTGATTTCTTTGATCACAAAATATCCAAGAATTTAAAAGAGAACCAAATAAAAGTAGAACATGGAGTAGCAGGTATAGCAGCAGCTGTAAGTAGGAAGTAGAAAGAAAATTTATCCAATGCTCCTCATGGTGGTGCAATTAAGAAAAATTATTCGGTGCTTTGCGCTTCTTTTTATTTCACCAAAAATGTGACTTGTAAGAATGGATTCACCAAGTTTGGAATCTAGGACCTTTGTGTCTTTAGCCAATGTAACTTTGCCACTTGAACTACACCAACACTTGTCCTTAATTACTCCAAGTATATAACTTTTTTTCTTCTTCTAGATTTCAATTTATTAAGCAACCTTATTTGACACCTACAAACATAAAATTAACTACTAAAAAATTAAGATTATTAGAATATAGAACAGGTCTAACAAAATACTAATTTAAGGGATGAGCAACTCCAATCTTGGCCCATTTTAAGACCCAAATTTAAAATTTGGGCAAAACCCTTAAAAATCCATCTCCAATCACAACTCAAATCCTTCCCCATTTTTGGGTTTTACCCATTTCTTTGCTCAAATTTGGAACAAAGAAAGCCTCTACCCATTTTTCTCCCCATTTTCCAACAGCTCTTTTCTACTTTCCAACTGCTCTTTCTCCGGTAATAAAAGCCTTTCGTCCGTGTTTGAACAAACTCCATTCAACCAACCGTTCAAGCTCCTTTGTTTTCGTCTGAACAAACTCCATTCAAAAAAGAAAGTCTTTTTTTGCCCGCTCTTCCACATTCCCCTATCTCTCTAAATAGGTCGCATTCAAAATCCTCATATATCTGGTATCAGTTGTTTGAGGGAGATGGAATCAGGAGGGAAATGATGTAGAGATCCGTAAATTTCTTTATAAAATTTTAATGTTTGTAATTGAGGAAAAATGGTGGAAAATGACGTGAATGCGAATGTGAAGGTTAAATGTGCAAAGGTTAGGAAAATATGGGTGTTAGTGTAATTTGGTGCATGTGTGTATATGTGTGTGCTAGGGGAAAATTTTCCCATTTTTCCTCCCTTTCCATCTCTCGGTCTCTCCCTCTCTCTCTCTCTCTCTCTCTCTCTCTCTCTCTCTCTCTCTCTCTCTCTCTCTCTCTCTCTCTCTCTCTCTCTCTCTCTCTCTCTCTCTCTCTCTCTCTCTCCAACACCCCAAGATACTTCGAACCCACCTTGATCCGCCGTAAGGTTTTCGTATTCAAGTGTTCTAGAGCTTGGAAATTCGTGGGTTTGAGGTCGAAGAGGAGTGTTCGGTGGATTCAAGGTTTTCGGAGCTAGGGCTTGCTTGATTGAGCTTGGGTTTCATTCTTCGACTTTGAGGTAAGGATTTCTCACTTCTATTATGTGTTTATGTGTTGATTTGGTGTTTGAATCATGCCCTAAATCGTTGGTTTGGTCGTTGGAATTGTTCTTGTGAAATCTGAAAATCGTGCAGTAAAAACCTAGGTCCTACCGATAGGAGTTTTGGCCCTACCGGTAAAAATGCTGTCCAGTGGTGTCATTTTGGTGAAATTCTGGTCTCCTACTGGTAGGAGGTTGTGTCCTAACGGTAGGTAATGAAAAATCTGCATTTTTGGCAAACTTCGAACGGGCATAACCTTTTCATCCGAACTCCGTTTTGGGCAAATTTTATATCAAAATTCATGTACCGGAAGTCTACTTTCCAATGGTGGTGGTCTCATCTCCTCATTCTTAACCGATAAGATTTGGTAGCCAAAATAAGATAGACATGTTCGTATACGTTAGGTATTCGTTTTTCCTTAGAATCATTTGAGTGAGACACGGATGTTCCTAGGTGCGTTTAACTATTTGAATGGTCTACCGAGCCTTAGGGTGGTAGGCTAGCACGCTTGGAAAATGTTTGTCGACACCTAGAGAAAGTATGAGGTTGAGATGGTTCATTGTATATTAAAGTTGGATCGGGGATACTTGAATGACGATGATTGATTATATTTATGAAATGAAAATGTGAGTTACAACTATTAATTTCCTCTTGAACTATAAGTCGGAAGGTGATGTCGTTCCTAACTACTTGCATGAAGTTGAGTTTGTAATAAATTAGAAGATACTTGGTAGTACAGTAAATGGGTTGGTGACGAGATTAACGATGAGAATTGTGGGAAATGTGATGTGAAACGGTTGACTAAGAATATATATATATATATATATATATATATATATATATATATATATATATATTGAAACAAGAAAAGGGGATAACCAATCATGTAAGAACTTACGGGGTATAAACGATATGTATTGTTGCGGTATTGATATGTACTAAGATGATTTGATATTGAAGTCAAGAGTTGGTTCACTACATGAAGGATATCGGGATCCTATAATGCCCAGCAGGAGCATTCACTCATGACACGGACTAGGCCCACCAACGGGTGTGGTGCTAGGGCAGGGGAAGCGGGTCCCATAACGCCCGGCAGGAGCATTCGCTCATGACACGGACTAGGCCCACCAACGGGTGTGGTGCTAGGGCAGGGGAAGCGGGTCCCATAACGCCCGGCAGGAGCATTCGCTCACAAGAGCATAAATGAGAATTTGAGAATGAAATACTATTATGAATGAGGAACAATTAATGTAGAACACCGATAACTTTATTGGTCAATTACGAGGAAATCCAAAGAGTTATGGTCATTCTCTGCTAGAGTTGTTATATTTTGTTTACTATAAAACATGGAGTTGTGGTTTATGAAAAGGATTTGGGAAAAATGGAAGTTTTATATGAGAATGGTTCTGGTAACTGTTAATGGAAAATGAGACAAGATAGTGTGATCATATGAGAACTATGAACAGTGAACTTGAGTCGGTATGTTAGATTGTTTGAAATGTCTGTGCGTGGCTTCCTTTTCTTCTTACAGCCTTTTCGATTACTCTGGTTCATTAATTCTATGTCGGCTTGGTGATTTGTTTGGTATGGAGACATGTTGATACTTGAGGTGTGATAGTGGTTCTAGGAGGTTTAGATTAATATTTGCATGAGGAGTTAAAATGAAAACTTAAGGAACATGGGTATAGGATAAAGGGCATGTGTGTGTGTGAAAATGAGTAGACGTTGATACGATGGCTTTAACATGAGAAAGTCATAAAGGGGACACAAAGGAGGATATGATAGTTATTAATCGGAGATTTGAAAGATGAATTTAGGTATGCGCGTGACTTCTTTGGTGTTGAATTATAGTAGCATAATGTGCATAATAACCCAAATGAGAAGTGGGTTAGTGAAATGGGATAGAAACGAGAAAATGGTCATTAAAAGATTTAGTGTGTAAAACCCGTTGTATGGAGAAGTGGAAACAAAATTGTTATAAGTGATGGTAAGCCAAGAATCTTAGGAGAAGGTGTGTGTGGGTCCGTGTTGAGTTTGCGATAAACGTTTTGTTGGTAAGGATCGATGTAAGGCGTAACTTTGAATAACAAGGGATTTGATAAGCAATAATGAGTTAAATAGAAGTGTGAAGTGTGAGTTCGTTTGTTCTACCATAGGGTGGTACCTTATCGCATGTTTCAAGGTTAAATGAATATCTTTTTGATGTACCGGTCATCCCATTTGCACATAGAGTTTGTGGAGTTTTTCCTACTGGGCAAGTGTATGCTCAACCCATCATTTTCAGGTACCCACCTTGGCATATAGCGTGGAGAGCTTGGAGGACAAGTCGGAAGTCATTTTAAAAACCGTGTGTTTAGTTATGTTATCGTCTTATGTAAAACGTGTTTTGAGCTAAAGAAAGATGTAATTTCGTTATAACATGTTTAATTATGGAGGATTGTAAAAGATGTATAATTTCTTCTCTTTGGAACTTTAATATGTGAGGATATTGGTCTATGAGATGATGTTTGGCATAACCTTTTGGGTATGTATGTATGTGAGGATGATATTTTAATTATGAAAAGAATATTAATAATATGTTGAAAATTGAGGGCGTGACAAATGATCTCTCCAATATAAATCTGGTAAAGGTACAAAATTGAGAGGGAAATTTGTTTGCAAAAAAGTGAAAAATTAGAGGGAAATATAATAGGAGGAGATGTTGGTGAAAAAAAATGAGGGAAACCAAAATGGAGGAAAATACTCTTGACAACATAAAAAAACCAATATATTTGGGTAAGAGATCATTTTGCCATTAGAGTGAGCTTGACCCAAAATGGGGTTTTACCCAAATTTTGATCCAAATTTAGGTAAAAATTTGAGTCAAGGCTGGAGATGCTTTAATATACTCTAAAACGTGTATATCAACCGTTCTGGTCTTCTTCTTCCTTGATCAACGATGATGATGCCGTTCTCGGAGTGCACTTGTTCAACCAGCTCTTGATGTTTGATATTCTTATCATTAGGATTTGTATGTATTTATGTTTTGAAATGGAAAGTGATGTGTTCTTCGATATGGGTTCCTCGATCTCTCTCCTGATTTCTGCATGTAGTTTTTTTTTTCCAAAACCGACGACCCAACCAAACCCGACAACTCCAACCCAATCAGTGGTTTGGTTGGTCTCGGGTGCACATTTCAAAAATCCGACTAAAGTCGAGTCGGGTCCATCCCGACGCGAACCCAACAAAACCCGACCGTGGCCGCTTCTTGACGGATTCCACGGGGTTTCAGCTGAACGGTGGCGTAGATCTTTGCTTGTGGAATCTGGTGGTTATGGTTTTGTGGTCTGGTAAAGTTGTGCTGGTGGTGGTGGACGCCTGGGCTTCGGTGGCTGAGGCTTTTTTTGTAGTGGGGCTAGGTTAGGAAGTGGTGTCTTGGGCTGGGCTCAGTTCTTTTGGACTGGGCTTGGCCCATGTATTGAGTTGAATTTTTTCTGATTTGGGCTTTTAGGCCTCTTGCTTTTTCTGTGCTGATTATGTATGATTTGGGTTTTTTTAACCCATTGGGTGTTGGGCTTTAGCCTCTTGAAGTGGGTTTTGTCCCATATGGGTGTCCTTTGATTGGTTTCTCGCCAATCGGGATTGGGCAAATTTGTTCGTTTGAACATGATGCTGTTTTCTAGTTCCTATTAGTCTTATAACAATTTTAAGATTTTTTTGCCGTTCAAAAAAAACCCGACCGTGGACAACCCTACTCTATATTATCCTACAAGAGTGAACATATGTGTTTCATTTTTTAATTGTAGACCAATTTCTTATTGTAAAAATGTGAAGGTAAATTTTTTGATGTAACAATGTTTTTGTATACTCGCTAGACTGCCAAAAAGACAATAGATAAGGTTTTCTTTTTTTTATCAGCAACAAATAAGGTTATTTGTGTGAACTCTGAATTTTGTATAATATCAATAAAACCAACCGATATAGGTATCTATCCAAATCTATACTATATGTTATCCCAAAAGACTAATAGAGATAAGGTAATTTACATGAAATTTGTACTTTGTACAAGTGTAATAAACACAACAAATATGGTTATTTGTCCAAATCAACATATGTGTTTTACTTTTTTGACTTTAGGCTGATTATTTATTGTAAAAAAAGTGGAGGAATTTTTTTTTATTTTTGTTTAGGAAACATATGTGTTTTTTTTTTTTTTCCAAAACCGACGACCCAACCGAACCTGACAACTCCAACCCAATCAGTGGTTTGGTCGGTCTCGGGTACACATTTCAAAAATCCAACTAAAGTCGGGTCGGGTCCAACCTGACGCGCACCCAACAAAACCCGATCATGGCGGTTTCTTGGCAAATTCCACGGGGTTCCGGCTGTGTAGGCTGAACGGCGGCGTAGATCTTTGCTTGTGGAATCTGGTGGTTATGGTTTTGTTGTCTGGTAAGGTTGTGCTGGTGGTGGTGGACGCCTGGGCTTTGGTGGTTGGCGACAGGCGGCAGAGGCTTTTTTCTGTAGTGGGGCAAGGTTAGGAAGTGGTGTCTTGGGCTGGGTTGAGTTCTTTTGGACTGGGCTTGGCCCATGTATTGAGTTGAATTTTTTCTGATTTGGGCTTTTAGGCCTCTTGCTTTTTCTATGCTGATTATGTATGATTTGGGTTTTCAAACTTGTAGGGTGTTGGGCTTTGGCCTCTTGAAGTGGGCTTTGTCTCATATGAGTGTCATTTGATTGGTTTCTTGCCAATCATAGAGATTGGGCAAATTTGTTCGTTTGAACATGGTGCTGTTTCCTAGCTCCTATTAGTTTTATAACAATTTCAAGATTTTTTTGCCGTTCAAAGAAAACCCGATCGTGGACAACCCTACTCTATGTTATCCCACAAGGGTGAACATATGTGTTTCATTTTTTAACTGTAGACCAATTTCTTATTGTAAAAATGTGAAGGTAAATTTTTTGATGTAACAATGTTTTCGTATACTTACTAGACTGCCAAAAAGACAATAGATAAGGTTATCTTTTTTTCTTTTTTTTTTATCAACAACAAATAGGCTATTGTGTGAACTCTGAATTTTGTATAATATCAATAAAACCAACCGATATAGGTATCTATCAAGAGATTAGGTTAAACGCCGTGTAAAACCCAATTGGCGCCAACCCAATAGCTGCATGCCACCTCAGCTCTTCTCATTAATTGATGCCTTGACTCTTAACTCTAGCTCCACTAACTACAGTTAACCCACAATGTTATTGTCTATTGCAATTCCTTTATATATGCTCGGCCTTCCATATTCACGTGCAATGAACGAAAAAGAAAATCCATTTTTGGAAAACCCTCGTTTTCTCCAGCAATAATGAATTTAATTTTATTCACCCTCGTTAAAAGATTGTGAATATTACCCTATTTTTATTAGTTAAAATGATGTAAATCTCACAACAAGGTGATGTATACTTATCAAAAAATGTATTGCATCCTTGAAGGGATGGAACCAGGGCCGGCCCAAGGTATTTGGGTGCCCAAAGCCTGTTCTAAGAATGGTGTCCTAAATGCTTGACAATTTTTATGGAAAAAAAAAAACAGTCAGAGGAAGCCAAAACTATAGTATTAAATCCACTTTGCCAATTGAGCCTTTGCTCTGTCAATGTGGGACAAACAGGTTGCAAGACAAAGCCTCCCCACCTATAGTTCCACATCACTAGTTGAAGGAAACAATGAAGGCAAAGAATCTTTTATAGGTAGAAAGTTTTACTTCCTCAGTATCAATGCTCAAGAGACTGGACCTTACTTCTGAAACTTGAATTGAGCATTTTTTAAAAAGAGTCCCACACAACCCAAATATTAAAAAAAAAATTGGGCGTCTTCGGGATGCCAGGCCTTGTGCCTGGGCCGGCTGTGGGTGGAACCTACACCATGTTAACTAAAAAGAGGAAGGGTAACGTTCACTCTCTTTTAGGAAGGGTGAACAAAATATTGCACTTGACAAGAAGGTTCCCAATTTGACACCACACTCCTTGATATTTTCCGGTTAAAAAGAAAAATAAAAAACACAATTTTCCACGGCATCTTCTTCGATAAGGCAACAAGTAAGCATGTCTTTTTTTCTTTTTGCTTGGCGGAAAATTGACCATATCTAATTGTTATAGTATAAATCTTTTTTTATTGCAGAGTTGATACTACGACCATGTTGAGCAAATTTATTGTCTGATGATTGTTTAGAGGAAATAATTACTGAATCGGAATTAAGAGGCAGCATGGGCGAACCTACCTAATCGTCTTTGTATAAAGGTCCTGTAGAGCCATGCGTTGAGAAAACAATTACTTTTTGTGTTGTATCACTGAGCTAAACAACAAAGTGAAAAAATGAGAATGGAGTGAATTTAGAAGACAAGTTAACTAAAAAAACAAAAAGTGACCAAAAACCATAATTTATTTTAGAATAATTTTTTTTGGGTATCTCCGTGATGAAATTTTGTTCTTGCTGGCGCGAAATATTTTTACGCGATTTTCGAGGAAGGTTTTTTTAGAGTAACGAGTGAAGAGAGATAGATAGAAAAAATTATTGAAGACCATGCCCAAAATTTCTGTGACCCTAACAATCAAAAACAGTTTTGGTATTATTACTCTCCTAAAATTAAGAGCGGAGTTGAGTGGTGCGGTAGAAATTTTTGGAAAGTGGGAGTTATTTGACAGCTTCGCGTTATATGGTAGTTTCATTTACAAGTGATACCCACTTCTATGAAGTGTCACCTCATATATTATCTGGCAAACGATTCAATTATTTTTGTTTGAATTTAAGAGTAAAAAATACAACGTAAAATTGCTTTAACATGTACTCCACCATTATCTTGTCGTCAATTTTTCGATCATTGCACGTGAATATGGATGGGGAATAGGGGAAATGATACATCCACCGAAGGTGGACCACCGCACCGCCCACCGCACACCGGCCGGGCCCACTCCGGCCACCGGCCGGCCGATCCGAACCGTTCAAAAATTCTAAAAAAAAAACCGAGTGGGCCTGATTTTTGGAAGTTCGGATCGAGCACCTACACACGTCGGATGCCGTTTATTTCCGCGTGGGCCCACTCGGTTTTTTTTTTTAGAATTTTTGAACGGTTCGGATCGACCGGCCGGTGGCCGGAGTGGGCCCGGCCGGCGTGCGGTGGGCGGTGCGGTGGTCCACCTTCGGTGGATGTATCATTTCCCATATGGATGGCCGAGCATATATAAAGGAATTGCAATAGACAATAATATTGTGGGTTAACTGTAGTTAGTGGAGCTAGAGTTAAGAGTCAAGGCATCAATTAATGAGAAAAGCTGAGTCAAGGCATCAATTAATGAGAAGAGCTGAGGTGGCATGCAGCTATTGGGTTGGCGCCCATTGGGTTTTACACGGCTCCTCCGTGTCAAATCTATACTATGTTTTATCCCAAAAGACTAACAGATAAGGTAATTTACGTGAAATATGTACTTTATACAAGCGTAATAAACTCAACAAATATGGTTATTTGTCCAAATCAACAAATGTGTTTCACTTTTTTGACTTAAGGCTGATTATTTGTTGTAAAAAAAGTGGAGGAAATTTTTTTATTTTTGTTTAGGAAACGAAATAGGAGGTAAAATTCATTTTGCTAAAAATTCCCAGACCCAACAAAATTAAAAGAAAAAAAAACTCCAAACCATAATTGTAATATCCGCAATTGTGAAACATATTTCATTGGTGCATTGAGATTTGGGTGTGCTGTTGTTTAACAAAAGAGTTTAGTGGTAATTTTCATGAAAAGGCAGAGCAGAGGTGTCATTTGATTGAATCCGGAGTCCACGGTTGTTTTTTCGCTTGAAATGAATAGACTTGTCGCGGAAAAAAAAAAAACCATTTGTCCACAAGTAGGGCCCAAGCAAACCCATTAGTCGTACACGGAGTGAACAGTTAGTGCTATACGTGGGGCTCGCGCGAGAGAGAACACAGGGAGGCGCGCGCATTTCAGAAGAGAGACTGGGTATTTTTGTCAAATCAAGGACCTTAGACCGTAACGCTTTTAAATTAGGGAACTGTAAAGCTTACTAAAATCTAAGCTAGACTAAATGGCCCAATAAGCGCCTACTTTTGGACTTAAAATCAGAAGTTGGAATTAAAAATCATCATTAAATCAGAAGTTGGATAATGGTATGATTAGTTAGAGTAAAAGTAAGAAATTAAGTCAATAAGAGGGTTTACAGCTAATTACCCCATGTTACAAGTCTTACTAGGGGAATAACCTTTCTAAGAGCACACCTTAGTCTCACAAGTAGGTGACAAACTCATTTCAAAGACAAATCAAATTAATATATATGTAAAATATTAATTTAGTAACAACAAAACCGATGATTGTTCAATTTACAGAGATGAGAAGAAAAAAAATGAGTGCTCATCTGCGCATTCACTTTTAGTTTTAGTTTAAGTACCAACGCGTAATAAACTAATAATGAGAGATAGCAAAGTGGAGGGAAGAAATTCAAGTTCTAATGCTATAGAATCCTGAAAATTTACAATCACGTGCATCTTATCGGAACAAGATCTCTCACGAGCCCTAGGCTTCACAAAGGTATACTCGAGGAAGTGGAACATATTGGTGTGTTCGAGTATGGAGGATTGTCCCCCACTTCGGGAAGAACGGGAATTTGGTGTATACGAAAAGGCAGAGAGGGTTTGTACCCGTTTTAACACATATAAAATGACATGTTTTTCTGTGGCCACTTCGCGCGAGATTAATATGTGTGACTATACGTCACGCTCGACTCAGTAATTTTAGAAGTACCGACTAGTCAATTTTTTAATCGAAGTATAGATGCGTATACTGAGAGATAACAAAGTGGAGAGAGGAAGATAGAGATGGCAGATCATAAGAGGAATAGAAATCCAAACACAATGCAGCTCCATGAAGCACAACCAAGTGATAGTAATTATTATTATGCTACCAAAAATCCCATTAGCTAAGGGATAATGGATCCCACAAGAAGTACGGAGTAGAAGAGTAGACTTTTACTGCATAACGTCGAAACGTGTTTTGGACGATCCGGATTTGAAAAAAAGAAAAAGAGGAAAGAAAGGTGGTGGGGTGAGGGGAGAGGGAGGGAATAATTTGGACCGTTGAATCATTGCTTGAAGGGTCCGGATCATTGACAGGTACCCCACGTGGTACCCGTTCGACACCCAAAAACTCCTACATGTATATGGTATATACAATGGTCTTTGGATTCCAACACATGTGACGCACTAATTCTTCACCATTTCTCTTTCTTTCCATAATTATGACAAATAGCTTTGACTAAATACCAAAAGGACAATGCTACTCACACAAGTGGATAGACTGACTTGGGCCAAGTGGATAGACTCGAGGTCTGAGTCAATGGCTTAGAAACAGCACTAAAGGAAAGAAAAAGTTATCACCACATTTTAGTTAAGAAATTTCGTCAAGACTTCATCAAATATGTCTATTTTATGTGATTTTTTTTTTGAGGAAAAGATAAGCTTGAGTGATAATAATAACTAACTTAAGAAGAATATTAGGAGAAAATCATCATTGTCAAGAATGAATGTTCAAGGTGACTGATTGTATACTTTTCTAAGCCCGAACGAAGTTGGCAAGAAATAGACACACAAACACACATGCCATACTTTCTTCAGGGCCTCTTTGACCCATTTGGCATGTTTTTTTTTAATTAGTTTTCTTAATTTAAAAAATATAGACTAAACTTTTGGATTTTTTCGCCGCCTCATATGAATTTTCTTTTTGGTCCATATTTTTGTTTTTTTGATTCCTCTCATCGAGACGAACGATGTCGTGTAAAAATTTGACGCAAATCTTTTCACGATTAAGAGCAAATAATAAAATAGGCCGTGCCAAAAAGTCAGGAAGATTTTGTAGAAAATCTTGTTTTTATTCTTGGTTCCTGAAGCTATGAACAAATTTTTTCACCACCTGACAAAATTCTTTGATCCAAAAAAGAAAATTTTTAGTCCCGGGTGGGTACCACGTGCCCGTGCCCACATGGTGCCCGAGCAGCACATCCAGGACGTTCAAAAGTGTGTTGGACGGCTCAAATTGAAACCCTCTCTCCTCTCACCCCACCACTCTTTCCCCTGTTTATCTCTCCAAATCCGAGCCATCCAAAACAGAAATGGACGACCTGGATGTGCCGAGCGGACACCACGTGTTACCCACCCGGCACTAAAAAATTTCTCGATTCAAAGAATGCCCAAAACAATAAAAAAAATTTCCTTTTCGTTTACTTCATTTCGCCCCAAAAACTCAGAAATAATTTTCCCCCATCAATTTCTGATAGGTGAACACGCAAGGAAAAAACATAGGGCTCCACCACTCCACCAGAAATTTTCAGCGTTCACTTCCAATTTCCTTGCACCAGCCTCTTTCAGATTCAACACAAAGTAAGCAGAAAAATCCACTCCACCGCAGACCTTTCCAACGCATGGGTCTGTTACCGCCGCCTTCATTTTCCCATTTTCTGTTCATGTTTTTTGTTCTTCTCTTGCTTGTGGGTTCAGTACCCGACTCTGTGCAATACGGGAACGAGACCGACCGACTAGCCTTACTAGCATTCAAGGCCGAGATCACCGGCGATCCCCTCGGGATACTGAGCTCTTGGAATGGATCCGTCCACTTCTGCCAATGGGTTGGTGTAACATGTGGCCGTCGACACCAGAGGGTCACAAGGTTAATCCTTAGTGATGCAAAACTAACAGGGTCCATTTCGCCTCACATTGGAAATTTAAGTTTCCTTATGAGCTTAAGCTTGGAAAACAATAGCTTGAGCCATAACATCCCCCAACAAATCGGCAACTTACGCAGACTGAACTTCATGTCACTGCATAATAATTTAGTTACCGGCAAAATTCCAGCCAATCTCTCTCGTTGCTCTAATCTTGTTGTCCTTGAGTTTAGTGCAAACAGGCTAACGGGAAAAATTCCAACGGAGCTCGGTCGCCTAGCTAAACTCGAGGGATTGTATGTTGGAAAAAACAATCTAACAGGAGGTATTCCTCCAACTATTGGTAATCTATCATCTCTAACAACCCTCAAAATACCCTTTAATAGTATTGGTGGGAAGATACCTGATGGTCTAGGCCGATTGACAAACTTGGAAATTTTTGCGTTAGAGGAGAACAAGTTCGTCGGTACAATTCCTTCCTCGTTATTTAATATCTCTTCCATTACGGGTTTCGACATCGGAGGGAACCAAATCCAAGGGATTCTTCCCCCGAACCTAGGAACTTCACTTCCTAATCTCGAGTTCCTTGAAGTTGGTGCAAACTTGTTGACTGGATCCATTCCTAGTTCAATATCTAATGCCACCAATCTATATTACCTTGGGCTGGGAAACAACAGCCTTAGTGGTAAAGTGCCTTCTTTGGATAAGCTGCATAATCTTGAGTGGTTACATGCTGATTCTAATCATCTAGGAACAGGGGAAGCGGATGACTTGAGTTTTCTCTCCTCTTTGATCAATGCCACCGAGTTGAATATGTTGGATCTGACCGACAATGGTTTTGGAGGCCTGTTTCCTGAAGCAATTACTAATTTCTCCATTCGTCTTAGTTTCGTATACTTGGGGCAGAATAACCTGTATGGGAGCATCCCAAGAGGGATCGGGAATCTGGTAAATTTGCAGTTACTCGGAACAGAGGGCAACCATTTGACAGGTAACATTCCTACTGATTTTGGGAAGCTTCAAGACCTGCATCAATTGTTTCTTGGAGGTAATAGATTCTATGGTGACATCCCGTCCTCTTTCGGAAACTTATCCTTGTTACTAACTCTAGATCTATCCGAAAATAATCTTCAGGGAAGCATCCCGTCGAGTTTGAGCAAATGCCAGATGTTGCTGGAGCTTTCGCTCGCCAAAAACAGTCTTAGTGGCACCATACCCAAAGGAGTTGTTAGTCTCTCATCATTGTTTTTTCTAGACCTATCTCATAACAACTTGACTGGTGTCATCCCTATGGAAATCGGGGTTTTAAAAATTCTTGAAACACTAAATGTTTCTGACAATATGTTGGTTGGTAATATTCCAAGCAGCCTTGGTAGTTGTGTGAAATTGACATCTCTTAATTTGAAGGGCAACAAGTTATGGGGAGTCGTTCCATCAACTTTGAGCCAATTAAGAGGCTTGGAGGATCTAGACATTTCTATGAATGATTTCTCGGGAAAAATCCCAGACTATTTAGAGGGCTTTCATTTCTTACAAAAACTAAATATATCATTCAATGATTTTGATGGAGAAGTACCAAAACGAGGCATATTTACGATTGCGGCAGCTATTTCTATTGAGGGAAACAAGAAGCTTTGTGGTGGTATACCTGATTTAAAACTACGCAATTGCCAATCCAAGGGATTCACAAGGAAGAAATTTACTCACGTCGTGAAGTTGGTACTCCCATCGTCCTTTGGGCTTGTATGTCTACTATTAATGATATATTTCGTGTATCTTCGTTGGTTTAAAAAGAAAACAGAGGTACGATCTTTCAGCTTTTTTGGCCACTCGTTTCCTATGTTGTCTTACCGGAGTCTATTAAAAGCGACCAATGGGTTCTCTTCAGCCAATCTAATCGGCGTGGGTAGTTTTGGTTCGGTGTACAAAGGAATTCTTGATCTTGATCAAGGTGAAAAACTAGTCGCTGTGAAGGTATTAAACCTTCAATCCCGGGGAGCTGTCAAGAGCTTCATTGCCGAGTGTAAGGCCTTAAGGAGCATCAGACATCGGAATCTTGTACATGTCCTCACTGCATGTTCAAGTGTTGACTATAAAGGTGACGAGTTCAAGGCTCTGGTTTACGATTTCATGGTCAATGGGAACCTAGAGGAGTGGTTGCATCCAAATGAGAAAGAAGATGATGCACACAACAAGTTGCAGAGTTTAAACCTTCTAAAGAGGTTAAATATTGCGTTTGATGTTGCTTCTGCACTTTTTTATCTTCACCACCATTGCACAGAACCAATAGTTCACTGTGACTTGAAACCGAGCAACGTTCTTCTTGAAGATGAAATGGTTGGACATGTAGGTGATTTTGGGTTAGCAAGATTCCTTGTAGATGTGACATGTATTGCTTCTGCAAATCAATCAAGTTCTATTGGCTTACGTGGGTCATCCGGTTATGCAGCTCCAGGTAAATGTATCCCTTAGACTCATTTCGTGTTTATGTTCTCCTTCACTTCCTTCAGTTTTACTCCCCATTGCATTATCTTGCTTTCAAAAATATTAGATTTGAGTTAAGCAGAAAGTGTCTAGATTGTTTCTTGAAATGGAGATGGAGTACGTTTCTTTCTTTGTTATAGCCAATACACATTAGCCTAAAAAATAAATAACCAACAATTGTATCTTCTTAACTTTACTGCTTTTTTGATTACAGGTTCTACCCATGTTTTTTTTATTTTAGAGTAGAGCTAGTATATATTCCTAGTTCATTTTACATGAATTAACCGGCCTTCAAAGAACACTATCTCCTCAGGTTTATGTCAGTATCTTTCCTTTTCAAGAAGGTAGAGACTTTTTTAATTTCTTTATTTATTACGTGAGTACCACAAACCTACAACAAATATAAGGATAATTGATAAGTTTATGGTTAGGTAATGGCTACAAAGAAAATTTAGCTCTCTTTGTTTTGATGCTCTGGTAATTAAGGGTTCCTTCTTGTATGTTGGCATATGACCCTTGGTTTTGTTGTACGTTATGTTCGGGCTTTTTAATGAAATATATATTTACCCAAAAAATTCATAGTGAACCAATCAGGCGTGATTCAAATTAGGCATTTCAGATGGCACAGGAAGAACCAAATGTTGTTATTCATGATCTAGCAAGAAGCAAAGAAGTCGACACAATTCTTTGTAGTCTTATTCGAGACATAAAATTAGGAGTATCCATCTACGAATTGTCTGCTGAAGTTTCTTTACTATTCCTTGAGAGGCTGCTTATCAAGTAGATTTGCAATATTCTTATCTTTATGATGGATGGATTGTAGAGTATGGCATGGGAAATGAAGTATCAACGTCGGGTGATATGTACAGTTTCGGTATTCTTTTATTGGAGATGTTCACAGGGAAGAGACCGACAGATGCCATGTTCGAGGGTGGTCAGACTCTCCACAACTTTGTTGAGATGGCTATGGCTGAACAAGTAGCAAACATTGCTGATCCAACATTGTTTCAAAACCTATTAATGGGAGAGAAGAGCTCAAGCATCAACAGCTCTCAGAATCAAAGCCCGGCTAGCATTCACGAAGTTCAGGAGTGTTTGACTTCAATTCTTAAAATGGGAATAGCTTGTTCAGAAGAACTACCAAGAGATCGACCGGATATCAAAGAAATCGTTACTCAGTTGCATGCCATCAAGAACACTCTTCTTGGAGTTGGAGTACACGGAGGAATGAGAGCTAGTATTGTAGCTTGATCATGTGTAGGTACGACCCCTTTTATATTCCAATAACTACTGGAGGAAAAAACCTGCATTTGGCACTAAAACCACCACAATTCAGCACTCAGCCGGTGAAACATCGGTTTGTTCAGTTGTTGCCGACTTACGTAAGAGGTTTAGTTCTGTTCAACTTCACCCAGGTTTCTAAGAACCATGATGTTTTCATTTGCTCCTCTTTACGCCAATTCAAATAGTTCTCACGCGGTCGACAACTATGAACAAAACATCGGATTTCCATTTCTAATTCAAACTTGAGAATCAATAAATTCACCTAGAACCTCAATTAACTAAGTATTTTTCTGAACAATAGTGAAGAGACAACAAAGTAGGAACTCTAATGCCACATTCCAATTCAGGATAAACAAATCTCATTTTCATAATTTCAATGAGGCAAGTTCTTGAGTAACCTCTGCATCTATCAAAAGGAGGACGTGGTTGTGTTTTCCTTGTTCTTTATTTTACTGAAAATTGGTGTATACGATAGCATTTTTTTACATATATTCAATTATGTGCACAAACCAACCCAATTTTCAAGCTGCTGCATCTTCGATCAAAGTTAAACATTCCGTAAGTGATTATCTTCTCCCATCAAACTTCTTCAATAACTAATTTTCCTTCTTCCCTCGTAGGTGCTTAAGGTTTGGTGGGTCTTGAAGGCATCTATCGAGACTACAACTTTGTGATGCTGCACATTGCTTTGGGTACACATTATGCATGCTACTTTGTAGTTCAATTTCTGCACTTTTTTTCCCCAAGTTTATGTTCCTCTTGTGTTTTTAGTTTGTTTCAAGCATGAGAATTTTCTCATTTAAATGTACTACAAGACTTACATGCATGTTAAGTGGGACTTCAATAGCATATGCGCAAAAAGTAATTGTTTCTTGTCACCAATTTCTAGTATATATGTGCAAGCTAGGTTGTCTCCATCTGAACCAAATTACTTTCTTTGCATTGAATTTGCTACCGACCCATAAGCCACATGACTGAGAATACGTAAACCCCATATAGATATTGAGGAATTGCAACAATATTTAATAAATACTCTAATGCCCCACTTGGTTACAAGCCTACATTGCTCTAAAATTTACAATGTGAGAAACAATACAAATATTTTACCAATGTCGTTCGAGAATGAAATAAATATCTTCTATCAAGCATATGCAAATGACTAGCAATAGGTTTAGACACACCCGAAATGTGTTTCTCCTTCTAATTATCTTATTGCTCTTCCCTCCAGTCCCTCGATATTTGCGTGTTAATGCTAGAGAGGGAATTGCCCAAATGCAAATTCTATTCATATTCAAGTGCTGGTTTTTTAAGGGGAAAAAAAAAATCCATCTAAATACTCTTATGCCTCCTCCACCAAACTTGCTATGATCAGACTAACTTGCGATTGATCACCTTTGACTTTAAAAAAAAAGCAAATACAAAAGATGATCGGCCTTCAAAAGAAATTAAATAGGAATCCTAAATGGAAGACTTATTTAGGTGTCCATCCTAGTGTATTTAAATACTTATGTTCTCATCCTCAAATTGTCATGTTGCCCCATTATGCCCTTGGTTATTAGTTAATATCTATATTGCATTTTAAATATCCTTAATTATAAGAGTAGGACCTTCCTAAATTTGGTGTTAGTGATTAACATTATACCAGCTCTCTCTCTCTCTCTCCATTCATCCATCAAAATATCCAACCAGCCACCAGTCAAAACTATATTTAAACAAAAAATCTTGAGACAAAAAAGAGAGAAGAACAAGGCAAAAAGATTGGTAGTTTTCAACAGAATGATATATACACATAGAATCAGCACTACAAAGCATGACAACCATTGACTCAAAATACAACCTAATACTCGTGGAGGAAAAAACATGAACATGCTGGGGTCAGTCCCCTTCAGATTAAGTTTACTGAGGGTTCGGCGGGCGGCTATTAGCGTCGGAGACCTTAGATCCCTATTCAAGCAGTTCTTTGCTCATATCATCCTTGTGAACTGTTGTGCCCCGATTTTTATCGAAAGTCACCCAACCCACTTTTTAGGGCAACAAATCGGGGCGCAACATGAACTATCACTTCTCGACTAACTTCTTCTACTGCTTCCACCATGCTCTCCTCCAGCTCCACCTCTAGGAGGGCGCCCTCGTCTGCCCCGAGACCGGCCGTCGTCAGTAAGGGAGTACCCAACATGCTTCTTCACAAAGACGAGGACTGAATTGTGGCGTTGTCAACCCACCATCAAATCAAATTCAGAGCATCCGTCAGAAACAGGAAAGCCAAATAATATAACTGTCCAATTACATTATAAGCACTCAATTCCACATGGCTTATCAGATTCAGAGTAGGGCATAGTAAAATACAGAGCTAGCGTATTGTAGAACAGAAGAAGGGCATGTAAATTATCTAGTTTTTCCTTCGATGCACCAAGAAAATAAACACCCCACCTATGAGAATTTAACTGTTAAATTACTTCTAGTGAGCATGATTCTAGGAACGACGTCCCAGATTAGTATGAAATAAAAAACTACAAGCAGAATTTCTACCTATTGTCAGATCAGTTTACACTTGCTATGCCCGTCCATGGATATTCCTAGTGATGCTTCATGGACAATGAGAAAGTTGTTGAACCTCAGAAGTATGGCTCAGCCTCTGATTCAGTACTTGATTGGCAATGGACAAGATACCTTTCTTTGGCTTGAAAACTGGCATCCTCTTGGACCTCTTTTTAATAAATTTGGTGAGAATATTGTATATAATCTTGGTAGATCTTTGAACTCTAAAGTCTCTTCAATTATTCATGAAGGGGTGTGGAGGTGGCCTAGACAAAGGAATAGGGCCACTCAGTTTATCATAAGACATACACCTGTTGATTTTAAACCAATTTGTGATAGGCTGGATTCAGTTGTGTGGCTCCCTCATCCAGCTGGTTTTACTGCGTCTTCTGCTTGGGAGGCGATTAGACATAAACTTCCTATCCAGCCTTGGACGAGCATAGTTTGGTATAGTAAAAATGTGCCTCGCTGGGTTTTCATTCTGTGGCTAGCTGTGCTTCAGAGACTAAGTACAAAGGATAGGTTATTGAGCTGGGGGATGAATGTAGAGGATGGTTGTGTTCTCTGTAACACTGGTCCAGAGTCTCATGAACATCTGTTTTTTCAATGTGTTTATTCTCAATCAATTTGGGATGCTATTTGGCAACGATATTCTGCTGCTCAAACCCCTTCTTCCTTACCGGATATGATTCACTACAAGAAAATCGGGATCTAACAACGGTCAAAAACATTACTAAAAAACACAAAAAGCGTTGCTAAAAGCAGTACCAACGGTTCACCAACCGTTGGCCAAACCATTGCGAGATATCCGTTGGTGTAGAGGTATAGCAACGGTTTTGACGAGCGTTGGTACAGATTTTTTTTTAGCAACGGTTTCTTTAGCAACGGTTACAAACCGTTGCTAAAGACTAGTTTTTTTTTATTTTTAAATCTGGGGTAAAATATGACATGGCAGCCACGTGGCGCTGACGTGGCCTCCACCTGTCGCCACGTGGCGCTTGCGTGGCGCCACGTGGCGTGGCGAAATAATCTTGCTCCTCCCGAGATTCGAACCGCCGACCTCGCGCGTGCGCGAACCAACTGTGCTAGCCCATAAATTGTGTAAAAACTTAAAACTTTTAATATTTATACTATACTAACCGAATTTTTTTAATCCTTTTTTTAAAAAATCCAGTTTATACTAACGGTTATTGAAAACCGTTGCTATAGTCCACTTTATAGTAACGGTTATGGAAAACCGTTGCTATAGACCTGTTTCTAGTAACGTTTTGCAAACCGTTACTACACACCATCTATACCGACGGTTTTTTCAACCGTTGCTAAAAAAACCGTTGGGAGATCCCAAATTTCTTGTAGTGATTGCTTGGTATATCCAGAATGCGAAAGGGTCTGGTTTTAAGTGTTGGCTTTTGAAGAGTGTGCTAGCTGCTTGTGTCTACAACTTGTGGATGGTACGTAATCAACGGATTTTTCAGCACAACTTTTCTCCTCTTGATCAGGTTATACTCAAGACTGTAACTTCTATTCAGGAATTAGTGCACTCGAAGAGGGGTGTCAAACAATCCCAAAAGAACATGGAATTATGTTGCAGTTGGGGGCTCTCAAATAGGATTTTTGCTCCACTTGTTTTGTATAGGCAAAATCTGTAAAGATTAGGAAGTCCTTTTGGTATTTTTGGTCTTGTTTCCTTTATTCTTTCTAGTGGTTCTCTGAGGTTTTGTATCAGGTGCCTTAGGAGTTGCGTTCTTTCGGGGGTATGCCCCTTAGAGTTGTAAATGAGTTTGCGCTTTATAAAAGTAATGTGCTTATCCAAAAAAAGTTAATCATGATTTTGATACAAGTCGAATGTCTGAACCTTCGTATCAAAACCTGTCATGTTTGTGAATTGATTATGTTTTGTTCATCTACCTCGACGAATGATCATGCCGACGAAACTACAGTAAACCAAAAACATGACAAATTTTTGAGAAACCGAAACACACCTACCGAAAATCATGACAAAATTTGTGGAATCACCATGCAACATAACTTATCATGAATATGTATTAAATTGTCATGAACATGTATTAAATTATTATGAAACTACATTAAACCGAATTTTTTGGAGAAGTTAGAAAACGCATACCAAAATCAAATTTGGAGAAATCAAAGCTCTCAAACCGAAATCATGACAAAATTTGAGAAATCAAAAAGCATGTCTTCCTACCATCTCCACTTTCATTTACACAGGAAGCTCCTCATATTCTGGTCAATACTATTTGCAACAGACAAAACAATGAACAATATAGTGAATGGTTACACTTGCCCGTTACCGACCTAGTAAAACTTTTCCTTACATGTTAAGGCCTTCTTCCACATAGTATCCTTACAGTTATAGCATGTCGATGTAACTTATTTTGGGAAATCAAGTTATCTAGATGTGAAATTGTGACAAAATTTGGAGAAATCAGAACACACATACCGAACTCATGACACAATTTAGAGAAATCAACACACACATACCGAAATCATGACAAAAAATGAGTGTTTTCAAGGTTGGGATTTAAGAAATGTAAATCTTTATGAAAAGGGAAGGCTAGTGGATGAGGCATTCCCTTGCTAAGTTTAACTGCTGTGATGCGTAGCTTCCCTTGCCCTACCCCCGTCCAAAGGTAACCAAAAAAATTTATATTGGGGTGCAAGCAACATGGTCTATGTTACATACTAAGCACACAATTCCACATGGCTTATAAGATTCAGAGCATCCGTCAAAAACAGGAAAGTCACAAGCATATGGCATAGTAAACTACAGAGCTAGCCAACTTTAGAACAGAAGAAGGGCATGTAAGGCCTAGATATGAAACAGAAAGAGCCCAACAATTAGGTATACAAGTTAACTAGTTTTCCCTTCCATGCACCAGGAAATAAAAACCCCATCTATGAGAATGTAATTGCTAAAATTACTTCTAGTGAGCATGATTCTAGGAATGACCCAAATTAGTCTGAAATAGAAAACTACAAGCAGTGTTTCTACCAATGGTTAAATCAGTTTACACTAGTTAGTAGTTATGCCCGTTCAAGTTAATCATGATTTTGATACATGTATAATGACTGAATCTTCGTATCAAAACTTGTCATGTTTTGTGGATTTTGTGGATTGAATGTTTTGTTCATCTACCTCAATCGAATGATAGTGCCGACGAAACTAAAGCAAAAAAAAAACATGACAAATTTTTGAAAAACCGAAACACACTTACAGGACATCATGACAAAGAATCACCCTGCAACATAAACTATCATGAATACGTATTGTAAAATTATCCTTACGAAACTATAGTAAACAGAACTCATGACAATATTTCGAGAAATCAAAACACACATACCTAAATCATGACAGAAACGGTGAAATCACCATAAAACAGGGGGAAAAAAAAAGGAATTGTGGGTTAGAAATTGCAACTTACGAAGTCTAGCCATTCCAAATCGCTTATATATGTCACCGCCTAGGGTTTTCCAATTGAGTTCGACAAAATAAATGAGTTCCAGATTGGTTGGGTCTAGGTAGTTTTGGGATTCACGGGCCGACCAACTCACGAAAGGGGGTTCTCATATGCCGGAACAGAATGTAGATCGCTGACGGGAGGAGGAACGGGACCTGCCGTTTCAGTTCCCCCTTTCTTCTTCTTTCTGTTTGAACGATAGGGAATGGAAAAAGCTGAGGCAATACTCCAATTTTTGGGATGGTGGGACCTTCCATGTATAACTAGAGAGGTCGGGGCACACGCGATACATGTGGAAGTCTGATTTTCACAATATTTTTGTAAAAACGCTCCCCACTTATTATTTGATCAAATTTTCACAAATGTTGGGAAAATCCTACTTGCACATGCATCGAGTGTGCCCCGGCCTCTAGTTTTCTTTACGAACCTGGGTGGTGTCGTTGGTTGTAGTTTGATCGTCGTCGTGCCAATTGCTGTTGACGTTGCTCATTGCTTAAAGCAGCTCGTCTTTCTATAGCTCTCTTATGCCATCTCAATTATGAAAGCAAATTCCGGCTTCACTACAAATTTGAGGGGAGCGTGGGTATGGCAGTTGGGTGAGACTGCTTTTACACGATTACCTGACAGTTATTCCTTCCGGTGGTTAAAGAGCAGTACGTGAAATCCTTTCTTTTGGAGGGCATTTTTGGAAAATAAAAATATATGACATATGGAGACACTAAAGTGGTGCTCCCCCTTTATATATACTAGAGGCTGGGGCACACGCGATGCGTGTGCAAGTCGGATTTTCACAACATTTGTAAAAATTTGATCAAACAATAAGTGAAAAGCATTTTTATAAAAACGTTGTGAAAATCCGATTTACACACGCATCGTGTGTGCCCCAGCCTCTAGTATATATTATATTAAGACCCAACAACTATGCAGTATATCTGACCTCGGACTTACCATTCAATCATGTTTCTAACAAATTACATGGGCATAGAGTCACGTATAGAAGCAGTAAATATACATTAAATAATAGCA
Source organism: Rhododendron griersonianum (assembly GCA_018127125.1). NCBI lineage: Eukaryota > Viridiplantae > Streptophyta > Magnoliopsida > Ericales > Ericaceae > Rhododendron > Rhododendron griersonianum. The sequence goes on along the minus strand of CM030792.1, from coordinate 11,472,945 downwards.
AAACTACATGCATTTGAGAATCAATTCGATTTCACTCAAACTTCTGCATCACTTACCGCAGATGTAAATTAGGATTATTTTCGTCACAGAGTTCTTCCTTAATATTGAAAGAATATGTAACTGCTTACACATAAGCATCAATGAGCACTAAAGTATTTGACATCCCGACCCCAATTGTCATTGCCAACACCACCACTCTTCCTCTGTTGCCACCATCCACACCTCCACCACTCATCCACCATGGCACACCCTTTTCCACAATACCATCCTCACTACCATCACCGCACCATCATCACCACAACTCCACCTCCGCCGACACCAACACGATAACGAACACCACCCCTCCAAAACAATCACCACATCTCTGCCACTACTGAACACCACCAAGACGTCAGTGCCACAATATACGTAAGAAAAGAAAAGAGAACATGAAATAATCAAAGACCTCGATTATGTACTGAGCTTCAGCAGGGCGAACGGAGAGAGCGGCCCATTGCAAGGCGTAGTAGCCCTGCCCATCGGGCTCGGATACGGAGCAGCCCTCGCACTCCACCAATCTCCGCAGCTTCTCCAAATCCCCTAACCCTGCCGCCGTGCACACGTCATTCCTCAGGCTGTCGACCCCTTCTCCCCCGATCGCCGCCTCTCCGCCGCCCCTCAAAACAATCACCACATCTCTGCCACTACTGAACACCACCAAGACGTCAGTGCCACAAACGTAAGAAAAGAAAAGAGAACATGAAATAATCAAAGACCTCAATTATGTACTGAGCTTCAGCAGGGCGAACGGAGAGAGCGGCCCATTGCAAGGCGTAGTAGCCCTGCCCATCGGGCTCGGACACGGAGCAGCCCTCGCACTCCACCAATCTCCGCAGCTTCTCCAAATCCCCTAACCCTGCCGCCGTGCACACGTCGTTCCTCAGGCTGTCGACCCCTTCTCCCCCGATCGCCGCCTCTCCGCCGCCCGTCGAAGCCGACGCCGATCCCTCGATTCTACCTCCTCTACAACATCGATCTCTGGTTATGGAATCCGATACCAAAGCGAGGGTGGAGATGTGGAAGAAATCGGGGTCCTGATAAGAAGGCTTGCAGGTGTTGATGTGAACAATTGCTGTTCTAAAATGAATGCGAGGGAGAGTTCTATTGTAAGCAGTTGCAAAATGGGAGCAGTTATCACAACGGGAGCATGATAAAAAAAATCACAACGGGAGCAGTTATCACAACGTGGAGTTCAATTTGGGAAGTAAATTTTCTTTTTTACCCTTACAGTTAAGAAGTATAAGAAGTATTTGGCTGGCGAATTATTTAGGTTGGGGAGGGTGTTTTGGGAAATGAAAAAACATGACAGGGGGAGACACCAAATTGGTGCTCTCCCTTTATATATTAGAATAGATAATAAGATATTTTTTCCAAATAATTTTTGGGATGGTGGGACCTTCCATGTATAATAATGGGATATTTTTTCCTCATATATTGGCTAATTCTCATCTCTATTATAAAACAAAAGGGTGTGGAGACACGTTGTTGGAACGGCTTAGATTCATTTGATCCAAAGGCTGCAGTGCATCCTCCCACTTCCCGGTTAAGTGCCTATGGTTTTCACCTAAATCACACAACTGTCATCCCATTCCAACCGGGATGCGTAGTGCCGTAGGCACGGGCTAACACTAGTTTTTAGTTAAAATAGGACCTTCTCCAAACGTTTTTGTCTAGTAGTTATGGGATATAATCCCTAATAATTATCTCCATCCAATTCTAATGAATACATGACCTCCACCAAACAATTTTTTCAGGTAGTTATGGGATATTATCCATTCAAATTTGTTTAAGGAAAAAATGCAGTAAAACAAATCTTAAGTGTAAGATGGGTATTATTTACATTTCAGGATGATAACATAAGTTTCCAAACCCCTTAGGATTAGGACATAAGTATCTATATAGGAGAGGACCCCTATTTAAGTTCCCCTAAATTGTGTCCAGATTTCAAAAGTGCTTTTTTATAACCACGGTGCAAACTAAGACTTTAGATACTACTAGTAGTAAATCTCAAAGCATTTAGGTCGAGCTCGCGTTGGTCTTTTACTGTCAATAAAACGTGTTAAGAGAAAGACTAAGACAGTGAGAAGGCTAATTAAAAGGTTTTCACTCTCCCCTCTGGATTATGGGGGTGGAAAATGACACAAGGGTACAATTATTTAGGGTGTGGGTGTGGTCTACAAGGGTCAAATTTAATTTCACACAAGGATTATATTTGATACTTTGCAGTCAAATTTTGTTAGTTTGACCTACAAAAAATCTTTAAAAACTCCAAGCATTCTCTTCTTTTTAGAGTTGATAGCATTATGAATGTGACCCTCTTGCATCTTTTTTGAAATATAATAAATCTTTTGGGATCAATTGTAAATTACATTACATTCTTCAGCATATATATACACCTTATAATTAGCCTCTTAATTGGATTATATCTTTAGGTTAGCAAAATAAAACAATAACTTACATATTTTTTTTTTCCCAAGCAACAATAACTTACATATGAATGTAATTTTTTTTACCTCAATAACCAAAAATTTTGCCCAAGGGGCGTGGCACCGGTTCCTAAAAAATAATTTCTAAATTGAAGTCTACATTTCCAAAGGGGACTTATGGGATCAAAAACCCAATTAAGCACAAATACGAGAATTAAGGTGCTCTAGAAGTCTTCATTACCACACATTCAAGTAGGGTCCTTACACTTTATCATGGTCCTGCGTGAAAGTGTGGTGATGGAAGAGGCCCTTCGAGCATCACGTGGCGGCTCCATAATTTTTTACCAGGGTTTTCAAGAAAATGCAAAAAACTACACAAGCTCTATAACAATAACAAGAAAAGGTAAAATAAAATAAAATAAAATTGGATACTCCTATTGATATCAACGGTCAGACGAAAAAACATGAAAATAGTCAAAATACATAAGACATTACAATTGTCCCGTCGAGTTTTCATATTTTGAAACCGTTGCATAATAACCTCATAATTAATGATATGAAATATAAATACTTTCTATAAATACTTTCTAACTCTTTGTTATTGTGTGTATCTCCAAATATCTGCAGGACTATATTTATAGATTCAAGTCCAAGAGTTCAAAGTTTCCTAATAGACATAGGTGATCTATTATCTTTGAACTCTCTTAACAGATAGAGATTAGGAGTCTAGTCTCATCCTTCTAACCAACTCAATCACATAACCCATGTGGACGACCCATGTGGGTTGGGTCCGATCCGAACCGACCCATTTTCTTACACATGTATTATCATGAAATATTTCTTCAAATCAATCATGAAAAATGGGACTAAACAATCTAATTGGATGTTTCTTCAAATCTGCTATAGATAGGATGTTTAGGTTTTCAAGACCACCTTCTCTGTCAAGAGAAATAGTTTCAAGAAAATATGAAAAACACGCATCCAAAATACATAAAGATGCTGAACTAGACGAAGACAGGGCCGACATGGTTTTCCAAAGGGACTGCTGCTGCTCTCTTTGAACACAAAATATCAAAGAATTTAAAAGAGAACCAAATAAAAGTATAACATGGAGTAGCAGGTATAGCAACAGCTGTAAGTAGGAAGTAGAAAGAAAATTTATCCAATGCTCTTCATGTGGTGCAATTAAGAAAATTATTCGGTGGTTTGCGCTTCTTTTTATTTTACCAAAAATGTGACGTAGAATGGATTCACCAAGTTTGGAACCTAGGATCTTGTGTCTTTAGCCAACGTAACTTTGCCACTTGAATTACACCAACACTTGTCTTTAATTGCCCCAAGTTTATAAATTATTCGTTCTCTCGAGATTTCAATTTATTAAGCAACCTTATTTGACACCTGCAAACATAAAATTAACTACTAAAAAATAAGATTATTAGAATATAAAACAAGTCTAACAAAATACTAATTTAAGGGATGTATATACTCTAAAACGTGTATATCATTCGTTCTGGTCTTCTTCTTCCTTGATCGACAATGACGAAGCCGTTCTCGGAGTACACTTGTTCAACCAGCTTCTGAAGTTCGATATTCTTATCATTAGGATTTGTATGTATTTATGTTTTGAAATGGAAAGTGATGTGTTCTTGGATGTGGGTTCCTCGATCTCTCTCTTGATTTCTGCATGTAGTTTTTTTTTTTTTTTTCCAAAACTGACAACCCAACCGAACCCGACAACTCCAACCCGATCAACGGTTTGGTCGGTCTCGGGTGCACATTTCAAAAATCCGACTAAAGTCGGGTCGGGTCCACCCCGACGCGAACCCATCAAAACCCGACTGTGGTCCATGACGGCTTCTTGGCAGATTCCACGGGGTTCTGGCTGTGTAGGCAGAACGGCGGCATAGATCTCTGCTTGTGGAATCTGGTGGTTATGGTTTTGTGGTCTGGTAAGGTTGTGCTGGTGGTGGTGGACGCTTGGGCTTCGGTGGTCGACGACAGGCGGCAAAGGCTTTTTTCTGTAGTGGGGCTAGGTTAGGAAGTGGTGCCTTGGGCTGGGCTCAGTTCTTTTGGACTAGGCTTGTGTAACGACCCGGATTTTCGACCCAATTTTTTTTTTTAATACCGTTAATATTATTAGGTCTTAATTATTATTTTTTTTTCCTTAATAGATAAATACAAAAAAAATAAGTATATTATCTTATTTATCTCTCTTTTATTATTATTATTATTTTTTTTTAATTAATTGCATGCATGTTTAGAACTCCTTCCATCTCTCCCTCTTCTACTCCTACTCAATCTCTACTTCCTCCCTAATCCTATTTTTCGTTAGAATCCCATTAAAACTCAAACTTACATCCCTCATCCAAATTCTCCTATAAATATCCCATTACTTCGACCCTAGGGCACACCACGCTACTCCACAAAAACCAAAAACCAACTCCATTCTCGTCCATATCACGTACCACTGTTCACGGCCTGTTTCTTCCTAGCTAATGTCGTTTTTAGGCCAGAGTTCCTTCACGAAAGTTGTAGAGGGCGTCGAGGGCTTCGATTTCAACCCAAGAATCACTCCAAACGATCGAGTATTGATAGAGTTATAGCCGTCCAAAGTTCAGTGAAATTTTCGGATTTCTGTTCCAGACAGCACACAGGACTTATGAAAATCCCCACTTTTCTCCTAGTTCGAATGGTTTTCGGGCTTAGACTTCTTCACGAAAGTTGTAGAGCGTTTCAAGATCTTCGCGTTAGACACAAGAATCGTCCAAAACGGCAGAGGTTTGGTCAAGTTATTCCAGTCCAAAGTTACTGCTAGAATATCGATCTTTCGTCGCCAAACAAAAACCCACCGGACTCCACCGAATCGTTTTGTCCGGATTAAAGGTATTATAATCCCTTCCAAACACTCTTCTAAGTATATTAATGTCCTAAGTTGTTAGTTTTTATGATTGGAATCGAAATTTGGATCGAACGAATGAAACCCAATTTTTTTCCGAAAAATCCACTGTTCACAAGCGTGAACATTGTTCACGTTTTTATTCCTGTACTGTTCATAGCCGCTGGAAGTTAAAGAAAAAGCATGACAATTACACTTATCCCCCTGCTCATTTTGAATTTAAAGTTTCGGCCCAGATATTAATTATAAGAGTTTATCTTATTGCAGTTAAGCCTTAAAATCATTGAAATTTATAGTTAGGTCCAGTACAATGTTTTATTTGATTATTGAACATAATTTTTATACTAGTAATCATAAGTGATAAGCATGTTATGATTAGTGTTACGCGTAATAAGTACAATATTTGTAGGTGAATAATAACAGATTTTTTTTTTATATAAAGACTTCCGCATATAAATTTACTTCTTGGACATACAAGATTAAGAGTAACGGCCCATTCATAAAAGGTTACGTGATTATTATGCTTATTGTTTATTTCAATTATTATTCTGATTGCTTATCTATTATTCCAACCTCTGATTGATGTGTTAGATTGGATCCTAGAGACATGGGGTGGTATGCGAAATAGAAATCACCTAGACGATGATAAGTAATGGATGAATTGGAAAAGTTTTTGTTTTAGATTGCCTGCAGCGTGATGTTGAGATGTGATGAGATTTGTGATGAGATTGAAAACTGGCGGGTGTCCAGTGATGAATTGATAGACTGGCGGGTGTCCAGTGATGATTGTGGAATGGTTGTGATGTGGTTTATAAGATAGGCGAACCCTAGTCGTGATTCAGGCATGGTAAGTTTTCTTTTGCTGTATTGAGAGGGATACACACTGGGTACATAACTTAGGTGCAATCCGCGACAGCAAAATAAAGTGATCCCATGGGACCGAGCATGGCTAGTGGTTGAGGGAGGAAAGATCTCGCGGTGAGATCTTAGATCACACGTCAGGTTAATGAATAGTAATAAACTGATTGATATGAAATACCTCTGTTATATTTCTTCGTACCATGTTTATCCTGCTTGATTGCTAGCTGTAAAGTAAGAGGGGTGGTTGGGTTGGATTATTCTACTGGGTGATTTATCACTCACGGATACGTCTGTATCCTGGTAAATCGATTGCTTCGGCGATCAATTTGCCAGAAGGCGCAGGATTCAATGGAGAGGATTCAACGATGGTGCAGTTCGACACAAGAAGAATATCAGGAATAGAGATCGAGTATGCTTGGGATTCGTATCAAGTCTAGAGTCAGCTCTGAAGTTAATGTATTTTGAATCGGTAAATTTATTTTGAGATTGTAATAGACCTTTATTTTGGAAAATTATATTTATTTAGCAAAATTTTCTTAAGAAATTATTTTATTTTGCTTCCGAAAAGTCGGGGCGTTACAGCTTGGCACATGTATTGAGTTGAATTTTTTCTAATTTGGGCTCTTAGGCCTTTTGCTTTTTCTATGCTGATTATGTATGATTTGGGTTTTCAAACTTGTAGGGTGTTGGGCTTCGGCCTCTTGAAGTGGGCTTTGTCTCGTATGGGTGTCCTTTGATTGGTTTATTGCCAATCATAGGGATTGAACAAATTTGTTCGTTTGAACATGTTGCTGTTTCCTGGCTCCTATTAGTCTTATAACAATTTCAAGATTTTTTTGATGTTCAAACAAAACCTGACCGTGGACAACCCTACTCTATATTATCCCACAAGAGTGAACATATGTGTTTCATTTGTTTCATTTTTTAATTGTAGAACAATTTCTTATTGTAAAAATGTGAAGGTAAATTTTTTGATGTAACAATGTTTATGTATACTTACTGGACTGCCAAAAAGACAACAGATAAGGTTATCTTTTTTTTTTTTATCAGCAACAAATCAGGTTATCTTTTTTTTTTTTTATCAGCAACAAATAAGGTTATTTGTGTGAACTCTGAATTTTGTATAATATCAATAAAACCAACCGATATAGGTATCTATCCAAATCTATACTATGTATTATCCTCAGAGACTAACAGAGATAAGGTAATTTACGTGAAATCTGTACTTTGTACAAGCGTAATAAACTCAACAAATATGGATATTTGTCCAAATCAACATATGTGTTTCACTATTTTGACTTTAGGCTGATTATTTGTTGTAAAAAAAGTGGAGGAATTTTTTTTATTTTTGTTTAGGAAACGAAATAGGAGGTAAAATTCATTTTGCTAAAAATTTCCAGACCCAACAAAATTAAAAGAAAAAAAAACTTCAAACCATAATTGTAATATCCGCAATTGTGAAACATATTTCATCGGTGCATTGAGATTTGGGTGTGTTGTTTAACAAAAGAGTTTAGTGGTAATTTTCATGAAAAGGCAGAGGTGTCATTTGGTTGAATCAGGAGTCCATGGTTGTTTTTTCGCTAACAGTGAATAGCACTTGAAATGAATAGACTTGTCGCGGATAAATTAAAAAAAAAACCATTTGTCCACAAGTAGGGCCCAAAGAAACCATTTGTCCACAAGTAGCGCCCAAAAAAAACATCACGTCGATCAAATACCAATCAAACATGTATACATATACCTATTGTTGTACGCATACATGTTCACATTCTCTTCCTCCCTTTTGTCATTGTTATATTTCACCTCCTTTGCATGCAAACAACTTGATGTACCACTTGTTAAGTTTTCTTCAATAAAATTTTTTGCCGATTAAAAAAAACAAAAAAAATGTGAAAATTTTCTTCAAAACTACTATTCACATGAATAGGGTCGTTCAGGGCCAGCTACAGTGAGAAACTTTTATGTACATACCGGGAATACCAAGGGTGTTGGTATCCTCACTACAAGAAATTGCACTTTTAGCGACTAAATCTGTCAACGCAAGGCATTAGTCGTTGGCAAAAAAGAACTCCAATGGGGGTTCCAGTTTAAGCTTGTCAATTTTCATTCTGTTTACATGCCATTGCCATGGTACGACATAGTGCACCCGACTTCAAGTTACGGGGATCCTTCATACAAGGCGAAATTGCAAGATCGAGAGGCCAGTAGGAAGGCGGTGGGCAAAATGGAAATTGCACCGTGTTAAAACTTGCAGAGTTTTTCATGGACGGATTTTGCAAACAATGGGGAGATTCAGTTGGGTAAGTTCTCTAGTGTAGATCTCTTTTTTGTTTTCCTTTTTTCTACTTGCAATAGTATCTGAATGAATTCTATATCTCTAGTTCAAAATATTGGCCTCGTTTGCAGAGTTATAAAATTCCACCAAAGTCGCTAAACGCGTGAATTTGAAACTGAGTTCTCAATTCAGCGCTGGTGATCCAATTATATTTATAACTAACCTCATGGGTTCTGTTGTTGTTGTTGTTGTATTGTTTAGTTCTAGTTTCCTTTTGTTGCCTAACCTCTGCAGATTGTGTTCTTGCTTCCTGTTATTGTGCTTGGTCATGCAAACAAGGGCGCCTTTACCATTGATGTACCATCTTGCTGTGGATAACTCAAGGGACAGTCATGCGAATAACGAACTGAAATCGCTTTGTTTGGTTTGAGTTTTGAGGAGATTTGTGGGGACTGTGCATGCGCTGAGAGGGGTTGATCTAGAGACCGAAAACGACACAGTAAGTACGTATCTTGTGATTTGCTAAACAATTGTTCTAAATAAAGAAGAGTTGAAGCTTTGTTGTTTATGCTCTTTTTTGCAAGTGCAATTTTTACATGTGCCAATCATGTAATTACTAAAGTCCGATGAACACGATTTTTGGTACGATTAAGGTTCTCGCCGAACTCTACAAAATGAACGGAGCCGATTATCCAAATGTGATAAGAAAATGGCTGGAAAATTGGAAATGGACCGGAGAGGGATACCAACACGCTTGGTATCCTCAGCATACATATATAAAAGTTTTGTTGGGGATTTGTATTTCAAAAACACAAAATTTTAGTGAAGTTTCACTAAGTACAAGAGAATCAATTTTTTTGAAATCAACCAAATCATTTCCTATACAGGAAGATTTTATCTGTTTACCAAAAGAAAAAAAAATGTGTTTTTAGCTTGCTAATTGATTTTGATTAGAGCCTTGATTTACGTTAATTGATTGATTCTACTTTCCAAATCGTTTTCTCTCCTCACCTATAAAACGGGCTCCTCTCTAATCTTTCAAACACATCGGACACTACAAGAAAAATGAGAATATGTGACGAAATGGTGGTGAGGAAAGTAGATTTCGTCTCCAAATATGCCTATTTTGTGAGGAAAATATTTTTTCGTCACCAATTAAGAGGGCATAAAAATTTAAGGTGAGGAAATTTTATTTTGTCACCAAAAATAGTTAATCGGTGACGAAAAAATAAATTTTGTTGCAAAAGGGTGGACAAAAAAATATAAGGTGACGAAAAAATAAATTTTGTCACTAATCCGTTTCCTCCACATATACTTGCAACAATTACGTGACGAAATAATTCCTCACAAAAGGAAATACTTTGGGTGACGAATTCTTTTTTGTCTTCCATTTTAAAGAGGGAATTTAGATGATTAAAAAAAAGTAGGACGGGCATGGCACGACACAACACGGTTCTAGTCGGGCACGGCACGACACAACACGATTCTTGTCGGGCACGTCATGGCATGGCACGACACGAGACATGCATGGAAAAACCAAAAAAAAATGTTATTAAATAAACAAGGGATTTTAGATTATACTTTACTTTATTTCTATGTATTTTTTGATAATTTAATAATTTATTAATCTTTTCCTTTTATTTAACTAAAATAAGCTTTTTAAATGTTTTATATGATTAAGAAAATTTGAATCAAAATTCAAACATGATAATATACCAATTACCACACATATACTGATATACATTGCGTTTTATCTAATAAAGATTTTTAAAAAAAATACATAGAAAATAAATAAGAAAAAAACAAAAAAAAATTTTTAAAAAAACCTCCATGTGATTCGAATCCAAGTCCTAATGTCCTATGGAATTTGTCACACATCACAAATCACCAAGGCCTTTAATCATGTTATGTTTTTACTTGGAGCAACCACACATCACAAACCACCAAGGCATTTAATCATGTTATGTTTTTACTTGGAACAACTAATAATAAATAAGGAAAAAAATGGTTTTAAAAAAATAATCCCTATGGGGATCAAACCCAAGTCCTTAAGGACTTGACACACATCTCAAACCACCGGGCCAACAATCTTTTTGTGCTTATAATTGGAACAAGTAATATATATTATATAATTCTATTGTATAAAAACAGGTCTCTTGTATGGTAGCCACACAATTGCGACACAACTATGACGATCCATACCGTTCATTTTGTTGTTCTTGGTGTTTTAATCACTCTCGTAAATTTTTGGGTCTATCGGGTTTTGGAAGCCCTTTCATCGGGACGTAGATTCATTAATACGAATTTTTTTGTTATGTGCGATCAAGTATATAACGATAACCAATTTACTTCATTTTTTGCACGAGTGATATAATCACTCCCACATAAATGGTAGACGGTTCCGATTTTCAAAAAACAGCTCGAGCAGCCCTCGAGTGATTCATTATAAGACTTTAACGCCTCTGGAAGCACCGAATGTGTTCCGATCACGTGGTTTCCGACATCCGATTATCACCTATTTAGGGGAGAATGATAATTTGATAAGATATTAAATCGTAACGGTTTAGATCAAACATTCGAAAAAATGAGTCTGCAGTTACCTTTCAAATCTATACATCCAATTTATCTGGTTCTAAACCAATGTATTCCGTTATAGTTCAATGTATGCTAGTCACACGATTGCGACACAACTATGACGATCTATACCGTTCATTTTGTTGTTCTTAGTGTTTTAATCACTCTCGCAATTTTTTGGGTCTATCGGGTTTTGGAAGCCCTTTCATCGGGACGTAGATTCATTAATATGAAATTTTTTGTTATGTGCGATCAAGTATATAGCGATTACCAATTTACTTCATTTTTTGCACGAATGATATAACCACTCCCACATAAAAAGGTAGACGGTTCCGATTTTCAAAAAACAGCTCGGGCGGCCCTCGAGTGATGCATTATAGGACTTTACGAGAATTTTTCTTTATTGAGTGCATATGGATTATGGTGCGACTGTTGCACATGATCACGCACTGGTATAAATAAAAAGAGATGAGTTGAGCCGGAGCCCTAGCAGCCCACTCTCTGACTCGGTCTCTCTCACTCTCATCTCTTCTCTCAACGTCTGATATTGAAAATTGGCCCTCTCTTCTTGTTGATTCCATATGTGCCGAGTTTTCCGATCAACAAGCTTTTTCCACTTTCGTGCAAAAAATTGCAAGAACACCAGATTTCAGTTGATGTAAGCTACGTTCGCGGTGACGGAATTACCTTACAGTTGCCGAATCGCCATAATATATACTGGGAAACATCAAATCACAATCCTTCTTGACAAACAACTCTCCTTAGCGACTGAATCCGCCATTGGCCTCAATTCTCAAGTCGCCGCCACTCGTGCGGGCGTCGTCTCGTTTATAGGAGTAACTCTGTCGAGTGGAAGCCGTCGCCGGTACTAGCCGTGGCCACCATCGTTGACGATTCTCAAGTCGCCGCCGCTCGTGCATTCACTGGTGTCGTGCTCGGTGAAGGAGAGGAGCTGGCGCTGCTTGATGTAGGGGGCCTCGGCGTCGGTAAGTCTTCCATTTTTTATCTATGAAAAAGAATTTTATTTCAATGACGTTTGTTTTGGCATATTCTAAGAAATCTGTAGGGTTACAAAATTAGGGCTTTCGTGTTTCCCCTTTAATAACCCCTGTTATGGTGTTTTTCATTTGGCTTTCATATACCTGTTTTTCTGCTGCTGCTGGTGTATGCCTGGCTTGCTGGTTCTTGTTTTGTAGGACATTGTAGAGGCCAAGGACCAGACCACGTGAAGGCTGAAGCAAATTAATGCCAGCAAAATGTAGAAGGTGGATTTTCTTTCACTAATTTTTTCTATCCATGGCTTTTTTTATGATTCCCTCAATTAAAGTAAATTTCATGGATAAGCTATTTGCCAAATTGTATAGATTGGGTCACTTGGTTTCTCTATATTTGAATGATCCTGTTAGCTTCCCTCCTAATGGATTTTTATTCATGACATGTGTACTGCTTATGAAGGTTCCTAAAAAACACCTAAAAGTATAACCTATGAAGCTGCATTTTGTTCAGGAAACAAAGTTACATTCCTTGCAAGTGAAATTTATAGTTCATCAAGAAATGATTCACATATCTTTATGTGCATATAGTTAAATGAATCCTCTCTCTCGAAAAATCACGTTTTGCAATTGAATTTGTTAGCTAACAGTAACAGTACCTCTTAACGTATCCTGTATAACGGTTTTGCTACTTTCAAATGTGATTATGAATTGTTCTGCAAACTGAGCTTTGATCAAATGCTATTTTCGTGCTATTGTTTGGAGAACAGAACACTGGTGGAGCAACTGGCAAGAGCCAAGAGTGAATCCCATCTACTTGAGCGGCAATGAGAAGTTGGCTTTCTGGATCAATTTGTACAATGCACTAATAATGCATGTGTGTATCTCAACCTTTCTTCTTTTCAATTATTTTACTTTTTGGTGAAATTAATTTTCCCATAGTGTAGCTTGGACCAACTCAGAGTATTCTACCTGTCTAAGGTAGTAATATTGTCACTCCACATTGGACTTGCTAGTTTTTAAAATTCTATGCACTAAAATTGCACAATGCATGAACACAAACTGTAGTGGCATTAGTGTGTTCTTTTTTCTATCGGATACTGAAAATTAAGTATTGTATCTATCAGTTACTGTAAGTATTCCAGTCTTCATGAACAAACTTCCTTTAAATTTGTCTTGAGTCGGTTGTGTGAAGTGCAAGAAGTTTAATCAAATGTCTTGCTTATTAATCCTATTTCTTTCTATACTTAGCTGAATTTGAGAGAGGACTTTGGAGATAGAACAGATACATGATAAGATAGGAAATTTTGTTGTTTTAAAGCTTGAATTTGGAGTACACCAGCAAGAGTCCAGTCAGCAAAATCTAATGAACTATTAAAAGGTCACAACCAGTTAGAACTTGATGTTCAACTGAAAAAGAAATTGGAACAACTGCTTCTGGAGAAGAAATTGAATTAGGAGAGGATGTTGAATCTACCATTCTAGTCGAGCAATTCCAAAATTACCCCTGAATGGAGTGCCAAAGGCTCTGCCCTTTAAAAATGCAGGTAAAGTGAGATGGCGGCAATGTATTTTGTTGACGTTTATTTCTGGCTATGAAAAGGCATATTTGGCATACGGAGTCCCAAGAAGTGAATTGAAGCTCTTTTCTTTGATGCAAAAGGTTTGATTTCTACTGCTCCTGGCACTTTGATTATAAAATGCAGTTATTTACAGTTTGTAAAATACTAAACCAATCAGTTTCTTTGTAGCTTGGCACTTTTTTTACGAAAGAAGATTTGTTGAATTGCCATTGGGCATTGGACCTTTGTTCTTTTAAAGCCATGAAGATGCTATGCTTACTCTTTGCGCTTATATCTTGAGCAAGGAACTTGAGCTATTTCCTTTGTTCATTTTGTCTGAATTCCGTTAATAGCAACTGAGAGCCTTTAAGAATCTTAAGGCTAAGTGCACCTTTTGCACTTTAATCTGCTGTTTAACAAACAGAAAATTGACGAAACATTGATACAAGCAAGGTTGAGTTTTTGTTTGATTTCTTTTTTCTTCTTGAGCAGGAAGGTTCAAGTACTGATATTAACTTATGTTTGTCTTATAGCCAGCATACACCATTGGGGGGCATTCTCTTAGTGCGGCTGCAATCAAGTATGTGATATTATTTTCCTTAGCTAGTATCTTTTTCTAGTCTGGTTCTACTTTGGCAGAGACCAAATCTAACTGCCTTGCTTGGCTTTCTACCTCTTGTATTGATGAGCTAGTTTAACACTGCTCATCTACACGGCACGACACGATTTAAAAAGACACGGCATGACACATGATTAAGTAAACGGGCCGGCACGGCGCAACATGACACAACAAAAAGGCACGGCACAACACAACACGACAAAAAAGGCACGACACGACACGACAAAAAAAGACACGGCACGACGCGTCATGATTAATTAATCGGGCACGGCACGACACGACACAATTTAAAAAATGCACGGCCCGACATGGCACGATAAAGTAAAATGACACACAACGCCGTCTTGAGTCTAATAGTAATGGACACCCAAACAGAGGTCTGACGGCTGCACTTGCAGGTTGCAGGTTCAACTTCCGCGTCGTCTCTCTCTCCAATTGCTTTTGATTTGTCTTCTCTCTATATGGGTACCAAAACGGATTTCGTGTCCCGGAAAAGAGGGGTTTCCACCTCTTTACGGCAGGGACACAACATGGACACGCGGGGGACACAACATATATGGGGACACAGCTCCTTAGGTGTATAAAACCTTGTAGCTTAACATAACAACCCTTTTATTATTCTACATTCTGCAGTTACGTAAAGTAGGACTATAAGTATGGGCCTTAATTTTCCAAACGGGCATGGGTAAAGCTCCCACAAATATTGCCAATAATAGCACAACCTATGTTACATGGATCCTTCATTTTGGCTCAAGTACCCGTGTCGATGTGTCTGACACTCGTATCCTTTTGGACACTCGGATCCTCTAATTGTTAAGAAACTTACAGAAAAAGAATATCAAATTAGATAAAAAAGTGATATTTCGAGTATTTCACACAAACAAGAAATAGGGAATTAGAAAAAACATAATTTTCTTAACCCTTTCTTGTTTAAAGACATTTGTAAACATAGTTTACGATACAAAATTATGCAATATATAATACAAACAAGAGTTCAGGACGTGTCCCCGTACCCGTATCCAAGTTTGGGACACATATCCACGTATCCTAAGATTTAAGTTTAGGAAGGTCCGATACTCGGATTTGCACCCGCACCCGATACTCGCACCCGAGTCCATGTAACATAGAGCACAACTATGCTTAGAATCTCACTATTCCATTAGATCAATCAAACATGGCTATTAGACATACACTTCACAGATAAATAGATGACCAAGTTATACAAGAGTATGAGGCTTCTGTAGCAGGGTGAGAGGAGTGTGTTTTCCGGATTTTGATTCTGGCTGGATAGACTTTTGTGGCAGGGTGAGAGGAGTGTGTTTTTCGGCTTTTCTAGTATGGGTCCTGTGGCTGTTTTGTGTGATGTTTGGTTTGTGTTTCTTTGTTTCTGTTGCTGGTTTTATGTTGTTGGGGGGGCTGCTGCCCTGTTTGCTGTGTCTCGACTGTTGCATCTAGTGGTGTGAATGTGGTTTTTGGCTACTCATGTCTGCTGTTGCTGTTCTTAATTTTCTGGATAGCTTGGCTGATCTTTGTTGATGTTTTTTGGGTGAGGTCTGCCCTTAATTATTGGTAGTGAAGTCCTATGGCATCTCTTGCGGTTAAGGTGGAGTTGGTTCCTGCTATTGGTTGCTTCTATTAGGCCTCGTGGTGCTGGTGTTGTATTTTGAGTTAGATCCTCACTTGTGTCATTTATATATTGTTAAGTTTCCATAATATTTTGTGTTCTATTAATATCATAATCAAAATACTTTATCCTACTTTTTATGTGTGCAGATTGAATATGCGTAAGGTTGGTAGCGGGGAAGATGATATATATACGCTCTTCTATGAAGATTCCTCTTTTGGATGAAGTTCTGAGTCTTCTTTTCTGGATAAATGCTTCTATGAAGACTCTTTTTTTGGTTGGATGAAGTTCTGAGTCTTCTTTTCTGGATACATGCTTTTATGAAGACTCTTTTTTTGGTTGAAGTTCCGAGTCTTTTTTTTTCATTTTAATGATGCTACCAAACTATGATGAACATATATGGTATATATTGTCTACCTTTAATGTTTTTGTCATGGAAACATTGATGCTTTAAATCCTATGGTTGAATGGACACATTTGGTATAGAATACATAGTTCTTGTGGTTAATGGAAGTAGTTTGGTTCATGATTATATTGGTTTATGGAGATGTGTTGGTTATTGTGGTGTAATGTATAATTCATTTGTTTGGATGAGTATTGAATTCTAAAATGAATAGGATAATATTGTCTTGTAAGAAAAATGTTAGTGACAACTGATTGGCTTTAATTTAAAATTTTAGGCGACAAAATATTTTGTCACCATTATTATTTTTAATTAATTCCTTTTGTGACGAAACTTTTATTTGTCACTGATGCACTTCTCTTGATCAATTACTTGTCACAATTAGTGACGAAATTGAAAATGAGTGACGAATAATTATTAGAACGATGACGAAATGTTTCGTCGTCAAAAAGCATAATAGGTGACGAAGAAAATTTGGTCACCAAGTGATTTTTCTGTGACGAAATTTTTCGTCGTCAAAAGACATTATTGGTGACGAAAAATAAATTTCGTCACCAGGTAGGAATCCTCGACAACCTTTAGTCGACAAATTTTTTTTCGTCACGTATACTATTTGTGACGAAAAATATGCAATTTGTGACAATTTTCACTTGTCACCTAATTCAATTTTTCTTGTAGTGGGAAAAAAACCATTTTCATATACTGAGTTCTAGAGAGCAAGAAAGGTTGATTGTGCTATGTATTTCCGGTCTTCTTCCGTGCTAGGAAGATCAAGACAGAGGCTGTATTCTGGGCTGTTTTATCCTGGAGGCGGCGTGGCTGTTACTGCTTGCACAGAGAGGGCGGAGCCGCGAAACGTCTTAAAGATAGCGACCTAGTCCGCGACTCAACCCAAACAGCAACTAACACGATTTCTGGTTTTTGGTACTTCCATTAACAGATTGTGAGGTAAACGGTTCCATACTCTCCATCCTTTACAATATCCAACAATTTTAAGACGTTTTAATCCGCAATGGAATTCGAGAACAAATCATCTGCTCCCATCGACATCAACAAGCCATGAAGGTTTGACGGTTTGCATTTCAAACAGTGGAAACAGAAGATGTTCTTTTACTTACTACTCAGCAACTCGCCTCATACTGTGCTTCTGTTAAACCCTCTGCTGTTACTCCATCTACTGAGGAAAATACAAAAGAGATTCAAAACTGGACTGATAAAGATTTTCTCTGCATTGATACTCTGCTAGAGGGATTAACTGTACTTTCATCACATTGATACCTAAGAAAGATGGTGCTATTTGTTTTGGTGACTTTAGGCCTATTAGTATGGTGGGCTGTGTATACAAAATCCTTGCCAAAGTCTTAGCCAACAGACTTAGACGGGTGCTGCCGTCTTTAATAGGTGAATCACAAGCAGCCTTTGTTGGTGGAAAGCAAATTCTGGATGGTGTGTTGATAGCCAATGAAATAATTGATTCCTGGAAGAGAGAGAAGTCAGGAGGTCTAATATTGAAGCTAGATTTTGAGAAAGCTTACGATTGCGTTAACTGGAATTTTCTTCTGGACTTGATGGAAAAGCTTGGTTGTGGATCAAAATGGTGTAGGTGGATACAGAATTGCATCTCATCTACATCTTTATCCATTCTGATTAATGGCTCAGCAACCGATGAAGTTTTTCCACAAAAGGGTCTTCGTCAAGGAGATCCTCTTTCTCCTTTCTTATTCAACATTGTGGTGGAGGGTTTCAACATATTAATGGAGAGAGCAAAGGGGGAGGGTTCAATAAAAGGCATTCAGATTGGTTCAGATATTAATGGTGTGAATGTGTCACATCTGCAATTCGCTGATGATACAGTCCTGTTCTGCAATAATGATCTAGGTGAAATCATGAGTATTAAAAGAGTGCTAAGGTGGTTTCAAGAAATGTCAGGCCTAAAGATTAACATGTCTAAAAGCATGCTGTGTGGTGTGGATATCCACGAGCAAACTGTCAATAATTTGGCCCTTATCATAGGCTGTAAGAGTGGAAAAATTCCTATGAAATACTTGGGTCTCCCTCTTGGAGCCAACCCAAGAAAGATCCAAACATGGGCGCCTATAATTGAGAAGGTAGAAAAGGCTTTGAAAATATGGAGGAGAAGTCGTTTGACCTCGGCTGGAAGGCTAACTTTACTGATATCAAATATGAGCAGCCTTCCCATCTACTATATGTCCCTCTTCAAGATGCCAGCAACAGTCGCCAACAAGATTGAAAGAATGCAAAGGAGGTTTTTGTGGGGAGAATCAGAAGAGAAAAGGAAGCTGCACTTACTAAATTGGGAAAAGCTTACCAAAAACAAGAAATTTGGAGGGCTGGGGATCAAAAGGCTACTAGAACACAATGTGGCATTGCTCGCTAAATGGTGGTGGAGATTCAATAAGGAGAAAGATTCACTTTGGGTCAAAGTAGTGTTGAGCAAGTACAAGTTGAATGAACAGACTTGGCTCCCTCAGCTACCATGTAGAGGAAAGGCTTCTATCATATGGAAGGACATTTGCTCAGTGGGTAGTCTGTGTGCAGATATGGGAGAGTTTGTGGTCCAAGGTTTCAAGTTCAAAGTCAACTCAGGTACAAAGATTCAATTTTGGAAAGACAAATGGCGGGGCGACGAGCAGTTGAGAGCTGTATTCCCAAGACTATACATGATTTCTGACCAACAAGAAGCTGTGATAGCAGATATGGTGGATAAACAGAATCCAGATAAAGAGCTCTGCGTGATAGGGACAAGGAATAACTCCTTATCCTTGTTCAGATACTGAGTGTAGTTCAATTACAAGAATCTCAAGAGGACTGTATTGAATGGAAGTGGAGTAAAAGCCTTACATTTTCTGTTCAATCTGCCTATTCCGAATGGGAAGATCGAAAGTTTAGAGAGGACAAAGATTTGTTCGCTGTTTGGAAAAACATTTGCCCCCCAAAAGTAGAATTGTTTGCATGGATGGTTGTGCAGGAGTGTATATTGACTAGATCCACACTGGTAAGGAGAGGAATTCTGAATATAGAGCATAGTTTATGCCCATTCTGCAACGTAGAGGAGGAAACACCCAATCACCTTCTTATCTTATGTAATGTTGCTAGGAAGGTTTGGGATGAGGTGATGATCTGGTGGAACTTGGTCTGGGTGAGCCCTGCATCGATTAAGAATGTATTCTTGTTCTGGGAGGGTTTCAAGTTTAAAAATCTGGAAAAAAGTTGTTGGCAAGCCACTTTCTATGCAGTATTGTGGACTATATGGCTATGTAGAAATGATACAGTGTTTAATAACAGAGTTTGGGAGGTGGATGATATCATGGACTTGGTAAAAACCAGAATGGCGATATGGATTAAAGGCAGATACGATCTACAAGTCTACTCGGTAGAGGATTTCAAGTGGAATCTTGATGGGATTAGGAAAGTGAAGGTGTAAGGGCTGTCCTGGTCTGCGTTGGTGGGTTGTCGGGGTTTTGGGCTATCTGGGTGGGGCTAGGGTGGTGAGTAGTGTCTGGTGTCTGGTTTGGTCGGTCATGCTTTGAGTCTTTGGGGTTGTTTCTTTTATCTTATTTTTTATTTTTTATTTCTTTTCCTCCCTTTTCCCTTTTTTACTAGCTGCTGTGTGTTTTGGGTCTGGGTGGGCAGGGGCTGTCTTCAGGTGGGTCTGTTCTGTGCCAGGTTGTTGGGGTTTGGGGTGTTCTGCCCAGTTTCTCTTTGGTCTTGCTGGGATTTGGTTTGTGGTGTCTGTCTCCCTAGTGTGTTCGTAGCCTTTTCTTTTTGTGGTTTTTTCTGTTCGTAGTGTCTTGCAGCTTTCTTATGGGAGACACCTGGATTTTGGCCTCTTTGCCAACTCCCATGACGGGAGGGCTAGGAGGTTTTCTATCCTCTTACGTGCTGAATAGTTCTCTTATCAACTCCTTCTTTTGGGAGGGCTAAGAGAATAAACTTATCTGGACGGGGCTAATATGAAGTCATGGAGAGTTGATGAAGACTAATAGTTCTCTTATCAACTCCTAATTTTTGGGAGGGCTAAGAGATTAGTTTCAGAGCTGGACGTTGGTGATATGAAGTCATGGAGAAAAGATAAAGATTATTCTACCACTCTTTCAACTCCACAGATTTGGAGGGCTAGGAGTCTTTCGGCAATTTTGGTTCTGAAATTGGGTGCAAGATGAAGAGAGCTCAAGGTGTAGGTAAACTACCAAAATCTGCTGTTTGGTGCAGAATGAAGATGGATAAAGATTCAGGTGAGATCTTCACTCTTTTCAACTCCCAATTCTAGGGAGGGCTGAGGGTTTTGGAGATTTGCTGGTATCGATAAAAATTGTTTTAGCTTCGGGTGTATCTAATTCTGAATGACAAGTTGATAGATGTCTGATCCATGCTGAAACTTTGTGTGCTGGGATTCTCATGAGCTAAGGTACTTATCGTGCGGCACCTATTTATAGTGGTCATAAGCTGAGGGGGAGCTGCAATTTGCTGTGTCGAATATCGATAATTTGGAATTGTTGTGGCTGGAATATTGTTGCTGGAATATTGTTGTGGCTGTAATTTGCTGTGTCGAATATTGTTGTTTGCTGGAATATTGATGTGGCTGCTACTGGGTCTGAAATACTCTTGCTGACTCCTCTAATGCGGCTGATCTGGAGACGATATGAAGATGAGTTGACGCTGGTAGTCCTTAATGGTTGAAGCTACCTCTGGTTTAACGATATCCTGCTGGTATAGATCCCTCAAACGGATTGAAGTGCTGTATCTTGGGACTTGTAGTCTCAAGATCATTCAATTTCTATTGAATGTAATTTTTTCTCCTTTCCTTTTCTTTCTTTTGTAGGTCTATTATGGCACCTCATCCTCTGAGGTCCATAATTGGTCTCTCCTCGATGTACCCTTTGTCGAGTTATAATAAAATTTTGTTGCCTATCAAAAAAAAAAAAAGATTTTCTCTGCAAAAATTATATCCTCAATGCTTTGACTGATGACCTATATGATTACTACTCGTCTTTCGATACTGCTAAGGAGGTTTGGGATGCCCTCCAGAAAAAATATGACACTGAGGAGGCTGGATCTAAAAAGTATGTTGTGAGTCGATATCTGAAATTTCAGATGGTCGATGAAAAATCCGTGGTAGCCCAGTCCCATGACTTACAAAAAATTGCACATGAAATTCTTTCTGAAGGTATGTCTATTGATGAACAATTTCAGGTTTCAGTTCTTATTGACAAACTTCCTCCAAGCTGGAAAGATTTCAAGAACACTCTTCGCCACAAATCAAAGGAGTTTTCAATGGAGAGTTTGATTGTCCGTCTAAGGATTGAGGAGGAGGCACGGAAACAAGATCAGAGAGAAGAGGTTCTTTTTGTCTCAAACAAAAAGAACCACAGTTCGGCCGTGCTTAAGCCGAATGGAAGGATCACAAAGCCAAACCAGAACCATAAGAATCAGAATGCAAGACCCAATCAGAACAGGAACCAACCCCCTTCAGGAGGCCAGGCTCGAAACACGGATTCTGTCCAATTTGTGTGTTACAATTGTAACAAGCCTGGTCATATGGCAAGAAATTGCAAGAACCCTAAGCGTCGTCTTGGTCCACAGGCGAACTTGGTGGATGGAGAACCACTCGTGGCTATGATATCAGAAATCAATCTGATAAGTGGTTCAGAAGGGTGGTGGATAGACACAGGCGCTTCTCGCCATGTCTGTTATGATCGTTCCTTGTTCAAGAGCTATTCTGAAGCTAAAGATAATAAAGTGTTGTTGGGTGATTCCCACACCACTAAGGTTCTCAGAACTGGTGATGTTGATATCAAGTTTACCTCTGGAAGGACTGTCACCTTAAAAGAAGTCCTTCACACTCCAGAAATTAGAAAGAATCTTGTGTCCGGCTACCTCCTAAATAAAGCTGTCTTTACTCAGACTCTTGGCGCAGATCAGTACACTCTCACCAAAAATGGAATGTTTGTCGGTAAAGGCTATGCTACTGATGGAATGTTTAAACTCAATGTTGACATGAATAAAATTGCTACTTCCTCTTATATAGTTTGTTCATTGAATGTTTGGCATGCTAGACTTTGTCACGTAAACAAGAAATTGATTAAGAACATGAGTAATTTAGGTTTTATTCCTAACATTTCATTAAACGACTTTGAAAAATGTGAATCTTGCAATCAAGCCAAAATCACAAAGAAACCTCATAAATCGGTCACTAAGGAGACAGAATTGATAGATTTGATTCATACGGATATGTGTGAATTAGATGGAGTTCTCACTAGAAATGCACAACGATACTTTATCACGTTTATTGATGATCATTCGAATTACACTTATGTTTATTTGATGAGACATAAGAATGAAGCATTTGACATGTTTAAAACTTTTCTAAATGAAGTTGAAAATCAATTTCAGAGAAAGATTAAGAGACTCCGTAGTGATAGAGGCTCTGAATATGATTCGAATGAATTTATTGCATTCTATAATTCTATTGGTATTATATATGAGAAAACTGCTCCTTACTCACCCGAAATGAATGGAAAAGCAGAATGTAAGAATAGAACATTGTGTGAGCTTGTAGTTGCGATTATGCTTAGTCCGGGTGCTGCTTCACATTGGTGGGGTGAAATCTTGTTGACTGTGTGCTATGTGTTGAATAGAATTCCAAATTCTAAATCCATGATTTCCCCTTATGAACTTTGGAAAAAAAACAAGAAACCCAATGTGTCCTACTTTAAAGTTTGGGGCTGTTTAGCTTATGTTCGTATCCCTGACCCTAAAAGGTCAAAACTTGCTAGTAGAGCTTATGAATGTGTGTTTATTGGATATGTTGTTAATAGCAAAGCTTACAAGTTCTTTGATATTAAGAATAAAGTGATTATAGTTTCTATCGATGCTGATTTCTATGAAGACAAATTCCCATTTAAATCTAAAAATAGTGGGGGCGCAACATCTAGCAGTAGTGTGCCTAGATTAGAAGAACCTAGTAACGTGAACTCTAGGAACACTGATATCGAACCGAGGAGGAGCAAGAGGGCTCGCACCTTGAAAGACTTTGGACCTGATTTTTATGCATTCTCCACAGAAGAGGACCCCACTACACTTCAGGAAGCCCTTTCTTCCCCGAATGCCGATTTTTGGCAAGAATCCATCAATGATGAAATGGACTCACTGGAAACCAATAGAACGCGGCAACTGGTAGACTTAACACCTGGTTGTAAAGCAATTGGTTGTAAATGGGTAGTTAAAACCTTATGGTTCCGTAGAAAAATTCAAGGCTAGACTTGTAGCGAAGGGATATAGACAAAGGGAGAACATTGACTTCTTTGACACTTACTCTCCTGTGACGAGGATTACATCTATCCGAGTCTTGATGGCCATAGCTGCTGTCCATAACTTAGTCTTACACCAAATGGACGTTAAAACTGCTTTTTTGAACGGTGACTTAGAAGAAGAGATTTACATGGACCAACCCTAGGGGTTTGTTGTCCACGGCCAAGAACACAAAGTGTGTAAGTTAGTTAAATCTCTTTATGGCCTTAAACAAGCACCTAAGTAGTGGCATGAAAAATTTGATAATCTTGTTTTGACGAATGGCTTTAAGGTAAACGAAAGTGACAAATGCATATACTACAAGTTTGAGAATTCAGTATGCACGTTGATATGTTTGTATGTCGATGACTTGCTAATATTTGGTTCTAGTTTATTTGTCGTTAATGAGACCAAATCTCTACTTAGTAAGAATTTCGACATGAAAGATTTAGGAGAAGCCAATGTTATTTTGGGCATTAAAATTACTAGGTCTGAAAATGGCATCTCTCTTGATCAAACCCATTATATTGAGAAAATTTTGAAGAAATATAATTACTTTGATTGTAAACCTGCTTGCACCCCTTTTGATCCTGCTGTGAAGTTATTTAAGAACACAGGTGATAGTGTTAGACAATCTGAATATGCAAGTATTATTGGTAGTCTTAGATATGCTACTGACTCTACCAGACCAGATATTGCATATGCTATGGGTGTATTATGCAGGTTCACTAGTCGACCTAGTATGGAGCATTGGCATGCAATTGAGAGGGTAATGCGTTATCTTAAAAGAACCATTAATCTTGGTTTGCATTACTCAAAATATCCCGCTGTGTTAGAGGGATATAGTGATGACGATTAGAATACCCTTTCAGATGACTCCAAGGCAACCAGCGATATGTGTTCAATATAGCTGGTGGTGCAGTTTCTTGGAAATCTAAGAAACAAACAATTTTGGCACAATCTATGATGGAGTCTGAGATGATAGCACTAGCTGCTGCTAGTGAAGAGGCAGGTTGGTTGAGAAACCTTCTGTCAGAAATCCTTTTGTGGGAGAAACCGATACCGGCGATCTTAATCCATTGCGATAGTACCGCGGCTATTGCAAAAATTCATAACCGTTTTTCAATGGTAAGAAATGACAAATACGTCGTAAGCACAACACAATTAGAGATTTGCTTACTAATGGGGCTGTTAGAGTGGATTATGTACAGACAACTGAGAACCTGGCTGATCCTTTGACGAAAGGATTAGCTCGGGAGAAGGTGCGGAACACCTCGAAAGGGATGGGGCTAAAGCCCATTGAGAAATGAGTCACTTGTGATGGATACCCAATCTATAGACTGGAGATCCCAAGAAATAGGTTCAAAGGGAAAAACGAGTCACATGGTGATATGGTAAGAATCATGCTGTAAAGAGTTACACTCCAAGTCCATCCCTAAGAAGCATGACATCCTGTAGCGAAAGAGGTTGTGTTATTTTTAACACTTAATGAGTTCTATAGCTCTATGTGGAGTAGAGTAGCTAGACTACAGGAGTACTCTTGATAGACTCACCTATATGAATGTTGAAGTGTGGCCGCTTTTCGGGAGAATTTGGGCAAATTCTCTAGGTCATTCATGAAACCGGGATATAAGCACATGGCCGTAAAGTGCTGGCTTAAGAACATTACACAAAGTGGAGTTGTGTGTGAGGTGCATTCAGCCTTAGAGTTCAAGACCACAAGTCACTCTAGTTTACTTTACTGAAGCACTTTCGCTATGTAATGGTTCAAGTCGATAGACACCTTTAATTACTTACGCACTTCTCTATACCTTCTTGCTCATTTAACTTGTTTTTAAAATACAAGTGGGGGATTGTTGGGGATTTGTATTTCAAAAACACAAAATTTTAGTGAAGTTTCACTAAGTACAAGAGAATCAATTTTTTTGAAATCAACCAAATCATTTCCTATACAGGAAGATTTTATCTGCTTACCAAAAGAAAAAAAAACATGTGTTTTTAGCTTGCTAATTGATTTTGATTAGAGCCTTGATTTACGTTAATTGATTGATTCTACTTTCCAAATCGTTTTCTCTCCTCACCTATAAAACGGGCTCCTCTCTAATCTTTCAAACACATCGGAAAAAAACCATTTTCATATACTGAGTTATAGAGAGCAAGAAAGGTTGATTGTGTTCTGTATTTCCGGTCTTCTTCCGTGCTAGAAAGATCGAGACAGAGGTTGTATTCTGGACTGTTTTATCCTGGAGGCGGCGTGGCTGTTACTGCTTGCACAGAGAGGGCGGAGCCGCGAAACGTCTTAAAGATAGCGACCTAGTCCGCGACTCAACCCAAACAGCAACTAACATGATTTCTGGTATTTGGTATCCATTAACAGATTGTGAGGTAAACGGTTCTATACTCTCCATCCTTTACAATATCCAACAAGTTTCTCAACTACGGTTTCGATGTTAGTCCGTAGACGATGATCTTGTAAATCAAACACTCCGTACTGGCCAATATTATGATTTTCATTTCCATCCTTCCATTAATACTTGCTTCTTCTGCCATTTTTATAGGAATTTCACTTAATGATGTTTACAATCTTCACTTAAACAGTTATTGTGAACGTCAGAACGTGATTTTTTACATTACAAACTGTTTATGGCGTGTGACACCCATCGGATTTTATCTTTGTAGTGATGATAGGTTGACAAATTATTGGTAAGGACGTCATCTTATGCTGGATGTAATCAATATATTTTATGTGAAATATTTTTATTACGGGAAAGTTAATTTTTCCGTCATTTTCCATCCTTTCCGTGCAACAGAACGGACCCTCAGTTTCCGATTTTATGTAATTGAATTGTTCTCTGGATTTGCCGTATGTAATCCGATTTTCCCAACAACGTGCGCCTTGACTGAACCTGGGCGACCAATCCCTCCGCTCACTTGCGGGAAGGAACATGAGAGTATGACCAGCAAAGTTATGGATTTATAATCTTGGAAATAAAATCTCATCGTGTTGGCAACCCAGATGTCCCGATGTTAATTGAATCGATCTAGAAGTTATATTTCTTCTTTCATTCTTCTGGGAAATTTAGATGAACTTTTACTGGGTACGTAAAATCATAGATGTTATTCACTATATATTAAGATAGAAACCATACGGTTTTGCCAGTGTACATCCAACACAAGATGATGTCCTTACCAAGAATGAACAAACCGGTAACTCTTGTCATCATTACTAAGATATAAACCGTTAGGTTCCACACGCCAGAAGCAGTCATAAGACAGTAGACCATGTAAACAAGTAGCGGCTAAGCATTGAGCGTATACATCAAAGCTTCTATCTTTGGAATTTCAGTAAAAATGGTAGAAGAAAACAGTATTATAGAAAGGATAGAACCAAACCAAACCAAACCGAGCCTTATGTTCCAATCACTTGGGGTCGGCTACATGAATCATTTTTCTCCATTGAGCTCTATCAAGAGCCACTTGTTCACACAAGACTAATATACTCATATCTTTGTGCACCACAGCATCTAATGTCTATACGGTAGACATGCCCAAACCACCTTAGTCTATTTTCCCTCAACTTCTCTTCTATAGGTGCTACATCTACCATCTCAAGAACAATTTCATTTCTAATCCTGTATCGTCTAGTCATACCACACATCCACCTCAACATTCTCATTTCCGCTACACTCATCTTATTCACCTGTTGTTTCTTAATAGACCAACATTCCGTCCCGTAAAGCATTGCTAGTTTGATGGCAGTTCCAAAAAATTTTCCCTTCAATTTTGTGGGTACCCTCTTGTCACACAGTACACCCGTAGGACTCCTCGACTTCAGCCACCCCACTTGGATCCTATGGGTCACATCATCGGCAATCTCCCCATCACTACTAATAATTGAGCCTAAGTACTTAAAATAATCACTCTTAGGTATCTCCTGGTCTTGGATCATCACTTTTTCTTCATGCATACTGCTGGTACCACTAAATTTGTACACCATATACTCAGTTTTACTCCCACTTATTCGAAAACCCTTTGACTCTAATGCTTCCCTCCAAATTTCTAGTTTCGTATTAACACCTCTAGCAGTTTCATTTACGAGACAATGTCATCTGCAAACATCATACACCATGGGATATCCTCCTGAAAGTTTCTAGTCAATTCATCCATAACTAAGGCAAAGCGGTACGGGCTCAAGGCTGACCCTTGGTGCAATCTTACAGTGATTGGAAATTCACTCGTTTCCCCTACTGGTGATCGAATGGTAGTAACGGCACCTTCATACATGAAAAGAATAATATTGACCAGTGCTGAGTGTTTGATTTCCAAGATTATCATCACTTGACTGACAACGAAACCGTACTTGGCATTGAACGGCGCTATTTATGTGAACAGTAATTTTAAAGAAGGTTTTCGTATCTTCTGGCTCACACAGTGTTTGCATGCAAAGGAGGTGAAATATCAGGATGACCAAAAGAAGCCGGAAGCGAGCCATCTTACTACTTGAAATTGTGAACATGTATGCGTGCTAAAATGGGTATATATACTGTTTGAAGTATATATGTAACTTTGGGATCCAAGATGAGATTGAATGTTCTAGAATCCAAGATGAGATTGAAGTAGTATAGCGTTTATTGGAAAAAAGGGAGAGAAATGTGGAATGACATTTAGAAATTCTTGTTCATGCTTTTAACGGAAAATTTGAGAGAGACTACCATATATATAGAAAATCTTTTTTTTTTATCAGCAATAGAATTTTATTAAGTCGACAAAGGGTACATCGAGAAAATCAAACTCTAGATACAAGGAAAACTTGAATCATAGAGAAGGCCATAAGAAAAGAAAAAATACATCCAACGATAGATTGAAAGAAACCATTTAGATAATCAGTGGATGCATCCGAAAGCCATACTCAAAGCCAAACCATATCCAAATACAACAGCAAATGTCTTCAAGGAGCACAAACGGGTTCATATCGGAAAGGAATACAGCAGCAAAATCCAGTTGGCATTAGCAGCACTAGCACCATTCGAGGTAGGAAGAAATAGGAAGAATCTGCCCCAACCAATAACAAACGGGGGAATTTATGAAAATGGTCCTCCTAGTTTCATTCGAGTTTCATTTTCATCCTCCAAGTATCAATTGCAACTCTTTTGACCTTCAAGTTTGGTTTTTGTACCAAATTGGTCCAATTGGTAACGTTTGTCAACCAAACTGGACGAAAAAATCAGATTGATGGCAGACGTTATCAATTGGACCAACTTGGTACGAACTGCAATGTTCAAACTGTCATCAATCTGATTTTTTCCGTTCAATTTGGCTTATAGAAGTTATCAATTGGACTAATTTGATATGAAAACCAAATTTGAAGGTCAAAAGAGTTGTAATTGATACTTAGAGGACGAAAATGAGACTCAAATGAAACTAAGAGGACCATTTATATAAATTTTCCATAACAAGCAGATTTTGGAACCTCTTAGCCCTCCAAACCTCTGGAGATGAAAAGACGGTGAGACAACATCTGAACGACCTCTCAAAATGAACTCTAGCACTTCATTCAAAAAGGCTTCTTCCTGGCCGGCCCCAAAATGTCAACACGTACCCATCCAAGCCCACCATTTGTTAAGCCCATTCCCTATAAGTCCCGTTTTAAGTAAACTACCAAACATACCCCTGCTATAGTCGAACGATACATAATCCCAAAAAATCACACTTCGCCCATGTCCTTTTCAACTTCCAACAAACCCTAAAC
Source organism: Rhododendron griersonianum (assembly GCA_018127125.1). NCBI lineage: Eukaryota > Viridiplantae > Streptophyta > Magnoliopsida > Ericales > Ericaceae > Rhododendron > Rhododendron griersonianum. The sequence goes on along the minus strand of CM030792.1, from coordinate 11,443,611 downwards.
CCTCAACGTTCTTCAGTTCTTCAAAACGTTGATCGACGTCGTCAATCCTCATCAACGTCGTCAATCCTTCAACAAAACCAAAAAACCTCATCAACGTCGTCAATCTTTCGGTAATCACCCCTTTTTCTTCTTCTTCTTCTATACTTTTTCTGTACTCTCGTATTTCACATCATGTGAATTCTTGTATGTTGCTTCTGTTGCCTGTGTATCATAATCCACACACCTTAGATTTGACTTTCTCTGACTTTTTGTTCATATATTTGCTTGTGTGAGTTGTGTTTATCTTTTAAGCTGTGATTTATTTTTCGTTTTGTGGATTTTGATTTTCCGAGATGTGGATTTTGGGGATGTGAATTCGTTTTGTGAATTTTGGGGCTGTGAATTCTTTCTCGAAGCTATGAACTCTTCATTTTTTGTGTAGTAAGCTCTGAGGTGTGAATTCTACTTCGTTTTGTGAATTTCAATTTTTTGAGATGTGGATTGTTATTTTGGGGATGTGAATTCTCTCTCGAAGCTGTGAACTCTTCATTGTTAATTCTATTATGTTAAAAAAACAGCAAAATCCACAAAAACTTGACACAATTCACACACTATTGGAAGAATTCACACCCAAATTGGCAGAATCCCCACAAAAATTTGACAGTTCACCCCCAATTTGACACAATTCACACACCATCTGACAGTATTCACCCCCCATTTGACAGTGTTCACACCCCCCATGACAGAATTCACCCCATCTTAATTGCACTGCCTATTATTTTTGCTTAAGGCACCACTGGCTTAATTCACACACACCATTGGAAGAATTCACACCCAAATTTCCACCATACATCCCTGAAAACAGAATCCACATGCACCATATGCACCATTGGCTTAATTCACACGCACCATTACCTGAATTCAGAGGCTATTTTGCAGATTCTGATATAGACAGTGATTAGGGGACCTGCTGACATTTTGGATTAGAAGTTTGTTTTCTGCAGTTTTGATGCTGTTTTTTGGGTTTAGAAAGCTGTTTTTTGCATGCTGTTTTCTGATATATACCTGTTTTCTGCTGCTGCTGCTGCTGGTTCTTGTTTTGTAGGACATTGTAGACGCTAAGGACCAAACCAAATTTTGTTCATTTGGCTTTCATTCCAGAATCCATTCTCTCTCTCGCTCTTGGAAGGTGAACTGTGAGTCATTGACTACCCAAACTCTAGTAGTTTTAGTAGCTCGTATTTAGCTTGGTGGATACCTCTAACCTGGTTTTATGCCAAACCTGAGGTGTAACGAAGCCAGGCTAAATATTGATTTTGTTTTTTGTTAGTATAGTTAGTTTTATTTGATTGCGTTGCTTAGCTGAGGTGGTGGCATAACCCCTCGAATATTCTGTTTGCTGAGTTGAGGTGGCGGCCTAGCCCCTCCAGTCTGTTAATTTGTTTTTTGTTAGCTGTTAATTTGTTTTTTTCCTAATGTCTAAAAACATATTTCACACCATCGGTTAGACGTAATTCCTGAAAACAGAATTCATCTCTAAACCAGACAATTCACACCCATTCACAAACAATTCAAAACCCCATTTGAACACAATAAAGATAAACCATGCAGAATTCACAACCATAAAATACAGAGTTCACCTCCAATTTGACACAATTCACCCCCCATTTGACAGTATTCACACGCCCATGACAGAATTCACCCCAATTTGAAAGAATTTTCACATCAAGATGACTGAATTCTCGTAAATCACACCCTATAACAAAGAAAAAATGAACACACGAAACTCAAAAATCACAAACTACACAATTCACGAACCAAAAATAACAATTCACACCCCCTCCCCTGCACACATACTCTCCACCATAACACACAATCCAAGATTAAAACAACAATTCACACCAACTCCATGGCACAATTCACACCACCTATTATCCACAACATATTACAAACTAGCCTATAACACAATTCACAACACTATAACGAACAATTCACATCACCTATTATCCACAACTCACACCAACTGTATACTCATTCTGGTTTAAATTCACACCAAACGGTAATTGATAATACATAATACACAACTACCATCCCAACCATTTGCCCCATATGTACCATCCCAAAAACACAATGGACTGCTTAACTTCAAACCAGAACTCACACTGACTGTTAACAAAAACTCATTCTAGCTTAAATTAACATCTGTTATCCAAAACGTTAACCAAATTTCATTCCTTCTTTCCCTTAACATCTGTTGTTTAGTACAGAGAATTCATATCTTTGGTAACCTCAACTCGTTGTATATAATGGAAACATCTGTTGTTTAGTACAGAGAATTCACATCTGTTGTTTAGTACAGAGAATTCACATCCCTACATAGAACAAAAAATGAAGGAAGCTGAATTGAAGAAGGTACCACTAACCAATCCGGCTACTGCTCCTAGATCCAAGAGGCTACCACCATGCAAGGTACAGCCAATCAGGCTACTGCTCCCAAATACTCAACCAATCCAGGAAGTACCAAAAAAAAAAAGATCGACAAGGAAGTCAACAGAAAATCAAACCCAACCACCACCAGAAACGCATGGAAGGGAAAAAAGAAAACGAGAAGTCCAAACCCAACCACCAAGTCCATCATTTGAGGAACAACAACCCAAGAGAACAAGGAAAAATCCATGCCGAATTCAATCAAAAACCGCATCCCAATCCTCTCTGGCATTAACCTACCCATAACAAGGGAGAAGAGCAACAACAGCTCAAACTTTACTGACATTGACATACCCACAACAAGGGAGAAGAGCAAACACAAGGACAAGGACAAGAACAACACAAACACAAACAAACACAAAAAACAGATCCAACCTTCAGTTGACAGTTATGTTTCTGCAAGATCTGAGTCTCAGAGGTGACCACCTCAACCTGCTGAAAAAAACACCATTCTGGCTGATCATTGATGCAATCATCTCACGAACATTGGATGCCGATAAATGCATCAAGTCAGACATGGTTCTCACAAAACTTGTTGCTGCATACAATCCACAAACAGATTCCTTTACAATAGCTGGGAAGAATGTGGAGCTAACGGCAAATCATGTAAAGTTAATTTTTGGAATATCTTGTGGTACGGACCGGTTTACAACAAAATTGAAGACTAGAGAGCAAGTTGCATTTGCCAAAAGACACAACATTCAACAAAGACTGACAAGCAAAGCCATATCAGATATGCTGAAAGAACTTGCCCAAGAGAACAAAACCAACATTGAAGATGTGCAAGATGTTGCACGGTTGGTCTGCATGTTTCTCATCGTCAAACTTTTTTTCCCAACATCCGGTATAACAGTCTCATGGAAGCACGTTGATGCAATGGAAGACCTGACTAAGATGAAGTCATACAACTGGGCAGCTGAAATACGGGATGAGCTTGTTGAATCAATAAAGAAATCCCAACATTCACCGAAAGATGTGAAGGGCTGCCAATTGCTACTTCCAGTAAGTGAAGTGATTCAAATTTGTTTTTACAATTGCATGACATACAACACTTCCAATACATCTGCTAATCAATTATATATTTGCAGTATTGGCTATGCGAACACACAAACGTTCTTGAACAGGAGCTGTCAGAACATCAAGTGCCCAGATTACTTAAGTGGAATATATCCACACTTGAAAATGCGTTACAAGCTATTCCAAACATCGTGAACGCAAGAAAAATTAAGGTAAACTCAATTGATTATGTAGCTAAATGTTTGTATGTACTATTAATACTGTCTTCTTCATTTGGCCTGTGCAATATAATTAGTTCCAAGGGGTGAATTCTGCATTTGACAGCATTCACACCCCATTTGACACAATTCACACCCCAACTGACAGTATTCACACATCAGAAGTTGTGAATTCTGCCAAATGTAGAATTCATATGCCCCATATGTATTATTCACCCCCCATTTGACAGGATTCACACCCCCCATGACACAATTCACACCGCAACTGACAGTATTCCGACCTACATTTTTTAATTGATTATGTAGCTAAATGTTTGTATGTACTATTAATACTGTCTTCTTCATTTGGCCTACGCAATATAATTAGTTCCAAGGGGTGAATTCTGCATTTGACAGCATTCACACCCCCATGACAGCATTCACACCCCATTTGACACAATTCACACCCCAACTGACAGTATTCCCACCTACATTTTTAATTGATCACGTAGCTAGATGTTTTGTATGTAATATTAATAATGTCTTCTTTATTTGACCTGCACAATATATCTAGTTCGAAGGTGTGAATTTTGCATCAAGGAGTCTGAATTCTGCATTACGGGATGTGAATTATGCATTTCACGGCCTTTAAAATATGTATCCTCCTATTGCTGTTAGAAATCTATTTGACATATTCAATCATTGCCATAGGTACGAGTTGCTGAACTTATTGAAACGGATCAAGAACACAAACTTTACACAATGGAATTCCCTTGTATTCAAAAAGGAGGAGAAGAAGAAGAAGAAGAAGAAGAAGAAGAAGAAGAAGAAGAAGAAGAAGAAGAAGAAGAAGAAGAAGAAGAAGAAGAGGAAGAGGGAGAGGAAGAGGGAGAGGGAGAGGGAGAGGGAGAGGGAGAAGGAAATGAAGATGAAGATGAAGATGAAGATGAAGATGACGATGATGGCGATGGTGATAATGATGATGCTGCTGATGATGACAGTCCTTGTGATGATGGTGCTGGTAATTTTTCTCCGGTTAATGCTAGAGAAAATGACGACGATGCTGATGATGACAACGATAGTAATAATGATGCTGCTGCTGATGATGATGATAGTCCTGGTGATGATGGTGCTGGTAATTATTCTCCTGTTAATGCTGAACACAAAGATGATGATAATGCTCATGCTGGTGATCATGATTATCTTGGTATTGAGGACATTTCACAACCCAACCAGCATTTCCAAGAACCACAACCACAGAGCCCTCCTCAGGCGAATGAGTTGGAAGTATCAAAAGCGCTGCTCCACATATCCCAAAATCAAAGTCAAATCCAAAGATGGATCTCTGATCAGGACTCAGGATCAACACTTGTCCCTAACACGTACCTGCCAACAAGTGCAGCGGTGTTTCCACATCTTGTGTTATCCCCTCTGCCAGCATACATCCATCCTGATGAAGATGAACCTCAACCAAATCTTGAATTTCTGTGTTCCTCTGCAGTGCAAAGAGTAACTGAACCGCTTGTTGAGCAGCTCCAAGAGGTAAACAGGCAACAAGAAGTTATAATTGACACGCTCAAGGAACAAAACAAAACCAATGAGGTAAAAATGGCAGAACTCCTTCAAAAAGTTGATTTTTTGTACAAGGAAGGAAGGAATCGAAAAGGGAAAGACAAAGAGGCCCTTCTCTTGGCCATACAAAATATCAAAGAGTCACACACGGCAATCAGTGAGGAAAAAATGCAAATGGAGCTTGAATTCAAAGAAGCTGCAGCAAAACAGGAGCAGCAGCTCACAGATGAAAGAATGGCATTAATCGAGGAGAAAAAGATCTCACTTGGACTGAAAGAAACTGTAGGCAAACAGGCTCAGGAACTGGAAGATGCTCGAATCGAAAAGATGCAAATGAAGCTTGAATTCAAAGAAGCTGCAGCAAAATAGGAGCAGCAGCTTACAGATGCACAACTGGCATTAATTGAGGAGAAAAAGATCTCACTTGCAGAGAAGAAGGCTGCAGAAAAAAAGGAACACCAATTGCAAAATGAGAAAACACAGCTGGAAGAGGAGAAGATGGTTTTCTTTAAAGAGGTGGAAGCTCTGCAACAACACAAACAGGAGATTGAAAGGAACAACGCAGAGCTTGAAAGGGAAAACAAAGAACTGAAAAAAGAGCTGCAAGAAACCAATCAAATGAGCAAAGGAAGTCCCCAACTTGAACCCTTCTCGAACGAGACCGAAGAGCAAAACATAGAGCAACAAGTCCATAGTATAACACAGAGTGCTCATGTAAAACCATACTCAACGCAAGACACTCTGGACTTTGTGCACACCGTTACACAGGCTACTAACAAAAAACCCACTCCACCATCAAAATATCGAAGGATTAAGGAGAAAACAAGCCAGGGGACAAGGAAGCTGAATGTCGATCCCATGTACACCTATCCCCTACTTGACAAGAAAGCTGACGAAGAAATGAAAATGAAAACAGATGGACCAACAGATAGCAAGAAGCTGAAAAAACTCAACAGCCATCATATGCAAGTTTTAAAGCTTCTGCCGAAACCAACATTGCAACTCATCAAAGAAATGTGGGCAAATGCATCTCCAAAGTAAGAATTCGCTGCCCATTTGACATAATTCACACCCCATCCAAAAGAATTCACATTCCTGAAAACAGAATTCACCCCAATTTGACAGAATTCCAGCTTACTTTATGAGATAGAATAGTGATAGTTTTGGGATTCTGAGATAGAGGAGTAACAAATGTAAAATTCACATGTCCCATATGTATAATTCACCCCCCATTTGACAGTATTTACACCCCACATGACAGAATTCACCCCCCATTTGACACAATTCACACCCCATCTGACAGTATTCCTAATTTCATTTTTTTATTGATTGCATAGCTAAATCTTTGTGTGCACTATTAAAACTTTGTCTTCTTCAAACAGCAATGTGGCCTATACTGGAGAAAAAGGCTTTGTAATGGTTGAAGACATCCAAGAGATACTTCGAGATGGCGAGCTTGGCCACAAGGTACATACATTCACCCCCCATTCGACACAATTCACCCCCCATTTGACACAATTCACACCCCATCTGACAGTATTCCTAATTTCATTTTTTAATTGATTGCATAACTAAATCTTTATGTGCACTATTAACACCGCATGATATATAATAAGTTAATCCATTATGTTGTGTTACAGACAATAAATGCCTATGCTGAACTTCTGGTCGAGGAGTACGACAGCTTGCCGAGTTTCGAATTGATTGAATCACAACCGAAGAGGTCATACATCTTCTCTAGCGACCTGATGGTAAGAAACAAAATACTGTATTGTTTTTTTTTTTAAAAATAGCCTATTGTATTAACTCTCTTAACAAAAAACCAAAATCTTTTCCTTCAAAACAGAGCATGTTTGAATTCAACAACCCTGAGCAGAATGAACAAATGTTTCAAGAACTACTGCCAGAGGCCATGAATTCAGCGTCATATCTGATCTTCCCAATTTTGTGCAAAAGCCACTGGACACTGCTCATCCTTGATACTACTCGACCAATGTGGTTATTCTACAACTCGCTGAAAATCCAAGGGAGGGACAACTACTTTGACGCATCGACTCCATTGGTTAACTTTTCACTAATTACTTTGTCTTCTCTCTGTATTAGAATCCAATTCATTTATTTTTTTACTAATTCATCCTCTAAATTCATCAGAGGCTGGCAATCACCAAACACATCTGTACAGAAATACACGCATCCAGACTAGAAAACTTCTCATCAACTGCTTGCATGTGTCCGACACCAAAACAGCAGCCCAATACGTATGTCTTAAAACCACTTCTCTGTCTCTACAAACCTAGACCCTAAAGAAAAAATATAAGCATTCAACTAACATATTTATTTTATTTGTCACTGCAGACTTGATTGTGGCCCAATTGTGTGCTACATCATCCAACATTATATCAATAATGATGTAGATGGGATTGCACAAAGCCTCACAAAGCATCAAGTCAGAAAGATAAGGGCAGATATCACACACAAGATACTAAGCCGGAAATCAAGGTCATGGACGTTGGAGATGCACAAAAGTGAAGAGGAGGCAAGGAGAGTCCATGCCAAGTTGTTGCATGAGACAAGAAAGTCAAATTGAATGAGCCAACATTTTTTGAAATGTGAATTGTTATTTTGAGGATGTGAATTCTCCTTTTCAAAGCTGTGAACTCTTCATTTTTTGTGTAGTAAGTTCTGAGGTGTGAATTCTTAATTTGTTGTTGTGGAATTTGACAGAGTTCACCCCCAATTTGATACAATTCACACTCCATCTAACACAATTCACACCCCATCTGACACAATTCACACCACATCTGACAGTATTCACCCCCCATGAAAGAATTCACACGCCCTAAAAACATATTTCACACCATCGGTTAGACGTAATTCCTGAAAACCGAATTCATCCCTAAACCAGATGAATACCACCCATTCACAAACAATTCACAACCCCATTTGAACACAATAAAGATAAACCATCATTTGACACAATTCACACCCCATCTGACAGTATTCACTCCCCATTTGACAGTATTCACACCCCCATGACAAAAATTCACCCCAATTTGAAAGAATTCACACGCCCTAAAAACATATTTCACACCATCGGTTAGATGTAATTCCTGAAAACATAATTCATCCAATTTCCACTATACATCCCTGAAAACAGAATTCACACACACCATTGCCTGAATTCACACACACCATTGCCTGAATTCACACACACCAAAATTGGCAGAATCCAAACCCCATTTGATAGAATTCACCCCCAATTTGACCATTCTTTTATTAATTCAAATCCCACAAAATAATTTTTTCCTTTCTTTAATTTCTTTTTAATGATTGGACTTAGCGGTTTGCATAGGAATGTGAATAATAATAATAATTATTATTATTATTTAGGAAAATGAACATAATAATAAATTGAACACATAGGGATGTGAATAATAATAATAATAAAATAATAATTATTATTTTAACCAACCACCATACACCTTTTCACCTCCCACCCTACACCTTTTCACCACCCACCCTACACCTTTTCACCACCATATATACCCAACCCGTAAGCTTTACACAACCCCGCACTACACCACTCCCCTTTCCCTTTCTATCCCCCACTACCCTTTCCCTTTCCAAAGCCCTAAACAAATGGCTACCGACCCCCTCAGCACCATGGCCAGAGGAGTCCAAGCACTCCAGTAACAGAACGACGCCATGATGGCGATGGCGTTGGAACAGCAGCAGCGCATAGAAGAACTCCAGCGCCAGATCCAGATAGCGCAAGACCGGAACTATGCTCTGTTGCTGGAGGAGGACGACTCAGACGAAGAGATGGATGAGGACTATGAGGCCTTTATTAACAACTTCAACGGCGAGGACGACTCAGACATGGAAGATGAAGATGACTCAGACACAGAAGATGAAGATGAAGATGAAACCCCTCCACCAAGCCCTCCACAGTCCCCTGGACCAAGGGTTGATTAGGGTTTCACTAGAGGGGTTCACGATTAGGGTTTTTTTTGTTTCTTTAATGTTGTGGGTTTTTTAAACTCTAATATCTTTTGAAACTCTAATCGTCTTCTTCGTCTCTTTCATGAGTAGGGATTTTTTTTGAGAACCACAGTTTAGGGTTTCAGGAACCCTAATTTCATATCTTTTGTAACCCCAATTGGTTGTATATAATGCAAACATCCGTTGTTTAAAACTTGTTTGTGATTTTTGTTTTTGGCTACATTTTTTCTATTCTATGCTTCTATGTGTTAATTTCTGCATCTGTTGGAGGCCTGTGAAAACGACATTTTTCTGGCAAAACAGAGAATTCACATCCCTAGAAATAGAATTCACCCCCTTGTTCGTTGGATTTCACACGCCCTAGAAATAGAATTCACCCCTCTCTATTTGACAGAATTCACACACCCTAAAAACAGAATTCACCCCTGTTGTTAATTCTACTTCGTTTAGACTACTGTAATATACACTATTGAATTTGCCGTTGTTGTTGGTCTAAAACCATGGAATTTGGTTTGTTTCTTTCCCTTGTCGTTGGTCTATTGGAAAAAAGTTGTGCTTTTTGTGGACACTACTATGGTTGGTTTTAGAAATATAGACTATGTTCTTATTAGCTTCTGTGACATTTTTCTGGCAAAACAGAGAATTCACATCCCTAGAAAATAGAATTCACCCCCTTGTTCGTCGGATTTCACACACCCTAGAAATAGAATTCACCCCCCTCTATTTGACAGAATTCACACACCCTAAAAACAGAATTCACACACCCCAAAAAAATAGAATTCACCCCTGTTGTTCGCACGCCCCAAAAAAAAATCACACTATACAAATATACGAAATAAAAAATTCGCAAAAAACAGAATTCACCCGCTGTTGAATTCACTCCCTTGTTTAATTCACTCCCTCTATTTGATAGAATTCACAACCCCTGTTCAAAACAATTAATACAAACCATTTTGAAAAAAACCAGCAAAATCCCCAAAAACTTAACACCAAAAATAACCAAATCAATAAATCCTCAATCAATTCAACTCAATAACAATTCAACTCAATACAATTCAACTAAATCCAAATGAAAACTTATTTCTCAATATCCACACAAATCAGAGCCTGTTATGAAATCCTGGCAGTATTTAATTGATAGCCTCCTTACAACTCCTCCTGTTATGAGATCCTCTCTTTCCACACCTAGTACATTTAATGGGTCTGACCTTCTCCCCAAAAGACCGTATCCTCTTCTTCTTATTTCTCCCTGGTGGCTTTCTAGAAAGAGGAGGTAATATCACAGCATCACCGGAAACTTCTGGTTTCCATAGCGTAGGGACAGGCATAATAGGTCTAGAATATGCCTCCCGATAACATTCCACGTGGAAGTAACGTTCAACACATGCATTCAGTGACTTCCCGCTCTTTTTAATTGCACAAACTGCATGCACACAAGGTACACCATTCAATTGCCATTGCGTACAAGTGCAACTATGCCTCCCAATATCCACCTTGACAGATGGATTGCATAAAACTTCAAGCACATCTGGTGAGGAAAATCTTACTTCCCAGGCCTTGGACTCCTGAAAAGCAATTGCCAAAGCTTCATCCATTGTAGGACAAAGCACCTGACGCCACTTCGCTGCAGTTTGTTTCCTACAACACATCTGTTCCATAAGCTTGATCCGTACTCGATCAACAAGTTGTGTGATCGGTAAGTGCCTCTCCTTCTCTATCCAAGAATTGAAACACTCAGCCAAATTAGACCACATCTCTCCATAGCGCTGTCTCGGGAAAAAAGCATTAGCCCAATGTTCGTAAGGCAAATCAGCTAAGAAATTCGTAATCCTTGCTTCCCCACCTGCTTTCTTCAACCTAGCCATTTCTTCATTAAACTTCATCTCATTCGGTGCATAAGCACATAAACTGAACAGACCGACCACGCACTCTTTATACTTGTTCCTTCCACCTGTCAATCGACCACGAAGGTTGTTCTTCAAATGGTAAAGACAATACCCATGAAATCCCGTAGGGAAAACCTTAGGAACTGCAGCTTTTATTCCAGCATTCCTGTTAGAAACAAAGACAATGCTTCTTGTATCTCCATCCAAAATATCACGCAACTTCTTCATAAACCACAACCAATTCTCATTGCTCTCCGAATCAGCCACACCAATACACAATGGAAAAAGTCCTGAAAAAAAATGTGTATGGTACAACAATTAACAACTCTCACACAGAATGTTCAAAAATGATTACAATTCACAACTCACACGTAATTCACAATCCAAAAATAAATCACTACACAAAAATACTTTACAAAATTGTACCTTTATCACCATCCTTCGCACTCGCCGAAAGCAATGATCCTTTGAAGTTCCCCTTCAAAAATGTTCCATCGACAAACAAAAGGGGCCTCAAATGTTTAAAACCATAAATACATGCACTGAACGCGACAAACAACCTCTTAAATCGATTCGTCTCAGTGTCTACCTCTATTTCAAACACGCTTTCAGGATCAGAATTCTTAACAGCCTCACGATACCACCGTAGTTCATCAAAGGATGCATCATAATCCCCAAAGGCTTCAGACCTCCCCTTCTCAACACCCTTCCAAGCACGTTTGTATGGAACATCCACCCCATACAAACCCTTCAGTGAACTAACTACATCGATCGGACGTTTCTGCGGTGTGGTTCGAATATCAGCACTCATTAATCTTCCAATCATACTGGACGAAGCCCGCGAATGCTTTGTGGTAAGGACAGAAGCACCGCACGAGTGGATATCATCAAAACTACGTATATAAAAATAACGGCTGACCTTGTCCAACCTCGCATGCACTCTCCACTTACAATCTGCATCCTTACAAAATGCAGTCACCCTATCCGTTTCATTCTTTGCAAAACTATACTCAAAACCATAAAAAATTGCAAACTTTGCCAATTTATCACGAAACTCAACTGCACCGCCCTCAAACTTCTGGTTCACTTCTTTAATATAATGACACCAACCGTCAGACAATAATACACGATCCTGATGCTGACAAAATGTGGGTAGTAAGTCTCTCTCTTTCTCAACATCCAACCTCCATTCCGAACGAATCACACCTAAACCTTTCCCTTTCGAACTGCTGCAACTTCCAACATCAGTACACAAACCATCACTGCTTCCACTAGCCACAACATCACCCAAACAACTAACACCTGACCCTTTCCCTTTTGAACTGGTGAAAATACTACCATAACTGCCACTACTACCACCACCAAGTCCATCAGACCCAACATCAATAGTCAAACAACTACTCTCACTACGATCAACTCCAATAGCCACAGTATCACTCCCAAAACAACCACTACTGCCACTAGAATTCACAACTGTAACGTCAATTACTTCAACACCATAACAACCAGCTAAAGAAAACATTACCTCCAAATCATCATCATTCTCCAAAACACAGCCATCATAATCCCGCAGATTATAAAAAAGCCTCACTGAATCGAATCTAAACCCACTGAACTTGAAGCACAATTTGTCGACCAAATCCATGTACGACGTGAAAGACCGGCAACACTTTATTGGAACAGTACGCGAACCGCATTTACACATCAAGATGACTGAATTCTCGGAAATCACACCCTATAACAAAGAAAAAATGAACACACGAAACTCAAAAATCACAAAAACTACACAATTCACAAACCAAAAATAAGAATTCACACCCCCTCCCCTGCACATACTCTCCACCATAACACACAATCCAAGATTAAAACAACAATTCACACCAACTCCATGACACAATTCACACCACCTATTATCCACAACATATTACAAACTAGACTATATGACACAATTCACACCACCTATTATCCACAACATATTACAAACTAGACTATATGACACAATTCACTCCATGACACAATTCACACCACCTATTATCCACAAAAACTTGACACAATTCACACACATTATTGGAAGAATTCACACCCAAATTGGCAGAATCCCCACAAAAATTTGACAGTTCACCCCCAATTTGACACAATTCACATGCCATTTGACACAATTCACACACCATCTGACAGTATTCACCCCCCATTTGACAGTTTTCACACCCCCCAATGACAGAATTCACCCCATCTTAATTGCACTGCCTATTATTTTTGCTTAAGGCACCACTGGCTTAATTCACTGAACTTGAAGCACAATTCACATGCCATTTGACACAATTCACACACCATCTGATAGTATTCACCCCCCATTTGACAGTGTTCACACCCCCCATGACAGAATTCACCCCATCTTAATTGCACTGCCTATTATTTTTGCTTAAGGCACCACTGGCTTAATTCACACACACCATTGGAAGAATTCACACCCAAATTTCCACTATACATCCCTGAAAACAGAATCCACATGCACCATATGCACCATTGGCTTAATTCACACGCAACATTGACAGTGATTAGGGGACCTGCTGACATTTTGGATTAGAAGTTTGTTTCTGCAGTTTTGATGCTGTTTTCTGAGTTTGCATGCTGTTCTCTGGGTAAAGAAAGCTGTTTTTTGGGTTTGCATGCTGTTTTCTGCAATTTAGAAGGCTGTTTTGTGGCAATGATGATAAAATTTTGTTCAGAGGCTATTTTGCAGATTCAGAGGCTATAACACAATTCACAACACTATAACGAACAATTCACATCACCTATTATCCACAACTCACACCAACTGTATACTCATTCTGGCTTAAATTCACACCAAACGGTAATTGATAATACATAATACACAACTACCATCCCTTATAACACACATCAAAAATCCAGCTTAACTTCAAACCAGAACTCACACTGACTGTTAACAAAAACTAATTCTAGCTGAAATTAACATCTGTTATCCAAACGTTAACCAAATCTCATTCCTTCTTTCCCGTAAATACTAACGAGAAAGACAAATAATCAAAAAAAACAATCACAATTGCTTATAATTACTCACCATTGCTTACGACTGTAAAATATTCTGTTCGATAACCGTCAAAATCACCTTCGATCAACTCCTCTCGCTGCAATCCTGCAATCCTCTCTCCTCATTGCCAGCCGTCCTCGTTGCAATCCTGCAATCTTCTCTCCTCATTGCCAGCCGTCCTCGTAAGTGATCGACTCGAGTTATAAAACGAAAGAAAAGGGGCAAACAATTAAAACGATAGGAAAAGGGGTAAAATTGTAAAACCACACCTAGAAAGGGGCCGCACGGAATACAAATTACAAAAGGGGGTTTGGAAGAAGCCCTAACTAAAAAACGGGGCCGGCCGGTAATTTCCTGCAAAAACAAACAGCAGATTCGCAGAGAAAATCTTTGAGAATTCATTACGAAGAAATTTTAGTATGTTTGTTAAAAACTCTATGAGAACGGCTCTATTGAAATAGCTTGATATAACAAAACAGAAAGGGAAGCTAAAGGGACCGACGGTCCCCATACTGACGGGTACTGACGGCCACGCAGGGTCCACGGAAAATCTAAGCTATTCATTAATTTTTGTTTTTTAAAAAAAACGAGTGGGTATCGCAAAAAATCAACTCAATCCGATTTGTGATCGGACTAAACTTCAGTGTTGCGGGCAGAGCTTTGGGCTCTTAGAGATGGATTGAAATTGGCTTTTGACCTCAACTTGATTGATATCGAAGTGGAACTGGATGCAATGCAGGCATCATCACTGGTGCACTCTCCTCAATTTGGTCATCATGCATCCTCTTAGCTCTATTCTGTACTCCCTACCTCGGTTCATTGGGTGCTCTATTCTGTACTCCCTACCTCGACCCGAACCGAGAGTCGGGGCTCGTTTCCCAGCAGAATTGAACTCTTAAAATGTGATTCTTTCTTAATTAGAACGCAATCTTCTTGTGTATCTAGCTAGGATGGGGTTAAGGGTGGCTTTGCCCAAAAAAGTTGTCTATATCTTAAGGGCTCCAGACAGGTTATTTTTGCTAAGTAAACTTTTAGTTGATATATGTATGAGGAGAATTACCTATATCGAAATCCCTATTTTTGTGAATTTTAGCCCATTTAATCCATTTGGACAATAAAAAAAAATCTAGCCTAACACATCTTTCCTTTCAATCATTAGTAAATTGTCAAAAATGTGCCAACTCAATGAATGTTACATACTTGGCTAAAAGAGCAAAAACAAAAAATCGATTTGGAGCCACTCTAACTAGACAAGCATGAGATTGACCTCTGGACAACAATTTTCCTCAAGGACACGACTTTGTTCACATGGGGTATTCAGAACCACGCCACTCTCAATGCACGGTTTTTAATAAGTTTTCTATCAATTTATTACTTTCATCTCACTACCTATTTGTCTCAACTTATCCCAACAACCTCCATGTAGACCTGTTCATAAGGTTGCAAACGAATTGACCTGCTCTTAACTCGGGTCGGCTTGACTTGTTTAGTAATCAAGCCGAGCTTGAGCTTGAGTTTTGGGGACGTTTACTAAACGAGCCGAGCTCGACACTCAAAAACTCAGCTCGTTTGTATAAGTTCGACTCGTTTAAAGAGGCTCATTAAGTAAATTAACTAAGCGCGGCTCGTTAAGGGCTCAGCTAGTTTGAAACCAAACTCGAGCTTGAGTTTTAGGCTCGATTAATAAACGAGCCGAGCTCGAACACTACGAATCTCGTCTCGACTCGGATCGTTTACACCGCTACCTGTTCATGACAATGTTTAGGGGTCCACAGGACCACGACACTTTTTGTCATTGTAGCTACATGCCCAACGCATTGCGTACCGGCATTGGCCTCCACCCTGAGTCAAAATTTTATTGCCACCATGAATTAGTATTTTCATTTTGCTAAATTTACTGTCCGATGTCACTCTATAATTCCGATTGGAATTGGACCCTCTCTCGTCCTTAATTTGGACCGGACAAAATATTCTCGTTTGTCTTTTCCTTTCTCCCGTCTTCCACGATTCCTTTTCAAGTCTTCCCATTAGTCTTATTTGGCCTTCCCAATAGTCTTTTTTTTTTACAAGTCTTTTTTTTTTACAAGTCCCATTAGTCTTTTCCTTTCTCCCGTCTTCTAGTTTCCTTTTCAAGTCTTCCCATTAGTCTTTTTAGGTCTTCCCATTAGTCTTTTCCTTTTCAAGTCTTCCCGTTTGTCATTTCCTTTCTCCCGTCTTCCACGTTTCCTTTTCAAGTCTTCCAATTAGTCTTTTTTGGCCTTCCCATTAGTCTTTTCCTTTCTCCCGTCTTCTAGTTTCCTTTTCAAGTTTTCCCATTAGTCTTTTTAGGTCTTCCCATTAGTCTTTTCCTTTTCAAGTCTTCCCGTTTGTCATTTTCCTTCTCCCGTCTCCCACGTCTTCTGGGAAATGTCTGGTTGATTTTTTACTGTTACACACTTGACCTGAAAAACTAGCCAAGCAAGAGATCGACTGGCCTCTGGGTAAGAACGCAACACAATTTTCCACAAAGACACGTACGGTAGACACTTTTTGTTTGCAGTGATACTTTGGTAACCACATTTGGGTACATAACGCATTTTATGTTCTTTTGGACATGGCAAACTTACACTATCATATTTCTTTTGGACACGACAAACTTAATTACAATATCCTATTTCTGAGGGGTAAGGGGAGCTGGGGAGGGGCTAGTACTGGATCCGAACACATGAGCTTGGAGCAACAGCTCTTCAACATGAACAACTCTCGCCTTTTCGAGTATGTACATTTTAATCTGATCATAAAATGTAGAATTTTAGCAGAACGCGGTCTTTTTCAGCTTGGGAAATTTTCGTTGTAGACGGTAACTACTTTGACATACTACCGACGGAAAATCAATTAAGGTTTAACTTTGTGACCAAATACTGATCGATATTTTAAAGTTTCAGATCTGATTAAAGAGGCTGCACAGACTAATCTTGAGCAATGAGAAATAGAAATAGGATTGCAGAGATGATCAACCAACCAAAGGAGTACTGTGTATTAGATGATTATATATATTTACATGATCCTTTAACAGACAATGCCTCTGATTATGAACATAAAAAACCACACATTGCTCCAAGACTCTTTGAAATAACATAATGCGTTTCATGGAAATTGTTTTTTCAGAATTCATATTGTTCAAACAATGAATAATCAAAGAAATTTTAGGCATCTAATTGTAACCCAATGTAGCCAAATTCAGACAAAACAGACTAGAAGTAACATTCACATTCGGCTAATGTGAAAGAATCGTACTGGAAGATTTTGTGACTTTAACTGGCGTGAGGGAACATGGACGGGACTTGACTTACAATGGGTTTTCGACTTACCCAAAGGACTCCACTAGAAGGGGTCCACTCATCTCTCGACCTTTCCATTGTGTGAACTATCAAGGTAGATGAGTCCTAAAACCCAACTATAGAAGAACATCGAAGGCATCAAGCTTTTTCATCCAAGATTTGGCAACTAGCGTTGGCTATATACATACATCATGGATTCATGTTTGTATCTTCGTATTTACCTGTTCTTGTATTGGATGATCCGGATGTGCCGAGCGGGTACCACGTGGGATATACCCAACCGCACCGAAAAATTTCTCATATGGAAGATTCGGCAAAAGCTTATTCAAGCCCATGTCAAATTTGGTACCAAAAATAGCTTTTTACTACTACTAATTTGATAAGTAATTTATGAAGCAACTTTGGCTTACCCGTGGAGAACACCAACTTTGCTACATACATTTTTCTCATTTCTTTTACCCTAATAATAATGGCTCTTGTGAAAAGTTTTTACAAAAAGGGCCGAGTCTGAGAAAGTTTAAAGCCAAATTCACTGCTCAATTTCTAGTTTTAAGGGCATGGCCACACCAATACCTAGCCAAACTATATGGTGAACAGTGCTTTTTTTTTTGGGGTCTTTCTTTTCAACACCCCAACAACACTAGTCATTTTTACCAATCATCTCTATTAAAAAAAATAATAATTTCCCTGCCTTTCCCTTATTTTTGTTTACTCCTTTTTCATTAGAACTGTACACACTTCAACAAACGATGGCCGGCCATTATACTCCGGCTATTCTCCAATTCCGACGGCCAAAACTTAAAGGGAACATTAATTTGTGAAACAATCAGATCCAAATGTAACCAGTACTGCCATGAAAGAGTTCCACCGCCCTCGGTCCCTCAGCAAATGAGGCGAGGTACTGTTCGTTGGGCCTAATTACCGAGCTTCAATTGGAGGGCTCATTTTGTGGTTTGGCCTTAGCTAAAAATGTAATTTACCTAGACTGTTGGGCATGCCCAAGAAAAGGGTTAAGAGAAGAATCTGGTCCACATTTGTCTTTTTATCACTTCTAATTTTTATTCCACTCCAACCATCCAAAAGTTCCTACGTAGAAAGCCCTTGAGGCCACGCAAGCAAGAACCCACTAAACTGGTTAATGCCTTGTTTTGATGGTGTTTTGAAGATTTTTTAGTTTGGTTTTTGGATAATAAGTAGAGAGAGAAATTAGGGTAATAATTTTGAATTTGAATAGTGTTGTTCATGTAGTTTGGTCAATTCTTTTGGTTTCTTAAGATCTTACAAGAAAAATGCATGAAAGAGAATTGGGCAGAAATCAATCGTAATAAGTCTACTTAGCATGGGGTTAAGGTCCAGTTCAGTTTGACTGGGTCCCATCTAGTCCAGTTTTTTCTTTATTTCACGAGCCTATCTCGGACCCACAACAATGATCAAAACCATGCATTTTGTGGAGTTCGTCGAAAACTACAACTGTGCAAAAACATCATGTCGATCAAATACCAATCAATACCTAAGACGAGCATATCTTTCTTTGGAAAAAGATATGTTGATCAAATATCAATCAAACATGTATACATATACCTCGCTTAAAAAACAATTTGTCCACAAGTAATTGAGAAGACAGAGAGCACAGGGAGGCGCGTAACACTTTTACCTTCGACACCTCTACCTTAGACCGTAACGCTTTTAAATTAGTGGACCTTAGACCGTAACGCTTTTAAATTAGTGGACTGTAAAGCTTACTAAAATCTAAGCTACACTAAATGGCCCAATAAGCACCTACTTTTGGACTTAATACCAATTTTCTTTTTCATGTTGCGTTTTGTTTTTATATGGATACAAATACGAATTTTATATACATACATAAAATTCCAGGACTAGGAAAAATTCCAATACAAGGAAGTAGGAACAACACAACTTTTTTTTTTTTGGGCCACAGTTTAGGAGAGATTTTATTAAAACCAGGAAACAATGAAAATCAAATACATCATATGGGGCTCTCAGCCTCAAAAAGTGGATGTAACTAGTACTGCCATGAAACAGTTCCACCACCCTCGGTCCCTCAGCAAATGAGGCGAGGTACTGTTCGTTGGGCCTAATTACCGAGCTTCAATTGGAGGGCTCATTTTGTGGTTTGACCTTAGCTAAAAATGTAAGGGAAAATGACGGTTAATGATGTGTTTTGATAACTAATACCCGTAAAGGACATTTCAACATTAACAAATGTTCTTAGCTTGTATTTGGCGGATATTAATTATCAAAAGAGCTGTCATTTTCCCAAAATGTAATTTACCTAGACTGTTGGGCTTGCCCAGGGAAAGGGTTAAGAGAAGAATCTGGTCCACATTTGTCTTTTTATCACTTCTAATTTTTATTCCACTCCAACCATCCAAAAGTTCCTACGTAGAAAGCCCTTGAGGCCACGCAAGCAAGAACCCACTAAACTGGTGGTGTTTCGAAGATTTTTTAGTTTGGTTTTTGGATAATGAGTAGAGAGAGAAATTAGGATAATAATTGGAGATTGGACAGAGAAATGATTGAAAGTAGGAGTAATGAGTGTTTTTTGAGTTAATTTTTTTTTTCAAAATACCATCCAAACAAGGCATTAATCGTTTTAAATTGTCTTCAATTCTTTTGGTTTCTTAAGACCTTACAAGAAAAATGCATGAAAGAGAATTGGGCAGAAATCAACGTAATAAGTCTACTTAGCATGGGGTTAAGGTCCAGTTGAGTTTGACTAGGTCCCATCTAGTCCAGTTTTTTTTTTTTTTTTATTTCACGAGTCTATCTTGGACCCACAACAATTATCAAAACCATGCATTTTGTGGAGCTCGTCGAAAACTACAACTGTGCAAAAACATCATGTCGATCAAATACCAATCAATACCTAAGACGAGCATATCTTTCTTTGAAAAAAGATATGTCGATCAAATACCAATCAAACATGTATACATATACATCGCCTAAAAAAATAATTTTGTCCACAAGTAGTTGAGAAGAGAGAGAGCACAGGGAGGCGCGTAACGGTTTTACCTTAGACACCTCTACCTTAGACCGTAACGCTTTTAAATTAGTGGACCTTAAACCGTAACGCTTTTAAATTAGTGGACTGTAAAGCTTACTAAAATCTAAGCTACACTAAATGGCCTAATAAGCACCTACTTTTGGACTTAATACCAATTTTCTTTTTCACGTTGCGTTTTGTTTTTATATGGATACAAATACGAATTTTATATACATTCGTAAAATTCCAATACAAGGAAGTAGGAACAACACAACTTTTTTTTTTTTTTTTGGGCCACAGTTTAGGAGAGATTTTATTAAATACATCATATGGGGCTCTCATCCTCACAAAGTGGATGGAAAAGCCGGGAATCCATGAATGGACCCCACTCCCTCTCACAGCAATATTCTTGGCCACAGCGTGTGCCACCAAATTGCCACCTCTTCGAACAAAGCTCGCTTGTATTCCTACAAACTCTTGCTTCAACCGGTTCACGTCTACAATTACACACGCCCACCGACGTGATAAAGTCACTGTCCTTTGGATCATGTTAACCACCTATTGAGAATCACCTTCTATATGTACCTTTTGCATACCGAGTTCTTGCGCAAAAATCAAACTTTCCCTAGCCGCCATTGCCTCTATAATTACTGGCTCCATCAAATGCCCAAAATGAATTGCTCGTGCTGTCCGGAATCTGCCACATGAATCTTTGATTACAATCCCAATACCACTCGATTTTATTTGACTATCCAGTCCACCATCAAAATTAATTTTCAACCAACCATTCATGGGTCTTCGCCATCGAATCTGAACTTCTGTAGCTGCTACCCGACCTGCTCCTACTGGTCTCCATCCACATTCATTAGCAACCAGAAATTCGGTCGCTATTCCTTTTCACCAGCAGATTGTCCCACCAACTAATTAGAAACGAATCACCTTGAATTGAGTTCATATTAATTCCCGACGAAGACAACTGCCACGTACACAACGGTTGGGTACCACGTGGTGCCCGTTTGGCGCATTCAAGTCGTCCATTGCATTTTTGGACTGCTCGGATTTGGAGAGAGAAAAAAAAGGAGAGAGACAATGTTGGGGTGAGAGGAGAGAAAATGTTTCAATCCTAACCGTCTAAAAGTGTATTGGACGGCCGAATGTGCCGAGCAGGTACCACGTGGGATATAATCACCCGACACCGAAAAATTTCTCTATAAGCAAAGTTAGTGGAGTAAAACTTTACCAGTTTGACTACGTTATGGCAGGTGACCCCACTGAGTTGGAAATTTCCCTAGAATAGCCAAACACGTTTGGGTTATGTTAGTTGAATTTGCCCCAAGAGATGTTATACCTTGCCCGAGTACCTCAACAATATTTTGAAGGCAAATTTGTTGTACTATTAAACAAAAATTGGTTAGATTTATACTATTAAACAAAAATTTCAAAATCACCTAAAACATTATAGATTATAAGATATAAGAATTTGGCTTGTATGCAGTCTAGATTTAGACTGCAGATGTGCAGTCCAAGAAATCGCAACCATCGGATAATGTTTTTAATGGTTCAGATTTGTTTTCAATCTTGTATCAGTAATAAAAGACTTTTACCCGTAAAAGATTCAACAAATCTGAACCATTGGTTGTTAATATGAACGGTTCAGAGGGATTAACCGCACATCCTTCTAATGCAGAGAAACCGGATGATCAATTAAAAAGTGGCACGGACTCTCAAAAAGACTAAAAAAATTGGGATGGGGTGAGTACTTAAGAAAGCGACCCGTAACGCGTATGGAAATTTGAAGACTGACTGATGCAATTTCCCTCTTGGCTGGTACTGAATGAAACTTCATTCGAGAATACAACGGTTGGTGTCAATTTTGAGCGAAGACTGACTTGGGCCAAGTCAGTAGACTCAAGGTATGAGTCAATGGCTTTAGAAACACGCACTAAAGGAAAGATAAAGTTATCACCACATTAGTTAAGAAATTTCGTCAAGACTTCATCAAATAGGTCTATTTTATGTGGATTTTTTTTTTCTTTTTTGAGGAAAAGATTTCATAAGCTTGAGTGATAATAACAACTAATTTAAGAAGAATATTTGAAGAAAATCATCATTGTCAAGAATGAATGTCCAAGGCGACCGATTGTATACTTTCCTAAGCCCGAACGAAGTTGGCATGTTTATTTTAATTAGTTTTCTTAATTTTAAAAATATAGGCTAAACTTTGGATTTTCCCCCGCCTTATATGATTTTTTTTGGTTCATATTTTTATACTTTTTTTTTATTTTTCTCATCGAGGCGAACGATTTGGTGTAAAAATTCGACCCAAATCTTTTCACGATTAAGAGCAAATACTCCAATAAAATAGGCCGTACCAAAAAGTCAGGAAGATTTTGTAGGAAATCTTGTTTTTATACTAGTTTCCTGAAGCATTGAACAATTTTTTTCACCTCCTGACAAAATTCTTTGATCCAAAAATGAAATTTTTCAGTACCGGGTGGGTACCACGTGACCGTGCCCCATGATGCCCGAGCAGCCCATCCGGGCTGTCCAAAAGTGTGTTGGACGGCCCAGATTGAGACCCTCTCTCTCCTCACTCCACCACTCTTTCTCCTCTTTCTCTTTCCCGAGCCATCCAAAACAGAAATGGACGGCCCGGATAGCTGAGCGGACACCACGTGGTACCCACCCGGCACTGAAAAATTTCTCGATCCAAAGAATGCCCAAAAAAACAAAAAATTTCCTTTTTCGTTTACTTCATTTCGCCCCAAAAACTCGGAAATAATTTTCCCCCATCAATTTCTGATAGGTGAACACGCAAGGAAAAAACACAGGGCTCCACCACTTGGAGATGTGCAAGCTTAATTAGCTCAACCAAACATCCCATTCGAACAACTCCACCATTAAATTTCAGCATTCACATCCAATTTCTTTGCACCAGCCTCTTCTTCTTCTTTTCCACCGAAGACCTTTCCAACACATGGGTCTGTTACCGCCGCCTTCATTTTCCCCTTTTCTGTTCATGTTTCTTGTTCTTCTCTTGCTTGTGGGTTCAGTACCCGACCCTGTGCACTACGGAAACAGGACCGACCGACTAGCCTTACTAGCATTCAAGGCCGAGATCACCGGCGATCCCCTCGGGATACTGAGCTCTTGGAATGGATCCATCCACTTCTGCCATTGGGTTGGTGTAACATGTGGCCATCGACACCAGAGGGTCATAAGGTTAATCCTTAATGATGCAAAACTAACAGGGTCTATTTCACCTCACATTGGAAATTTAAGTTTCCTTATGAGGTTAAGCTTGAAAAACAATAGCTTGAGCCATAACATCCCCCAACAAATCGGCAACTTACGCAGACTGAAATCCATGTCACTGTATAATAATTTAGTTACCGTGAAATTCCGGCCAATCTCTCTCGTTGCTCTAATCTTGTTGCCCTTGCGTTTAGTACAAATAGGCTAACGGGAAAAATTCCAACGGAGCTCGGTTGCCTATCTAAACTCAAGGGATTGTATGTTGGAAAAAACAATCTAACAGGAGGTATGCCTCCAACTATTGGTAATCTATCATCTCTAACAACCCTCGTGATAACCTATAATAGTATTGGTGGGAAGATACCTGATGGTCTAGGCCGATTGACAAACTTGGAAATGTTTGCGTTAGCGGGGAACAGGTTCGTCGGTACAATCCCTTCCTCGTTATTTAATATCTCTTCCATTACGGATTTCGACATCGGAGTGAACCAAATCCAAGGGATTCTTCCCTCGAACCTAGGAACTTCACTTCCTAATCTCGAGTTCCTTGGAGCTACTGACAACTTGTTGACTGGATCCATTCCTAGTTCAATATCTAATGCCACCAATCTATATTACCTTGGGCTGGGAAGCAACAGCCTTAGTGGGAAAATTCCTTCTTTGGATAAGCTGCGTAATCTTAAGTGGTTAAGTGCTGGTTTTAATCATCTAGGAACAGGGGAAGCGGATGACTTGAGTTTTCTCTCCTCTTTGATCAATGCCACCGAGTTGAGTGAGTTGGAGCTGAGCGGCAACGGTTTTGGAGGCGTGTTTCCTGAAGCAATTACTAATTTCTCCATTCATCTTCGTCTCGTATACTTGGGGGAGAATAACCTGTATGGGAGCATCCCAAGAGGGATCGGGAATCTGGTAAATTTGCAGCTACTTGGAACAGAGTACAACCATTTGACAGGTAACATTCCTACTGATTTTGGGAAGCTTCAAGACCTGCATGGATTGTTTCTCGGAGGTAATAGATTCTATGGTGACATCCCGTCCTCTTTCGGAAACTTATCCTGGTTACTTACTCTAGATCTATCTGAAAATAATCTTCAGGGAAGCATCCCGTCGAGTTTGAGCAAATGCCAGATGTTGCTAGTGCTTGGGCTCGCCAAAAACAGTCTTAGTGGCACCATACCCAAAGGAGTTGTTAGTCTCTCATCATTGTTTTCTCTAGACTTATCTCATAACAACTTGACTGGTGTCATCCCCATGGAAATTGGGGTTTTAAAAAATCTTGAAACACTAAATGTTTCCGAGAATATGTTGGTTGGTAATATCCCAAGTAGCCTTGGTAGTTGTGTGAAATTGGCATATCTTAATTTGAAGGACAACAAGTTCTGGGGAGTCCTTCCATCAACTTTGAGCCAATTGAGAGGCTTGGAGGATCTAGACATTTCTATAAATGATTTTTCGGGAAAAATCCCAGACTATTTAGAGGGCTTTCATTTCTTACAAAAACTAAATATATCATTCAATGATTTTGATGGAGAAGTACCAAAACGAGGCATATTTACGATTGCAGCTGCTATTTCTATTGAGGGAAACAAGAAGCTTTGTGGTGGTGTACCTGATTTAAAACTATGCAATTGCCAATCCAAGGGATTCGCAAGGAAGAAATTTACTCACGTCGTGAAGTTGGTACTCCCATTGTCCTTTGGGCTTGTATGTCTACTTTTAATGATATATTTCGTGCATCTTCGTTGGTTTAAAAAGAAAACAGAGGTACGATCTTTCAGCTTTTTTGGCCACTCGTTTCCTATGTTGTCTTACCGGAGTCTATTAAAAGCGACCAATGGGTTCTCTTCAGCCAATCTAATCGGCATGGGTAGTTTTGGTACGGTGTACAAAGGAATTCTTGATCTCGATCAAGGTGAAAAACTAGTTGCTGTGAAGGTATTAAACCTTCAATCTCGGGGAGCTGCCAAGAGCTTCATTGCTGAGTGTAAGGCTTTAAGGAGCATCAGACATCGGAATCTTGTTCATGTCCTAACCGCATGTTCAAGTGTTGACTATAAAGGTGACGAGTTCAAGGCTCTGGTTTACGATTTCATGGTCAATGGGACCCTAGAGGAGTGGTTGCATCCAAATGAGAAAGAAGATGATGCACACAACAAGGCGCAGAGTTTAAACCTTCTAAAGAGGTTAAATATTGCGTTCGATGTTGCTTCCGCACTTTTTTATCTTCACCACCATTGCTCAGAACCAATAGTTCACTGTGACTTGAAACCGAGCAACGTTCTGCTTGACGATGAAATGGTTGGACATGTAGGTGATTTTGGGTTAGCAAGATTCCTTGTAGATGCGACATGTATTGCTTCTGCAAATCAATCAAGTTCTATTGGCTTACGTGGGTCATCCGGTTATGCAGCTCCAGGTAAATGTATCCCTTAGACTCATTTCGTGTTTCTGTTCTCCTTCGCTTCCTTCGGTTTTAGATTTAATTCACTTCTCTTTTGAGTCTGGTAACCCCTACACAGAAGTACAGCTGCTGGTTCTTATGTTTTACTCCCCCCTGAATCATCTTGCTTTCAAAAGTATTAGAGTTGAGTTAAGCAAAAAGTGTTTAGATTGTTTCTTGAAATGGAGATGGAGTAAGTTTCTTTCTTTGTTATAGCCAAGACACATTAGCCTAAAAAATAAATAACCAACAATTGTATCTTCTTAACTTTACTGCTTTCTTGATTACAGGTTGTACCCACGTTTTTTTATTTTAGAGTAGAGCTAGTATATATTCCTAGTTTATTTTACATGAATTAACCGGCATTCAAAGAATTGAACACTACTATCTCATTAGTTTTCTGTTAGTATCTTTCCTTTTCCAGAAAGTATAGACTTTTTAATTTCTTAATTTATTACGTGAGTTCCACAAACCTACAACAAATATAACGACAGTTGATAAGATTATGGTTAGGTAATGGCTACTAAGAAAATTTAGCTCTCTTTGTTTTGATGCTCTGGTAATTAAGGGTTCCTTCTTGTATGCTGGGGTATGACCCTTGGTTTTGTTGTATGTTACGTTCGGGCTTTTTAATGAAATATACATTTATCCAAAAAATTCATAGTGAACCAATCAAGGGCGTGATTCAAATTAGGCATTTTAGATGGCACAGGCAGAACCAGATGTTGTTATTCGTGATCTAGCAAGAAGCAAAGATGTTGACACAACTCTTTGTAGTCTTATTCGAGACATAAAATTAGGAGTATCCATCTAAGAATTGTCTGCTGAAGTTTCTTTACTATTTCTTGAGAGGCTGCTTATCAAGCAGATTTGCAATATTCTTATCTTTATGATGGATGGATTGTAGAGTATGGCATGGGAAATGAAGTATCAACATCGGGTGATATGTACAGTTTCGGTATTCTCTTATTGGAGATGTTCACAGGGAAGAGACCGACAGATGCCATGTTCGAGGGTAGTCTGACTCTCCACAACTTTGTTAAGTTGGCTATGGCTGAACAAGTAGCAAACATTGCTGATCCAACATTGCTTCAACTAGTAGTAATGGAAGAGGCAAGCTCAAGCATCAATAGCTTTCAGAATCAAAGCCCAGCTAGCATTCACGAAGTTCAGGAGTGTTTGACTTCAATTCTTAAAGTGGGAATAGCTTGTTCAGAAGAACTACCAAGAGATCGACCGGAAATCAAGGAAATCGTTACTCAGTTGCATGTCATCAAGAACACTCTTCTCGGAGTCGGAGTACACGGAGGAATGAGAGCTAGTATTGCAGCTTGATCATGTGCAGGTATGACCCCTTTTACATTCCAATAGCTACTCCTCCGGGAAAAAACCTGCATTTGGCACTAAAACCACCACAATTCTGCACTCAGCCGGTGAAACATCGGTTTGTTCAGTTGTTGCTAACCTGCACTCACCCAGGTTTCTAAGAACCATGATGTTTTCATTTGCTCCTCTTTACACCAATTCAAATAGTTCTCACGTGGTCTAATTCAAACTTGAGAATCAATAAATTAAATTCACCTAGAACCACAGTTAACCAAGTTTTTTTCTCAACAATAGTGAAGAGACAGCAAAGTAGGAACTCTAATGCCGCATTCCAATTCAGGATAAACAAATCTCATTTTCGTAACTTCAATGAGGCAAGTTCTTGAATAACCTCTGCATCTATCAAAAGGAGGATGTGGTTGTGTTTTCTCCTTTCTTTTACTGAAAATTGGTGTATATATACGATAGCATTTTTCTACATATACTCCCTTCGTCCCTTTATTACAGTCCAGTATTCCATTTTGGGATGTCCCTTAATAAGTGTCTATTTTGTAAAGTTAGTGGGTAAAAGTTGGTGAATTGTCTATTTTGTCCCTAAAAGTAGATTCCATTTTGAAAAGTTAGTGAGTAAAAGTGTAATGATGATGGGTAAGTAGGGAAAGTGGAGGAAAAAGTTGATGTGAAAGGTATAATGATGATGTCTTTTTAATAAGTTGGAGTTACGAAGCAGGACATTTAAAAAGGGACGGAGGGAGTATTAAATTATGTGCTCAAACCAACCCAATTTTCAAGCTGCCGCATCTTCGATCAAAGTTAAACATTCCCTAAGTGATTATCTTCTCCCATTAAACTTCTTCAATAACTAATTTTCCTTCTTCCCTCGTAGGTGCTTAAGGTTTGGTGGGTCTTGAAGGTATCTGTCGAGACTACAACTTTGTGATGCTGCATATTGCATTGGGTAAGCATTACGCATGCTAGTTTGTTGTTCAATTTCTGCATTTTTTTCCCCAAGTTTATGTTCCTCTTGTGTTTTTAGTTTGTTTCAAGCATGAGAATTTTCTCATTTAAATGTACTATAAGATTTACATGCATGTTAAGTGGGACTTCAATAGCATATGAGCAAAAAGTAATTGTTTCTTGTCACCAATTTAATGCTAGAGTGGGAATTGCCCAAATGCAAAATTCTATTCATATTCAAGTGCTGATTTTTTTAAGGGAAAAAAAAAATCCATCTAAATACTCTTATGCCTGCTGCACCAAACTAGCTATGATCAGACTAACTTGCGATCCATCACCTTTGACCTCTCCCTGTTCAACATCATACGGATTATTACGGTATGAGGATTATTTAGGTGTCCGTCCTAGTGTATTTAAATACTTATGTTCTCATCCTCAAATTGTCATGTTGCCCCATTATGCCCTTGGTTATTAGTTAATATCTATATTCTATTTTACATATCCTTAATTATAAGAGTAGACCTTCCTAAATTTGGTGTTAGTGATTAACATTATACCCAGTTCGAATCTCTCTCTCTCTCATCCATCAAAATATCCAACCATCCATCAGCAAAAATAATATTGAAACAAAAAATCTTGAGACAAAAGAGAGAAGAGAACAAGGCAAAAAAATTGGTAGTTTTGCAACAGAATGATATTTACACATAGAATCAGCACTACAAAGCATGACAACCATTGACTCAAAATACAACCTAATACTCGTGGAGGAAAAAACATGAACATGCTAGGGTTAGTCCCCTTCAGATTAAGTTTATTGAGGGTTCGGCGGGCGGCTAGTAGCGGCGGAGACCTTAGATCCCTATTCAAGCAGTTCTTTGCTCGTATCATCCTTGGGAACTGCTGCGCCCCAATTTTGCCCCAATTTTTATCGGAAGTCACCCAACCCACTTTTTAGGGCAACAAATCGGGGCGCGGCATGAACAAATCGGGGCACGACATGAACTTTTTAGGACTGAATTGTGGCGTTGTCAACCCACCATCAAATCAAATTCAGAGCATCCGTCAAAAACAGGAAAGCCAAATCAAACAGGACTATCATTAAATCATTTAACTTTCTAATAATCCTAGAATGTCCAAATAATATAATTGTCCAATTACATTATAATCACACAATTCCACATGGTTTATCAGATTCAGACTAGGGCATAGTAAAATACAGAGCTAGCCAATTGTAAAACAGAAGAAGGGCATGTAAGGCCCAGATATGTAACAAAAACAGCCCAATAATTAGGTATACAAATTATCTAGTTTTTCCTTCGATGCACCAAGAAAATAAACAACCCACCTATGAGAATTTAACTGTTAAAATTACTTCTAGAGAGCATGATTCTAGGAATGACCCAAATTAGTATGAAATAAAAAACTACAAGCAGAATTTCTACCTATGGTCCGATCAGTTTACACTTGCCATGCCCGTTCAAGTTAATCATGATTTTGATACAAGTCGAATGTCTGAACCTTCGTATCAAAACTTGTCATGTTTGTGAATTGATTATGTTTTGTTTATCTACCTCGATCAAATGATCATGCTGACGAAACTACAGTAAACCAAAAACATGACAAATTTTTGAGAAACCGAAACACACCTGCCGAAAATCATGACAAAATTTGTGGAATCACCATGCAACATAACTTATCATGAATACATATTAAATTGTCATGAATACGTATTAAATTATTATGAAACTACATTAAACCGAAAAAATTTGGAGAAGTCAAAAAACGCATACCACTGATCACATTTCAACCTAAATAATAAACACTTTTAATAAATAAAATCCTCACTTTAATACAAATAATACCCCAAAAACCTTTCTGTTCATTGTTCTTATATTGATTCCACTGATCACATTTCTGGCTCAAATGCCCCAATTAATCAAAATACGATGTATCTGAGTCGATCAAAAAAAATAATAGTAATAATGTTTACAGTTCACAATAATCATTCTTCTTCCAAAATACTCTTTCAAATCTTATGCAATGCGACTCCTCGTGAATACCTTTCAAAGTTATGATCAAATATGCACAACAAGCACGCCAAGTCTACTCCTCTGTTTTGTACCTGAAAATGACAAGGTGAGCTACACATGCCCAGTAGAGAAATCTATACTCAAGCTATATGAAAATGCGATGAATCATGCACTTAGAGTGAGTGAATACGACGAGATACCACAAAGAAACATGGGTCTTCCACCAACAACGAGCATACTACAACCAAGGGATCATGATTTCATAAAGGTATTCCTAATAGCTCATACGTCAAACTAGAAGCATAAACCGACTCGAACTATCCTAATTAGACCACAACTCGCCCTCAACTGTCACTTGTCCATCACTACGCAAACACTCCATTCTGCCTCGATCTATACGTATATGTGATGATCAAGCACCAACAGTAATATTTGAGCAACAATATATATGTACAATGAACCCCAAGATGCTAATGACAACGAGTATATCTCTTAGCAGAACAATACGAACATATCGCTGAATTTCCTTTTAGAACGTAATCAATTTGTCTTGTATTTCTCAAGTATTAGCCATTTTCCTTTTCAATACAATTCCGGGCATTTAGGACCCCGTGCGTCCATGATAAACCTTTCATTCAATTCCGGGCATTTGGAACCCTATGCGTCCACTAAAATCATTTCATTCAATTCCGGGCATTTGGGACCCCGTGCGTCCCATTTCCGGCATCCCACCTCACGGTGGATCCGTGGCTTTCTTCGTATTCCTTCTATCGTCTCAATTATGTTTTCCCTCTTACATTACTTAATAGCATCATACTCAACACATAACAAGTTCATAATATTCATCACAACATGCCACAATGTCCACATAATCACCCGAATACCTAGACAACGAACGGGTACCGTAATCATCTAAAATTGACACATGAGCATATCCTGACTTTCAACAAAACAGTCCGTATTCGAAAATTCATTAAAAACCATATACTTAATATTTTTCGAGAAATTTATAGAAATAGTCCTCCTAGTTTTACCCCAGTCTCATTTTCATCCTTCAAGTATTAATTGCAGCTCTTTTGACCTTCAAGTTTGGTTCTCGTATCAATTTGGTCCAAATGATAATATCTGTCAGCCAAATTGGACGGAAAATATCAAATTGATGACAGCTTGGACGTTGCAGTTAGTACCAAGTTAATCTAATTGATGACGTCTTCCCTCAATCTAATTTTTTTTGTCCAGTTTAGCTGACAAAAATTATCAATTGGACCAATTTGGTACGAAAACTAAACTTGAAGGTCAAAAGAGGTGTAAATGATACTTGGAGGACAAAAATGAGACTCGGATGAAATTAAGAGAACCATTTGTATAAATTTTCCATATTTTTCAATGGTTCCAACGCCAAAATATCACCAACTTACCAATCTTTAAAACCCATGAGGACCCATAACCAATAGGGTCGTTTAACCACAGCTAAACGATGAAAAATGCTGCTCTATAAGCTGCCCAGATTTCCAGATTTCGGTTCAATCTTCTAAAAATCACTATAAATTGAATTCTTAATATTTTTGAATGGGTCCAGTCTCGGTAGTTGCGCAATTGAATGAAGTACAAAAGATACGAAGAAACCCTAGTCAAATTCGCACTCGAAATATGGTTAAACGGGCATTTACAGAGGAATACGAATCTGTTAGAACTACAACATGACAGATTTGTGACCGGTTTTCTAAATTTCACCATTTATTCAATTCTCAACGGTTTTGTATGATTCCAGTAGCATTAGAACGGGCTCTAAGTCTACTCTATTTCATATGAAGGAACCAAAATTCAATCCTGAGCTTAAGAAGGCGTAAAACCCAAAAAACGAAGACCCTATTCTGCAGATTTTCGGAAATGGAAGGAACAGCCTTAAACAATGAAGCAAGGCACGATCTAGGTACATAAATACCGTATAAACGCATAAAAAGAGTAAGAAATCCCTACCTCATGGGTTTTGAGCAAAACCCCAAAGATCTGAGCGAAACCGAAACTCCAACGTGATCCAATCGTAAATTTTCTTGGATAGATAGGAAGCCCGCGCTCCGTAGAACAACTTTAATTCTTGGACTTTGTCCAAAATCACGCCCTAGGTAGATGAAATCGAGGAGAGAAGTTGAGGGAGAGAGCCGAGAGAGTAGAGAGAAAGAAAGGAAAAAAAAAGAAGGGAAAATGGGAAAATGGATTTTTCCCCTGTACGTCCATATATATACACACACACATATACTTAGCACACTTGCACCCCTGCATTTGCAATAATATCACATTAACCCCCTAATCATTTACCACGACACTATTCATATTTCCGCAATTTACACCTTTACTCGATAATTATAATATTCCTTAAAAAAAATACGGACCAAAAATTTGGATCTCTACATCCTACCCTCCTTAAAGAAATTTCGTTCTCGAAATTTGTTCACCCAAGTCCAACCGAGTCACAAACCACAATACGAAACCTCATACTGCCATCTCATAATCATCACATCATCCTCTCATTTCTACGTAGACTTTTCTTATCCTGATTACTCCACAAGACCCTCACTATCGGGATAGTTCTACCACTCAATCACAAACTATTATCATCTTCATCAAATTCTCAAGTCCTCACATCTGTACAAAAATCCTATAATTCACATACCAATATGACAATCATACCAAAATCCAACAAACAATCTCCTTATGTTCTCCAAGTACTTCTCGAACTTCCTAGAAGGACATATTAAACTACTCATAAAAACTCGAATTCTAAACTCCAGGTTCTATTTTTCCCAATCAACATCAGTCAATGCATCAAGTCTTTACTCACCAATTCAAAGGACCTCAAATAATCTCCACTTGAATATAACTAAAAAGTCTAAAATCCTTAGACCATATATTGACTCATCATCCTCTGCTCAGCTATAAACACTTGCTTATCATAGTCAAACTCCTCACACTTCAATCTATTGATATATCTCTCGACTTCAAGGATAAAGACATCTCACAATTGATTCATTCTATTAATACTGCTATTAACCGACATCAACACCACTCTTTTAACATTTCTCAAATGGTCCATTGCCTCATATGGACACAATTAATCTCCATTGATATATCGAAACACTCATACCATAAAACTGCTAGCCATTACCTCCATTTCACATTCTTATTACTCACATAACTCTTACATCTACTATAAATAAAACTCATATGTCTTTTCATCCATCCAACATTCAAACACAATCAAGGGTTTAACACCACTCCACTTTCCTTAGCTTACTCAATATCACCACCGACCCCATTCTAGAAACCCAAATTCACTTCTGTGGTATTGCGTCCTGTTAGAACTATGGCTCATATGTAAGTATGGAGAGATACTAAGGAGTTCTAGAAAGAAGGCCAGATGTCGGAGCGAAGCTGAGCGGAGCGGAACGGAGCGACGGCATCTGGCCCATCGCCGATAATCCAGTAAAAGTAGATTGGGCCGAAGGCCCAGGAGTTCCGCAAGTTGGGGGGTGCGGGGGGGCGCAGTATGGTATGATCGTACAAAGGTATTTTTGGGATTCAGACCAGATACCAGATTAGGGTTAGAATAGAGTCGCTATAAATACTCTATGTTGTAAACCCTAGTTGTTAACTATGATAATAAAGAACAGCCGCTCTCGCTCCCGTGGACGTACCCGGTTTTAGGGAACCACGTATATCTCTGTGTTAATTCTTTACTGTTTTATACTTGTAAATCATGTGCGTGTGTGTGACGATCCTAACACGTCCCTTCTACATAACTCAATACAACGCAATGTTAAAACCATTCTGGTAACTATCAAATCCACTATTCCCCTTAAACTTAGTTCCTCATATATCATTGTCGCTACTCAAGAAAAGTCGTACGCCAAATTTCAATTACAAAAACAACCCTTCTTAGCCTCCCTAAGGAATAAAATTATTGCTGATCACAACCTAGACATAGAAATTCTCATCAAGCATTTATCTAGCACATATCAGGTACTCACACACTTCAGTGTCTATCCTGCACTGCATTATAAGAGCAAATGACGTATGTGAAGATTACCTAACTGGTCAAACATGTAAATTTAAACGAAGTAACAACACATTTCATACATGAAATATCCCAATAACCAACCACACAAATTAATGGCTTACACAACACCGAACACATCTGTGCCTCATCGGACTCACACAGTATCCATCAAATTCACACAGTACCCAACGGGCTTACACAGTACCCATGAGATTACGGGCCCACACAGTGCCCTATTCACTACGGGCTCACACAGTGCCCAATAAGACAACAGGCTCACTCAGTGCCCCAAATACAATAGGCTCACACAGTGCCCAACACTTCATAACTCATGGCTCTAGGAAGCCCAATAATAGTCAAGCTCATTTCAATCTTGTAAGACCTTACACGATGCCTATTCACTTTACCAATCTCGAGCATTCTCATTCAGTTAGTTTATTCAAATCACGTATTTCTCATATTCACTCTCTTAAATATCATATCACAAATACACGTATCATTTATACTAATCATTTCTCTATATTTCAACAACATTAAAATCAAACATCATTTCATTCTCCAAACACCTACACAATATGTGCAATCACTGCACCAATGAACATCCAATTCTTTTAATTATTTTTATACTGAAATCTAGTCACCGATATAATCCAATTGACAGACTTCTCCTTAGATACCCTCGAGACTTCGGGGTTTCAAACAACATATCTATACTTCTCATTATACACTAAGACTCCTACTACCTCCTCACTTAGGAATCTATTTCACTCTCACCGATAACTTCTAATGGTCCCGCTCACCACAAATTTCACAGCTCCTTTCTTTTTTTTTCTCAACTAAGTAGTCATATCGACACCAATTGTCACGCCCCGCCCCGCTAAACGGCACCCAATGTGGGCCCGAGTTGGCGCGATGTGGGCTCCCGCGCCCGGCGCGTTCGAAGAGTCGCCACTCGGATTTTTAAGATGGATGATCCGAGAAACCAAGAGTTTATTTTGAGAAAGAAAGGCTTTTGATCTAGCGAAACCATTTGGATTTTGGATCCGGGAGCCACGTTACGAGCAGGGGAAGGTTTTATTGAAAAACACCCCGCTCGCCCGGTAAAGACCGGTCTCTACTAAGCATTTTAAATGGGGGATTTAACATCATTTGGAAAACTTTGAAAACACATACGGGAAAGGGGAACAAGATGGAGTATATCACATTGCCGTGCAAGTGGTGCTTACTGTATAGAAATGATAAGGGATGTCGTGACGATGATATAAATAAGGAAACCGTCTAAACAGGCTATCTGGATCACCATCGTCTGTCACACGGCATACCACTGTATAACGCACGGCTTTCTGATATGCCGTGTGTGGTTATGACCCTGTTATCAGACTTTTGTCGTTTTTATAGCTTCGTACGGCATATTGAATACAACGCACGGTACTCCCTCAAAGCATCAGAAAGCTTACAGTTGTCAGATCTTCTCGGAACTACACCATTTCCCCAAGCCACAAGTAGAAAACTATTTTCTGACATATTTGATCATTTAAAAATATTTGAAGAGTTTAAAAGATGGTTTGTAGATATGGTCTCATTCCGAGGCTGCTTTAGATGTATAGAAAAAGATCCAAAAACAAACGATCATGATCCAGACAGGTTTAGACAAGAAAACAGTAGTTAACTGAAATACCGCACGTGTGAGCCCGCTACGTCGAAGCGCCGCGCGGTGTAGTGTACTCAGCACAGAAAACTAGTTTTGTTTTGTAAAAATGATTTTTGGGTCAGATCCTAACCAAAAGGGGTTAGGCCCGAAGAAAGAAGAGTCCCCTCAGGGCCAGGGCAGAGCCTAGCCCAAGGAAACTTGATTTTTACCTTTGATCTTGAGCTTGAATGAAGATTGATGGTGAGGAATGGACGTCGGCAAGGTTGGAAAAGGAAAGAGAAGTATGGATGTGTGTGGTGGATGGGTGTGTTGGGATCTCAAAGTTAGTAGAGGACTAACTTCAATGGTGAGAAGAAAAATAGAGTAAAATGCTTAGAGAATGTCTTTTGGAAACAACATTCTCAAGGCTTGGGAGTGGGAGATGGGTGTGAAAGCAAGAAGAGAGAGAAAGGGTATAATGGTGATCAAGGGCCCCTTTCCCTGGAGTGGAGGGGTGTATTTATAGGCAAGAGCCATGGATTTTGAATTTCAAATGTTGGAGGCATCTTTTGGGCGGGCCAGAAGTGTGTTTTCGGCTGAGCCATTTTGCAGCTGTGGCTCAAATAGGCGTGCCCGACAGCTTTCTGAGCCAGTCAGAACTTTTCGTGAAGTGCCGTGCGGCTGACCTCATAATCGCGTGCGGCGTACTGATTTTTTGATATGCCGTGCGGTGTGGAGGTGTCACGCACGGCACTCCAGGTCCAGTCCAGGGCCTTTGGGTTGGCTTTTGGGCTTTTTCTGGCCTTTTGGCTTATTCAGGCTAGGAGTTGGTTTGGGCCAAGGGAATCCCTGATTCAAGCTCGCAAAAGGTGCCGTTTCCTTTATTTCATCATCGGGGTGGACAAAGACCCTTCGAGGTTCGGATTGGGGTGTCTACACGCGACCACGTGACATTCCACACAGAAAACCAAACCACACCTCACAACTTGTCAGAAACAATCACCCAGCGGAAGACTTATCACCTTGACATAAAAATGAGTCAACGTATCAACCAACCAACTACAACCTCGATTACCACTAAGCAACAACATTCGTATTGCAATACTTTTTTAAAAAAATATTCTATACTTCAACACATCCACCAACGACTTATGTATAACTTATATAGATCAACTTCTTAGTTCACTATCTACAACCAACTCGCTCATCCACATCATCCAACGCTAGCCCAAACACTTCTCAACACGATGACCGGTAGTGGACCCACTCTTCGCAACCTGCTACCTGGCAGACCAAAAAGGAAAGCCAGAGTGTGTGAGATATAGAAATGATCAACAAAATATAGCAACAACTGAATGAATAACAACAAGAATATAAATTCCCAACATAACTGAGATACTCAAATGTACATAACAGATATAACCACCACGTCCTCCAAATACAACACAACAGTAATATCCAACACCTAAAAGATAATCTTAACTTGTCAACAGTTTATCGAGAAATTAAGAGCAACACCGGGCACACAACCAATAATTTAAGGCATAAGCCTTTGGCTTAATCAACGGGCACACAACCAACAACTTAAGGCATAATAGCCTTTTGGCATAAAGCCAATCACCGAGCACACAGCCAACAACTTAAGGCATAATAGCCTTTTGGCATAAAGCCAATCACCGGGCATGCACTAAGCCAACATTCAAGTTCAATTCAATATAGAACATCTATGAATCAAACACACACATATCACAACCGAATCTCGTGTCCCACACTCCATGCTTCCAACCATCATTAGATAAGCGATATAGCTTACGACATGGTGTGCCTCACACGCGAACATTCCCAACATATTAAAAGCTAAACAACAATAGCATGATATACACTCACCATTACAACAATATCTCATTAAATATAACCATATCGAAAGCTTACTACGATTAGCAAGATACACACCCACCACCACAGCAACATTTTATTGGGAAGAGCCATATCAGACACACTCACCTTATATCGACCAAGGTACGCCAAACTTATGGTTTCGGAACCTCCCCAGTTGACCGGCTTGTTACCTATCCACAAGCTAACCATATCAGTTTATTGAACGCTTAAATGTTACAACCAACTCCTGAAAATAATCTATAACACCAACAATAGATTAATGATGCTTAATACATACAAGTATGTCCATCTCAAAGGTTTAGAAGTATCCCTAAACAAGCGTAGCACCCAAACACCACATAACTCCTACATTTGGTTTGAAATCTACGACCAACCCGTCGTATCCTGCCTATAACTTCTTATAGTTTTAAAATCAAATCATGAAACTACCACCATTAGAAAGTACACCTCCGGTCCATGAATTTTGATATAAAATTTGCCCAACATAGAGTCCGGACAACAAAGTTATGCTCGTCTGAAGTTACATAATTAAGGCAGAAATCCCAGTTTCAGCAGAATAGTCTGCGATCGAAAGCTCATTAAAAATCACCTACTCAATAATTTTCAATGATTCCAACACCAAAACATCACCAACTGATCAATGTTTAAGACTCAAGGGAACCCATAGTCAGTAACACACTGAACTATGATAAAATTGATGAAAAACATAGCTACAAAAGCTGCCCAGATTTCCAGAATTATCAAACCATCAACTTCGGAACAAAAACTGATTTTTCCTAGAAGGAACTAAGGCACGAACCTTACATATTCAGAAAGGTATGTAAGTTTAGTTTCAGAATCAAGAAACGGTGCGTAAAACCAATACCCGAGTTAGGAGATATGTCTGTTTTCTCAAAACGTGTCTGTGCTGTCTGCCCGTACGCGAATCTGACAGCAACTCGTTTTATGATTTTTATCTTTTTCCACACCTCTCAGAAAATTCTGAAATTTTTACAGCATAAGCTACACGTACAGAGGCATCTACAGTAAAATTATCAGAAAATAACATAGTCGGTGTGTCGATGAGAAAAATTCGTCAAAAATAGGACAGATTCAACTTTGCTCAAAACACAGCTTTGCATAACCATGATACGCACGAATTTTCTAGAATAAAACCCCAATTCCAACCTTTAAAACCCATCTCTCATGAACCCAATTCAGTGCCTATTAGATGCAGAACATGAGACCTGGCATGAAAACTATAAAATTCAGCAATTAAAGAGAAGAAAAATACCTAATTAAGCTTCAATTCAAGGCTAGCCCTAATCTTCTTCTTCTTCTTCTCCACGGCTGCTCTCTTTCTCTCAACGTAGAACAACCCTTCCCTGATGGGTTTCTTTCTTTCTTTTTTTAATGAAACACACACACACACCTCAGCACACACACGGCACACATGCAAGCCTCTTAAAAAAAGTGCATCTTAGCCCTTTAAGTTACTAGAGTATAACATTAAAGCACCTCAAATATAAAGGGTGTTACACCAATATTCCTCATAGACATTCACCAAATTGACACTCAACCTCAATAACAACTTCTTCCACTCCCATCACCATCACTGCTATTGTTGTCACTGTTATCCATTAATCTCTCTTAAACAAACTTTTCATCTCAATGGCATACCTCAAAAAATCCCCAACTGTCATCAGTTTAGTCTACATCCCCAAATACCATACACAATCTTTGCACTCAAACCCTTCAACTCACAACATACTATTTCTCCACATGCCTATCGCTTCAAAAATTTTACCATTTTCACTCAGGACATTAACTACACTCCTCTGCATTATCAACCACAATGGTTCACATTTGTATCGCCCCCACTTCAAACAATTTTCTCACAATGCAGCTTACCTTAACCACTCGACTTAAGTCACATCAATACAATTCTCCTTAAATCTTTTTTTTTCTCTCACTAAGCAATGCCATCACCATTTTCCTACCAATATGTCATAATGACACCACCATGACAATTAGCTCAGTAATGAGACTACAACACCATAACACTTCCTTTTTTCTACGAAATTCCTACGTACAGCCATCTATCTCAAGCCTAAAGATCTAACCCCTATACACAATCCTAGTGTCCAATTGACTTTTCGAGACTTTCATCTAGAAGGAGCGGTGATCAAGTGCCTCTTCCAATTGGATATCATCGGTAGTCGTCTGGGTGTCCAGAAGACACGTACCGTATCCTGACACCCTACCTATAACCTTCTTTTCCTAAGTCAACCTAACCTACATATAAATCACTATGTAGGTTTAACTTGCCCTACCTATACTCACAATCACAACCTCAATAACTGTCACGATAACGACTACCCACAATATAATCAACCACAAATGTTACCCCAACCACTAACACCTCAAGACACTTTCTAGTTCATCTCTTAACATATACGTTACTCTCCTCATACTTATACTTAACACAACTCATATCTCACACGTTTTACTCCTTGCACATAATACTTAGTACGTAAACCACACAATTCAAATAGCTACACATCAAACATTCATCACACGAGTCATATCAATAGTCTATCTCTTTCATCGCATGCTAGCGTATATTTTGTTTCACATGTTGTCATTACCACGGTCACAACCACAACAATGAGGTCAAAACCTCAAACTTCCCAACACGGGTCAACAATTCCATGTCACTCTGCCATAATACCACATGCAACACCTCTATGATGTATTGACTCGCTCATGCAAGCACACGTGTGTTTTGTAAAAAAAACAAAAATTATTATGCAGCAGATTTTGAACCCATGAGACTAAAAGTCTCCCCACGGTCTCTAGATATTCTAATCTAATGCTCTGATACCAAATTGTCATGCCCTCGATTTTCAACATAAATAATAAACACTTTTAATAAATAAAATCCTCACTATAATACAAATAATACCCCAAAAACCTTTCTGTTCACTATTCTTATATTGATTCCACTAATCACATTTCTAGCTCAAATGCCCCAATTAATCAAAATACGATGTACCTGAGTCGATCAAAAATAATAATAGTAATAATGTTTACAGTTCACAATAATCATTCTTCTAAAATACTCTTTCAAATCTTATGCAATGCGACTCCTCATGAATACCTTTCAAAGTTATGATCAAATATGCACAACAAGCACGCCAAGTCAACTCCTCTGTTTTGTACCTGAAAATTACAGGGTGAGCTACACATGCTCAGTAGCACTACTACAATAAAGCATAACAATCACAGCTATTGGCAGTGATAGTTAGTCTTCTATCACACTCCTCCTACCGTGATAGATGTGAGTGTGATTGTAAGTCACTCTCTTTTATCACGGTTATAAACCGTGAATGAAAGATAGAAACAATCACACCCAAAAGGCGTGATCGTTTCTAGGAAAAACTGTGATGGAAACTCATTTCCGTGTTCTTTCCATGGTTTTGATCACACTCTTCCTGAAAAACCGTGATTATATGTAGTAAATGATCACCACCAAATACTGTGATCTTTCATGTCTAAAAACTGAGATGGATAGTTAAGTGTGATCTTTTCTGGTTTTTCGATCACGGTTTTCATCTAAAACTGTGATTAAATGTTCTTATAATCACAGTCTAGAAATGTGATTGAAAGATGCATCTTTTTTTTTTTTTTTGCATTTAAAAAATGCCCGAATCTCTAACCAATAATAAATACACGTAAAATATGTATTCAGCCCGTAGCTATCTTCTCCAAAACAAAAGACATAGCAATACGAAATATGCATAATTGATATTGCATCTTGCACAAAACATGTCATAGATAGAAACATCGTGCCGGAAAGCCTACTTTGAATTAATCTAACATCAATCAAATTTCTGAAAATGCATAAAAAATGCAGAACAAAAGCTTCAACAATAAAAAGGACAAAGAAAACTAATTGAACCACAAGCCTGGAGTTATGTCCTAAGCTACAACGAATTCTTCATTCTTTGAAGCCAATTTCCAGCACTTCGTCATTCTCTGAAGCCAATTTCAAGCACTCGTCATTTTCTAAAGCCAATTTCAAGCACTCGTCATTCTCTAAAGCCAATTTCAAGCACTTCGTCATTCTCAGAGCATGCCTAAATCCATCAGAAAACAAAAAGTAGCAACATTAAGAACTCCAATGCCTAAATTCAGCAGAAAACAAAAAGTAGCAGCATCAAGAACTCCAAGAAAAAAGTAGCAAAAAACACATCTTTAGAACCAAACTCTGGCAACTGACTAAACCTTGAAGTTCTCAATACTACCATTAGGATGGTTATTTGACTGCACAAATCAAGCAACAACCAACTTTCCAAACATCATTTTGGCAAAAGGGGGTGTTTTCCTCATCCATTGACTATAGCTACAAGGCTGTAAGTAGGACTTCAAAGTCGTTCAATAGGTCAGGAGCAGTAGCAAACGCAGTGGTAGTGCAATAGGAAGGTGACAAAATTCAATAATCTATCAAATAAAACTCTCTTAGTTCAGTGGAAAATACAGTTGCAAAGCAAGTGATGTGGGTCTCTGTGTCAGTATACTAGTGCACAAATTCACATACAAGAGTCAAGGTTTGTATACTTCCTTTAACTGACTACTAAGTTGTTAACTGGGTTTGTAATTTTGAGACCAAAAACCTATGGGCACAGAACCTTGTGCATTGTTTTGGTCCATTGGAAAGGAATAAACATTCCAAGCGAATCATTCTGATGTTTGATTCGCTTAAAAAATGCCTGGCTGTGCATTTCATGTGGAAGCATCATTCACCAGTTTAGATCAATGGCCATGCCCTTTAGACGCT
Source organism: Rhododendron griersonianum (assembly GCA_018127125.1). Taxonomy (NCBI): domain Eukaryota; kingdom Viridiplantae; phylum Streptophyta; class Magnoliopsida; order Ericales; family Ericaceae; genus Rhododendron; species Rhododendron griersonianum. The sequence goes on along the minus strand of CM030792.1, from coordinate 11,400,682 downwards.
AAGAGAACCTTCCCTATTCCCCAGATACCAAATACTACCTTATGCTACACAATTGACATACTACCGTGCTGGATTTGAACTATATAATTTTGCATGCAGAATATTTACGTGCAGTTAACAAACAGAAACGGCTCTACGAGAGATCCTCCGGTTACGGTTCAGGCTGCTGTTATGTCCAATTTTGGGAGCCTTTTGCCCCAGAGATTAAAGCAATTGGCTCAACAGGAATCTAAGACTAGCATACGCATGGACATGGAACAGTAGCAGCAGCCATAACAAGAAATGCAGCGCAACAAAACCATTGCTGGTCAGCAGGTTGCCATAACAGAAAATGCAGTAGCATACGAGTAGTAGTAGCAGCAGAATCCATATCTCTGGAGAATAAAGTAGCAGCAACAACTGAACTGAATAGCAGTTGCTGGACTAAACTCAAAGCATCAGCTTATAGCAGAACTTGAAGCACTTAAAACATACAGCCAGATGCTCTAAGAGATGGACCTTCTTAAATATGGTCACAGTTAGAAAGGAAAATAACCACACTGATCAAATAATCATATAACCACAGGTTGTCATCCCCATGGAAGTGAAACAATGTCGTATGTTTTCAAACACATGTCTCCGGTTAACTATTTTCAGACAATCTACGCAAGTCCTAAAGGCATGAACGAACGAAAACATACATCCAATTAAACACAAGAAAACACACGGAAGAAGTAGGTGACAAGAGAAAGCAAAAAAAATGATCAAAGTAGTGTTTACCTCAGTAAATTAGTTTCCAGTTATCTCTTATATGCTTGTTGAATTGTGTCTATGTCAATCTCACCACAGATTCCACGTGACGTTTCAGAGTGTATAGTTCTCTCAACCTGCAACACAACATGCAACAGAAAAGAATAGCACTACATTAGACACCGAATACAAGGCGTAAAAGAAAACAGAATATGTATGATGTCTATCCTAGAGTGCTTGAAGTTGCATGTCAAAGATTAATTGTAAATTCACAAACCAAACACATCCCCAACATGTTAATTATTAGTCCTTATCAATGGTTATAATGACACAAAGAAACTAGGTTTTAGTTGTTTCACTGTGACACCTATCAGTTTCCAATTTCCATCATTACCAAATCCAAAAATGCACTCATTAGCATTATCAATCTAATCCTTGCATACAGAAAATAGAAAACACAAATTATACATAGGCCAAATTATTTTGTTTACATTTTAGCCAGGACCAAATAGGAGCACCCAATTAAGTAAAAATGAGAATGGTGAAGACACCCAAAAAAATGAGGAGAGCACAACTTTCCCATTGGTGAAATCTCACTTCAGATTTTCCAAATGAACTGTAGAAAAATTTGAAATTAGTACCATGAGGGTAACTAGAAAAAATCTACACAGAGACTTGTAGCAGAGAATTTAAGCAATTCACATAGTCACCTCTTCCGAAATACTTGAGGCCAGGGGATCACACAAAAAAAGGGGATCAGTGAGGTTTTACCAACATATCTTAGTTGCATCATTCATGCCGGCATCCGGGAGCAACCTGCCAGAGAAGGGGGAAAATGATAGAAAGAAAAAGAAGACATGATACACGAAAATAATTGCTAAAATTGATTCTAAAAAACTAAGTTGAGGTGGCTCAATTTGAGTATGATATTTGGTTTTCCAACCTTGGGACTCCAATAAATCCCAGTAGAATTTGAGAGAGGTTATATGATGAAGTTAGAGAACTTGCAAGTGAAAAAGCTCAAGTTCAAGCATCAAAATTCAGCTCAATATAAGAAGTTACCCCTTAAAAAACCCACGGAGAACCTAGTGGTAAGCCTGGTGGTGAAGGGTACTACTCTTTGAGATCATAAAAGAACAGTACGCACCCAAAAAAATGTCTACTACAATGGCTAAAGATAGTATCTGGTCACCACCAGAACATTTCCGTACCAGAACCAGGACGTAGGACAGCATACTTGATGTATACGCGCCTCATGTATGAAACAGTAGTCGCTACAACCCTGAAAGGTTGATCAACATATTAGAAACCACATCAGTAGCTAGAAGTTGATTAAAAAATTGTGTTTAAATGCAATATGCAGTCATGACCAATGCATTTAATGTTAAGAGGTCCCCGAATACTCGCACCTGCATAAAGAAATTATAGCTATGAAGGATGCTAACAACATTGCACATCCAAATCAATTACAGTGCAGGAATTACAGATACAATAGTGACAGAAGACCTGAACACCACTACATGTCCACACACATACATGAAGCTCAAATCGTGTTAAGCATTGCCCATTGAAAAGTTGCACGTTAGTAGTATATATTATCTACTATGTATGTGTGTGGACATGTATTGTTTATCTCTGTTAACTCGCCAATGGCATAACATAGAAAATTACAATTCTGCAACTTACTGAAGCACTAGTCTCAGGGGACTTCCTTCGAACAATTTGAAGGCACTACCCTTTGCTTCCTTCATTGAATACCAACTAACCAGTCATAGACAATTGTAGCCATCTACACTTCCAATAACAAACTCCAAAACACAAACAGAGGGTAGAACAGGACATATCAATTTCGAATTCAAATACGATGTTCTCTTTGGACCGAGATCTGTAATCTCCAGCCAGTTCCAAAACAGAAATGAAAGGGTGAAAATCTACAAGTAAAGAAAGGCAATTCCTGCAAAATGAGAATAAGGATTTTTGTTGTTGTAGGAGTATCATTTTTCACCCCACAACCGATCGACAGGGTTAGGGCCACACGCGCGCGTGCACACACACACATGCACAAAAGAGATCGAACTGATTTGAGGGCGACAATGGTTGTTCGATCCATTTACAGGTCCCTAAAACATTAGGTTTTAAAAATTGTGACGAGGAATACTAGAGAGTGAAAACAACTTACCGATGTTGATGTGACAGAATGGAGGTCGAACTGCGGCGCCGATGTTGCTCGGTTGGCGGCGCCATTGGCGATTTCGGTAGGAACGGTTCTTGGTGCTTGTATGTAGTATGTACGTATGAGAGAGAGAGAGAGAGAGAGAGGCGAGATCTAACAGATCTAGTGTGAGAGAATGAAAGTTTGGTTTGGGGTACCAATCGGGGAAGTCGTGACTCGTGAGAGAGTGGAATTGAAATGAGGTAAGTGAACTGAGCGATAATGGAAGAGGGGCCAGCTAGCAGGTGAAGGGTTTTTTCCTAGAGGGAGAGAGTGTACTCGATTCTTATCCGCCGATTGAGATACGGTACTGCCCCATGTGCATTTAGTACTATTACCGGGGTTTTTTTCTTTCTTGTAGTGGTTTCTTCCTTCACGGTGGTGGTGGAGAGATATAAGGCGGCGGCAGCGTATGAGGATGGGGGCGAAGAGGCGACGGCGGGTGAGGATCGGGATGGAGATGAAACGTGTACTGGAGAGGCGGGTGAGGATGAGGATGAGTACTGAGCTTCAACAGGTGACTGGATAGCGTAACTAGGGCTTATTTTGGGCTAACGTGAAACGACGTCGTTTTGAGCACATAACTTTCCAATTCGCGCCTAAATGCGAGAAGCAACGCTCACGCAAAAATTCAGAAGTTCCCGGTTTTTATCACAGTCTTTTATCTCGCCACAAGAGCGTGATCTTTTATCTCGCTCTTTTTCGTGCCAAAGTTTTTTATCACGCCGCAGGGGTGAGATCTTTTTTTTTTAATCTCACCGCACGAGCGAGGTCTTAAAGTCTTCTATCACACTGTAAGAGTGTGGTCTTTTATCTTTTATCTCATCGCAAGAGTGAGATCTATTATCTTGTTCTTTTCCGCGGCTAAGCACCACTTTTTATCTCAGCTTTTGATTTAAACTGAGATTAAAAAGTTAGTCTACAATTTTTTATCACGCTTTCATTGAAAACCGTGATCTTTATGAATCTCCTTAGTGTGGTATTTATCTATTACTGTAGTAGTGTAGAGAAATCTATACTCAAACTATATGAAAATACGATGAATCATGCACTTAGAGTGAGTGAATACGACGAGATACCACAAAGAAACATGGGTCTTCCACCACCTACGAGCATACTACAGCCAAGGGATCATGATTTCATAAAGGTATTCCTAATAGCTCATACGTCAAACTAGAAGCATAAACCGACTTGAACTATCCTAATTAGACCACAACTCACCCTCAACCGTCACTTGTCCATCACTACGCAAACACTCCATTCTGCCTCGATCTATACGTATATGTGATGATCAAGCACCAATAGTAATATTTGAGCAACAATATATATGTACAATGAACCCCAAGATGCTAATGACAACGAGTATATCTCTTAGCAGAACAATGCGAACATATCGCTGAATTTCCTTTTAGAACGTAATCAATTTGTCTTATATTTCTCAAGTATTAGCCATTTTCCTTTTCAATACAATTCCGGGCATTTAGGACCCCGTGCGTCCATGATAAACCTTTCATTCAATTCCGGGCATTTGGAACCCTGTGCGTCCACTAAAATCATTTCATTCAATTCTGGGCATTTGGGACCCCGTGCGTCCCATTTCCGGCATTCCACCTCACGGTGGATCCGTGGCTTTCTTCGTATTCATTCTATCGTCTCAATTATGTTTTCCCTCTTACATTACTTAATAGCATCATACTCAACACATAACAAGTTCATAATATTCATCACAACATGCCACAATGCCCACATAATCACCCGAATACCTAGACAACGAACGGGTACCGTAATCATCTAAAATCGACACATGAGCATATTCTGACTTTCAACAAAGCAATCCGTATTCGAAAATTCATTCAAAATCACATACTTAATATTTTTCAATGGTTCCAACGCCAAAATATCACCAACTTACCAATCTTTAAAACCCATGAGGACCCATAACCAATAGGGTCGTTTTACCACAGCTAAACGATGAAAAATGCTGCTCTTTAAGCTGCCTAGATTTCCAGATTTTGGTTCAATCTTCTAAACATCACTATAAATTGAATTCTTGATATTTTTGAATCGTTCCAGTCTCGGTAGTTGCGCAATTGAACGAAGTACAAAAGATGCGAGGGAACCCTAGTCAAATTCCCACTCGAAATATGGTTAAATGGGCATTTACAGAGCAATACGAATCTGCTCGAACTACAACATGACAGATTTGTGACCAGTTTTCTAAAATCCACCATTTATTCAATTCTCAACGGTTTTGTATGATTCTAGCAGCATTAGAACGGGCTCTAAGTCTACTCTATTTCATATGAAGGAACCAAAATTCAATCCGGAGCTTAAGAAGGCGTAAAACCCCAAAAACAAAGACCATGTTCTGCAGATTTTTGGAAATGGAAGGAACAACCTTAAACAACGAAGCAAGGCACGATCTAGGTACATAAATACCGTATAAAAGCATAATAAAAGTAAGAAATCCCAACCTCATGGGTTTTGAGCAAAACCCCAAAGATCCGAGCGAAATCGAAACTCCAATGTGATCCAATCGTAAATTTTCTTGGATAGATAGGAAGCCCGCGCTCCGTAGAACAACTTTAATTCTTGGACTTTGACCGAAATCGCGCCCTAGGTAGATGAAATCGAGGAGAGAAGTCGAGGGAGAGTTTCGGAGGGAGAGAGTCGAGAAAAGAAAGAAAGAAAGAAGGGAAAGTGGATTTTTCCCTTGTACGTTTATATATACTCCCTTCGTCCCATAATATTTGTCCGGTCCGCAAAACAAGAACATAAAAATAATATGTTTTTTGCAAGAAAAATTCAAATTTTTTTCAACAATTCATTAGATATCGATGAGTTCTTGTAATTTATGAAAAAAGTTTTAATTTTTTATTGAAAGAAATGCATTATTTTTTAGTCCTTGTTTTGCGGACCGGACAAATATTATGGGACGGAGGGAGTATATAGCTCTTTTCATATCCGGTCGCCCGGATTTTCTTATGGTCCGGATTTGTGCCTTAGCTCCCATTTCCCGATCGATTTGCAATAATCCGAGCCGCTCAATGTGACCAGAACGTGATTTTAAGGGTACCCGCAAGAAATCAGCAAAACAAATGTCCGGGAAGGGCTTGATCCGAGCAGTTTTTTTCTGAACCGTTCAATATAAAAAACTGCTCGGATCAAGCCCTTCCCGGACATTTTTTTTGCTGATTTCTCGCGAGTACCCTTAAAATCACGTTCTGATCACATTGAGCGGCTCGGATCATTGCAAATCGATCGGGAAATTAAAAATCCGGACCATAAGAAAATCCGGGTGAGTGGATAGGAAAAGGACTGTATATATATATATAGAGAGAGTAAGCTTCTAATGCGGACTTCCGCATCCAAGCAAAGTGCGGACCTCTCCTTTCCTGATCGAATTTCGATGATCCGAGCCGCTTAATGTGTTCAGAACGTGATTTTAAGGGTACCAGCGAGAAATCAGCAAAAAAAAAGACCGAGAAGGGCTTCATCCGAGCAGTTTTTGTTTATTTTTTATTGAACGGTTCAAATAAAAAATGCTCAAATCAAGCCCTTCCAGGTCATTTTTTTTTGCCGATTTCTCCCAAGTACCCTTAAAATCACGTTCTGAACACATTGAACGGCTCGGATCATAAAAATTCAATCGGGAAAGGGGAGAAATGGGGTGGTCCGCACTTTGCTTGGATGCGGAGGTCCGCATTTGAAGCTTACTAATATATATACTAGTGTCACGCGACGTGCTTTGCACGAATCGCGTGCTCAGTAAAAAATTTCGGAATTGTATTGTTGTTTTGAGTACGTGAACATGGTGACGCTTGTTAAGGAAGTACACAAGAACATAAACATGACGATGTTCGCTACGAAACTACAAACCAATGAATTTGGAAGTTAAGTTGAGGTTTAAAGATTTGGTAACTAAAGTTCTGTTTGTTCATCCTCGTGTTTTGCACGTTTTCGTGTGCTCATTAGTGTAATTGGTGGTAGTGACCGGAGCACTGAGAAAAGGGAACTTATCATCTACTTAAAAATCACTTAAATAGACGACAAAATATTCATATTCGTTTAATTCATTTGTAGTATCCTTCAAAGAAAAGAATTTGTAAACTCTGTACTTGCCAAATCCCAAATTGAAAAGAAAAGCTACTTTCTGGTGTTAGTTTCTATTCGTCTCGGTAAACACTTTAGCCGCCGTTCCGCTTTCTTCCAAAATCTTTTTTTTTCAAAAAGAAGGTAATTTCAAACTCAAATATAACGAAAATGAAAAATAATTTTTCAATTTTTTTTGCATCGTTTAAAAGATCTCAATAAGATCTATCAAACAAGATCCATATTGGTAGGAAAATTATTTGCGTAAATACATGATTTTTGAGCTTAAAATTGTCTTCTTTTTCAAAAAGTTATTTTTTGGAAAGAGTGATTTAAAAATACAAGGTAGCAACTTTAGTTCCCGCTCACATCAACTCATTGGTTGGACTATATTACCACATAAAAGCGATTACAGTGCACGATTAGTGAAACAATAAACCTGTGTTTGCATAATATCCATGCATCCCAAAGAGCCTTGATAGCCGATGTGGTTAGTATTTTTGCAAAAATTAAATCAGATAAACAATAGTTATCCGTAGATCATATACAAGCAAAAAAATAAAAATGCCGTAAGCAGACCTCAGCGAAAAGAGTGATCTGTAACTAAAATACATGATTCTATAAGGCTGCGTTCTTATGAACTTAAATTAAATTTGAGAGTTGTCCTTATTTGAATTTTTTTCACATTTCCTAGTTTTGCACCAAACTTTTGTAGGTTATTGATTTGTCTCGACGAAAAGAATCGGAAAAGTAAATTATTTTTTATTTTTACCTAAATATTTTGAGAAATAACCGATAGGTTTTGGTCCGTACACATAAACTAATAAACAAAGTTAGAGACATAGTACTACAGTAAAATCCCCAAAAAATTGCATTAACAATCAACTCTATTCTATACTGCAAGATGAATATAGTATCCATACACTTGGAAGAACGGGTAATGAAGTGGAAAAAAGGATAGCATCACACGAGGCATGATAGACGTCGGGTCTAGACAAGACTCCCCATGCTCCAGTTCCCAATCAGAACATCATATTCCCAAATTTTGATCAAAGTCTACATCCTTTTCATTGCAATTTTGTACAATGCTCATTTTAACCAAATTCGGCACTTCAACTTCTCTTGGAACTGGGCCTGCCCGAATAGTTTTTTAAGTTCTGGAAATCAAGTTCTTCAGTTCCCGTTGAAGAATCTTTCCGGCCACTGACCTAGGTATCGACTTTGTGAACACCACCATCTTCACTTTCTTAGATAGTGCAACCTGCCATAAAGAAAGCAAATCATTCTAAAGAGATAGAAATAGAAGGCATTGAGCTCTTTTTCTTCACGTTAAGCGGTGGAAAATAATTCCTCCCTTGCTCCCACTTCTTCCCAATGATCAAGTACATCTTCTCTAGTAATACCTCCATGAATCCGAAGAACTGTCTAGAAATTCATACCTGCGATCTAAATCTGTCGTTATGGATTATATCAAGGGCCCCTTTAAATACCAGCATACTTGCATTGCCACAATACAAACGACACTCAATGCTTGTAGCATAATTCTATTAAGGATACACAAATGTTATTGAGGACATGCTGATTTACGCCAAAAACAAAAAAGAAGGATAAGCTGCGGTCAAAATACAATCTGAAAAATAGAGATGTTACATGGATTGAATAACCCTTGTTATTGAAAAACTATTGCTTACCTTTCATAATAGCAGACCCTCTTGGACAAAGATCATCATTCCTCCTAAGAGGCAAGAAAGAACCGGTAACCCAATCTACCACTCAAGCTTCCATACAAGGAGCGAGAAGCCCCACAAAAGAATAGCTATGAATTAAACTTGGTTGTATTGAAGACATGACTTGCTACGCTAGTTGACTCCATAACCCTGTGAACAAATAAAATATACACAAAGGGAAAATGAAAATCCATACCTAAGAAAAAGACCACAAAACACGAGATAGTTCACACTCCAAAGTAGAACGAAAACAATGCAATCCCAAAATGCACAAAAGGGTAGTTTGGCACTTGGCGTGTAAAAACCACAAAAGGGTGCTCAGAATCCAGATGTGATCAGGAGAAAAACATAATTGTATTACTTGAAAGATGCTTAAATGCATGAAGAAATGTGCTGCTTGATTTTTACCATTCAAGTAGTCCATGGAAGGTGAAGTTACCCTCTTTTTTGCTAGAAATTTAGAATCACAAACCAAAAAAGCCTCAAAAGTTTGGCAATCAACTCCAACTTGGCAGATGACCCATAAGAAATGGGCAAGTTACAATGAAATTGATCCCACTATGACAAGTTCCAAATCTGCGCATAAATGGCAATGGTCCAAAACATTGATCACCCTGTACGTGCTCACTTTGAGAAGAACATTTCCAATCCCTTCTTTATGGACAACAAACATCATTGAGAGAGAGGAAAAAAAAAACTTCAGTAAACTTTAAAAGTTGAGAAAAGGGGTATTCAGCTTACTAAATTGGTTTAGTTTGTCTTTGTCATGGCATGGATCACTTTATGAGCATTCCTTTTAATAGCAGCCTTCACATTTTAAAATTTTCATTACCCATAAATATCTCTCAAGCCAAAGCTATTTTTCTTTCTTTCCCATTTCTGACTTCTTCAAAGCAATCAATGCAAGAATATACATGATATCTCATATTTACAAAGCAACAAAACAAAACCACGTAGGTTATACAGAAAACATAGAAACATGGCAAGATATGAAAACAGACTGAGAAACTAAATATATCCCTACAGATAAAATGGCTCTTACCAGAATACTCATTTGTGAGATTCTTCACAGCACTCAAGAATTGACTACTCAGCCCCTCCTCCAGTAGTTACAATGAATTAGGAAAGCAATATACAATCTACAATTTACCCCAGCAGTATAAATAAACTAAAATTAGTAGGAGTGAGCCAACCCCAACTAATGTGTTTGACTACACAACATAAAACTGAGCACACAAAAAGACCACACAAAATCTATGTTATAAGGAGAGTCTCAGTACATACTACCTTTTTCTTTCTAGTATTGTGTTCATAATAATTATAAAGTTATCCACACTAATTCCTTCTCTACATAGCTAGTCCTCCAGCATACGACACTAATGATCACCTCACCAATGATAATTGCATACATTTCACAATCTTCTAATAAAAAACATTAGGAGAAAAGAATAGTGATTTCCAACAAATAAATAGTGAATCATCACTTCTTGAAGTTTGGACCAACTTGAGACGTTCAATAATCATCTTGTAACCTAATTTGAAATCCCATTCAGGATATGACTAATATATTCATTAGACCAGCACACTACAAAAACTACTTGGTTTAACTGGTTGGGGTCACCCAGCAAGTCTATGTTGCACCTATATTCTCCAATGTCCCCATTTCAAAGCAGGTTTCATATACTACCATCGACATGTAAAGTGTAGATCAACAATTGCAAATCTAGTATTCCAGTTGGAGGAGAACTCCCTTGTAATCTAGATAATAATAGGGAGTGAGATGTAATATAGAACAAAGTAACTAAAGAGGCAAGCCAAAGTACAATAATGATAATAGTCAAACAGGGGGAAAATGAAAGAAGCTTGCCTTTTCTTTTAAAGGGGTTTGTTCAGACCTTTTGATGAGACAATTCCCTGGACCTGTAACGAAAATAAAATAGAATGTGTCAACATTTGTCACGAGCTTCATCTACCACAAAAGGCAATCATCCATGTATCCCAAACACAACTCGTATCAAGTCTAAAGCCATTGCTGACCGACTAAGCCTTCGTTTGGACCAAACCATAGAAATTGACTTACTTTTTTCTTTGCGGAGTTTATGTCAGTTTTGAGTCAAACTCTTTTACTTTTCTGTTAACTATATGGATGCCAAAATAGAAGAATAACAAACAGAAAATGCACCATTTATAGTTGTTTACGATGACCGAAAATATACCAGTTATCTTGATATTTCTGTTACCAGTTTAGTTTAAGAAATGGAACAAATCAATGTGTAAAAGTAAAACCATACCTGGTGGCTTTTTCACTCAGGCAAGTGGAATAAATTTTGCACCAATTGCCAGCGCTATTGAAGGAGCGAACATAAATCCTCTAGGTTCAACTCCTAGGATGCACAAAGAAGCAACAATGAAGTAGGCACCAAATTTTTCCACGTAAAACTTGAGAAGTTATACTTAAGCATCTTTCAATATTGACATACCACCAAAGGGCTACTATTAGCAGCGAGCTGAATCATTCACACTTGACACTAAACTTCAAGATATTTTAAGGCAAATGACAGACAAGTAGTGTAGGTAAATTAAGAAGGGGATTGAAAAATGAAATTGGACTCAAGCTGAGGAGAACTACATCCTATAAACCCCTACTTGCAAGGATTTCCTGGTTCGGACATACCTTCTTCAAATTGAAAACTTTTGATACATTTTAGTAGCTAAATAATATTTAATCCCTTACATCACTTGTACAACATAAGTCGAAATCTATTGAATACATTTTCGAAATAAAACAAATAAGAAGTTAGAGGTAATGCATTCAGAGTAATGTATTGAATCACTCATACATAGCAATGCATTCAGAAATTAATATCTTCCATGTAGCATCCATAACTTCAGATGTACTTATTGTGGCCGACTTGGACCAACCCAAACACCAAATCTACAGTCTGAACTCCCCACAGTTGCAGAACTAAGGGGGTGTTTAGGATGTCTAATCAGGCACTTGTCATCTTTTAGTTAATTGGCAGCAACCAAAGTTATAGAACTAACCACTTTTATGAAGAGTCATTAGAGATCCTCTTATAGTGATTGTAAACTGCCACCGAAAGCACCTGTACACTGTAGCCAATATATAATAAGGAGAGTATGTAAGACAAACTTTATCCAAGCAAAAGTTTCTCGTCAATGACGCCATAAACAATAGAACTCAAGAAACTATACATCATGCATACAAAAAAGGTCTGTCCCGCATACAAATATGCTGCAATTACTGTTCCATTTTATCTTTTCTTTTCCATCTTAATTCCAGAAACTGCAAAAGTGTCATTGCATACAGTGAGCTATCCAACATTACACAAAAGTGTCCTTGTATCCAGTGAGCTATCCAATATTACACCACCAACAAAAGGCAGTGGCAAAAAAGCACTTCATAGAAAATAGCATATCTTTGGTTAAATGTTGCGAAAACCAACAATGATTGAATTAACTTTTTCGATTTGTCTAGAAGAGATGAATAAATAATCCACAAAAGCTAGACTCAAAACTAACAAACGCGAAAAAAAAATTGAATAAGGACAAAAGTCCAAAAAATCCAAAAATCTAGCGGAACGACGCCTCACTCTCTCTGCGATGTGTGTTCGTGTGTGACATCATTTCTTCTATTTCAAAGAGTGTTTTTTTTTTCTTTGGCACTTTGGAAAACTTTTTGAAAGAGTTTTTGATGCAAGGGGAATCAATGAATTAATGCAGAAGTTGGCTTAGTTGTTCTAGCTATGATTGATCAAATTATCTCTTTCAAGTAGTTTCTTTCACGAATCGATTTAGTGTTTGAGCTACTACGAAGATTCAAAAAGTAATTTCAATCGAGGTGGGTAGTGCCGTAGGCACACGCAATTCGCTAGAGTTATACAAATCAACATGCTATACAAATCCACAAAAATAAGAAAACATGATTCTGATTTCAAAGATTGTTGGGCACGACAAAAATTGACTGGAAATGGAAACCCCAAAATAGAGGCCACGATCGATCCCACGATGCCAATCAGTGGCCCCGATAACCAAAACCAAGGTCGGATGCAGCACGAAAGGGGATCGGTCGGGCTGATTCAAACAGAAACGTTTGTACGAGTGCAATGAGAGTGCCTTATACCTTGTTCCGGCTTCTCCTATGATTTTCGCTAAAACTATGAGGGTGCACAATGGGTAAAATGCCCTTTGTTTTGATGGCTTCCATCATCAGGCCTTCTTCTTCTCCGTCCATCGCTTGTATTTCGAAATGGAAGAGAGAAGGACGGAACCACACCCAACCCTTAGAGCTTCCTCCTCCTCCTCAGATTTCTGCAACCTATCTCTATTCCCTTCATCGCCATCTCCGACCACACCACCATCAGGTCCACCACCGATCGCCACCGCCACCACCGTCTCTCTCTGATGATCGGCCTGCGACGCTGGGATTCGTCACGCCGTTGGAGTAGATCTCATCGATCATCTATGACGATGCTCCGTCTTCGCGATTTCGTTTTCTCCGTCGCTCTCTCACTCATCGTTCACCAGTCAGAGAGAGAGAGAGAGGGAGAGACAGCAAACGTAATTTCTGGCGGGATTTGTGTGAATCACTGTGTAAAGAGGAGGTGATTTTACCAGAAAGCCCCCAAGCCCAATACCACTACAGGACAAAATAGTATATAAAAATCGGGACGCAGACGGAAAACATCAAAAGTCCGAAAACCCGTTAAAGTAATTCGAAAATAACCCAAATAGTGCCTGTGGCCCACCACTTTTGGGTGTGAAATGACCAAAATGCCCAAAACCTAGAAGAAGTAAATTCAGCCAGCTAGTTTTCGAACCCAAGGGCATTTTCGTCCGGAGCTGGCCAAAGTGTAAGCCACATTTTGGATCTATGTTCCTTTATAGGCCCTTGTGGATATACACATACACACACATATACTTAGCACACTTGCACCTCTGCATTTGCAATAATATCACATCAACCCCCTAATCATTTACCACGACACTATTCATATTTTCACAATTTACGCCTTTACTCAATAATTATAATATTCCTTAAAAAAAATATAGACCAAAAACTTGGGTCTCTACAAGTGTGGTGATGGAGGAGGACCTTCGACCATCACGTGGCGGCTCCATAATTTTTTAGCAGGGTTTTCAAGAAAATGCAAAATACTACACAAGCTCTATAACAATAACAAGAAAAGGTAAAATAAAATAAAATAAAATTGGATACTCCTATTAATATCAATGGTCAGACGCAAAAACATGAAAATAGTCAAAATACATAAGACATTACAATTGTCCCGTCGAGTTTTCATATTTTGAAACCGTTGCATAATAACCTCATAATTAATGATATGAAATATAAATACTTTCTAGAGGAGAAGGAGAGATCATGGAACTCTAACTCTTTGTTATTGTGTGTATCTCTAAATATCTGCAGGACGATATTTATAGATTCTAAGAGTTCAAAGTCTCCTAATAGACATAGGTGATCTATTATCTTTGAACTCTTCTAACAGATAGAGATTAGGAGTCTTGTCTCATCCTTTTAACCAACTCAATCACATAACCCATGTGGACGACCCATGTGAGTTGGGTCCGATCCGAACAGACCCATTTTTCTAACACATGTATTATCATGAAATATTTCTTCAAATCAATCATGAAAATTGGGTCTAAACAATCTAATTGGATGTTTCTTCATATCTGCCACAGATAGGATGTTTAGGTTTTCAAGACCACATTCTCTGTCAAGAAAAATAGATTCAAGAAAATATAAAAAACACACATACAGAATATATATATATATATTTGAATTCCAAAATCCATAAAGATACTGAACTAGACGAAGACAGGGCCAACATAGTTTTCCGAAGGGACTGCTGCTGCTCCTTGATTTCTTTGATCACAAAATATCAAAGAATTTAAAAGGGAACCAAATAAAAGTAGAACATGGAGTAGCAGGTGTAGGTTGAGAAAAACAAACTGTACCTAAAACAGCACGGAATCTCGTATTCTCACGTGCCGTCCAATCGGAACCCTAGTGCCTTCACCTGAACCCTAACCTGTAAAACAGAAAAGGGGTGAGCGCACCTTTGCCTCTCGTGGCAAAGGCCCTCCGATGCCTAAGTTAGTATCTCGTACTGTTATCAAACCCTAATTATCAGTAGGTAAGTGTCGAATAAATGTAATGTATTGCGTACCTTTCACCTCTAGGTTTATCTTGTATTTATAACCATCCGTTTGCTTTCTCTTCAAGCATCCTCATTGCCCCAGGTCTCCTGCCTCATATAGGAAACCTGGCTTCCCTGGGATTCTCTTGCCCCAATCAGCCGAGATCTCTTACTCACAGGGACTCTTCCCATTATGGAATTCGTTCCATCATAGGACTGTCTCCTCACTTATCTTTATTGGGTACTTTCTCTGGAATATTCCCTTCGCCTTATCTCTTAAGGTTATGCTTCCTCCAGATGACTCTATCTATTCGGCACACACCTCAACCGAACAGGCCGTACGAGCCAATAACTCCTCATGTATTTGGCCTATTTTAGCCGAACAGACTGTACCAACTAATGACTTCTCATATCGTTGGCCCCTTACAGCCGAACAGACTGTCTAATCCGGTGCCTTCTCGTAGCACCGGATCTTACCTCCGACGTTCATCTTATATGGAATCCCATATCACTTTTCTCATTACATAGATCCGACACGCCACGCGTTCGGCCATTAATCGTATTTGTTCGGGAATACCTCCCTACAATTGCTCCCTAGCTTTGCTTATTAGTTTTGCTCGAGAGTGATGAGTAAAGCTTTTAAAGAATGAACCTAAGACCGAACAAACCAGTTCCCGTGCAGACATGGTCATTGGGTTCCCATTGATGCTTTTTGGCGGTTTAGTCATAATTTCCTCGAAATAATGACTCCACGTGGCGTGTTTCGTACACCTCTCATTTAATTCGAACTGACGTTCCAATCCAACGGCGTTAAAACGTTATTCCCCCTTAGTCCATTCTCCGTTACTTTCCGTGTAACGGCGTAAGAGGAGACGGTTCGTCTCCGTCTCTCTCCCTTAACCCCCAAAAAGGGGCCCTTTTGGTTTTTTACTCCAAAAAGCTGAATCTTGTTCCTTTTCTGTCTGAAACCAGGCGACAGCTTCCGTTTCTCATCCGCCATCGCCGCCGTCTGCAAAACTCGATTGCTTCCCAGGAAATCTTCACCACACTCCTGTAAGACTCTCATCCTCACTTCTTTTACCTTTTCATTCTGAGATTTCATTCTCAGATTCACTTAGTATACTAGGGTTTCAATCGAAATCTCTTCCAGATTTTTCTTCGTACTGCTCATAGTTTCTTTAAGTGATTCTATGGCGGATGAGGGTGATAGTGGCCTCAAGCCTGGAAAATTTAGGAGACTCTGTGAAACTCCTGCCGCAATGGCGGCCTTTAGAGCTGATTACAACATCCCTGAAAATTTCGGACTTGAACTCGCCCCCTTAGGAGCAGATAGGGATGTTGGATCATGGGACAGAATGTGTATCCCAATCGTAGCAATCGTTGAGGGAGGAATCCGTTTTCCTCTTGACCCTCTACTCCGTCAGGTGTTAAACTGGTACCGTCTTACACCCATGCAAGTTTCTACTAACTTTTTCCGATTAGTAATGGGGATTGTTGCCCTGAATAGGATTTTAGGAACCCAGTTAGGAATCTGGGACATCCAGTGGTGGTATAGCATCGTGCTAAACCCAGAATACAACACTTACTATTTCAAAGTAAGAAAAGCAGAGAAGCGTCTCGTGCTTAATATGCCAGATTTTGCCCGAGATCATGAAATCGACTTCCTATATGTCACTGGAGCCTTCGAGCCACAAGGGGAAGATGGCCAAGTAGTGGGCTTTCATTGCCCCCACTCATGGGGCTACTCGCGTACGCTCTTAATTTTGATCTGTAATTTTCTTTTACTGCATCCTTAAGTTTTCCTTTCGTTTTTAACATACATTTTCATTCTAATTCTGCAGCTATCAACGCCAACCAGCGTCCAAGACGTGAACCCAGCTACGTCCGAACAGCTGAGTTTAACAGGATCCTTAAGTACACAGGTGAGCCTGGGACAAGGACAGTCGGTCGGGGTCGTGACGCCAACGTCTTGTTAGGCTACGATCCTGCTTACAGAGATTTTACCGACAAAAGGCTCGCCCACCCAAGTACCAGTGCCGCCTCCACTTCGACCGCTCCCCTGCCGAGGACTTCGAGGTCCAGTACCGGTGTCACGATTGCCGGACAGCTCGACGAGGTACCAATATCCACAGGTATCCCGTTGCCTCGTCTGGTACTGAGAAGGACTTCACAACGGCAGGCTGCACTTCGATCTCAATCCGAACAGCCGGAACCAGTTCGTAACACGAGTCAATTCTCTTCCCCGGGATATTCCCCATCTCCTCCCGACTCAGGTACAATGACTCAACAACCCCTAAACTTGAGTTCTCTTCTTACTGTCTCCTCCCGAGGACGTGGCTCCTTGAGCCGTGCTTCCTCTACGGGTCATGCGCCCCCACCTCCTAGACGCACCAGAGGTTCTAGGAGCGGTACATCTCCTAGAGAGTCCGAGACTAGCTTGGAGACCGGGGATGCCCATCAAGACAAACGCTCCAGAAATCAATCCACTGGGGACGAATCAGCCCAAGGAGCTGGGGTTAACGATCAAATTATTACCCCGAGCACCCAAACACCTCCTCAATCTTGGACCCCTCAACTCATCAGGGGTGACCGGCCAGTGAGTGTTGGTGACAGCGCCAGCTCGTCCGAGACTGCCCTAGCCCTCTCCCAGGCATTGCTATTGCCAGTAGACATGCACAAGGAGTCTTCATCTTCTACTGACCGGCTCGTATCCACTGGACTCGTCAGTGAAATCAAAGTAAAGTTCTTTTTTATTTCAGCAAAAGGTCGATATACTTCTCTTTCTATACATACTGACTCACTTTGTCATCATTGAATTCTTCCAGTTCATCTAAAAGATGGTTGTGCTCGGCCAAAAGCTGCAAGAGATAGAGCCCGAACGGAACAGACTCCTCAGGGACAATACCAGACAGCTTCAAACCATAACAAGGCTGGAGAGGGAGAGGGATAAAGCAAAGCTTGAGGCCGACGAAATGAAGGCAAAAATGGAGACGGCTGAAGAAAATCTCAAACAAGCTCTGGTAGAGATTGATGCCACCAAAAAGGCCGCATATGATGATGGACACCAAAAGGGCTTTGATGCGGCAACAACGAGCTACGTCGAACAGATGCCGGCCATACAGGATCAAATCTGGGTGGCTAGTTGGGAAGCCTGCCTAACCAAGGTTGGGATCGCTGATGATTCTCCCTTCTGGGTGGACAACGATCTGCCGAGCCAACGTGTTGCTGCATCCACCGAATTAGAAGAGATTCCAACATATGACATCGACCAAGCGATCGATGAATTTGCGAATGTAGATGAAGACATCCAGATGGAGTCTCAGAGTGTTCATGATGCAAATCCTGAGCAATCACACATTGATGAGACGTCTACTGATCCCATCAATCTGGAGGAGCAAACAGTTGGGGGTGATGCCACAACAGAGGTTCCGAGCAACATCTCCCCAGAGGTTCAGAACTTGGACTGAGCTTGGTTATCCTTACTAAACTTCCTGATTTACAATTACAACAGCTTACTTGAGAGGTCCTGCGTGGCCGTAGACTTCTGCCCTGCGTGGCATCAACAGATTTTACTTTACTCTACTTTAAAACAGGTATTCGGCCCTTCGTGGCATTACTCTGGTTTTTGTGGCCTCTGCTTGGCCTAGGAATTGTTTTGCTCGGCCCTTTGTGGCCAAATGTTTATGTTTATTTGCTAAGTACCCCGTACTTAGTTTCACGTATACATTAAGTATTTCGTACTTGGATATCTATCTAAGTATGGTTCGTATTTTAGCTGTTTGTGCACATGTTCGTGTGCAGTTCATTTTTCACGTGCCTGGGAATTTTCCTTAGATAAACCTGCATATTCTCGTATGCTTCCCCAAGTTCCTTTCATACTTAAGAAGGAAGCAAGTATTTCGTTCCTGCATATAAGTTTCTTAGAAACCTTTGAGTTTGATCGTACTCAAATAGAAACTATGCATGCAATACAATTGTCTTGTAAAATCTACGATTTTCACTCACACTATATCTGATACCAGTTTTATTCATATCTGGTCAATCAAAATTTCGTTTTGTCTTATTCCCAAGTAATTTCGTAGTGTGGAATCTCATTTAAGTTTTTCGTACTTAAAAAAGATCGTTAAGTTTCTCGTACTTAAAAATTCCTGCATACAATTTTCTTTTGTATGTTGTAAGGCGTTTCGTACCTATTACCTGCTCCCCAATACGAATAAGGGATAGGTTGGGACATTGTTCGTATTTAAAAAACAACCACATACCAGAAGAAAGAAAATTTCTGAAAAATCAAGTATGTTTGCAAAAACATAACTTTTATTCATAGTTCTCAAACTCAAGGAGTTGTTACGCGTACCCCTTGCAACTAATGAAAAGTAAAAACAGAGGAATTTTCTTCGTAATTCTCACACAATTACACAATCCTAAAACGGAATAAATGATAAACAAAAAGTCTTTTTAAACAAAGAACTTTCTCAGATTGTGGACATTCCAAGGCCGTGGTCGGGTTCCCGTCTAGATCTGCCAACTTATAGGCCCCAATGCCCACAATTTTAGTTACTCGATATGGGCCTTCCCAATTAGCCCCCAACTTTCCCTCGTTAGCCACTTTGGTATTGCCCAGTACTTTTCGAAGCACAAGGTCTCCAATACCGAATTCTCGAGGGTGGACGTGTTTGTTATAGCCCTTCATTAGCTGTTCCTGGTATGAGGCCAGATGGACCAGAGCTCTTTCCCTCCTCTCCTCGGCCAGGTCAAGCTCGATTTCAAGGGCTCTGTCGTTGCCTCCACTCTCGACCAAAGTATTTCGGTTTGTTGGGAGACCAACTTCCAGTGGGATGACTGCCTCTGTACCGTAAGCTAAGGAATAGGGGGTCTCTCCCGTAGACCTCCTAGGTGTCGTGCGATGTGCCCACAACACAAGTGGTAATTCATCGGGCCACTTCCCCTTTGCCTTATCCAACCTTTTGTTGATCCCATCAAGAATGGTCTTGTTGGAAGCCTCTGCCTGCCCATTGCTCTGAGGGTAAGCTGGGGTCGAATAATAGTTCCTTATGCCATACTGGGGACAGAAAGCCTTGAACTTTTTCTGGAACTGTGCCTCATTATCTGTGATCAAAGAATAAGGGACCCCAAAACGAGTAATGATACTTTTCCACACAAACCTTTCTATCATGGGTTCAGTGATTTTGGCCAAGGGTTCAGCCTCAATCCACTTTGTGAAGTAATCAGTGGCAACCAATAAGAACTTTCGATTTCTTGTTGCTTTGTGGAGTGGACCTACGATGTTCATCCCCCACTGGGCAAATGGCCAAGGGCTAGTTAAGGGTACCAGATCTTCGGCCGGTGTCCTTATCATAGGTGAGAACTTCTGGCATTTCTCACAAATCTTGACGTAGACCTTAGCATCCTCCTGCATGTGTGGCCACCAATATCCTTGGGTAATTGCTCGGTGGGCAATAGATCTGCCGCCAGCATGGCTTCCACATGTTCCCTCGTGTATCTCATGGAGGAATTTTTGCACCATCTCGGGGTGTACACAGAGCAAATACGGCCCAGTGAAGGACTTCTTATATAGCTTCCCATCGGGGGACAGCCAAAACCTTGCATACTTGGTTCTGATTTTATGTGCCTCCTTCTTATCTGAAGGAAGTATTTCATCTCGTAAAAACTCCACAATTGGATCCATCCAACTTGGTCCTTGGTTCACGTCCAGGACCAACTCTGTATTCCTGCTGATGCTCAGCTCCGCCAAGTAGTCAACTGCTACCTTTCGCTTAAACTCAGTTGGGACGGCTGCAGCTAGCCAAGCCAAAGAATCTGCGTGGAAATTCTGTCCAGAGCTTATCTGTTCTATACATACCCTCTCGAAGGTATTAAGTAAACCTTTGGCTGCCTCTACATAGGCTGCCATCTTCTCATTTCGAGCTTCGTATTCGCCGGACAGTTGGTTCACCACAAGTTGTGAATCACAATAAACCCTGATCCTTTTTACCTTCAGAGCTCTTGCACTGTTCAAGCCAACCAAGAGAGCCTCGTACTCTACCACATTGTTTGATGCAGAAAAGCCAAGCCGAACAGATTGTTCTAGCATCACCCCTCTGGGAGGGAACAAAACAATACCAATGCCAGAACCAGTATTACAGGCAGAACCATCGATGAATAATTTCCACTCCAAAGGATCCTGTTCGGCAGGTACCTTATTTTTCTTGGCCGATGGTCCAACCAGCTGTTCCTTTCTCATAGGAGGCTGGGGGGCTACAGTTGGTGAAAATTCTGCCACAAAATCAGCCAAAACTTGGCCTTTTATTGCAGTGCGGGGGTGGTAGTCAATATCGTACTGACTTAATTCAACGGACCAAGTCGAAATCCGTCCCGAGAAATCTGCCTTTCGTAGCAGTGATCTTAACGGAAATTCAGTATAAACCACGACCTTATGGCTCTGGAAATAATGGGGCAACTTTCATGTTGCTGTCCTTAATGCAAAGACCAGTTTCTCAAGGGGCAGATACCTTGTTTCCGCATCCAATAATGTTTTGTTCACATAATAAATTGTAATTTGCTCAGATTCCACATTCCTTAACAGAACTGCACTTACAGCATGTTCAGAAACTGCCAAATACAAAATCAAAGGCTCACCTGGGTCCGGAGTTGATAAAAGTGGGGCCTTAGCCAAGTACTTCTTCAGATCTTGGAATGCCTGCTCACATTCCACTCCCCATTCGAATCCTTCTCTCTTCTTTAATAATTGGAAAAAGGGTCTACACTTATCACTCGAACGGCTGATGAACCTATTAAGGGCTGCAGCCATTCCAGTCAGTCTCTGGACCTCCTTCGTTGTTTTGGGACTTTGTAGCATTTGCAAGGCCGTTATCTGATCAGGGTTTGCCTCAATCCCTCTCAGAGTTACAAGGTGGCCTAGGAATTTTCCGGAACCAACTCCAAATGCACATTTCGAGGCATTGAGCTTTAACTTGTATTTCCTCAGGATTTCAAAGGCTTCTTTTAAATCCTCTATATGCCCTTGTCGGGTTTTGCTCTTGACCACCATATCGTCTATGTATACCTCCATAGTTTGACCAAGAAGTTTTTTGAACATAATCGTTGCCAGCCTTTGATAAGTTGCCCTTGCATTCCTTAGCCCAAAAGGCATAACACTATAGCAGTACAACCCACGTGGTGTAATAAAAGAAGTTTTTTCTTGATCAGGCCCATACATGGCAATCTGATGATATCCTCGATATGCGTCGAGGAAACTCATCCGCTCATACCCAGTAGTGGCATCGACCAACTGATCGATTCTTGGAAGAGGGAAGCTATCTTTAAGACATGCTTTGTTCAAGTCTGTGAAATCCACACAGACACGCCATTTCCCATTCTTCTTCTTTACGACCACAGTGTTGGACAACCATTCTGGGTAGTAAACTTCTCGTATTGCTTTGGCTTCTAGCAAACGATCTACTTCTTCAATGACAGCGTCAACGTGCTGTACAGCTGCTCTCCTCTTCTTCTGAATAATAGGCTTTTGCTGTGGGTCAACATTTAAGTGGTGGCAGATCACATCTGCGTCCACTCCAGGCATTTCCTCTGGTACCCAAGCAAATACATCAACATGCTCTTTCAAGAAATCCACCAGTTTGGATTCTTCCTTACTCGGTAGTGATTCCCTAATTAGAAAATACCGCTCAGGATCGGTCTCGTTGATTTGTATCTTCTTTAAGCTTTCAACTACTTTCTCTGTTGGATCTCTTCCGACGTCCTCGACGGTCGGTTGGTCCGGTGCCTCTATCGTGTGAACCTAATGGGCCTTTGGAGCTTTCTTAATGATAGAAATTAAGCACTGTTGTGCTACCTTCTGATTGCCCCTAATTTTCTCGACTCCGTTGGACCCTGGGAACTTTACCATCTGGTGATACGTGGAGGAGACAGCCTTCATCTTATGCAACCAAGTCCTCCCAATAATCGCATTATAGGAGGATGGGACATCTATAACCAAGAAATCAGTTCTTAAGACCACTGTTCCAGCCCGAACAGGCAATGTCACCTTCCCAAGGGGCCAAACTGCTCCTGCACCAAACCCGACCAAGAGTGTGATAGATTGAACCAAATCTGTCCCAGATCATCCTAACTTCTTGAAAGCATCATAGTACAAGATTTCTGTACAGCTCCCAGATTCTACCAAAATTCTCTCAATGTCATATTCCCCAATTCGTAAGGTTATGACTAATGCATCGTTGTGGGGTACCTGGACTTCTCCCAGATCTTCGTCTGTAAAGACTATGCTCTCTTTGCATACGTCACTCTCTCATCCTCTCTTGCTCCCCAACCGCATAATATGGTGATTGTGCTTGGCTTGCCTCTGTAGAAGCCTCACCTCATTTCTCGTATAAGGTGTAGCTAATCCATGTATCATATGGATCACTCCCTTAGGATTCTGCTCGTAATCCAACTCCATGGCCTTCCCTTTATCTTTGGGATCTTCCTGAATGAATTCCTTAAGGTAACCACGAGAGACTAAGTCATCAAGATGTCTTTTATACATCTCACAATCCTCTGTCATGTGGCCCCAATCCTTATGGTAACTGCAGTGCTGATTCGTAGCATGCTTTGCATATTTATCTCCTCCTAGGGCTGGGGGCCACTTGAAGTATGGTTGATTCTTTATTCGATAAAGAATCCTATAGATGGGCTCCTTCCAAACAGTGGTAATTGAAAAGAAGGACTTAGGATCAGGTGCCTGCTTTTCCTTATATGGCCCTTTCTTAGCCTGCCCGTAATCTTTCCTCTCTCGATAGGTCTTAGGCTCCTGCTTATCTACCCTCTTTGCTGGGGTTTTTGGCTGTTCGGCTATGACCTTCCCTTCTTCTCGGAGTATGTCGTCTTCCATCCTGGCGTGTTGCTCTATTCGCTCCATCAGCCTTGCTAAAGTCTGCACATGATGCATGTTCAATGATCGTCGCAATTCCCCCCGAATAGGTAGGTCGGTTTTGAACGTGGCGATTGCGTATTCCTCACTGCAACTGTCAATCTCATTGAATGTTTCCCAATACTTTTTAGCGTAGTCCCTGATTGGTTCGCTTTCCCCCTATTTCATCATGGAGAGGCTTTCGAATGTTTTAGGAGCCCTCCTACTTGTTAAAAATCGGGCAGTGAATTCTTCTGCTAGTTGTGCCCAATCACGTATGGAACGTGGTTCTAATTTATGGAACCAAGACAGAGCAACCTTGCCCAAACTGGACGGGAACATTTTGCACATGATGGCGTCATCTCCATCATGCATGAACATAGCCTGTTGGTAGTGCTGTATATGAGCAACGGGATCCGCATCTGTCTCATACAAAATGAATGTACCGTGCTTCACTCTGCTCGGTAATCGTGCGTCCTGCAACCTCCTTGCAAAGGGGGAGGCTGCTATATTACTCAGGGCCTCCCTTGCTGCCTCTCGTACGGACATAGCCCCTTCTCCAGTCTCTTTGGTCTTTCGAGCGTCAGATTTATTCCAATGGGAATCAGGTCTCTCGTACCTGTCCCTATGGTGTTTGCGAGTGTCTTCCTCAGGTGAGGAACTTCGGCTCTTACTTCTCCTTTTTCGTGGAGAAGTCCTTCGCCTACTAGGACTCTTGCTTGGACTCTTGCTCCTTCTTCTTCGTGAAGAAGCTCTTCTCTTTTTCGGGGTAGGACTCCTGCTCCTTATGTGCGAGGGAGCGGCTTTGTAAGTCATCAGAGCCCCTCTGTTTTCTCTGGAATGTCCTCGTGACAGCCCAGAGTCCTCAGGATGTTCTCGAATCCGTTCTAACTCTCGGATCTCATGTTCCCTCTTCCGAATTAATCGAGCATATTCCTCGACCTCCTGCCTCTTTTTATCGAGGATGTCCTCGTTGTTATGCACACTCTTTGAATGTGCAACCGACTCTCCCCTTTGATGGGATTTGCTCCTTCGCGTGGAGGCTGAAGCCGTTCTGCCCTCCTTATTCTTGGAGTCATCTTGGATGGTAAGAGGATCTCTGCTTGTCGTCTTCTTACTATGCCCACCAGTAGGCTTTCTCAGAGCACCTGGTGGGGATTTGTCTCTTCCCCCACCAGCCTGGTTCTTTTCAGTGAGCGGCGTGATTGGATCTACTTCCACCATGATCGTATTTCAAAAAGGGAACTCGTTTGATTCCCACAGGCGGCGCCAATTGTAGGTTGAGAAAAACAAACTGTACCTAAAACAGCACGGAATCTCGTATCCTCACGTGCCGTCCAATCGGAACCCTAGTGCCTTCTCCTGAACCCTAACCTGTAAAACAGAAAAGGGGTGAGCGCACCTTTGCCTCTCGTGGCAAAGGCCCTCCGATGCCTAAGTTAGTATCTCGTACTGTTATCAAACCCTAATTATCAGTAGGAAAGTGTCGAATAAGTGTAACGTATTGCATACCTTTCAGCTCTAGGTTTACCTTGTATTTATAACCATCCGTTTGCTTTCTCTTCAAGCATCCTCATTGCCCCAGGTCTCCTGCCTCGTATAGGAAACCTGGCTTCCCTGGGATTCTCTTGCCCCAATCAGCCGAGATCTCTTACTCACAGGGACTCTTCCCATAATGGAACTCGTTCCATCATAGGACTGTCTCCTCACTTATCTTTATTGGGTACTTTCTCTGGAATATTCCCTCTCTTAAGGTTATGCTTCCTCCAGATGACTCTATCTGTTCGGCACACACCTCAGCCGAACAGGCCGTACGAGCCAATAACTCCTCATGTCTTTGGCCTATTTTAGCCGAACAGACTGTACCAACTAATGACTTCTCATGTCGTTGGCCCTTTACACCCGAACAGACTGTCTAATCCGGTGCCTTCTCGTAGCACCAGATCTTACCTCCGATGTTCATCTTATATGGAATCCCATATCACTTTTCTCATTGCATGGATCCGGCACGCCACGCGTTCGGCCATTAATCGTATTTGTTCGGGAATACCTCCCTACAGCAGGTATAGCAACAGCTGTAAGTAGGAAGTAGAAAGAAAATTTATCCAATGCTCCTCATGTGGTGCAATTAAGAAAAATTATTCGGTGCTTTGCGCTTCTTTTATTTTAACAAAAATATGAATTGTAGAATTGATTCACCAAGTTTGGAACCTAGGATCTTGTGTCTTTAGCCAATGTAACTTTGCCACTTGAACTACTCCAACACTTGTCTTTAATTGCTCCACGTTTATAACTTATTCTTTCTCTCTAGATTTCAATTTATTAAGCAACCTTATTTTGACATGCTACTGAAAAATAAGATTCAAGAAAATATAAAACACACACATACATAATACATATATATATATATGGATACCGAAATCCATAAAGATGCCGAACTAGACGAAGACAGGGCCGACATGGTTTTCCGAAGGTACTGCTACTGCTCCTTCATTTCTTTGATCACAAAATATCAAAGAATTTAAAAGAGAGAACCAAATAAAAGTAGAACACTGTGTGACCGAAGTCGAATCAAATATGAGTGAGAGTATAATAAAGTAGAACTTGTGCCTTGGATAATATCATTACCGATTCAAGTAAAAATGTGCTTCAACACTTGTTACAAGTTTTGAAATTAAAGACAGATAGAGGCCGAGACAAGCTCAAGCCGAGTGATTCTTCAAAGGTAGGCTTTCCTGAGGTTGAGAGAATTCCAGGGGTTTTGAATCTCTCTTCCATCTTTGTCCTCTAGTTTGTAGGAGCTGCTGCCGACCTCCTTAACCACTCTGTAAGGCCCCTCCCAATTGGGCCTGAATTTTGTTTTCTGGTTTGCTCTGACGACCTTCCTCCACACCCAATTGTCCGGCTTGAATTTCTTCAGCCGAACGTTCCGGTCATAGCCCCGAGCTACCTCTTGCTGATTGCTGGCTATCTTGAGCTGCGCGTCATCCCTCTTCTCCTCGGCCAGTATGAGCTCGGTGGCGACGGCCTCGTCATTGGTCTGAGGGTCGAAGGTCTCGGTTCGGAGTGTTGGGAACCTTGACTCCAGCGGAATGACTGCCTCCATGCCGAAGGCCATTGCGAATAGGGTCTGGCCCATGGAGCGTCTGGGAGTGGAGCGGTAGGCCCAGAGGACTCGGGGAAGTTCCTCGGCCCATCTCCCTCTTTTAGAGTCCAACCGACGCTTGATACCAGCACAGACAGTCTTGTTGGTTGCCTCGGCCTGGCCGTTGCCTTAAGGGTATGATGGAGTGAAGTTGAAGAATCGAATTCCAAACTCCTCGCAGAGTCCCGTTAGCTCTTTGCCGACGAACTGAGAACCGTTGTCGGAGACTATTGCGTAGGGTACACCGAACCTTGTGACTATGTTTCTCCAGACAAACCGCCGGACGTCTGCCTCGGTGGTTGTAACAAGTAGCTCGACTTCTACCCACTTTGAAAAATAGTCTGTTGCTGTTATAAAAAATTTGAAGCCCCTAGTAGCAATGTGAAGCTTGCCGACGATGTCCAAGCCCCATTGAGCAAAAGGCCAAGGGCTGGTGATAGGTTTGAGAGCTTGGGCTGGTTGCTTCGGAATAGGAGAGAACAGCTGGCACGGCTTGCACTTCTTGACAACTTCTTCACAATCTTTCTTCATTCCTTTCCAGAAATACCCCTGACTTAAAGCCCGTTGACAGAGAGAGCAGCCACCTGAATGGCACCCACAACTTCCAGAGTGAAGCTCGGCCAATATCGTGGAAACCTCGGTAGGGTGGATGACACGAAGGTACGGCCCGGTAAAACTTTTTCTGTAAAGTTGACCGTTTTCTAAGATCCAGTAATAAGCCGACTTACTTCGAACTCGGTGAGCCTCCTTTATCCGAGGGGAGTGTGTCATGTTTGAGGAAAGCAACAATTTCGTCCATCCAGCTGGGGCCGAGGGCGATGTTAAGAACCTCTACAGGAGCTTCAAAGCTTGGTTCGTCAATTTCGCCGAGGCTTATGCTTCTGTACTCCGAGGCTTTGCTGGCCGAGGCCAGGCTTGCGAGAGCGTCGGCGTGAGCATTGTGTTCCCTGTTAATCTGTTCGATGTGGAATCCTTTGAATTGCCGGATAAGTTCCAACGCCGTAGCTTGGTACTTCAACATCCTCGGATCCCGAGCCTCGTAGTCTCCAGTTACTTGATTAACAATCAGTTGAGAATCGCAGAAGACATGGAGGTCTTCGACCTGCAATTTTGCTGCTACTCGGAGTCCAGCCAGGTAGAGCTTCATACTCGGCTTCATTATTTGTTGCTGGGAAGTTGATCGTAATGGCACTCTCGTGCAACACACCGCAGGGAGTGACGAGAACAACTCCTGCGCCCGCGCCGTTGCTGTTTGATGCTCCATCGACATGGAGCTTCCAGGCGTCGCCACTAAATAGATTCCATGTTTTCCGAGCTTCTTGTTGCTCCAACATTCCATAATCTGGTTGAACCAAAGCTTCTTCGTCGGGGCTACCAGGAGTGAATTTGGCGATGAAGTCGGCCAAAACTTGTGCCTTTATTGCAGTCCAAGGCTCGAAGTGGATATCGAAATTAGCCAACTCCACTGCCCATTGTGAGACTCGGCTAGAAAGATCAGCCTTCCGAAGGAGATTTTTTAATGAGAATTCTGTGAGAACAATGATTGGATGCTCCTGGAAGTAAGGGAGGAGTTTCCGAGCCGTCGTGACTAGAGCAAGCTGAAGTTTTTCCAATGGCAAATATCTCGTCTGAGCTGGAAGCAGCGTTCGGCTAGCGAAGTAGATAGGTTGATCCTCGGCACCCTCGTGTCGGACCAGCGCCGAGCTGACGGCGTGTGGTGAGATGACAAGATATAGGTACAGAGTCTCGAAAGGCGACGGCTTAACGAGAAGTGGAGCCGAGCTGAGATAAGCCTTGAGCTCAGCAAGTGCCTTGTCACAATCCTCCGTCCATTTGAAGCTTCGTCGGCTCTGCTTCTTCAGGGTTTAGAAGAAGACGTGGCATTTGTCCGAGGAACGGCTGATGAATTTGTTAAGAGCTGCGGCCATGCCAGTTAGCTTTTGTATCTCCCGAGGAGTTGAGGGAGCCTTCAGTTGTTGTACCGCCGAGATCTGGTTGGGGTCGGCCTCAATTCCTCTACGAGTTACCAGGTATCCGAGGAATTTTCCCGAGCCAACGCCAAAAGCGCATTTCTCGGCGTTGAGACGTTACTTGAATTTCTTCAAAATTGCAAACACCTCGGCGAGGTGTGCCAGATGGTTTTCAGCTTTGAGACTTTTGACGACGATATCATCGATATAAGCCTCCATGATTTCACCAATGAGTAAGCTGAACAGCAGGTAGACCATCCTTTGAAACGTGGCTCCAGCGTTTTTGAGGCCGAAGGGCATCATGAGATAACAGAAGAGACCCCTAGGTGTAATGAAAGCAGTCTTTTCCATGTCTGCTGGGTCCATTGCTATTTGGTGATAGCCTCTGTAAGCATCCATGAAGCTTAGCCGAGCGTGGCCTGCCGTTGAATCCACCAGTTGGTCTATTTTTGGGAGAGGGAGGCAGTCCTTAGGACAAGCATCGTTCAAATTGGTGTAGTCCACGCAGACCCTCCATTTTCCATTTTTCTTCTTCACTACCACTGGATTGGCAAGCCAAGTAGGGTACTAAACTTCTTTGATAGCCCCTGTCACAAGGAGTCTATCTACCTCTTCGTTTACTGCTTCGGTGTGAATTGCTGCCGAGCGTCTTGGTTTCTGGATTACTGGTTTTGCAGACTTGGAGACGTTGAGAGAATGCCGAATGACTTGCAGGTCAATGCCGGGCATCTCGTAAGGTGTCCAAGCAAAGACTTCGATATTATCCTTAAGGAACTGGACCAGCTCCTCACGCTCGGCGTCCGTCAAACTGGAACCGAGCATGAAGAAGCGTGATCCGTCTTCGTTGATCGGTATCTTCACGAGGTCTTCGATTGACTTTTATTCGGCTGGAGCGCCGACGTCTTCGAGGACCGGTTTGTCTGGAACTTCCACCCAATGTACTCTGTTAGGGCTTGGCGCCTTTCCCACGGCCGAGACGTAACATTGCTTCGTCTAGACTTGATCGCTGTGCAGGTCTTCTTGTCGGCTTGTGGACCTAATGTACCATACCACTTGATGGTAGGTTGAGGCAATGGCTTTGAGAGAATGAAGCCAATTCCGGCCAAGGATTGCATTGTAAGGGCTCGGAGCGTCCACAACAATAAACTCCATATTGACGGCAACAGAACCAGTGACGACGGGGAGAATTAACTTGCCGAGGGGCCAGACTGGTAAGCCGCTGAATCCGACTAGAGGAACGGTGCTTGGTACAAGTGATGATTCTGGGATGTTGAGCTCCTTGAAGAAAGATAAGTACATGATCTCAGCCGAGCTTCCCTGATCCACGAGGACCCTTTTAACCGAATGAGTGGAGATCTGCACTGTCACTAGGGGTGTTCAAGAAAACTGCCCGAACCGTAAAACCGGTCCGATCCGGACCGAACCGTCCTATTTGGTCCGGTTCTGCGGTTCTACGGTCAGGTTATGGTTCCAAAAAAATAAGAACCGTTAATTTTGGTTCGGTTACTGGTTCTCAATTAATGAATTGTGGTTAGAACCGAACCGGACCATTTAAAACTAAGATAAATATAGAAATATCTATGTGTGTGTAATTAAATATGTATTTGAATTTGGTAGGTTAATCTTTTCCTTGCTAAACTTAATTTATTTAGAGATGAAATCTCATTTGTTAGGAAAGCTTTTATTTTCTTTCTTCTTTTCCTATTCCAGTAAATTATCTTCCTATTTTTTTAATTTTATGAGTTCATATTTTGTGAATAAGTGTTTGGATGCTTATTGGATAGAACCGAAACCGGACCGGTCTTGCGGTTTGGTTCTAGTTAGGTTCCATGCATATATTGGTTAGGTTCTGGTTCCCAATTTTCTAGAACCGTTTGAAATGGTCCGGTTACTGGTTTTCTAGAGAACCGGACCAATCCGGACCATGTACACCCCTAACTGTCACCACCAAGGCGTCGTTGTGGGGAGTCTACACTCGTTCAAGATCTCTGTCGGTAAACGTGATTGACCAAGGGCGTCCAGACGTCCGAGGCCTCTTGAGAGTTGTAGAGACAGAAAAAATTTCTGTAGATTTTTTGGCCTTATCCAGCTCAGACCGAAGCTGCTGTGCTCCTTCCTTGGTTAGTGGCCCGTGGATTACGTTGATGACGCCGACTGGTCGTGGAATTTGATTTTGACCCCCAGCGTTCGGCTGGCGCCTCGGTGTTTTGGTCCAGTCGATGTGATCATCAAAGAGTCCTTGAGTTGCCAGATTTTCCAAGAGTGCCTTGTACGGGGCGCAGGCCGTTGTGTAGTGTCCAAGCTCATTGTCATAGGAACATCTCTTCCGAGTGTTGTTGTTCCCTGCTTCGGTGTTGAGCTTGGGTGGGTTCGGCCATACAAAGAACGGCTCGCGCTCCAGAGTTCGTAAAAGGAAGTAGATTGACTCTTTGAATACCGTCGTCTCGGCTACATAGTCGTGATCCTTTGGAGCCTTCTTGCTTGCAACTTTTACTGTGTTGACCTGCTTCTTCGGTTGTGAGACGGCTACTGGTTTTAGTGCAGAAATTTGAGGAGTAGGAACGTGGAGTTGCTGAGGGATGGCTGAGTTTTGTCCGCCTTGAAGTTCTCGATCGGCGAGGAACTCCTCGTAAGAGCAGAACTGCTCAACCGTCCTCATTAGTTCATTCATACCGTGGGGTGCCCGAATTGCCAGTTCATCCAAGATTTTGCTTCCAGTCTCCAACCCATTCTCGAAATTTCTTGCTGCCCAGTACTGGTCAACACCTGGTATCTCATTGAACAACTGCCAGTAACACTCGGAGTACTTCCGAAGAGTCTCGCCGGGCCTCTTTTTCATTTGAGCCAAGGCGTCTTCCTCTTTGGCTTGTTTGTTACTCGTGATGAACCTGTAGTTGAAGGCTCTTTCAAGCTCCTTGAAGCTATGGATTGATCCTGCCTCCAACTGATTGAACCACAGGAGGCCGAGGCGTCCGAGGCTAGAGGGGAATGCTTTGCACATGATGGCGTCATCGTCGGTGACGCAGGAGATGGTGCTTCGGTAACTGATGAGGTGGGTGTAAGCCTCGGTCGAGCTGGGATCGAATTTCTGGAATTTCGGCAGGTGGAGCCCAGGCTTCGGCAGAGTTACTTGAATTTTGGCCGAGAAGGGAGATTCGGTCAATTTTTTCAGCTGATACTCGTGTGTTGGCCGAGGCGGGCGTCCGTCTTTATCGCTCCGAGATTTTTTGTAGGCTCGGTAGTCTCTATCTCTATCGGCAGCTTCGTCTTGCCGACGCTGATATGCCCTTTCCCTTTTGTCGATGGGGATCTTCAGCCGATCCGCATCAGGGAGATTTTCTGTACGATAAACCTTGCGTCGACTCGGCTGTTCGTCGTGCCGAACGACAACACTTACACTCTTTTCCCGAGGGAAACTTCGTGGGTTTCTTGAGTTCACCGTGCGTCCGACGTGGGTGTTTTCCCGAGGGAAATCTTCTTGTTCAGGAGGGAAAATTTCAGGATCCTTGCCGTCCCTTCTAGACGTTCGGCTCTTCCGCCGTCCTGGATCGTGTGGAATTAGGGCCAGATTGTTTCCGTTGTCATGAAACTCAACCGTATCATAACTTTGGGATTGAGAGTACTCGTCACCAGCCGACGAGCTTGAGTATGTTGTGTGAGGGCTCCCTTCCCTTCTTGTTTTCCAACCTCTGTGTCCCGCACCACTACCGAGACGCTTATGGACCGGGGAACGTTGCTGCCTGAAGCGAGCGCTGTTCCCGGCCCGATTGTCCGTTAGTGGTGGGTCCAGGCGGTCGTACACCGAGACTCGATGTGGTTCTCCATCACCAACCAAATGAGGTAGTGGTGGTAAGTTTCCCCGCCGGCGCCTTCCATGAGATCTCAAATGGGAGGCCGCCGGGAGTTCGTTCGCCTTGATTCTAGCCATCTCCATTTTGAGCATAGCTACATCAGCGTTGGTTTGTTCCTGCTGCTGTTCCAGCAACTGGACGTACGCCAGGGCGTCATCGCTTAGTCCCACCGGACGCTGAACTGAGGAGCTAACGCCGGGGGGGTAAAGCCAAGAGGATGGGATGGGGAGGCGGTGTGGACGCCTGTGTCCGAAAGAAGGACCAGAGAGGGGTTGAGGTTTTGAAAGGGGGGTGGTGCTCCGCCCATTTGTAGAGTGGAAAATTGGTGGAGCTGTGGTGGGGGAGGGTTCTTTGTCAAGAAATGAAAAGATGGGCCACGGAGGAGCCGCCGTGGATCAGAAAGAAGAAGTTTCATGTCGGGTTCACCAAATTGTGGGGCTCCTTTCTGGATGGTTCGATCACCTTTGCTCTGGGGTTTGGATCTCGTTCTCAATCTTCCTTGGTCCTGCAAAACGAAGCACGACTAAAGATCACGTCGAAGGTTCTCCGGGATGGCCCTCCGGTGCAAGAATCAGAACTCTTGCAAAGATGGGAGGAAAGATCAAGAGTTTAGGGTTTTGAGCTGTGTTCAGAACGTACCTCTTTTAGGAGGCATAACAGTGTATTTATAGGGAACGTCCAGCTTGATCTCCAAGATCGTACGCATGCCTGCCACGTGTCGGCTGACGTACCCTCTACGTCACCCTTTAGGGTTTCGTAACCGCTTGGCGAGTGAGCTGGCCCCCTTCACGTGGTACCATCAACCTGGTAACCGCTCGGCTGACGTCACTATCGTCATCATGGCCACGGTGGCACTCCCACGTGAAGGAGAAAGGAACATGGCCCCCACATCCGTTCAAAGCCGAATGTGAGCCGACAGTCAAAGAGTCGGCTAGCCGAGAAGATGTTGTCCGCGAAAGATTATCAGTGGGAAACGTTCATCCCTCGGGAAACCGAGGCGGAAAGATATCTCTTTGGGTCAAATTGGATCGTGGGTAAGCCGAGGCTCCGTCGGCGTCACCGTGAGGGAATTTAAAAGCGTCGGTTTAGCCGAGGCGCCATTAGGATTGTCTTGGAGTAAAAATCGACCGTTGGTCCTGCGGCTCGGTATCACGCTCAGTGCAGTCCGAGCCATCTGACTCGGCCTGCTACACAAAGCTTCTGTCTTTAGAATTCCAGTAAAAATGGTAGAAGAAAACGTAGCGGCTAAGCATTGAGCGTATACATCAAAGCTTCTGTCTTTGGAATTCCAGTAAAAATGGTAGAAGAAAACAGTATTATAGAAAGGATGGAAATGAAAAGAATAATATTGACCAGTGCTGAGTGTTTGATTTCCAAGATTATCATCACCTGACCGACAACGAAACCGTACTTGGCCTTGAACGGCGCTATTTATGTGAACAGTAGTTTTAAAGAAGGTTTTCGTATCTTCTGGCTCACACAGTGTTGCATGCAAAGGAGGTGAAATATCAGGATGACCAAAAGAAGCCGGAAGCGACCCATCTTACTACTTGAAATTGTGAACATGTATGCGTGCTAGAATGGGTATATATACTGTTTGAAGTATATATGTAACTTTGGGATCCAAGATGAGATTGAATGTTCTAGAATCCAAGATGAGATTGACAGAATCTAGAATCCGAGATGAGATTGAAGTAGTATAGCTTTTATTGGAAAAAAGGGAGAGAAATATGGAATGACATGTAGAAATTCTTGTTCATGCTTTTAATGAAAAATTTGAGAGAGACTACCATATATATAGAAAATCTTTTTTTTTATCAGCAATAGAATTTTATTAACTCGACAAATGGTACATCAAGAAGATCAAACTCTAGATACAAGGAAAACTTGAATGATAGAGAAGGCCATAAGAAAAGAAAAAAATACATCCAACGATAGATTGAAAGAAACCATTAGGATAATCAGTGGATGCATCCGAAAGCCATACTCAAAGCCAAACCATATCCAAATACAGCAGCAAATGTCTTCAAGGAGCACAAATGGGTTCATATTCGAAAGGAATACAGCAACAAAATCCAATTGGATGATGCGGAATGGCTGTATTTTTAAGAATGCGACTGCAAACTCAGAGGAGGTGGTGGATATTATTAAGTTTAGGGTGGCGATGTGGATTAAAGTCAAATTCAATGTTAGGAGGTACACTGTGGAGGATTTCAAAAGATTTTTAGATGGCATTCGATCACTTAAATTGTAATATGTTTTGACGGTTATCATTCAACTTCCTGCTGGATGATTATTGTCTTCCCATTCCCCGGTTGAGTTGAGCATGTGCGCTCCTCAACCTTCCCCTCGATGTAACCTTTCGAGTTCTATGAAATTTCTTTTAGCCGAGCAAAAAAAAAAAAAATCCAGTTGGCATTAGCATCACTAGCACCATTCGAGGTAGGAAGAAATAGGAAGAATCTGCCCCAACCAATAACAAGCAGATTTTGGAACCTCTTAGCCCTCCTAAAACGCCTCTTAGCCCTCCAAACCTCTGGAGATGAAAAGACGTTGAGACAACATCTGAACGACCTCTCAAAATGAACTCTAGCACTTCATTCAAAAACAAACAGCAGATTCGCAGAGAAAATTTTTGGGAATTCATTACGAAGAAATTTTAGTATGTTTGTTAAAAACTCTACGAGAACGACTCTATTGAAATAGCTTGATATAACAAAACAGAAAGGGAAGCTAAAGGGACCGACGGTCCCCATACTGACGGGTACTGACGGCCACGCAGGGCTCATGGAAAATCTGAGCTATTCATTAATTTTTATTTTTATTTTAAAAAAAAGTGAGCATCGCAAAAAATCAACTCAATCCGATTTGTGATCGGACTCAACTCAGTGTTGCGGGCAGAGCTTTGGGCTCTTAGAGATGGATTGAAATTGGCTTTTGACCTCAACTTGATTGATATATCGAAGTGGAACTGGATGCAATTAATGAAGGCATCATCACTGGTGCACTCTCCTCAATTTGGTCATCATGCATCCTCTTAGCTCTATTCTGTACTCCCTACCTCGGTTCATTGGGTGCTCTATTCTGTACTCCCTACCTCGACCCGAACCGAGAGTCGGGGCTCGTTTCCCAGCAGTATTGAACTCTTAAAAATGTGATTCTTTCTGAGAACGCAATCTTCTTGTGTATCTAGGATGGGGTTAAGGGTGGCTTTGCCCAAAAAAGTTGTCTATATCTTAAGGGCTCCAGACAGGTTATTTTTGCTAAGTAAACTTTTAGTTGATCTATGTATGAGGAGAATTACCTATATCGAAATCCCTATTTTTGTGAATTTTAGCCCATTTAATCCATTTGGACAATAAAAAAAAATCTAGCCTAACACATCTTTCCTTTCAATCATTAGTAAATTGTCAAGAATGTGCCAACTCAATGAATGTTACATACTTGGCTAAAAGAGCAAAAACAAAAAATCGATTTGGAGCCACTCTAACTAGACAAGCATGAGATTGACCTCTGGACAACAATTTTCCTCAAGGACATGACTTTGTTCACATGGGGTGGTTTTCAGAACCATGCCACTCTCAATGCACGGTTTTTAATAAGTTTTCTATCAATTTATTACTTTCATCTCACTACCTATTTGTCTCAACTTATCCCAACAACCTCCATGTAGACCTATTCATAAGGTTGCAAACGAATCGACCTGCTCGTAACTCGGGTCGGCTTGACTTGTTTAGTAATCAAGCCGAGCTCGAGCTTGAGTTTTGGGGACGTTTACTAAACGAGCCGAGCTCGACACTCAAAAACTCAGCTCGTTTGTATAAGTTCGGCTCGTTTAAAGAGGCTCATTAAGTAAATTAACTAAGCGCGGCTCGTTAAGGGCTCAGCTAGTTTGCAACCAAACTCGAGCTTGAGTTTTAGGCTCGATTAATAAACGAGCCGAGCTCGAACACTACGAATCTCGTCTCGACTCGGATCGTTTACACCGCTACCTGTTCATGACAATGTTTAGGGGTCCACAGGACCACGACACTTTTTGTCATTGTAGCTACATGCCCAACGCATTGCGTACCGGCATTGGCCTCCACCTTGAGTCAAAATTTTATTGCCACCATGAATTAGTATTTTCATTTTGCTAAATTTACTGTCCGATGTCACTCTATAATTCTGATTGGAATTGGACCCTCTCTCGTCCTTAATTTGGACCGGACAAAATATTCCCGTTTGTCTTTTCCTTTCTCCCATCTTCCACGATTCCTTTTCAAGTCTTCCCATTAGTCTTATTTGGCCTTCCCAATAGTCTTTTTTTTTGACAAGTCCCATTAGTCTTTTCCTTTCTCCCGTCTTCTAGTTTCCTTTTCAAGTCTTCCCATTAGTCTTTTTAGGTATTCCCATTAGTCTTTTCCTTTTCAAGTCTTCCCGTTTGTCATTTCCTTTCTCCCGTCTCCCACGTCTTTCAAATTTTTCAATGGAGGAGGAGCAAGGGCCAAATATTGTATCAATGGAAGGTTCAAGTCCTTTCATTGATTCATTTTTTGACCCACTTGTAGGTTTGGATTTTGAAATTGAAATTGAATCAAATTCTATTAATTGGCAACCATATGATGGCAGAGGAGAAGAAAGATACTGTGATGGACATTGTATCTTGGAAGCCGCGTGAGGAGGCAAGTTTTTCCGTTTACAATGGCCTCTGCTTTGTTGTTGTGGCGTCTGGGTTTACAAAACCCAGTTTTTCGATGTGTCTGGTCCGAATAGAATAAAGTAAGTAATTTCGGTAGCTAACCACTGTAAAATATTACCATACTCAACAGTTAGTTACCGAAATTGAGATACATTTTCAGCATTCAATTACCAACATATATGTTTCTTTTTTTGTTGTATGCATTTCCGACATGTAGTTACCGAAATATAATCTTGTTTTTAACAACTATTTACCGAAATGTATGTATGATTTTCGTATATAGTAGTTCGGCAGTTGTTTACCGAAGGTTGAACATATTTTTGACATGTAATTACCGAAATATAATCTTGTTTTCAACAGCTATTTATCGAAATGTTATGTATGATTTTCGTATATATAGTTCGGCAGTTGGTTACGGAATTTTGTGCATATTTTCAACATGTTGTTGCCGAAAGTGATCTAATTGTTGTTATTGTATATATACATACATGTATGTAGAAAGAGAGAGAGAGAGAGAGAGAGAGAGAGAGAGAGAGAGAGAGAGAGAGAGAGAGAGAAGAGAGGTGGTGGTGCGGCAGTGGTGTTTTGGCAGGAGAGGCGGTGGTGCAGTGGTGGCTATGGAGGTGGAGGTGGTGGCTATGGGGGTGGGAGATGTAAATGGTGGGGTGGGGGCTTAGGGTGGGAGTTGAAGTGTAATTTTGAGAGGGGAAGGGTATAATGGGAAGATTAGGTACATTTAATGGGTTATATGGAGAAAAAATTTGTTTTTAAAATATTGAAAATGATTATGTGAAGAAGTGGGCTAAGGGAGAAAATAGAGGGCTGCGAATAGTCACCTCCAGAAAGGGTTAAGACAAGAATCTGGTCCACATTTGTCTTTTTATCAC
Source organism: Rhododendron griersonianum (assembly GCA_018127125.1). Taxonomy (NCBI): domain Eukaryota; kingdom Viridiplantae; phylum Streptophyta; class Magnoliopsida; order Ericales; family Ericaceae; genus Rhododendron; species Rhododendron griersonianum. The sequence goes on along the minus strand of CM030792.1, from coordinate 11,362,304 downwards.
TTCTAATTTTTATTCCACTCCAACGATCCGATCCAAAAGTTCCTACGTAGAAAGCCCTTGAGGCCACGCAAGCAAGAACCCACTAAACTGGTTTATGCCTTGTTTGGATGGAGTTTTGAAGATTTTTTTAGTTTGGTTTTTGGATAATGAGTAGAGAGAGAAATTAGGATAATAATTGGAGACTGGAGAGAGAAATAATTGAAAGTAGAGGTAATGAGTATTTTTTAGTTAATTTTTTTTTCAAAATACCATCCAAACAAGACATTAATCATATTAAATTGTTTTGAATTTGTATAGTGTTATTCATGTAGTTCGGTCAATTCTTTTGGTTTCTTACGACCTTACAAGAAAAATGCATGAAAGAGAATTGGGCAGAAATCAACGTAATAAGTCTACTTAGCATGGGGTTAAGGTCCAGTTCAGTTTGACTGGGTCCCATCTAGTTCAGTTTTTTTTTTTTTTCACGAGCCTATCTCGAACCCACAACAATGATCAAAACTATGCATTTTGTGGAGCTCGTCAAAAACTACAACTGTGCAAAAACATCATGTCGATCAAATACCAATCAATACCTAAGATGAGCATATCTTTCTTTGAAAAAAGATATGTTGATCAAATACCAATCAAACATGTATACATATACCTTGCCTAAAAAAACCATTTGTCCACAAGTAGTTGAGAAGAGAGAGACCATAGTGAGTCGCGTAAAGCTTTTACCTTAGACACCTCTACCTTAGACCGTAACGCTTTTAAATTAGGGGACTGTAAAGCCTACTAAAATCTAAGCTACACTAAATGGCCCAATAAGCACCTATATTTTTGGACTTAATACCAATTTTCTTTTTCACGTTGCGTTTTGTTTTTATATGGATACAAATACGAATTTTATACATACATTCATAAAATTCCAGTACTAGGAAAAATTCCAATACAAGGAAGTAGGAACAACACAACTTTTCTTTTGGGGCCACAGTTTAGGAGAGATTTTCTTAAAACCAGGAAGCAATGAAAATCAAAATATTCCCGTTTGTCTTTTCCTTTCTCCCGTTTTCCACGTTTCCTTTTCAAGTCTTCCCATTAGTCTTTTTTGGCCTTCCCATTAGTCTTTTCCTTTCTCCCGTCTTCTAGTTTCCTTTTCAAGTCTTCCCATTAGTCTTTTTAGGTCTTCCCATTAGTCTTTTCCTTTTCAAGTCTTCCCGTTTGTCATTTCCTTTCTCCCGTCTCCCACGTCTTTCGGGAAATGTTTGGTTGATTTTTTTACTATTACACACTTGACCTGAAAAACTAGCCAAGCAAGAGATCGACTGGCCTCTGGGTAAGAACGCAACACAATTTCCCATAGAGACACGAACGGTAGACACTTTTTGTTTGTAGTGATACTTTGGTAACCACATTTGGGTACATAATGCATTTTATGTTCTTTTGGACATGGCAAACTTACACTATCGTATTTCTTTTGGACACGACAAACTTACAATATCCTATTTCTGAGGTGTAAGGGGAGCTGGGGAGGGGCTAGTACTGGATCCGAGCACATGAGCTTGGAGCACCAGCTCTTCAACTTGAACAACTCTTGCCTTTTCGAGTATGTACATTTTAATCTGATCATAAAATGTAGAATTTTAGCAGAACGCGGTCTTTTTCAGCTTGGGAAATTTTCGCTGTAGACGGTAACTACTTTGACATACTACCGACGGGAAATCAAATCAAAAGCAAAAGGTTTAACTTTGTGAGCAAATACTGATCGATATTTTAAAGTTTCAGATCTGATTAAAGAGGCTGCACAGACTAATCTTGAGCAATGGGAAATAGAAATAGGATTGCAGAGATGATCAACCAACCAAAGGAGTACTGTGTATTAGATGATTATATATATTTACATGATCCTTTAACAGACAATGCCTCTGATTAGGAACATAAAAAACCACACATTGCTCCAAGACTCTTTGAAATAACATAATGCTGGAAATTGTTTTTTCAGAATTCATATTGTTCAAACAATGCATAATCAAAGAAATTTTAGGCATCTAATTGTAACCCAATGAAAAAATTGTAACCCAATGAAGCCAAATTCAAACAAAACAGACTAGAAGTAACATTCACATTCGGCTAATGTGAAAGAATCGTACTGGAAGATTTTGTGACTTTAACTGGAGTGAGGGAACATGGACGGGACTTGACTTACAATGGGTTTTCGACTTACCCAAAGGACTCCACTAGAAGGGGTCCACTCATCTCTAGACCTTTCCATTGTGTGAACTATCAAGGTAGATGAACAGACTAGAAGAACATCGAAGGCATTGATCATTTTAAATTGTTTTGAATTTGTATAGTGTTATTCATGTAGTTTGGTCAATTCTTTTGGTTTCTTAAGACCTTACAAGAAAAATGCATGAAAGAGAATTGGGCAGAAATCAACGTAATAAGTCTACTTAGCATGGGGTTTTTTTTTTTTTTTTTGATCGGCAACAAAATTTATTGAACTCGACAAAGGGTACATCGAGGTGGTCCACTCTAGATACAAGGGAAACTTGAATCATAGAGAGGCCAAGGAGAAAGGAGAAAAAAGAAAAGAAAAGTACATTCAACAAAAATTGAAAGAGACCACAAGGGAGTGTGGAGCCATCCATAAGACAAGCAAAATTCTTCAACGAATCATAATGCATCACTGTCCCTATCCGAATCATGTAGCATCATTAATACTTCAGGGATAGATAGCAGAGAAACATCTTCAGATCACCAAAAAACCAGCCCCAGCGTGAATGGCCAGAGATATCCACATCAGCAAGGATCAGTCCATCCAAAACCATATTAATACCAGCAGCATAGCATTAGTAGCATAGCAGTAGCAGCCTTAGCATTAAACGGTAACAACAATAGACAAATGTTCCACCCAAAGCAGTATTCATAGGCAGTAACATCACTAACAGCATCCCATCCAAAGCCGCAGTAATAACGGCAGCATAGGGCAGCAGAAAACCGAATCAATCAGCAGCAGAAAACATTTTTAGAGAAGGACATGGCCAAGTAGATGCCATGAAAAACTAATGGAACCAGCAGCATCAAGATAAATCTTCATCAGCATCTAGAAACCAATAAAATAGCTCACTTCAGTTAAAGAGTTTTGTAGGGAATTTCAGATGGTGGTATTGCTTCTCAAAAGTGGAGCAAATCTGTTATTGTTGTGTACCTTTGTTTCCTTGTCTTCTGCTTCAAACGTCTTCTTTATTGCCCATACATCAGACTCCTCAAAGTCTATTCCTAGTATTTCCCCTGCTGCTATGGTGTCTTCAAACGTATCAACTTCCCCTTCCCTGTTTTGGTCCTGATCTGTCATATCATCACCTGAGCTGCCATGCACACTATCCTCCTTGCTCATGCACTCTTCATATTGTTGACTTCTTGTTGTTTTCCGTATGATACTTGGGTTCAGTTCTACTAGTAGGTTTATGCTTTTCAGTTGGGATGGACGAAAGGAGCAGTTTGAATCAATTACAATTGGGCTGTTGATATTAACATTATTCCTACCCAGCACTTGTTGATGGCCCACCAACTCTGCCTTTTCGACTTCTTGGACTCCAGCAGATTGATCTCGGTTCTTGGGTACACCAAATTCCTGGCTTTCTCCTTTTGATGGGCTTTGAGAGTCTAGCACCAGTGAATCCAAACCGTGAGTAGAGTTTGAATTTACTTCATTGAAGCCATCATCAGCACCATTTGGGGATGTGGAGTTAGCCGACTTTGGTTCTAGAGATTGATGCTTGCCTTCTTTCACAACATTTATTGTTGTGTCTGCCATGCTTTGCCTATCCACCGTTGCTTTATTACTTGCATGCTCCTGATCAATAACCTTGATGCTCTCATTAATTGTAGCACTGCCCTCCACGTCATTCTTTACACATTCCTTGTTTGTCTTTTCCTTTTCTGATTGGATGATAGGTGATGAGTTGGCTTTCTTGTCACCCTCTGCCCAGTCAGCATCCTTATTGGCATCCTTGTCACTATCTTCCATGTCATCATCTTCCCCATCAGCCTCTGAACCAGAACTGGAAAAATCTTTGCTTGATCTGATGACCCTGAACGATTCTTCTTCTTCCACAATAATCTCATACACTTTCCTTTCCACAGTCAGCTGGATAGTGCCTTCAATCTTCCTGAAATTGTCAGTAGCTATAAGAAGTCTTCCTTTTTCATAGGATTTCTCTCTCAATGTATTATCATCTACTTCAATGAAATGACCCCATTTGCTTCCAATAGCTCTGAAGGATGGCACATTCCACACATTTAAAGGCATTCCGTAACAAGCTAACCAAGCAAATCTTTCCTGTTTTGCTTGCTCTCCATTCCATGGATTCACTTCGTCAAACCAGCCCAGAAGCCATTGTTGTTGGATAACCTCATCTCTGATTTCCTTAGACGGAAAGGTTAAGATCAAAAATCTGCCGCCCATAGCTTTAATATGCACATTACTAATCTTTTCCTTTCTAAAAATCTCCTCCATTTCTTCCACAGAGTAGAGTCTCCTCAGTCTCCCCACTGCATGTTACACCCCGTCTTTTCTTATATTTATGTCATTAAAAAAAAGGGAGAAGATTTTATGGTTTGGATCCTAATTGATATCTTCTCTCTCCCCGCATAGTATCCGCATTGTATAACTGTTGTCGGCAATATTATAGTATTGGGGTCAAAGTCTAAATAGTTTTTGTATTTAGAGTTGTACCGTATTTAAGTACTTTTAGTAAGTGATTACCTATTATTTAGGGGAGAACGTCAGTTATATTAGATTAGGGTTATATTATAAGAGACGGAATATTGAGAGCAGACGTTGGGAGAGCCGCAGCAGCTGTGTAAGGGTTCTTGAGGCGTCCTCTGATAATCTTGCTTTCAATCTCAGTTGCGGTATGTATTCACGTTCTTCTTCATTGGTTCCATTAAGTCGGAGTATTACTTTTTGATAGGGAGTGTCAGAATCCTTGGTTACACATTTTTCTTAGTGTCTAATTTACTCGGATGCAGCTTGAGAGAGAGAGAGATGTACGATGTGTGTGGCGGTGTGGTGGTTTGTGTGTGCTGTGAATGATGACTTTGGTGTGAGTTCCATTTTAAATGTTGCGATCAGTGGGGTTTTGGCCGTATATGGATCTTGCCATGGGGTTGTTGATGCCATGTCAATGAATGACAATGGCTCTGGATGTGCTCAGTATATTGGGAGCAAGTATGTAGTTGATTATTGGAACGTGAAGTTATTAGTTTTGGAACAGGTGTCTAGTCATGGTCTTTCGTTGAGGGAAACAAATTATTGGGTTTGGAGTTAAGTTGGGTTTATAGTTTTAGGTTTCATCTTTTTAGGTAGTCGTATATTAGATATGTTGATACAGTTAGCGATAATATTGTTATATGATTCTCTTTGTTCAGGTTAGCATCTTTTTGCGCACTCGAGTTGCATTATGTTTGGACCCAGGTGAGTAGTTAAGTATGTTACGTATTTTTGAAAGATCCTTGTGTCCCTTAAAAGTATTTCTTCAGAAATTTATATGAATGTTATTTGGAGAGTCAAAACTGTTTATAAGTTGTTCTATAAATTGGCATGCGATGAATTTTATGAGATCAATTGTTAATATTCTTTTTGGTGAGAACTTGGTGGATATTAATGGGAACATTTATTTCGGAAGTCCAGGGAACTTATTCCTTCTCGTGTTGGTGACTCTGGCCATTGGGGAAAAGACCGTGTTAGACCGGTGACCCTAATGCTCAACGGCTTTCTTCCGCCGGATCGTCTTAGGGAAAAGTACCACGGGCTGCCAACCCTGGTGACTCTAAATTCGATATTGGATCCAATTTTGATGAGATTTATTTTGGCCATGGTACTGTTTGATTGTGGTTCCCCATTGTTGATGGAGTTGATGTTGTGATCACCACCAAGAATATTTATTGGTTAAATGCTTCATTAATTAATTCATTATTCTGCTGGACACCTCGTATGCCAAAATATGTTTGGTGGTAAATTATTTTAATCTCCATTTTCAACTTTATTTAATATACATACTTGCTATTCACTGAGCTCGTCAGCTGACGGATTTATTCCAACTTCTCTTTCAGGCAAGTTGGGGAGTTAGGCAAGGACTCTGGCGGCATCTCGGGGATTTATTTTGGTTGACCTCCTTAGGGTGTCTCATTCTAATTTTATTTTAATAAACGCTTCCGCATTGAAACCAATTGTCAGATAACAAATTCTTTTTATTATTGTTGGATCACTGGATATCATTTGGTTCATGGGATGGTTGTGCCCCATGTTTATGATTGAGACACATTTGGCTTTTGATTTGATTAATAACGAAAAAGCGATCATTTGATTTTCGGTTACTTTGATTTATTCAGGCTGCGTGTTCCATGGATTAGCCTCATGGTTCACGGCCGGTCACTTCTCATTTTTGGGATGTGACACTGCACTTCTATACAGCCATCCATTTCCAACTGGTTGTAGTTGGATATTTGCTGTGGTTTTCTGTTGATCTTTACCTTTTCCTCCTCCTTGTTTGCTTGATTCAGGTTGCTCTTTTCTTCTCCACATTTCTTTACCTCTGCTTTCCTCTCTTTGCCTGGTTTCTTTAGGTTGCTAAGGTCCAGTTCAGTTTGACTGGGTCCCATCTAGTCTAGTTTTTTTTATTTCACGAGCCTATCTCGGACCCACAACAATGATCAAAACCATGCATTTTATGGAGCTCGTCGAAAACTACAACTGTGCAAAAACATCATGTCGATCAAATACCAATCAATACCTAAGACGAGCATATCTTTCTTTGAAAAAAGATATGTCGATCAAATACCAATCAAACATATATACATATACCTTGCCTAATAAAACCATTTGTCCACAAGTAGTTGAGAAGAGAGAGAGCGCAGGGAGGCGCGTAACGCTTTTACCTTAGACATCTCTACCTTAGACCGTAACGCTTTTAAATTAGTGGACTACTGTAAGGCTTACTAAAATCTAAGCTACACTAAATGGCCCAATAAGCACCTACTTTTGGACTTAATACCAATTTTCTATTTCACGTTGCGTTTTGTTTTTATATGGATACAAATACGAATTTTATACATTCATAAAATTCCAGTACTAGGAAAAATTCCAATACAAGGAAGTAGGAACAACACAACTTCTTTTTTTTTTGGGCCACAGTTTAGGAGTGATTTTATTAAAACCAGGAAACAATGAAAATCAAATACATCATATGGGGCTCTCATCCTCACAAAGTGGATGGAAAAGCCGGGATTCCATGAACGGACCCCACTCCCTCTCACAGCATTTTTGGCCACAACGTGTGCCACCGAATTGCCACATCTTCGAACAAAGCTCGCTTGCATTCCTACAAACTCTTGCTTCAACCGGCTCACGTCTACAATTAATACACCCACCGACGTGATGAAGTCACCTGTTAACTACCTGTTAGAATCACCTTCTATATGTACCTTTTGCATACCGAGTTCTTGCGCAAAAATCAAACTTTCCCTAGCAGCCATTGCCTCTATATATAATTACTAGCTCCATCAAATGCCCAAAATGAATTGCTCGTGCCGCCCGGAATCTGCCACATGAATCTCTGATTATAATCCCAATACCACTTGATTTCATTTGACTATCCAGTCCGCCATCAAAATTAATTTTCACCCAACCATTCATGGGTCTTCACCATCAAATCTGAACTCCTGTAACTGCTACCGACCTGCTCCTACTGGTCTGCGTCCACCTTCATTAGCAACCAAAAATTCGGTTGCCTCCCTAATAGAAGTAGTGCAAGCTTCATCCGGTCTCCACATTTTATCGTTAAAGACGGCATCGTTCCTGCATTTCCAGATTCTCCAAACAATTGATCCCACAGCTACCCAGGTCTCCTTCTTTTCAGCTATTCCTTTCCACCAATAGAGTGTCCCGCCAACTTAGAAACGAATCACCTTGAATTGAGTTCATATTAATTCCCAAAGGAGACAACTGCCACACAATCTGTGCAAAGGAACAACGGGAACAACACAGCTTAATCGATCAACAATTGAAAATTGTAATACCTATAAGCACGGAAAAATTTTCAGTGTTGGGTGGGTACCACGTGGTGCCCGTTTGACGCATCCGAGCCGTCCATTGCGTTTTTGGACTACTCGAATTTGGAGAGAGAAAAAAGGAGAGAGAGTTGGGGTGAGAGGAGAGAAAATGTTTCAATCCGAGCCGTCCAAAAGTGTATTGGATGACCGAATGTGTCGAGCGGGTACCACATGGGATATACCCACCCGGCACCGAATAATTTCTCTATAAGCAAAGTTAGGGGAGTAAAACTTTACCAGTTTGACTACGTTATGGCAAGTGTGGTCACCTACCCCACTGAGTTGGAAATTACCCCAGAATAGCCAAACACGTTTGGGTTATATTGGTTGAATTTGCCCTAAGAGATGTTATACCTTGTCTGAGTACCTCAACAATATTTTGAAGGCAGATTTGTTGTACGTAACGCTATGCATCCACCTGGTGGGGATAAAAAAACAATGTACTCTCTTCGTCCCCATTTTTTAACCCTCGTTCCATCCTAACCAGATTTTAAATTGGTTAGATTTATACTATTAAACAAAAATTTCAAAATCACCTAAAACATTATAGATTATAAGATATAAGAATTTGGCTAGTGTGCAGTCCAGGTTTAGACTGCAGAGGTGTGGTCCAAGTGATCAAAACCGTCGGATAGTATTTTTAATGATTCAGATTTGTTTTCAATCTTGTATCGGTAATAAAAGACTTTTACCAGTAAAAGATTCAACAAATCTGAACCATTGGTTGTTAATATGAACGGTTCAGAAGGAACCGCACATCCTTCTAATGCAGAGAAACCGGATCCAAGGTATAATCAATTAAAAAGTGGCACGGACTCTCAAAAAGACTAAAAAATTGGGATGGGGTGAGTACTTAAGAAAGCGACCCGTAACGTGTATGGAAATTCGAAAACTGACTGATGCAATTTCCCACTTGGCTTGTCAATGGGCCGGATCTGATCCGGATCCGACAAATCCGATCCGGATCCGACAAATCCGATCCGGATCCGACAAATCCGAATCCAATCCGAATCTGTTAACTCGAATACGATAAGACTCGAATCAGTAACTGAATGAAACTTCATTCAAGAATACAACGACTGGTGTCAATTTCAGCAAAAGACTCACTTGGGCCAAGTGGATAGACTCGAGATCTGAGTTAATGGCTTAGAAACATGCACTAAAGGAAAGATAAAGTTATCACCACATTAGTTAATAAATTTCGTCAAGACTAATGGCTTAGAAACATGCACTAAAGGAAAGATAAAGTTATCACCACATTAGTTAATAAATTTCGTCAAGACTAATGGCTTAGAAACATGCACTAAAGGAAAGATAAAGTTATCACCACATTAGTTAAGAAATTTCGTCAAGACTTCATCAAATAGGTCTATTTTATGTGGATTTTTTTTGGTGGAAAAGATTTCATAAGCTTGAGTGATAATAACAACTAATTTAAGAAGAATATTTGGTGAAAATCATCATTGTCAAGAATGAATGTCCAAGGCGACCGATTGTATTTTTTCCTAAGCCCGAACAAAGTTGGCAAGAAATAGACACCCAAACACACATGCCATACTTTCTTTAGGGCCTCTCTGACCCATTTGGCATTTTTTTAATTAGTTTTCTTAATTTCAAAATTATAGACTAAACTTTTGGATTTTTTCGCCGCCTTATATGATTTTTTTTGGTCCATATTTTTATACTTTTTTGATTCCTCTCATCGAGATGAATGATGTGGTGTAAAAATTCGACGCAAATCTTTTCACGATTAAGAGCAAATAAAAAAATAGGCCGTACCAAAAAGTCAGGAAGATTTTGTAGAAAATCTTGTTTTTATACTAGGTTCTTGAAGCTCTGAACAAATTTTTTCACCTCCTGACAAATTTCTTTGATCCAAAAAAGAAACTTTTCAGTACCGGGTGGGTACCACGTGACCGTGCCCACATGGTGCCCGAGCAGTCCATCTGGGCCGTTCAAAAATGTGTTGGACGGCCCAGATTGAAACCCTCTCTCTCCTCTCACCCCACCACTCTATCTCTTGTTTCTCTCTCCAAATCCAAGCCATCCAAAACAGAAATGGACGGCCCGGATGTGCTGAGCGGGCACCACATGGTACCCACCCGGCACTAAAAAATTTCTCGATCCAAAGAATGCCCATAAAAACAAAAAATTTCCTTTTCCTTACTTCATTTCGCCCCAAAAACTCAGAAATAATTTCCCCCTATCAATTTCTGATAGGTGAACACGCAAGGAAAAAACACAGGGCTCCACCACTTGGAGAAGTAGGTGCAAGCTTAACTAGCTCAACCCAACATCCCATTCAAACAACTCCACCAGAAAATTTCAGCGTTCACTTCCAATTTCCTTGCACCACCCTCTTCCAATTTCCTTGCTCCACCGCAGACCTTTCCAACACATGGGTCTGTTACCGCCACCTTCATTTTCCCCTTTTCTGTTCATGTTTTTTGTTCTTCTCTTGCTTGTGGGTTCAGTACCTGACTCTGTGCACTACGGGAACGAGACCGACCGACTAGCCTTACTAGCATTCAAGGCCGAGATCACCGGCGATCCCCTCGGGATACTGAGCTCTTGGAATGGATCCGTCCACTTCTGTCAATGGATTGGTGTAACATGTGGCCGTCGACACCAGAGGGTCACAAGGTTAGTCCTTATGATGAAAAACTAACAGGTTCCATTTCGCCTCACACTGGAAATTTAAGTTTCCTTATGAGGATATACTTGAGAAACAATAGCTTGAACCATAACATCCCCCAACAAATCGGCAACTTACGCAGACTGAAATCCATGTCACTGTTAAATAATTTAGTTACCGGCGAAATTCCAGCCAATCTCTCTCGTTGCTCTAATCTTGTTGCCTTTGAGTTTACAACAAACAGGCTAACGGGAAAAATTCCAACGGAGCTCGGTCGCCTATCTAAACTCAAGGAATTGTATGTTGGAAACAACAATCTAACAGGAGGTATACCTCCAACTATTGGTAATCTATCATCTCTAACAACCCTCCTAATACACTTTAATAGTATTGGTGGGAAGATACCTGATGGTCTAGGCCGATTGACAAACTTGGAAAATTTTGCGTTAGCGGAGAACAGGTTCGTTGGTACAGTCCCTTCCTCATTATTTAGTATCTCTTCCATTACGGTTTTCGACATCGGAGAGAACCAAATCCAAGGGATTCTTCCCTCAAACCTAGGAACTTCACTTCCTAATCTCGAGTTCCTTGGAGTTGGTGAAAACTTGTTGACTGGATCCATTCCTAGTTCAATATCTAATGCCACCAATCTATATTACCTTGGGTTGGGAAACAACAGCCTTAGTGGGAAAATGCCTTCTTTGGATAAGCTGCGTAATCTTGAGGGTTTACGTGTTGATTATAATCATCTAGGAACCGGGGAAGCGGATGACCTGAGTTTTCTATCCTCTTTGATCAATGCCACCGAGTTGAATGTGTTGGAGCTGAGCAACAACGGTTTTGGAGGTGTCTTTCCTGAAGCAATTACTAATTTCTCCATTCGTTTTAGTTTCTTAAACTTGGGTGACAATAACCTGTATGGGAGCATCCCAAGAGGGATCGGGAATCTGGTTAGTTTGCAGGTACTTGGAACAGAGAACAACCATTTGACAGGTAACATTCCTGTTGATTTTGGGAAGCTTCGAGACCTGCATCTATTGTTTCTCAGAGGTAATAGATTCTATGGTGACATCCCGTCCTCTTTCGGAAACTTATCCATGTTACTAACTCTAGATCTATCCGAAAATAATCTTCAGGGAAGCATCTCGTCGAGTTTGAGCAAATGCCAGATGTTGCTACAGCTTGCGCTCGCCAAAAACAGTCTTAGTGGCACCATACCCAAAGGAGTTGTTAGTCTCTCATCATTGTTTTATCTAGACCTATCTCATAACAACTTGACAGGTGTCATCCCCATGGAAATCGGGATTTTAAAAAATCTTGAAACACTAGATGTTTCTGAGAATATGTTGGTTGGTAATATTCCAAGCAGCCTTGGTAGTTGTGTGAAATTGGAATCTCTTAATTTGAAGGGCAACAAGTTTTGGGGAGTCCTTCCATCAACTTTGAGCCAATTGAGAGGCTTGGGGGATCTAGACATTTCTATGAATGATTTCTCGGGAAAAATCCCAGACTATTTAGAGGGCTTTCATTTCTTACAAAAAGTAAATATATCATTCAATGATTTTAATGGAGAAGTACCAAAACGAGGCATATTTACGATTGCGGCAGCTATTTCTATTGAGGGAAACAAGAAGCTTTGTGGTGGTATATCTGATTTAAAACTACGCAATTGCCAATCCAAGGGATTCGCAAGTAAGAAATTTACTCACGTCGTGAAGTTGGTACTCCCATCCTCATTTGGGCTTGTATGTCTACTTTTAATGATATATTTCGTGTATCTTCAGTGGTTTAAAAAGAAAACAGACGTACGATCTTTCAGCTTTTTTGGCCACTCGTTTCCTATGTTGTCTTACCAGAGTCTATTAAAAGCAACCAATGGGTTCTCTTCAGCCAATCTAATCGGCATGGGTAGTTTTGGTTCTGTGTACAAAGGAATTGTTGATCTTGATCAAGGTGAAAAACTAGTCGCTGTGAAGGTATTAAACCTTCAATCCCAGGGAGCTGCCAAGAGCTTCATTGCCGAGTGTATGGCCTTAAGGAGCATCAGACATCGGAATCTTGTACATGTCCTCACCGCATGTTCAAGTGTTGACTATAAAGGTGACGAGTTCAAGGCTCTGGTTTACGATTTCATGGTCAATGGGAGCCTAGAAGAGTGGTTGCATCCAAATGAGAAAGAAGATGATGCACACAACAAGTCACAGAGTTTAAACCTTCTAAAGAGGTTAAATATTGCGTTTGATGTTGCTTCTGCACTTTTTTATCTTCACCACCATTGCTCAGAACCAGTAGTTCACTGTGATTTGAAACCGAGCAACGTTCTTCTTGACGATGAAATGGTTGGACATGTAGGTGATTTTGGGTTAGCAAGATTCCTTATAGATGCGACATGTATTGCTTCTGCAAATCAATCAAGTTCTATTGGCTTACGTGGGTCATCCGGTTATGCAGCTCCAGGTAAATGTATCCCTTAGACTCATTTCGTGTTTTTGTTTTCCTTCACTTCCTTCGGTTTTAGATTTAATTCCCTTCTCCTGGTAACCCCTACACTGAAGTAAAGCTACTGGTTCTTATGTTTTGCTCCCCACTACATCATCTTGCTTTCAAAAGTATTAGAGTTGAGTTAAGCAGAAAGTGTCTAGATTTTTTTCTTGAAATGGAGATGGAGTAAGTTTCGTTCTTTGTTATAGCCAAGACACATTAGCCTAAAAAATAAATAACCAACAATTGTATCTTCTTAACTTTACTGCTTTATTGATTACAGGTTGTACACACGTTTTTTTATTTTAGAGTAGAGTTAGTATATATTCCTAGTTCATTTTACATGAATTAACCGGCATTCAAAGAACACTATCTCCTCAGGTTTCTGTTAGTATCTTTCCTTTTCCAAAAAGTAGAGACTTTTTAATTTCTTAATTTATTACCTGAGTACCACAAATCTACAACAAATATAAGGATAATTGATAACTTTATGGTTAGGTAATGGCTACTAAGAAAATTTAGCTCTCTTTGTTTTGATGCTCTGGTAATTAAGGGTTCCTTCTTGTATGCTGGGGTATGACCCACTACTACAATAATAGATAAATACCACACTAAGGAGATTCACAAAGATCACGGTTTTCAGTGAAAGCGTGATAAAAAATTGTAGGCTAACTTTTTAATCTCAGTTTAAATCAAAAGCTGAGATAAAAAGTGGTGCTTAGCCACGAAAAAGAGCAAGATAATAGATCTCACTCTTGCGATGAGATAAAAGATAAAAGACCACACTCTTACAGTGTGATAGAAGACTTTAAGACCTCGCTCGTGCGGTGAGATTAAAAAAAAAGATCTCACCCCTGCGGCGTGATAAAAAACTTTGGCACGAAAAAGAGTGAGATAAAAGATCACGCTCTTGCGGCGAGATAAAAGACTGTGATAAAAATCGGGAAATTCTGAATTTTTGCGTGAGCACTGCTTCTCGCATTTAGGCACGAATTGGAAAGTTATGTGCTCAAAACGACGTCGTTTCGCGTTAGCCCAAAATAAGCCCTAGTTACACTATCCACTCACCTATTGAAGCTCAGTACTCATCCTCATCCTCACCCGCCTCTCCATCCCGATCCTCACCCGCCGCCGCCTCTTCGCCCCCATCCTCATACGCTGCCGCTGCCTTATCTCTCTCCACCACCACCGTGAAGGAAGAAACCACTACAAGAAAGAAAAAAACCCCGGTAATAGTACTAAATGCACATGGGGCGGTACCGTATCTCAATCGGCGGATAAGAATCGAGTACACTCTCTCCCTCTAGGAAAAATCCCTCCACCTGCTAGCTGGCCCCTCTTCCATTATCGCTCAGTTCACTTACCTCATTTCAATTCCACTCTCTCACGAGTCACGACTTCCCCGATTGGTAACCCAAACCAAACTTTCATTCTCTCACACTAGATCTGTTAGATCTCGCCTCTCTCTCTCTCTCTCTCTCTCTCATACGTACATACTACATACAAGCACCAAGAACCGTTCCTACCGAAATTGCCAATGGCGCCGCCAACCGAGCAACATCGGCGCCGCAGTTCGACCTCCATTCCGTCACATCAACATCGGTAAGTTGTTTTCACTCTCTAGTATTCCTCGTCACAATTTTTAAAACCTAATGTTTTAGGGACCTATAAATGGATCGAACAACCATTACCGCCCTCAGATCAGTTTGATCTCTTTTGTGCATGTGTGTGTGTGCGCGCGCGCGTGTGGCCCTAACCCCGTCGATCGGTTGTGGGGTGAAAAATGATACTCCTACAACAACAAAAATCCTTATTCTCATTTTGCAGGAATTGCCTTTCTTTACTTGTAGATTTTCACCTTTTCATTTCTGTTTTGGAACTGGCTGGAGATTACAGATCTCGGTCCAAAGAGAACATTGTATTTGAATTGGAAATTGATATGTCCTGTTCTACCCTCTGTTTGTGTTTTGGAGTTTGTTATTGGAAGTGTAGATGGCTACAATTGTATGACTGGTTAGTTGGTATTCAATAAAGGAAGCAAAGGGTAGTGCCTTCAAATTGTTCGAAGGAAGTCCCCTGAGACTAGAGCTTCAGTAAGTTGCAGAATTGTAATTTTCTATGTTATGCCATTGGCGAGTTAACAGAGATAAACAATACATGTCCACACACATACATAGTAGATAATATATACTGCTAACATGCAGCTTTTCAATGGGCAATGCTTAACACGATTTGAGCTTCATGTATGTGTGTGGACATGTAGTGGTATTTAGGTCTTCAAACACTATTGTATCTGTAATTCCTGCACTGTAATTGATTTGGATGTGCAATGTTGTTAGCATCCTTCATAGCTATAATTTCTTTATGCAGGTGTGAGTATTCGGGGACCTCTTAACATTAAATGCATTGGTCATGACTGCATATTGCATTTAAACACAATTTTTTAATCAACTTCTAGCTACTGATGTGGTTTCTAATATGTTGATCAACCTTTCAGGGTTGTAGCGACTACTGTTTCATACATGAGGCGCGTATACATCAAGTATGCTGTCCTACGTCCTGGTTCTGGTACGGAAATGTTCTGGTAGTGACCAGATACTATCTTTAGCCATTGTAGTAGACATTTTTTTGGGTGCGTACTGTTCTTTTATGATCTCAAAGAGTAGTACCCTTCACCACCAGGCTTACCACTAGGTTCTCCGTGGGTTTTTTAAGGGGTAACTTCTTATATTGAGCTGAATTTTGATGCTTGAACTTGAGCTTTTTCACTTGCAAGTTCTCTAACTTCATCATATAACCTCTCTCAAATTCTACTGGGATTTATTGGAGTCCCAAGGTTGGAAAACCAAATATCAGACTCAAATTGAGCCACCTCAACTTAGTTTTTTAGAATCAATTTTAGCAATTAGTTTCGTGTATCATGTCTTCTTTTTCTTTCTATCATTTTTCCCCTTCTCTGGCAGGTTGCTCCCGGATGCCGGCATGAATGATGCAACTAAGATATGTTGGTAAAACCTCAATGATCCCCTTTTTTTGTGTGATCCCCTGGCCTCAAGTATTTCGGAAGAGGTGACTATGTGAATTGCTTAAATTCTCTGCTACAAGTCTCTGTGTAGATTTTTTCTAGTTACCCTCATGGTACTAATGTCAAATTTTTCTACAATTCATTTGGAAAATCTGAAGTGAGATTTCACCAATGGGAAAGTTGTGCTCATTCACTCCCTCATTTTTTTGGTGTTTTCACCATTCTCATTTTTACTTAATTGGGTGCTCCTATTTGGTCCTGGCTAAAATGTAAACAAAATAATTTGGCCTATGTATAATTTGTGTTTTCTATTTTCTGTATGCAAGGATTAGTTTGATAATTGGATTGAAAATGCTAATGAGTGCATTTTTGGATTTGGTAATGATGGAAATTGGAAACTGATAGGTGTCACAGTGAACCAACTAAAACCTAGTTTCTTTGTGTCATTATAGGCATATTATAACCATCGATAAGGACTGATAATTAACATGTTGGGGATGTGGTTGGTTTGTGAATTTACAATTAATCTATGACATGCAACACTCTAGGATAGACATCATACATATTCTGTTTTCTTTTACGCCTTGTATTCGGTGTCTAATGTAGTGCTATTCTTTTCTGTTGCGTGTTGTGTTGCAGGTTGAGAGAACTATACACTCTGAAACGTCACGTGGAATCTGTGGTGAGATTGACATAGACACAATTCAACAAGCATACAGGAGATAACTGGAAACTAATTTACTGAGGGTAAACACTACTTTGATCATTTTTTTTTGCTTTCTCTTGTCACCTACTTCTTCCGTGTGTTTCCTTGTGTTTAATTGGATGTATGTTTTAGTTAGTTGATGCCGTTAGGACTTGCGTAGATTGTCTGAAAATAGTTAACCGGAGACATGTGTTTGAAAACATACGACATTGTTTCACTTCCATGGGGATGACAACCTGTGGTTGTATGATTATTTGATCAGTGTGGTTATTTTCCTTTCTAACTGTGACCATATTTAAGAAGGTCCATCTCTTAGAGCATCTGGCTTTATGTTTTAAGTACTTCAAGTTCTGCTATACGCTGATGCTTTGAGTTTAGTCCAGCAACTGTTGGTCAGTTCTGTTGTTGCTGCTACTTTATTCTCCAGAGATATGGATTCTACTGCTACTACTACTCGTATGCTACTGCATTTTCTGTTATGGCAACCTGCTGACCAGCAATGGTTTTGTTGCGCTGCATTTCTTGTTATGGCTGCTGCTACTGTTCCATGTCCATGTCCATGCGTATGCTAGTCTTAGATTCCTGTTGAGCCAATTGCTTTAATCTCTGGGGCAAAAGGCTCCCAAAATTGGACATAACAGCTGCCTGAACCGTAACCGGAGGATTTCTCGTTGAGCCATTTCTGTTTGTTAACTGCACGTAAATATTCTGCATGCAAAATTATATAGTTCAAATCCAGCACGGTAGTATGTCAATTGGGTAGCATAAGGTAGTATTTGGTATATGGGGAATAGGGAAGGAAGGGAAGGTTCTCTTAGCGTCTAAAGGGCATGGCCATTGATCTAAACTGGTGAATGATGCTTCCACACGAAATGCACAGCCAGGCATTTTTTAAGCGAATCAAACATCAGAATGATTTGCTTGGAATGTTTATTCCTTTCCAATGGACCAAAACAATGCACAAGGTTCTGTGCCCATAGGTTTTTGGTCTCAAAATTACAAACCCGGTTAACATCTTAGTAGTCAGTTAAAGGAAGTATACAAACCTTGACTCTTGTATGTGAATTTGTGCACTAGTCAGTTAAAGATGTGTTTTTTGCTACTTTTTTCTTGGAGTTCTTGATGCTGCTACTTTTTGTTTTCTGCTGGATTTAGGCATTGGAGTTCTTGATGTTGCTACTTTTTGTTTTTTGATGGATTTAGGCATGCTCTGAGAATGACGAAGTGCTTGAAATTGGCTTTAGAAAATGACGAGTGCTTGAAATTGGCTTCAGAGAATGACGAAGTGCTTGAAATTGGCTTCAAAGAATGAAGAATTCGTTGTAGCTTAGGACATAACTCCAGGCTTGTGGTTCAATTAGTTTTCTTTGTCCTTTTTATTGTTGAAGCTTTTGTTCTGCATTTTTTATGCATTTTTAGAAATTTGATTGATGTTAGATTATTTCAAAGTAGGCTTTCCGGCACGATGTTTCTATCTATGACATGTTTTGTGCAAGATGCAATATCAGTTATGCATATTTCGTATTGCTATGTCTTTTGTTTTGGAGAAGATAGCTACGGGCTGAATACATATTTTACGTGTATTTATTATTGGTTAGAGATTCGGGCATTTTTTAAATGCAAAAAAAAAAAAAAGATGCATCTTTCAATCACATTTCTAGACTGTGATCATAAGAACATTTAATCACAGTTTTAGATGAAAACCGTGATCGAAAAACCAGAAAAGATCACACCTAACTATTTTCCATCTCAATTTTTAGACATGAAAGATCACAGTGTTTGGTGGTGATCATTTACTACATATAATCACGGTTTTTCTGGAAGAGTGTGATCAAAACCATGGAAAGAACACGGAAATGAGTTTCTATCACGGTTTTTCCTAGAAACGATCACGCTTTTTGGGTGTGATTGTTTCTATCTTTCAATCACGGTTTATAATCGTGATAAAAGAGAGTGACTTACAATCACACTCACATCTATCACGGTAGGAGGAGTGTGATAGAAGACTAACTATCACTGCCAATAGCTGTGATTGTTATGCTTTATTGTAGTAGTGACCCTTGGTTTTGTTGTACGTTATGTTTGGGCTTTTTAATGAAATATACATTTACCCAAAAAAATTCATAGTGAACCAATCAGGCGTGATTCAAATTAGGCATTTCAGATGGCACAGGCAGAACCAAATGTCGTTATTCGTGATCGAGCAAGAAGCAAAGAAGTCGACACAACTCTTTGTAGTCTTATTCGAGACATAAAATTAGGAGTATACATCTAAGAATTGTCTGTTGAAGTTTCTTTACCATTCCTTGAGAGGCTGCTTATCAAGCAGATTTGCAATATTCTTATCTTTATGATGGATGGATTGTAGAGTATGGCATGGGAAATGAAGTATCAACGTCGGGTGATATGTACAGTTTTGGTATTCTCTTATTGGAGATGTTCACGGGGAAGAGACCGACAGATGCCATGTTCGAGGGTAGTCTGACTCTCCACAACTTTGTTGAGATGGCTATGGCTGAACAAGTAGCAAACATTGCTGATCCAACATTGTTTCAACAAGTAGTAATGGGAGAGGCAAGCTCATGCATCAACTGTTGGGAAACGATTCCCAGAAACCAGTAATGACGCGTACAGATTAGACAATAAGAAAACCGCAAAACCCTACAAGGCGGAATTAGGGTTTTACCTCAACTCCCTGCGAACACGAACGCTGGTTGAACTTGTTATAGCACGTCTTGCTATAAGCCACGTATACTGCTCGACTGCACCTTATCGTATTCTCTGCACGCCTAGAACACGAACCGAGTGTGGACTCTTTCGTGGTCTGTTTGCCCTCTCTAGATCTGCCTCTATTTTGTGAATAATAGAAACGTCAAAAAAACCATCATACTGACCTAGAGAGCATAACGTGTATATATAGGGCTACGATAGGGACCTAAGGAGTAATAAGTCTGGGCTCCCAGTGTAAATAAGAAAACCTAATCCCACCAGGATTCTATTTCTTATTTCACTAATTATAATTCACCACACTACAGAATTATAATTGCACTCCCGTCCTTATCTCAATTATATTACGAGCTCCATGATATTAAATACTTATTAATCTCCCCACGTTAAGATTACAGATACCCGTTGATTAAAATAAATTACTAACAATCTCCCACTTAATCAACATCTTAACTTGAGACTATCCGCTTAACTTATTCGATATGTCGGATACAAATATCCACCTGCAGGGTTTGACATAATCGAAACTTATAAGCTTACTCAAGGGGTATCATCAATCCCTATCGGGACGTGGATTCCATTAATAATTAATAGTTGTCATATACATAATGTTGCGACCCAACTCACTGAGACTATTGACCGTATAAAGATCTCACCCTTTAATGAATCAAAATCAACAACATTACATATATACATCTAATAATTATCTTTGGATTAAGAGCACAAGCATTCATAATAACCATGAGGTTCCAATTGTCTTATAAAGTTAGTACAAAGACAATTACCTCAATGCGGTCCCGTTCAATACACACAAAGTGTACTAGCACAATGAGTTAGAACTAGACCGTTCCCTGTAGTCAAGACAGACCTACTAAACATTGTACTACAGTCCTACTGATGGTGTGTCCAGTTCCATCTAAGACTGTGAACCATATCTTATATTTTACAAGAACCGATGATCCGATCTTCTGTGTGTAAGCCGAACTCTACACACCGGATCATCTACTTTGTAAAATAAAAGACACATATGCACAACATACAATAATATTATGTAAATATTACCCATAAAAGATTCTCATCAAAAAAGGGATAAAACTGATTAATACATAACAATATTAATCCATCATATAAAAACATAGCTTTTACATAACCTCCTAACAAACTCCCACTAAGACTCAAAGTCATGCTGCCACGCATCTTACTCGCATTCTCTCTACTAAATGACTATCAAAAGTCTTAGCCTGTAAGCTGTACGTAAAAGAATCTACTAGGTTGTTTACTGATGCGATCTTGGCCACAGCTACATCACCTCTCTGAACGATCTCTCGAATCAGGTGATACTTACGCTCGATGTGTTTTCCTTCTTATGAGTCAATGGCTCCTTAGAGTAAGCAATTCCACCACTATTGTCACAATAGATGTAATAGCTAATTGCACTAGAGGAATCACTTCTAGATCCATCAAGAAGTCTCTAAGCCAAAACGGCCTATTTGGTTGCTTAAGAAGCTACCACATACCCGGCCTCCATGGTGGAATCAATCAATCCACGATTGCTTGATACTCCTCCAACTTATGGCTCCACCTTCTAAGGTAAACACATATCTGGAGGTAGACTTTCTGGAATTCCTATTTGACATAAAGTCTGAGTCTGTGTACCCATAAGGTACCAGACTATCTGACTGGAACACCAACATATGATCTCTAGTTCTTTTCAGATACTTGAGTATATGTTTCACTGCAGTCCAATATTCTTGTCCTGGATTAGACTGAAATCTGCTAACCATGCCAACGGCAAAGCAAATATCAGGTCTAGTACACAACATAGCATACATAAGGCTTCCAACTGCCGAGACATAAGGAACTGCCTTCATTTTCTCCATCTCCTCAGGTGTTTTAGGACACTGATCCGTGGATAGGTTGATTCCATGTCTAAAGGGAGGAACCCTTTCTTGGAATCCTGTATGTTAAAACGGGCAAGAATCTCATCGATATAAGTAGCCCAACATCTTGTTCTTGCGATCTCGCATAAGCTTAATCCCAAAGATGTGACTGGCTTCTCCCAAGTCCATTTCGAATTGGTCGGATAACCACACTTTCACTGAAAACAATACTCCCACATCGTTTTTGATGAGCAGGATATCATCGACATATAGTACTAAAAACACCACCACTTTTCCGTTGCGCTTCTTATACACACATGACTCATCTGGACATTGATCAAAATCAAAAGACTTGATTGCTTGATCAAAATGGATGTTCCACGATCTAGATGTCTGCTTAAGCCCATAAATAGACTTCTTAAGCTTGCACAACATGTGCTCTTGACCTTTTGCTATGAATTCATCTAGTTGCACCATATAGATACATTCATCCAAATTTCCATTAAGGAACGCAGTCTTGACATCCATTTGCCAAATCTCATAATCTAGATGAGCCGCAATGGAGAAGAGATTCCGGATGGACTTAAGCATGGCTACTGGCGAAAAAGTTTCCTCATAATCGATCCCTTCTTTCTGAGTATACCCTTTCACAACAAGCCTAGCTCTGAAGGTATGCACCTTCCCGTCTGCCCCTCTCTTCTTCTTATAGATCCACTTGCATTCAATGGGTTTAATCCCTCCAAGTGGTTCTATAAGATCCTAGACCTGATTAGAGTACATAGACTCCATCTCTGATTTCATAGCCTTTTGCCAAAGGTTTACATCTTTATCTTGAAGTGCCTCATCATAGTTACAGGGTTCGGCATGTTGATAATCAGGGATCATTTCAAAAGACTCTCCCAACAACGTATACCGACTGGGTGAAACAATAACCCTCCCACTACGACGAGGTACCGGTGTGTCAATAGGTGCCTCTACAGATGTCTCTTGTGGCGTTTCCTCCTGCACTATTGGTGGTAAAGAAGTTTTGTGTCGGTATCTCTACTCTCAATTCCTCTAGAACAATTTTACTTCTGAGCATGTAGTCTATCAGATAGTCCTCTTCTAAGAACCGGGCATTAGTGTTAACAAATACCTTCTTATCTGTAGGACTATAAAATAGACCTCCTTTTGTTCCTCTAGGGTATCCCACAAACAGGCAAACTTCTATCCTTGATTCCAATTTATCTGCGTTCCCATTCAGCACATGTGCTGGACTACCCCGAACCCGAACATGCTGCAGACTAGGTTTGCGCCTAGTCCATAGTTCTGTGGGTGTAGATGGTACTGACTTAGATGGTACCAAGTTAAGAATATACGCTTCTGTTTCTAGTGCATATCCCCAAAACGAAATTGATAAATCTGAATAACTCATCATTGATCTGACCATATCCATAAGAGTCTTATTCCTTCTCTATGCTACACCATTTTGTTGTGGCATACCTGGAGCTGACAACTGGGATGTAATCCCTTCAGCTGACAAGTAGTCCCTAAACTCTCCCAAGAGGTATTCTCCAACACGATCAGATCGCAGTGTCATGAGACATTTACCCAGACGCTTTTCCGTTTTCGCCCTATACTCCCTGAATTTCTCAAAGCATTTGGACTTACGGCGCATCATTTAAATGTATCCATACCTTGAGTAATCGTCAATAAAAGTGACAAAGTACTCAAAACCACCTCTAGCTTGGACATTCATAGGCCCACACAAATCAGAATGAAACCAATTCCAACGGCTCTTTGGCTCTATATCCTTTTGCTGAAAAAGGCTTCTAGGTCATTTTACCTTCTAAATAGGATTCATAGTCTTGAAGTTCCTCAACTTCCAATGAACCTAAAGGTCCATCCCTAACCAGTTTAGAAATCCTATTCAGATTAATATGACCAAGGCGTAAGTGCCAAAGATACGTTTAGTTCAATTTAGAAGGCTACTTTCTCTTACATGGCAAACTATTAGTGTTATTCAATTCATGCAGTTGCACTGTAGGAAATATAGGATTAATAATGTAGAAATTATCCACTAAATATCCATCCTTGATCAACTTAGAAACTGAAACCAAGTTTCTTCTAATAGAGGGACAATAAAGGCAATCTCTCAATATTAAACTCCTATTACTACTAAAATTTGAAAAGACATTTCCTACTGCAACTGCTGCCACTCTCGTAGCATTTTCCACATATAGATAAATCTCCCCATCACTGAGTCTTCTGGTTTCCTAGAACCCGTGCAACAAAATGCAAACATGATTAGTGGCTCCCATATCTACACACCAGGTACTGGTAGATAACACCACTAAACGTGATTCAACAACTAGTGAAAAAGATTTATCCTAATTGTTCACTTTATTGAGATAGAATGGACATTCCTACTTCCAGTGTTCTTTCTGCTTGTAGTGAAAAACACTTGCCCGCAGGCTTTTTTCACTCCACCTTGAGGCACATGAACTGTCTCCATAACCTTTTTCTGAGAGTTGTTCTGCTTCTTCTTGCCTTTCAGCTTAGAAGTAGAAGCCTTCTCTGCCACTAACATTGAAGGTACTCTCAGACTGCGGTGAGATCAGCTGCTTGGAGTTCCTTAAGAAGTTTCGCCAAAGATAAATACATTTTGTTCATATAATAATTCAGGCGAAATTACTTAAAACTCTTAGACTGCAGTGAGTTAAGAACGAAATCGATCTGAGTTTCCCCATCAATTTCAGCTCCAAGGATCTCTAGTTTATTAAGATGAGCTATCATCTTCAAAACATGATCCTTAATTGGGGTCCCTTCAACATGGGTGATACTCACCAATTTTTATAAAGTTTTGCTTCCTGTTATGTGGCATTCTCATCAGGTCTAGGAGGGCAATACCTCAAACAACACAAATTTGTGTCCCTCAGCAGTTAACACAATATCCAAATTCCTTTTCCAGTCAATATAATTCGATCTAGTAAGTTTATTAGCTTTGAGAATAATTGCAAGTGGATTGAAAAAAAACCCATTTTTGAATATTGTCACGACCACCATTTTCAACATAAAATATAAAGAGTTTCTTAAGCAATTACCTCACAATAATCCGCACGTTACCAAAATATCATTAATTACCCATAACCATACTCCAAGCCCAAGAGTTCAAAAATATTACATCTTTGGCACAACGGCCCCAAATAAGAATAGGCATCAAAGGTCAAGAGTTTAGAGTTTACAAAATATCCCATAGTCAATTGAACCATCACTTAAGTTACAAATACACCTTCAAAAGGAATTTACAAAGATGCCTAAGTAACTCTACAATGTTAGCTTTCAAAACGTTGTGTCCGATACCCAAGCACTCCAATCATGGTCGCTAATGTCCAGAGTTATTACCTGAAAAGAAATAAGGCTTGAGCTACACTAGCCCAGTAGGAATGCTACGCAGACAATATATGCAAGAGAAATGCGAAAGTGATAATACGACGTATGCAAAGGATAGCCCAAGCAACTAACAATCGAAATGGTTCAACAATCCGACAAACAAGCCATGAGATTTAGAATACCCCTCAACCTTTAACCATTATCATATCTCGCATATCCAAACCGTCTCGCGTTATGTGTCATGAGCCGAAGCTCCTGCCGGGCTATTCATGGGACCCCGATATCCCCTACCAAGCACCCACCTCGAAGGTTGGGCCTTGAATAATCAATACGAGCATTAGCTCCTGCCAGGCTATCATGTGACCCCGATATCCCTGCCAAGCACCCACCTCGAAGGTTGGGCCTTGAATAATCAATACGAGCATTAGCTCCTGCCAGGCTATTTATGGGACCCTGATATCCCCTGCCAAGCACCCACCTCGAAGGTTGGGCCTTGAATAATCAATACGAGCATTAGCTCCTGCCAGGCTATTTATGGGACCCTGATATCCCCTGCCAAGCACCCACCCGTCGATGGGCCTTGAGTGTTCACGCGTTGTGTCAACAAGTTTTGCATGTCACAAATTTCATAATGTCTCGTTCCATTTCAAGTTCACATGGTAATTAAGACAACTTTCATCGTACGAAAGTGAAGAAGTGCCAAGAACGCACAAGAGCCCAACAAGGGTGTTCAACAATGATTAGGAGGGTTTTAGAAGTCCTTGGAACGAGTTGAAAGTGATCGGGGGTCAAAACAATGGGTTTCGGAACAAAACAGTAAAATCTGGAGATAAGCTCACTGTATGGATACGAGAAAAAAATCCGTATGGATACGGGTTGGTTACGAATTTTACAGCTTGTTCCGTATGGATACAGACTTTTGGCCGTATCCATACGGGAGGCTTACGAGCAGTTTTTCTGCAGATTTTCAGAAATTCAACAACAACCACAACAACAACAACAATGGATACAATTTCAAGCAAGGAAAACACTTCAACTACATGTATTGAGAGGTAGAATCCCTACCTCAAAGCCGAAGAACGAAACCCACAAAGTTACGAGCCCTAGCTCTCCGAAAACTTCGATTCGAACGGGATACGACCTCCTCGAGCTCCAATGAACGGGATACGGGCCGCAATACGCGTAGAGGTCGAAGGATTGAAGGTTATATTGGTGGGTTTTTGAGTGATTTTGGTGAGAGAGCAAGAGAGAGTGAGAGAGGCGTTGGAGAGAGAGACCGGGAGAGAGAGACGTGAGTGAGGGTGAGGTGAAAATGATCCCATGCTCCCTCATCTCCCCTATTTATACTCTTAAATCCACAAATCACACATTACCTCCTTACACAATCAATTCCTTCGTTTTAACCCCAAATCACATAAATACAGTTATTCCATTATCCTTTTCCGAAAATTATGCATTTAATAAATATCAACTATGGATAAAATAAACACGAGTCTCTACATTCTACCTTCCTTAAAGAAATTTCGTCCTCGAAATTTTCATGCCAAAGCTAACCACTAATGCATCATGCATGCATACAACATTCACAATTTCATCATCATGCAACAAGTCAATTATCGAAAGGCTCAAAGTGTAAATACTCACATTGGCTCATTCCAGAAATAAGTGCGGGTATTTCTCCCTAATTTCGTCCTCTCTTTCCCATGTCGATTCCTCGCTACTCTGACTTCTCCACAAGACTCGCACCAGTGGTATCGTCTTACCCCTCAAAACTCGGTCACGCGAATCTAGGATACGTGTCGGTTCTTCCCCATAAGACGCGTCGGCCTCTAACCCAAGTTCGGACCACTCTAATACATGCGACGGATCCGGTTCATACTTTCTCAACATAGACACGTGAAACACGTCATGGACACCCATTAGCTTCGGTGGCAAGGCCAAGCGATACGCAACCTCCCCAATTTTCTCGATAATGTCAAACGGCCCGATATAACGCGGCGATAGTTTCCCTTTCTTCCCAAAACGTGATAATCCCCTACGAGGCGATACCTTAAGGAATACGTGATCCCCTTCTTCAAAGGACACGGGCGACGACGACGATCGGCATAACTCTTTTGCCTACTTTGCGCGGTCAATAATCTTTGGCGAATCACCTTGACTTGTTCGGTCGTTCTATCTTGAGCTTCTTTAAGGCGTTGTCGAATAGCTCTCATACTCTCGGAGGTCTCCGTGATCATATCCGGCCCCACTAGTGTAGCTTCTCCCAATTCGGTCCAACATACCGGCGATCGACACGGTCTTCCATACAAAGCATCATACGGTGCCATTTCGATACTAGATTGATAGCTGTTGTTATACGTGAATTCGACTAACGACAAGTGATCCTCCCAACTACCCCGAAAATCCATCACGCAAGCCCGAAGCATATCTTCTAGAATCTGAATCGTTCTCTCGGATTGTCCATCGGTTTGAGGATGATAGGCGGTGCTAAACAAGAGATTGGTGCCTAAAGCAGCTTGCAAACTCTGCCAAAAACGTACGGTAAACCTCGGATCACGATCGGATACGATGGATACGGGAATCCCATGAAGACGGATGATCTCCCGAGTATACAAACGACTCAAGGTTTCTACGGAATCGGTAACACGAATAGGCAAAAAATGAGCGATTTTGGTCAAACGATCCACGATTACCCAAACAGCATCATGCTTCCTTTGCGACCTCGGTAAACCCGTAACGAAATCCAACTAATAGTACCTCCACGTTCTCTTCTTCTTCTTCTTCTTTTTGTTTCATTTTACCATATACCCCTTGAACTTCCTAGAAGGACATTTTGAACTGCTTATAAAACTCAAATTCTAAACTCTAAGCTTCATCTTTCCCAATTTACATCAACCCACGAATCAATTCTTTACTCACCAACCCCAAGAACCTCAAATAACATCTACTAGAACAAAAGCTAAAAGCCTAGAATCCTTAAACCATATAATGACTCATCACCCGTTGCTCAACTATACCCACTCACTCATCATTCAAACCCCTCACTTGACTTCAAGTATAAACACATCTCACAACTAATTCATCTCTATTAATACTGCTATTAATCGACAGCAACACCACTCCCGTGACACTTCCCAAATGGCTCCTTGCCTTGTGGCACTCACTCCCCTCTCATAAGGACACAATTAACCTCCATTGATATCTCGAAACACTTATATCTCAAAACTGCCAGCCATTACCTCCATTTCATATCCCTATTACCCACATAACTCTTATATCAACTCTACATAAACCTCTAATGCCTTTTCATCCATCTAGCATTCAAACACAACTAAGGGTCGAACACTACTCCACCTTTTTCCACTCTGAATCATTACTAGTTTCTAACCCAAACTCACTTCTATGAAAATGCGTCCCCTCTACGTAACTTAATACAACGCAATATCAATACCGTTCAGGCAAACTCTCAAATTCACTATTTTTCTTATCACCAGCCATTAGCTAAGGATTGACATATTGCAGATACCTTCCGTGTCTAACCTTCTAATCGTATCATACAAATAAAGTTTAGTAAGGACACGTTCCAGATTCTAACTAAAGATAGTCTCTCCCGTAGCAAAATCTACGCACACATCAATGTCTACCCTGCACCGTAACTATGAGCAAATTACACACATCGAGATTGCACATCAAGTCAAACACATATGTTAACACTAAACAACAATAGATTTCGTACACGAAATATATATCAACAAACCATCCATACCAATTAATGGCTCAGACAACATCCGATTCACCCACATATTAACTAACTCGTTCGGTACCCAGTACTTCATATCTCATGGCTCTAGCAAACCCAACAGTAACCACAATCATATCAGTCTCGTTCTTTCTAATCTTGTAATACCTCACGCGATGTCTATTCACTTTACCAATCCCGAGCATTCTCGTTCATTTAGTCAAATCAAATCACGTATTTCTCATATTCACAATTGAAACATTACATCACAAATGCGCGTATAATCAATGCGAATCATTCCTCTATTTCAACAACATTACAACTTAACAGCATCTCATCATCCTAGCACCTACACAATGTGTCCAATAGCTGCACCAACTAAAATACAATACTATTGATTGTTTCTATACTAAAATTCTGACACCAACACAAACGAATTGACTGACTCCTCCCTAAATGCCCACAAGACTTAGGGTTTTCAAATGACAACATGTCTATACTCCTAGTTACGTCTAAGGCTTCTACCGCCCCATCACTCAAGAGGTGAATCCACTCACACAAATAACTTCTAACGATCCCGCCCACTACAAACTTCACGGCTCACAAATTTCTTTCTCTCCACCAAGCAATCATATTGACATTCATATTTCTCAAAGACACCACCATAATTACACTCAACCTCAATCATAACAACCACACCATTCCCATCACCATCACTACTATCACTATCACCATTATCCCTTAATCTCTCTCAAACAAACCTATCATCCCAACGACATACCCCAATCTATCCCCTACTGTCATCAGTCTAGTCTACATTTTCGAACACACATCATACAGTTTCTTTACGCTCTAATCGTTCAACTCACAACGTTCCGTTTCCCTCTCACATTTATCACTCCAAGCTTCCCGCCATTTCAAATCAGGACACACCAACTACTCTTCACTTCGTTTCCAACCACGATAGTTCACATTCATAAATCCTTACAAACTTCAAACACGTTCCCCACCACATAACTCACGTCAACCACTCGACTTCAAATACATCAATATAGTTCTCCTTCAATCACTTAACTCACTAAGCAACACTACAACTGTTATCCTACCATCTTGTTATAATGACATCACCATGACAATTATTTCAGCAATGACAACAACAATACCATAGCGCTTCCATTTTCTACAAAATTCTTATAGACAGTCATCTACCCCAAGCCTAGATATCTAGCCCCTATGTATAACCCTAATGTCCAGTTGACTTTCCGAGACTTCCATCCAGAAGATGCGGTGATCAAGCGCCTCTTCCAATTGGATCTCATCGGTAGTCGCCTGGGTGTCCAGAAGGCACAAACTGTATTCTAACACCCTACCTATAACCCTCATTTTCCTATATTAACCTTAGATACACATATCTCCTTATGTAGGTTCGACTTGCCCTACCTATGCTCACAATAACTGTCTCAATAACAACCACTACAACAATCAACTATAATTTCATCACAACAAGTCTTTACCATTTCCAAACACATTCAATACACGCACTAACTCAATTCCCATCGCATATATTACTCACCTTATACTTATACCCTATACAGCTCATCTCATACAGGTTTAACTTAGCACATAATCCGAGCAATTTCAATTAAAAATACATCTAACACTCATCCCGTAAGTCAAATCAACATTCTATCCCTTTTATCACATGCTAACAAATATCCTTTCTCACACATCAATATTGTCACCACTCATGCCCATCTAACATCTCATATAAAAGACATCTTACCACAAATGGTACAGACCAAGACCACCAACTGTAATGATATCAATAACAACAATCGCAACCACAATCACTACAATGAGGTCAGAGCCTCCAACTTCTCAACACGGGTAGCTAACTCTACACCACTCTATGATAACAAAAACACAATGCCATGTAGTCACATAAATGTTAGTCACGCAAGCATGCACAATTTATGTTAGAGGGCGCGACATTTTGAACCCATGAGGCGAAATGCCTCCCCACGGTCTCTAGGTGTTCTAAACCTAGTGCTCTGATACCAAGTTGTCACGACCACCATTTTCAACATAAAATATAAAGAGTTTCTTAAGCAATTACCTCACAATAATCCGCACGTTACCAAAATATCATTAATTACCCATAACCATACTCCAAGCCCAAGAGTTCAAAAATATTACATCTTTGGCACAACGGCCCCAAATAAGAATAGACATCAAAGGTCAAGAGTTTAGAGTTTACAAAATATCCCATAGTCAATTGAACCATCACTTAAGTTACAAATACACCTTCAAAAGGAATTTACAAAGATGCCTAAGTAACTCTACAATGTTAGCTTTCAAAACGTTGTGTCCGATACCCAAGCACTCCAATCATGGTCGCTAATGTCCAGAGTTATTACCTGAAAAGAAATAAGGCTTGAGCTACACTAGCCCAGTAGGAATGCTACGCAGACAATATATGCAAGAGAAATGCGAAAGTGATAATACGACGTATGCAAAGGATAGCCCAAGCAACTAACAATCGAAATGGTTCAACAATCCGACAAACAAGCCATGAGATTTAGAATACCCCTCAACCTTTAACCATTATCATATCTCGCATATCCAAACCGTCTCGCGTTATGTGTCATGAGCCGAAGCTCCTGCCGGGCTATTCATGGGACCCCGATATCCCCTGCCAAGCACCCACCTCGAAGGTTGGGCCTTGAATAATCAATACGAGCATTAGCTCCTGCCAGGCTATTTATGGGACCCTGATATCCCCTGCCAAGCACCCACCTCGAAGGTTGGGCCTTGAATAATCAATACGAGCATTAGCTCCTGCCAGGCTATTTATGGGACCCTGATATCCCCTGCCAAGCACCCACCTCGAAGGTTGGGCCTTGAATAATCAATACGAGCATTAGCTCCTGCCAGGCTATTTATGGGACCCTGATATCCCCTGCCAAGCACCCACCCGTCGATGGGCCTTGAGTGTTCACGCGTTGTGTCAACAAGTTTTGCATGTCACAAATTTCATAATGTCTCGTTCCATTTCAAGTTCACATGGTAATTAAGACAACTTTCATCGTACGAAAGTGAGGAAGTGCCAAGAACGCACAAGAGCCCAACAAGGGTGTTCAACAATGATTAGGAGGGTTTTAGAAGTCCTTGGAACGAGTTGAAAGTGATCGGGGGTCAAAACAATGGGTTTCGGAACAAAACAGTAAAATCTGGAGATAAGCTCACTGTATGGATACGAGAAAAAAATCCGTATGGATACGGGTTGGTTACGAATTTTACAGCTTGTTCCGTATGGATACAGACTTTTGGCCGTATCCATACGGGAGGCTTACGAGCAGTTTTTCTGCAGATTTTCAGAAATTCAACAACAACCACAACAACAACAACAATGGATACAATTTCAAGCAAGGAAAACACTTCAACTACATGTATTGAGAGGTAGAATCCCTACCTCAAAGCCGAAGAACGAAACCCACAAAGTTACGAGCCCTAGCTCTCCGAAAACTTCGATTCGAACGGGATACGACCTCCTCGAGCTCCAATGAACGGGATACGGGCCGCAATACGCGTAGAGGTCGAAGGATTGAAGGTTATATTGGTGGGTTTTTGAGTGATTTTGGTGAGAGAGCAAGAGAGAGTGAGAGAGGCGTTGGAGAGAGAGACCGGGAGAGAGAGACGTGAGTGAGGGTGAGGGGAAAATGATCCCATGCTCCCTCATCTCCCCTATTTATACTCTTAAATCCACAAATCACACATTACCTCCTTCCACAATCAATTCCTTCGTTTTAACCCCAAATCACATAAATACAGTTATTCCATTATCCTTTTCCGAAAATTATGCATTTAATAAATATCAACTATGGATAAAATAAACACGAGTCTCTACAAATATGAGAATCACATAACAACAATTATGAAGGGCAATAAAACCTTGAATTTCATTTTAATATTGGTTCCCTCAACCACGTGTTAAAAGAAAAACATTGGCAACCCTACACACCGTGAAGAGCATGCCTCGATGGGAAGGTCGTCTACTCTTCATCATTCGTGTAGATAGGCACAACCTTTTAATTTTACTATCTAGACATTATACCATGCCAAGCAAAATTAAATAGCCAATATAGCTTTGGTCCTATAAATAATAATAGTAACTCAGATGGTGAGGATACTATTATTTACAGCTAAATGTATACCATTACCTAGCCCCATGACCCATTGTTCCGTTATGAACCACCTCAGATGGAGAAGTGACCCACACAACAATTATCTTAGAACTATTCCTTTAGGAAGTTTGTACCGATGATGCCACAATTAATTTTGTCCGATAGGGAGGAAGGTTCTGAAACCAACACACAAAATTAATTATATCACCTACGAACTAGCAATGGAGACCGTGGGATTTATAAAATAAACTCCCTCTCCCACTTAGTTATTTTAAAAAAAAATTTGTGAGGGTTATCAAAATTTTCGAGTTTGCAAAAAAAAACTGTGATCTAGGTCAAAAGCCAAATATTACCATGTTGTCCCAATATGGTAAATTATCACATATGCAAACAATATGGAAACACAAATAATAAGGAAACACAAGATAAAGAATCCAGCTATTATGGTCAAAGACGCAATCCTTGAGCAATAAGGAATCCTTCCAAACTTGAAATCCTTAAGCAATAAGGAGTCCTTCCAAACTTGAAATCCTTAAGCAATCCTTCCAACCTTGAAATCCTTCAGCTATACTTGTGTGGAAGACTTAGATATTTTGAATCAATCAAGGAAACCAAAATCCAACCGTGCTTAGGCAAGAAAATCGGATTTGATGTATTCCCGCGTAAACTACACAGCCTTCAGTATTTTGGCCATATCTTCCTCATCCGACCTCTAATTGAAGTGATTCAAATTGGGTTGGATTTAAAATTCAATTATCTACAACTTCCGTGAAGAACAGATTTTCTAATTCCAACGTTTACTGGGTCGAAATAGCCCTGCAATCAGACCCTACGAATTTGAAAAAATACTGTTGCGAGCCAAACAACTTGTATCTTCTGTATCTCCCTTCTTCGATCTCCGAATAACCATCGAATGCTATTACAATCGAAGAAACATACATACATCGATCTTATGCCTCCATTGGAGTTCACATGCAACGTTAATTATTACAACCACAAAAAATAATCATGGCACCCAATAAATAACACATGCTACGTTAATTATTACAACCACGAAAAAATAATCGTGGTACCCAATAAATAACAATAACCACACAAATATTATGTGGGATCCAATCACACAAAATCAACAAAAATCATGTGACCATAATAGCTGGGTAAGAACGCTGCAAAACAAGGATTAGCACAGTTCTACGTTCTACCCTCTATAACCTACGGACAACATGGCCTGTTTAATCCATACGCGTGATTACAGCCTGCTCTGATACCACTGTTGGGAAACGATTCCCAGAAACCAGTAATGACGCGTACAGATTAGACAATAAGAAAACCGCAAAACCCTACAAGGCGGAATTAGGGTTTTACCTCAACTCCCTGCGAACACGAACGCTGGTTGAACTTGTTATAGCACGTCTTGCTATAAGCCACGTATACTGCTCAACTGCACCTTATCGTATTCCCTGCACGCCTAGAACACGAACCGAGTGTGGACTCTTTCGTGGTCTGTTTGCCCTCTCTAGATCTGCCTCTATTTTGTGAATAATAGAAACGTCAAAAAAACCATCATACTGACCTAGAGAGCATAACGTGTATATATAGGGCTACGATAGGGACCTAAGGAGTAATAAGTCTGGGCTCCCAGTGTAAATAAGAAAACCTAATCCCACCAGGATTCTATTTCTTATTTCACTAATTATAATTCACCACACTACAGAATTATAATTGCACTCCCGTCCTTATCTCAATTATATTACGAGCTCCATGATATTAAATACTTATTAATCTCCCCAAGTTAAGATTACAGATACCCGTTGATTAAAATAAATTACTAACATCAACAGCTCTCAGAATCAAAGCCCAGCTAGCATTCACGAAGTTCAGGAGTGTTTGACTTCAATTCTTAAAGTGGGAATAGCTTGTTCAGAAGAACTACCAAGAGATCGACCGGATATCAAAGAAATCATTATTCAATTGCATGTCATCAAGAACACTCTTCTTGGAGTTGGAGTACACGGAGGAATGAGAGCTAGTATTGCAGCTTGATCATGTGCAGGTATGACCCCTTTTACATTCCAATAATTACTAGAGGAAAAAATCTGCATTTGGCACTAAAACCACCACAATTCTGCACTCAGCCGGTGAAACATCGATTTGTTCAGTTGTTGCTGACTTACATAAGCGTTTTAGTTCTGTTCAACTTCGCCCAGGTTTCTAAGAACCATGATGTTTTCATTTGCTCCTCTTTACGCCAATTCAAATAGTTCTCACGTGGTCTACAACTATGAACAAAACGTCGGATTTCCATTTCTAATTCAAACTTGAGAATCAATAAATTCACCTAAAACCTCAGTTAACCAAGTTTTTTTTCTGAACAATAGTGAAGAGACAACAAAGTAGGAACTCTAATGCCACATTCCAATTCAGGATAAACAAATCTCATTTTCTTAACTTCAATGAGGCAAGTTCTTGAATAACCTCTACATATCAAAAGGAGGAGGTGGTTTTGTTTTCCTCGTTCTTTTTTTACTAAAAATTGGTGTATACGATAGCATTTTTCTACATATATTCAATTATGTGCACAAACCAACCCAATTTTCAAGCTCCAGCATCTTCGATCAAAGTTAAACATTCCGTAAGTGATTATCTTCTCCCATCAAGCAATTTCAATAACTAATTTTCCTTCTTCCCTCGTAGGTGCTTATGGTTTGGTGGGTCTTGAAGGCATCTATCGAGACTACAACTTTGTGTTGCTGCACATTGCTTTGGGTACACATTACGCATGCTAGTTTGTTATTCAATTTCTGCATTTTTTTTCCCCCCAATTTTATGTTCCTCTTGTGTTTTTAGTTTGTTTCAAGCATGAGAATTTTCTCATTTAAATGTACTATAAGATTTACATGCATGTTAAGTGGGACTTCAATAGCATATGAGCAAAAAATAATTGTTTCTTGTCACCAATTTCTAGTATATATGTGCAAGCTAGGTTGTCTCCATCTGAACCAAATTACTTTTCTTTGCGTTGAATTTGCTACCAACCCATAAGCCACATGAGAATACGTAAACCCTAGATAGATATTGAGGAATTGCAACAATATTAATTTAACTACTCTAATGCCCCACTTGGTTACAAGCCTACATTGCTCTAAAAATTACAATGTGGGAAACAATACAAATATTTTACCAATGTTGTTCGAGAATGCAATAAATATCTTCTATCCAGCATATGTGAATGACTAGCAATAGGTTTAAACACACCCGAAATGTGTTTCTCCTTCTAATTATCTTATAGCTCTTCCATCCGGTCCCTCGATATTTTGCGTGTTAATGCTAGAGTGGGAATTGCCCAAATGCAAATTCTATTCATATTCAAGTGCTGATTTTTTAAGGGAAAAAAAATCCATCTAAATACTCTTTTGCCTCCTCCACCAAACTAGCTATGATCAGACTAACTTGCGATCGATCAACTTTTGAAAAAGGAGATAACAGAAGATGATTTGAAAAAAAAAAAGGAGATACAAAAGATGATCGGCCTTCAAAAGAAATTAAATAGGCATCCTAAATGGAAGACTTATTTAGGTGTCCATCCTAGTATATTTAAATACTTATGTTCTCGTCCTCAAATTGTCATGTTGCCCTATTATGCCCTTGGTTATTAGTTAATATCTATATTGTATTTTACATATCCTTAATTATAAGAGTAGGATGTTCCCAAATTTGTGAAATTTAGTTAAATTTGGTGTTAGTGATTAACATTATACCCAGTTCGAATATATCTCTCTCACTCTCTCTCTCTCTCTCTCTCTTCATCCATCAAAATATCCAACCATCCACCAGTCAAAATAATATTGAAACAAAAAATCTTGAGACAAAAGAGAGAAAAGAACGAGGCAAAAAGATTGGTAGTTTTCAACAGAATGATATGTACACATAGAATCAGCACTACAAAGCATGACAACCATTGACTCAAAATACAACCTAGTACTTGTGGAGGAAAAAACATGAACATGCTTGGGTCAGTCCCCTTCAGATTAAGTTTACTGAGGGTTCGGCAGGCGGCTATTAGCGGCGGAGACCTTAGATCCCTATTTAACCAGTTCTTTGCTCGTATCATCCTTGTGAACTGTAGCGCCCCGATTTTTATCGGAAGTCACCCAATCCACTTTTTAGGGCAACAAATCGGGGCGCGACATGAACTATCACTTCTCGACTAACTTCCTCTACTGCTTCCACCATGCTCTCCTCCAGCTCCACCTCTAGGAGGGCGCCCTCGTCTGTCCCGAGACCGGCCGTCGTCAGTAAGGGAGTACCCAACATGCTTCTTCACAAAGACGAGGACTGAATTGTGGCGTTGTCAACCCACCATCAAATCATATTCAGAGCATCCGTCAGAAACAGGAAAGTAAACACCCCACCTATGAGAATTTAACTGTTAAAATTACTTCTAGTGAGCATGATTCTAGGAACGACGTCCCAGATTAGTATGAAATAAAAAACTACAAGCAGAATTTCTACCAATGGTCCGATCAGTTTACACTTGCTATGCCCGTTCAAGTTAATCACGATTTTGAAACAAGTCGAATGTCTGAACCTTCATATCAAAACTCGTCTTGTTTGTAAATTGATCATTTTTTGTTCATCTACCTCGATCGAATGATCATGCCGACAAAACTACAGTAAACCAAAAACATGACAAATTTTTGAGAAACCGAAACACACCTACTGAAAATCATGACAAAATTTGTGGAATCACCATGCAACATAACTTATCATGAATACGTATTACATTGTCATGAATGCGTATTAAATTATTATGAAACTACATTAAACCGAAATTTTTTGGAGAAGTCAAAAAACGCATACCAAAATCAAATTTGGAGAAATCAAAGCTCTCATACCGAAATCATGACAAAATTTGAGAAATCAAAAAGCATGTCTTTCTACCATCAACACTTTCATTTCCACAGGAAGTTCCTCATATTCTGGTCAATACTATTTGCAACAGACAAAACAATGAACAATATAGTGAATGGTTACACTTGCCCGTTACCGACCTAGTAAAACTTTTCCTTACATGTTAAGGCCTTCTTCCACATGATAATGATTGAACTTTATCAAGAATGTATAGAATTTGTAGTGGGCCGAATATGCTGTTCGGCGAAAGGCCGGGTTAAAGTCTTCGATTCTGTTTGAGCTGATCGAGGCATTGACCGGGTTGCTAGGTCCGGTCGGGCTTGGTTCGGCACAAACGTGACATTCGGACAAGAAGACATGAACGATTGGCCTATCCGCCTATGTTGAGGTTGACACTCAAGCTCTCTTATGGCTCGGACACGGTGGTTCGGCCAGCTCATAGTAGGGTCGAGTCAAGCATCGAACTCTTAGGTTCGGATAAATAGCTCGGCGCGGCGACATTCGGATATGGAGTATCTATCCACCAATTTATAAAGAGGTCGACGCTCCTTGCTATGGTTCGGCCAACCCATATTGGGGTTGATGCTCCTTTCTACAGTTCGAACATTAAGGGTTCGGC
Source organism: Rhododendron griersonianum (assembly GCA_018127125.1). Taxonomy (NCBI): domain Eukaryota; kingdom Viridiplantae; phylum Streptophyta; class Magnoliopsida; order Ericales; family Ericaceae; genus Rhododendron; species Rhododendron griersonianum. The sequence goes on along the minus strand of CM030792.1, from coordinate 11,323,928 downwards.
CACTATCGCGGTGCTAGGTGAAAGCCAGGCCAAGTCACGTTGTATCCAAAGCACGTGAACTTACATTTGAGCTTTTAGGCTAGGCAACGAGGTTCGGCTATGATAGTGCTCTGCGGGCAAGTAAGGGTTGTTGGTCCATCAGCAATACACAGGCTCGTTTGGATGCGGGATAAGGATTGGGGGTATTATTTATGAATGAGGGATAAAATAGTAAGGGGTATTGGTTAACAATAGATGACCCACATTGCTTGCCAATGTTTTCTCTCTCTCTCTCTAACTTTTCCTCTGCCCTCTCTCTTGAAGCAGCAGCCCCATCTTGGTTCTCGGGGGGGGGGCCGCCGCCCTCGCCGGCGCCGTGCCTCCTCCTCCCCCCTCCTTTTCCCTTCCCTCTCTCTCCCTTTCTGAACTCTCTCTGTCCATTTCCCCTCCCATCCACCCTTCGATTTCTGATCTGGGCTTTTTTCTTTATCTCACAAAACCGATTGGCACTTGTAACGAGATGGCGTGAGGCGGCGGCACTGGTGGTTTTGACTGGGGTTATGGCTTTCGACATCCGCTTTCCTTCTTATCGTTTGTGGGTACCGAATCGGCGGCTACTCGGCGGTCGTTTTTTAGGGTTTTCGGTTGGCGACGAGGGCGGCAACGGTAAGGATCTCTGGTTTCTTTTCGGCTCTCTCTTTCTCCCTCTCTTTTTTCCGACCCCCTAGTGTGCTGGTTTGTGTGCATCCGACTGTTAGTTACCCTCTGTTTCTCCTGCTCTCGTTCGTCAAGCTACTTGTTTTTGCTCTCCCCTTCGTTTTTCTGCTGGGTTATACGGAGTGTGCCTAACGGCTTGGGTGGGCAGGCGGTGGTGTTGTTGGATGGCGTTTTGCGTCCGCCATATCACTGTTGGGTGGTTTGGTTCTTGCTTATCGGCTATGATGCTTCCGCGGCAGTGGGCGGGGGTGACGGATCTGTCTGTCTCCTTAGGGTTACCAGTGGTGGTGTGGTTGAGTGTGGTGGCAGGGATCGGTTTGGATGGTGGTTGTTGTCTGGTTCAGTGGGCGGCGGCGGGTGGGATGGCTGGATGTGCACAGATGAGTGACTTAGGTTTAGGGTTTTCTTGATTTTGGGCTTAATTGTTTAGATCTGGGTGTTTTGGCCCATTTGGGGTTGTGCTTGTATTGTTTTATCTGGGCTTCTAGGTCTTCTGTTGTACTGGGCTTTCGCCCTTTGAGGTTGGGCTTGTCCCATTTGGTTGTAATTGTCCAACTTTTTGTTGGATTCCCCTCCCCCTTTCCCCTAATAAAATGTTACTTTTGCCTATCAAAAAAAAAAACAATAGATGACCCACATTGATGTGATGTTTATGGAGAGGGATTAAATAGTAGTTGGTTTTGATGAGTTATCAAAAATGGGAGGATAAAATAGTACTTGGGTTGGAAGAAGGATAAAATGGGGGGATAAGATTGTCTTGTAGTTGAAATGGAGGAGGATGGGATATTATATTGGCCTTATCCAGGGGTATTAACTAATAACACCCCAAAACCCACCCATAAATAATCCCCCCGCAGGGGGTATTAGCCGGTACAAGAGGGGGGAAACCTAATACCCCAGCGTTTTTGGGTTGCCAAACTAGGTGATAAACCTGGGCCCACAGTCTTAGGAGGGGGAAAAACGAATACCCCTTCTCAATACCCCATCCAAACGAGACCTATAGAGTCGCTACAATCGGTCTAGTCTTCTGACACTAGGCATGGCGGTGAACATTACCGCGATCGGTCTAGTGCTCAAACACTAGGCACGGCGGTGAACATTATGCCAACTCATTCACATGCATATAACCATCTTATATGGTATGACGAAGGTGTCATTCGAGCGGTTATGTGAAGAGACACGAGCGCATGTGGGTTCGCTAGCTCATGCAAAAGATTGTTGGCAACCTTATTTGTTACGTCAGGCGGCGTCAGCCGAAACGTGCTTGGCACATGCTAGTACTTGCAGGGGAGCAAGTAAGGATGCTTTATATAAAGGAAGCTAAGCAACCCTAAAGAGGTACATCGTCTCGTACCCTCAAAACCCTAATGCTTTAACCTCTTGCTCCGCACTATCTCACTCTCACGCCAGAGGACCATTCCGGAGTCCCTACAGTGTGGTTTGTTAGTCGTGCTTCACTGTGTAGGCTAGGTGAACTCAATCGCTGACTCAGAGGCTTAATTAGGCGAAGGGCTAGACGAGAACCCATCCATCCAAACTAGAGGCTCAGGCGAGGTAACCAGATCTCGATTGAGAGCCCCCACAGAATTAAAAAGGTAATATACGACTTCCAATTGGTAAAATTCCTTAAGAAATTATTCCTTTATAGGAGCCTTTGGTAAAAGGGAGATGCTAGGGGCACATCAATTTGTCACACCTCAACCACATCCCTTTGACATACATGTGGGTCTCTAGCAGATCCCTAGCATTTATTATGAAATTTCTACACATGCATGTGAAAGAGGTGTGTGACACATTGATGTATCACTAACATTTCCCTTGATAAAATACCTATGGAAGGGATAAACTTATCTCATTCAAATCGTAAAATTCAAAATTTGCCATGATTTATGGAAAGGAAGCAAATTTTGTAATGATCCTATAATCTCCACATTAGATAGGTATAATTGATCTAAAAATAGTTTAACTAACTGATAGGCTGCCTTTCCAAAAAGAAAAAAACTGACAGGTTAACTTCTTTTTTTCAAAAGTTTAGGATTTCCATTGCTAACTTTTGAAAAACTAATAAATGTTTCAATTCTTAAAAGGAAAAATTTCATATTAGCACCTGGCCTTTCACGCAAATCACACATGGACACTTGACCTTAATAAAACATCACATAAACACCTAACGTATTAAAAAAACTCATCAATTAAACCCCTACCATTAACCTCTATCAAAAAACTAACGAAAAACATGTTTCTCTCTCCAATTTTGCTACCCACACGGATTTTTTTTCACAATTTTTGCACATTTTTTTTGTGGGGTCCATTTTTGGGTCTCGTACAAATTATCCGATCTGTTCACTAATTTTAAAATATTTTTTTCGAGCAACCTTGCAAAAAATCAGCTTCATCAAATAAATGTAAGTGTATGATCCAATCGTACAATTTTTCATTCAGAATTCTGGATTAAAATTTTGAATAAAAAGTTGTAAGATTGGATCAAACACTTACATTTACCCCATTGAGTTGATTTGTTTACAGGGTCACGCAAAAAATATTTTAAAACTAATGAAATGATCAGATCATTTTTAGGGACCCAAAAGTGGGCCCCACAAAAATCTATGTAATACTTCTGTGTGGTTATACTGGGTAGTGTTAGTTGCTCCGGCGAAAAATAAATTAAAAAAACAACTCAGCAATATGCGGGAAAGAAAAAAGAAAAATGGTAACATAGAAGAAAAGAATTGTATTATAATTTTTTTTGTGGGGACCCAAAAGTGAACTGATCCGCTCATTAATCTTTAAAAAAATTTTTGCATGACCCTGTAAAAAATCAGTTCAACGGGGTAAATGTAAGTGTTTGATCTAATCTTACAACTTTTCATGCAGAATTTTAATCCGAAATTTTGAATAAAAACTTGTATGATTGGATCATACACTTACATTTGTCCGATGGAGCTGATTTTCTGCAAGGGTTCTCAAAAAAATATTATTGACTTAAACAATGGATCAGATAATATGTGGGACCTAAAAATAGGCCCCGCAAAAAAAAATATGCAGAATCTGTGACGAAAAGTCAGTGTGGGTGGCAAAATTGGAGAAAGAAACATATTTTCCATTTGTTTTTGGACGGAGATTGACGGTAGGGGTTTAATTGATGAGTTCTTTAAGATGTCAGGTATTTATGTGATATTTCATTAAAGTCAGGTGCCTATGTGTGATTTGCATGAAAGGTCAAGTGCTAATATGAAATTTTCCCTTCTTAAAAAGAAGATAAAAGAAGATTTACAGCTAATTATTCCATCCTTGAATTATGGGATTTTGGTATCCTTTTTCAAATGAATGGAGTACAAATGATGGATGGATTGGGTAGTTAGAGAAAGAGTAATTTTTTATCCATTATTAGTATTTGTCAAGGATTTCTATGATTTTATTCTTTTACACATTCAATTTTATCCATGGATTTTAATGGTTTTCATCTTCTACAGATTTGGTGGGGTTTTTTTTTTGAGCGGGCCATACATCAACCGAAGATACATAACGGCTTAAAAAGAATCTGTTGTAATGTTTTCTCGGTGTGAAATTTCTTTAAGTTGAATCTAATCATTGTAGTACTTGCTGGGTATGTATTTTTTCGGCCAATCTTAATTTGTAGCAGGTTTGTGAATAGGAAATGGCATAATTGCTTTCTCCATCATTTATTGAAAACCAAGAGGTTTAAAATTGATCAGATATGACTTTAGGAGAACAATACAAACAATATCTAATGAACAATATTCATCTTCGGAGGATTTTGATTTTACGCATACATTCTAGTTTCTACTGTTTTGTCCAATGTGTAGGTGATTCGTTTAATTTGATATTTGTACATATGCAATAAAGTACTACCACACCATTTTTCTTATCTTACGTTCAATTTTTTTGAATTTAGATTTAGAAAGATGCTACACAAAGACGAAAGTGCACAAATTGTACACATATTTTTCTGTGCGGTCCACCACGGGTCCCATACAAACGATCCGAGCCGCTTAGTAAATGTAAAACACTTTTTCAAGGGTTCCATAGAATAATTAGCTCAATCCGATACCTATAGGTTCTCGATCCAATCATCTAACTTTTCATTGAGATTTTTGGATAATATATGAAAAGTTAAATGATTGGATTGAACACCTATAAGTATCGGATTGAGCTGATGTTTTATAAATACCCTTGAAAAAGTATTTTTACATTTACTGAACGGCTTGAATCATTTGTGTGGGTCCCACAAAAAAAAACTGTGCACAATCTGTGCAAGAAGTGTCTGTGTGGACAGACTTTCTGATAGAACAAATATTACAAGATGAAAGTTCAACACTCCAATAGGATTGGTCTTGAATATATACCAGAGACTTTTTGATGGGGAAGTTCCTTGCGTGTGTTTGGCTGTGCAAAGACTAGTCTTCTGTGGCTATTTTCTTCGTTCTATACATTTCCTTTGGGTAACAAAAGATCAGTGAAAACTAGGTAGGAAATCATTTACTAGGTAGGAAATCATTTACTTAACGGCCGGGAGGCCTGAGAATGAAAGTGAATTAAGGAGAGAAACTCAGAAACTTGCTGTCCTTTACTTGCTATCCAAAAGGACAGCTTACAGAAAAGAGGAGATTAATAGTATTGCATATCTTTATGTTTCATAAAATTTCATTTTTTGTACTCCTAGTCCTAGATATATTTATTTAGTACTAAATGCAAAAGTTTCAACCAACGGTTCCTCCTAGTCCTAGATATATTCTAGTCCCATGCCTAAATTCACGTAGATAAATAGGACGTGAAATTTGGCGTTGTCAGACTGTGTTCACTTTGGGTCTCAAAAACTAACGAGTCTCTCTGCGGACGGTCCCCAATAAGTTTTCTCCCAATTTATTACTCTCTCTCTCTCTCTCTCTCTCTCTTCACCTCATTACCCTAAAAAAACTCTCTCAAAACACAAACCAAACAAATTGGCGTGAAATTCGGGCTGGAAATTTAGGCCGAGTGGTACTTGTTAGTAGACATCTCCAATGGCGTGAAATTTGTGGTTGCCCATAGGCCATACTCATGTTGCCATCAGTATATAAATCCAAGCTAGGAGGAGGAAGTGAACCAAAACCAATTGGATGGCATAATTCAAGTCTTCCTATAGGATTAGTCAATAACCAATTGAATGGGGTCTGAAATTTGGGGTCACCCATAAGCCATAGTCATGTTGCCATCAGTATATAAATCCAAGGAGGATGAAGAGAATCAATACCAATTGAATGGCATAATTCAAGTCTTCCTATAGGACAAATAGGTTATATTGAGGGCAAAGCATTAGTCGATATAGCAATCGAATGGTCTGAAATTTGGAGTCCCCCATAGTCATGTTGCCATCAATATATAAATCCAAGGAGGAGGGAGAGAACCAAAACCAATTGGATGGCATAATTCAAGTCTTCCTATAGGACAAATAGGTTATATTGAGGGCAAAGCATTAGTCGATATAGCAATCGAATGGTCTGAAATTTGGAGTCGCCCAAAGTCATGTTGCCATCAGTATATAAATCCAAGGAGGAGGAAGAGAACCAATACAAATTGGATGACATAATTGATCAAGTCTTCCTATAGGACAAACAGGTGATATTAGCATTAGTCGAAAAGCAATCGAATGGTCTGAAATTTGGGGTTGCCCATAGTCAGGTTGCCATCAGAATATAATTAATCTAGGGCTGCTTAGAAAATCCAGCGAATCATGGACCGATCCGATTCGTACCTTTTGGATTTGGGAAAATGACGGCTCAGGACGTGTTTTGATAATTAATACCTGCCAAGGACATACTAAGAACATTTGTTAATGCTGAAAATGTCCTTAGTGGGTATTAATTATCAAAACACGTCCTTGACCGTCATTTTCCCATTAGATTTTGTCCGTGGATTAATGGTCTGGACACGGATTGATGAAAAGTTAAAAAATCGTGAATCGCAGTTCGGTCCACGAATTTTCATTGCGAAACCATGGATTAACCGAACCGGACCGTGAGAACTTATTATATATAAATAAATATAATATATACTTCCTATTCGATTCCTAAGAGGTATTTCAGGGAACATAATCAAATTCCAATTAATTTTGCAAAGATATAACACTAAAACAATCATGCTTATCAATATGGATTTTGATATTCGCGCTCCTTTTTTTACTGATGGCGCTCCATTTTATTCATGAAGTTACTAGTAACGTGAGTAACTTCACGTTAAAAGTGGAGCGCAATCAGTAAAAAAGGGAGCGCGAATATCAGTTTCCTATCAATATATGTGTGTGTGTATATATACACACACAGAGTAAGGGATCTCTTACGGTCTTACCATGCGAGCCTCTCCTTTTCCAAGCAAATTTTAAGCGTTTTTATGAAAAACTGCTTCGATCAAGCCCTTCCCGATCAATTTTTTTGGCGATTTCTCACGGGTACCCTTAAATCACGTTCTGCACATATTGAGCGGCTTGGATCATCAAAATTTGCTCGGAAAATGGGAGATCCGCATGGTAAGATTGCAAGGGATCTCTTACTGGATCCGTGGTGAGTATACACACACACACACACACTACTATTTAGGTCCGGTATCCCGGATTTTGGTGAAAATCCGGACTTCTCCCACAGCTGTTGGATTGTGTTTTTAATGATCCAGATTTTAATGAAATTTTTCCGGCGAAAAGTTATTTGTGACCGGTCATAAATTGGCTGCAGATGTGGACCATTGAAAACACAATCCAACGGTTGTGGGAGAAGTCCGGATTTTAACCAAAATCCGGGATACCGGACCTGAAAAGTACTATATATATTTATATATACATACATACACACACAAATTATCCAGTGACAGATCCCTTACCAGTCTACCGTGTAAATCTCTCCATTCTCGAGTAAATTTTGATGATCCGAGCCACTCAAAGTGTGCAGACGTGATTTTAAAGGTTCCCGCGAGAAATCAGCAAAAAATTGACCAAGAAGGGCTTGATTTAAGCAGTTTTTTATTGAACCGTTCAATGAAAACTGCTTTGATCAAGCCCTTTTCGGTCTTTTTTTTGGCTGATTTCTCGCGAGTACCTTTAAAATCACGTTTTGCACACTTTGATAGGCTCGGATCATCGAAAGTGGATCAGGAAGGTGAGGTCTGCACCATAAAACTGTCCGGGATCCCTTAGGGGATCCAAACTGTAAATAAATAAATATATATAAATATATATATATAACAATCTTGTAGAATACTTCCTTGAACTCTTATAACGAGAAGAACCAACCTTGGAAATTTGACTGTTGTCATAGACTGAGATCTTCAATATCAGCTAAGACGCATGCGCTCCCATTCGTTGGATGCACGAACCAAAGGCTCGGATTGTGCACAACATGCATGCCCCTTTATCATGTATGTTAACCACTAGCTGACTGCATGCGCCACTTATATCTTGGCCCATTTACTTATGAATCGTTGCTGTATTTTCTGGAATAATAACCTTTTGTTCACTGCTGGTTCTGAAATGACTCAAGAGTTCCAGTTGGATTAAACGGTATCAGGTTGACAACCTGCTAACAGAGTGTGATAATACGCTAGTGTTTAATTTGTGCTTGCTTATGTAACGAAATTCGTGGATAAAACCGTAACCGATCCGCGAGTCACGGATTGAATTGGAACCGGACCATAGAACTTTTGGTCCGGACATAGATTTCATTTTGAAAAAACCGTGACTAACAATTCGGTTCTCAAATTCCTAGAAATCTGAACTGAACCGGACCGCGAACAGTCCTATATAAATCCAAGGAAGAGGACCAGTACCAATTCGATGGCATAAAACAAGTCTTCCTATGGGACAAACACGGCTATATTAAGCATTAGTGCAAGCTTCATCCGGTCTCCACATTTTATCATTAAAGACGGCGTCCTTCCTGCATTTCCAGATTCTCCAAACAATTGATCCCACAGCTGCCCCCACCTCCTTCTTTTCAGCTTTTCCTTTCCACCAGCAGATTGTCCCACCGACGTACTTAGAAACGAATCACCTTGAATCGAGTTCATATTAATTCCCAACGGAGACAACCGCCACACAATATGTGCAAACGAACACCAGGAACAACACAACTTAATCGACAAACAATTGAAAATTGTAATACCTATAAGCAGGAAAAATTTTCAGTGTCGGGTGGGTACCACGTGGTGCCCGTTCGGCGCATCGGAGCCGTCCATTGCGTTTTTGGATTGCTCGGATTTGGAGAGAGAAAAAAGGAGAGAGACAATGTTGGGGTGAGATGAGAGAAAAGGTTTCAATCCGAGCCGAATGTGCCGAGCGGGTACCACGTGGGATATACCCACCCAACACCGAAAAATTTCTCTATAAGCAAAGTAAGTGGAGTAAAACTTTACTAGTTTCGTTATGGCAAGTGGGGTTCACCTTACCCCACTTGGAAATTACCCCAGAATAGCCAAACGCATTTGGGTTATATTCGTTGAATTTGCCCCAAGAGATGGTATACCTTGCCTGTGAGAACCCACAATTTCAAATTTATTAAAAGATTTAATCGATATTATAAATGAGGAAGATATGAAATTTGTTGAGTTTATTTGATTTGGGGTTAATGTGTTAGAGTGTTATAGTTGAGGGGTTAGTGTGTGTGGTGTGTATATAGGTGTGTGTGTGAGGGAGTAGGGAATAAAATTCCCCCTTTCCTCTCTCTCACTCTCCCGATCACTCTCTCTCGGCTCCCATCTCTCACTCTCACTCTTTCTCTTGCTCTCACCCAAAACCACCTCAAACCTCCACAAAACCACCATAAACCCTTCATCCCGTCACGCATTGCAGCGCGTATTGCTCCGGGTTGAGCTCGGTGGAGGTGCTTTTCGTTCGAACTCAAAGATTGGAGCTAGGGCTTGGAGATCCTTTCAAATTCGTTCTTGAATCTTGAGGTAGGGAGTTCTAACTCTTAATATATGTTTATGACTCGTTTCTCGTAGCTTGATTCTTGCCATTGATCGTGGTTATTGTTGTTGATGTTGTGGTTGTTGAGAAACCCATTGAAATCTGCAGAAAATCTGCTCGACACCCTGTGTTATCGATACCTTACCCATTGTTATCGATAACCTTGTGCTCCAAAACCCAGAAAATCACTTGTTATCGATACCATTTGTCCTTGTTATCGATACCCTTGCGTCTGGAGAGCTTTTTAGTCAAATGGTATCGATACCATTTGACTAGGTATCGATACCTTTGGCTTAGGGACAGTTTTACAGCTTTTTCTAAACTTCATCTTTTTGAACCCCGATCACTTCCAACACCTCTAAAACACTTTTAAACCGTCTCTAAGCTTGGTTGTTCGTCCCTTGATGATCCGTTGATCGTTTCTACTCTTTAAACAATCGTCAAATGTCATTTTAGCTTCGTTGTAAATGAGAAACGTACCGTAAAGCTGGTTAAGAGTACCGTAGGCCATATGGGGTGCCGTAGTCGGTATTATGGGTAGACGTGGGCATGTCTAGCACGATCTCTTGTCCTCTTGATTCGTCGAACTATTAGTTCCCAATGGCGTTTGTTGTTAAAGGTTTAAGTATCGATACAGGCGAGTCGTACGTTATATAACACTAGGGGTTGGTAGATTACTTAGAGCATAATGACATATGTGGGGTATGATATGTGTTTATCCATTAGCCAATGTTATGATATAGTTGATTGTTTAGAATGCTTGGAGTGAGATCCATGTTGTGAAAGAATTATTTGAGATGATAAGATAACTTGCGTCCTCATGACTTGTCGAGTCTTTCAATTTCTTGGGCACTCGTCCTATGAGATTTAAGTGTGGAAACCAATGAGTAGAGTATTATCGGATTATATATGAACTTAATACATTACGTACGATACGGACTACATAAACTAATGAAAAGGCATGAACATGTATATTTGTGGAGTTACATAAAGGTTGATTAAAGTTTTGTGGTACAAACAATAGATTGATAATGAAGTTGATTGTGAAATGACGGATGGTCGGTTAAGCGATGTGCGTTTCCGCTAACCAATGATTATTATTGATTGAGGGAATAGACTCGGGGTGATCCTACGCTCGAGGAAATAGACCCGAGGTGACCCAAATGATTTGTCATTGAGGGAATAGACTCGGGGTGATCCTACGCTCGAGGAAATAGACCCGAGGTGACCCAAGTTATTATTATTATTGAGGGAATAGACTCGGGGTGACCCTACGCTCGAGGGAACTAGACCCGAGGTGACCCTAGTGATTATTGATGGGAAACACTTGATTTAAAAGAAAGAAAAGGTCGGTAAACAAGGGATTTGATAATAACGAATGTGGACACAAGAATGATCATAGTATCGTACAAAGAAGGATAAGATGAATAATAGTTGGCTATAGTCTACGCGGATGGACAAGAGTCTGTTAATGTATCTAGTCTAAGGAGTAAGCGGCTAGTGACATTCTGGTAAAATCTGGTATTCTTTGATCAAGGTGTCTAGCTCGTTGGCAATCATTCGCATTTTTTTTTGCGTATCTGTCTATTCTCACTCACTCTTGGTGCATGATTCATTTCATCTTCATATAGTTTGAGCATAGAACTCTCTACTGGGCACGTGTTTTGCTCAACCCTATCTTTCTTTCAGGTACACCCGAAGATAGTAACACGAGGTGCTTGGCATGCATTTGACTTCAACCCTTTTGATAGCTATTGCGGAAAATTACTTGGGCATCATTTTGTAAAACTCTTGGGAATGTAATATTAGTTTCTAGTATGACTATCATCTGACATGGAGGATTGTAAACCCTAAAACTTCATTTCTATTATGTTATTTGGATCGTCAAGCTTGACAAGAAACTTTGAACTTAATTTGTAAATATGGGAATGAACCATGATTTGGGGTATTATCTGTATTATTGCGAGGTATCGTTTATCGGAAATCATTATATTTCATGTTGAAAATCGAGGGCGTGACATTGCCCGAGTACCTCAACAATATTTTGAAGGCAGATTTGTAGTAAAGCTATGCATACCACCTGGTGGGGATCACAAACAATGTACTCTCTTCGTCCCCATTTTTTAACCCTCGTTCCATCCTAACCGAATTTTAAATTGGTTAGATTTATACTATTAAAAAAAATTCAAAATCACCTAAAACATTGTAGATTATAAGATATAAGAATTTGGCTTGTGTGCAGTCCAGGTTTAGAATGCAGAGGTGCGGTCCAAGTGATCACAACAGTCAGATAGTGTTTTTAATGGTTCAGATTTATTTTCAATCTTGTATCGGTAATAAAAGACTTTTACCCGTAAAAGATTCAACAAATCTGAATCACTGGTTGTTAATATGAACGGTTCAAAGGGAACCGCACATCCTTCTAATGCAGAGAAACCAGATCCAAAATATATATAATCAATTAAAAAGTGACACGAACTCTAAAAAAACTAAAAAATTAGGATGGGGAGAGTACTTAAGAAAGCGACCCATAACGTGTATGGAAATTTGAAGACTGACGGATGCAATTTCCCCCATGGCTTGTACTAAATGAAAGTTCATCTGAGAATACAATGGCTAGTGTCAATTTCAGCGAAGACTGACTTGGGCCAAGTGGATAGACTCGAGGTCTGAGTCAATGGCTTAGAAATAGGGCGGTAAATGAACTGAGCCGTTCGTAAACTGTTCGAGGCTCAGTTCGGTAAGAGTTCGTTCGAGTTCGATTCATCTACTAAACGAACTGAATATGAACCTCAATTCTATGCTCTTTCCGTAAATGAGCCGAACCTGAGTCTAACGGTATTCGACTATGTTAGGCTCGCGAACCTATACTTAAATTTAATTAATAATTCAATAGGGGTCTATTAGTAAATATAAATTTTTTTAAGGTTGTATATATAATTCAATACTTATTTTTCTCCCAAATTCTCTACGATCAATGAGAGAGTTTGGGTTCGCTTGAGTTTAATGAGCCGAGCCTAACCAAACTCGAGTCTTGATGAGCTCAATTCGAGCTTAGATTTGGCTCAGCTCGATTCGTTTGAGTTTAACGAGCCAAACTCGAGCCAAGATGTTCAGGTTCGAATCGAACCTGAGTCGAACTCGAGCTAGACTAGTACCTTAACAAACCCAACCAAGCCGAACCCGAGTGTAGACACCCCAATCCGGACCTCGAAGGGTCTTTGTTCACCCCGATGATGAAATAAAGGAAACGGAACCTTTGCGAGCTTAAATGAAGGATTCCCTTAACCCCAAACAGATCCTCAGCCCAAATGAACCTTTAGCCCCAAAACAAATCAAAAGCCCAAAATCCCTGGAGTGAACCTATAATGCCGCGCGTGACACTTCTACACCGCACGGCGTATCGAAAGTTAATACGCCGCACGCGGTCATGAGGTTAGCCGCACGGCATTTCAGGTAAAGTTCTGACTGGCCCAGAAAGCTGTCGGCCACGCCTATTTGAGCCACAGCTGCAATACGGCTCAGCCGAAAGCACACTTCTGGCCCGCCCAGAAAATATCTCCAACATTTGAAATTCAAAATCCAAGGCTCTTGCCTATAAATACACCCATCCACTCAAGGGAAAAGGGCCCTTGATCACTATTATACCCCTTTCTCTCTCTTCTTGCTTTCACACCCACTTTCCCATTTCTAAGCCTTGAGAATGTTGCTCTCAAAAGACATTCTCTAGGCCTTTTGATCCATTTTTCTCCTCACCATTGAAGTTAGTCTCTTACTAACTTTGAGACCCCAACCACCCAATACACTCATCTACTACACACACCCATACGTCTATTCTCTTTTTCAACCTTCCGACGTCCATCCACCATCATCAACACTCATTCAAGCTCAAGATCAAAGGTAAAAATCAAGTTTCCTTGGGCTAGGCTCTGTCCTGGCCCTGAGGGGACTCCTCCGTCTTCAGGCCTAGCCCTTTTGGTTAGGATCTGACCCAAAATCTCTTTTTTAAAACAAAACTAGTTTTCTGTGCAGGGTACACTACGCTGCGCGGCGCTCTGAAGTGTTGCACGGCGTAGTATACTCACACGCACGGCATTTCAAAACACTGCTATTTTCTTGTTCAAACTGTCTGGATCAGGATCGTCTGTTACTAGATCTGTTCTGTACACCAAAAGCGGTTTCGAAATGAGGCCATATCTACAAACCATGTTTTAAACTCCATAGATCTTTTCAAAATGAACAAACGTATCAAAAGTGGTTTTCTACTCGTGGCTTGGAAGAATGGTACAGATCCGAGGTGATCTGATGGCTGCGAGCTTTCTGAAGTTTTAAAAACAATACCGTGCGTGGTAATGGCTATACCGTGCGAGGCTTTGTGAAATGATACAAGTTTAGTATCAAGGTCAGAACCACGCACGGCATATCAATAGGCCGCATGCTGTAAAGCGATATGCAGTGAGATAGAAGATGGTGATCCAGACAGCTTGTTTATATGTTTTCCTGTTTATATTATCGTCATGACATCCTTTATCATTTCTGTACAGCAAGCACCACTAGCACGGCAACGTGACATGTTTTATCTTGTTTCCCTTTCCCTTTATGTGTTTTCAAGATTTTTCGAGTGGTATTAAATCCCCCCATTTAAAATGCTTAGTAGAGACCGGTTTTCACCGGGCGAGCGGGGTGCTTTTTCAACAAAACCTTTCCCGCTCGTAACATGGCTCCCGGATCCAAAATCTCAACGTTTTCGCTAGATCAAAGGCCTTTTTCTCTCAAACAAACTCTCGGTTTCTCGAATCATCCATCTCAAAAATCCGGGTGGCGACTCTTCGAGCGCGTTTCGGGCGCGGGAGCCCACAGTGGCGACTCTGCTGGGGACTTTTATTCAAAACTTCTTTTTTTAAAAAAAAAATACATAAATGAGTGTTGAATAATCAAGAGGGCCAAACTTGAAAGGTATTTTATTTGGGGAGCTTAATGCAATTCGGAAAACTTAAACTTTCTTTTACACTATGCACCGCACAAGCCTCGCTAGCATGTCTCGGCAATCTTGCCCGGTTTACCGGTGACGAGCTCTCCCGGGATGCCTAGCAACCCTCGATTATGATGAGCCGTCGTGCTGTTCGACCATTGTCTTGCAATACACTTGACATGGGGTAGTACATCTTGGCTCTAGTCCGGGGAACCCTTTTGAAACCAAAACCAGCCTTTGCACTTGTACATAACCATAGAACCTTCCCAACTAGGACAGGAACCCATAGCTAGGACTTATGTAATATATCCTGTTTATGTGTATTTCTTTTCTGTACATACATATCATTCACGCATCATTGCATCTTGCAGGATAGAGGAATAGGCTCCCTTAGGATTCTTTAGGACTTTTCGGTCAGTCCAGGAGACTATAAATCCATGGAGGTTGCGATACCTCTGGTGTTTGCCGTGCCCGAACGGCTCCCTTGACATGGGACTAACCTTGAAGGTGTGCGTATCTGGATTCTGACGGTCACATTGCCCTGTCTCGGATGGTCAAGATAAGGAGATTGGCTCTGGTTCCGAATCGATCGGAATTTAACCTGCCTGACAGTACCTACCTGGACCGCCAGAAATCTTCTGTACAAATGCCTCAAGTGTAACTCAAGTCACGGTAGGTTTTAGGATCTAGGAGGCGCGTAGAAGGTAGGACAGACACTCGGGATGGGTTCTGAGTCGCTCCCTTTTGCTTTGTTGCCAGTTCAGAAACATTAGACACCTGCAAAAAAAAGAGACTTTATCCAATTGGTTTCGTCCGTCCCGAAGACTGGTTCGCATAGATACCCTAGAAGAAACCCAACTGTTTGAGGTCCACATAGAGCAGGAAGGACAGTCGTCATTAGCGGTTTCGCCAAGTCCAGCAGTACAGGAGTCTCTGTCACCTGAAAGTCCCTTACCAATGGCTGATCAAGGAAATGGGGTAGAAGAGCTTAGACAGAACATGGCCACCATGGATACCCAGTTTAGGCAATCCCTTGCTGGCATGGATACACAACTCAAAGCCTCGGTTGCATCCATGAAAAACGACATGAATATGATAATGGAATCTATGCTGGAGGTTTGTGACAAACTCTTAATTAAGACTGACGTGCCCAAGGGTGAGACACCAGCCAAGGATACACCAGCTGTTGATCCCAATTTAGCCGCCCTTATGGCTAAAATTGATAAGTTGGAAGAATCTGTGCAAGAAAATAAGCGATTAGGGAGAGGAGAAATTGACATGAACAAATTGTGTTTGTTTCCTAACGCTAAGTTACCAGAAAAGTTTAAGGGTGTGGATTTTGCAAAGTTTAACGGTACCGGAGATCCAAAGGCTCACCTCCAAGGGTATGTTGGTTCACTCACCATGAGGGGGATTGAAAAAGAAGCCATGGCTCAGCTATTCCACGAATCTCTGTCGGGGCCAGCTTTGCAATGATTTCTTACCCTTGAACCCTCTAAGAAAAGGACTTGGGAAGACATTGGGACGGCATTTGTGGCTCAATACGATTTCAATGTCAATTTAAAGATGACCATGAGGGAACTAGAGAGCACCAAGATGGGTGAGAAAGAAGGTTTCGCTGACTTTGTAAAACGTTGGAGGGCTAAAGCCGCTCAAATGCAAAGCAAACCAGACTTAAAAGAGCAGATAAAGATTATCACCAAGAACCTGCCAAACTCTTTTGCCCCATACATGGTCCTCTCCCAGGTAGCCCCGAATTTCAAGACTTTCTATGACTCGGGCTTGGCTGTAGAGGAGGCCCTGCGAGACGGTACATTAGAAAAGAAGGAATCAGGAGCAAAATCCAAAAGGACATACTCAAGGAACAGCAATGTCCTCTTTGGGAATACCAATCAGGCTGGAACTTCATCCACCAAGCCGGCAGAAGTAAACCAAATTTCCGAAAAACCAAAGTCCCAACAAAAAGTCTTTACCCAATTTAGCACTCCTAGATCCGCCTTACTCAAAAAGCTCACCGAGGTAGGAGTGTTGAATCCTCTCTCGCCACCGCAAACCATTCCACCAAACCTAAACCAGAATGTCTACTGCGAATTCCATCAAATGCATGGCCATACCACTGACAACTGTATCCACCTCTGTCATGAGATTCAAAACCTCATTGACAATAAAGTCATTGATACCCCTCCTTCAGATAAACCAAACACCATAACAAATCCCCTGCCACAACATAATACCCTCTTCCATATCAGCCAAATCACCCAAGCCAAAAGCCAAGACTTTGATCCTATCTCTTTCATCATCCCTGATACCGAACCAAAGCCTGTTGTGGAAATTTCCGAAGAGACTGCCCTCTGTTACCTTTGGGATTGGGGAGATTTGATTGCTGATTAGGAGGAGTTTGAAGTCGCCAATTTCCAAGAAGACGCGAATCCGTTCTTTGAGCCGGGATGGGAAGTTGATTGGCAAAACATTCATGCTGACCCTCTTGATGGGTTTTCTCTGTACATGATGTTCGAAAACCAAAATGAGAACTTGCCAGGGATGCCTGAATGGGAATGGAATCCAATCCCGAATGAATACCAACTCTTGGCCAGGAATGATCCTTTGGATACCTTTTCTATACCCATGCTATTTGCAGAAGAATACCAACCACAGACGGTGACCTACAACTGGCCTAAACCTGCTCCATTACAACCGAATCCCTCCTACCTCCACGATCTCATGGCCAACGACCCATACAACAACGTGGGTTTTGCTCCATACCCAGAACCGCCGGGTCCCGAAGAAGATATGGCTAGTAATGAGTTCGACCCAATGGACTACCTGGCTGACGAAGTTAAGTCAGAGTCATCTGTTGCTTTCCCAAAGGATGCTGATGTTGCCATGATGAATTTGTGGGAAGATGAACCGGGAGCTAAGACAAATCTGTGGGGAAATACGGAGATCATCAACATAAAGGTGGGAAATGAAGAATGGACCATAAATAGGGCGGTGGCAGAAGCTGAGAAGTGGAAGCCCGACGATTTGTGGGAAGATCTGGTTATCGCTGACTTGGCTGCCAACCACCAAGATACCACTTGTGGGCAGCATGCCCTCGGAAAAAGGATTCCGTTCCTTTCCCCATTGCGGCCCTTTTTTGAGAATCGAGGGAGCGCGAGCGCCGGTGGCAAGCGCTCAAAAATACAGAGTCGCCACTTGAGTTTTGAAGGTCCGACACTCAAGGAACCGTATTTCGAAGCACCTGCCGCGCTTTATTTGAAAAAGTGAAGGAAACCAGTCCGTCATAACCATATCTGGGTTCGGGAGCCAGGTTACGAGAGGGGAAGGGTTTTATGGCACCCCTCTCACCCAATCCGGAGATCGGTCTCTACTTAAGCGTTTTTATGAAAACCTTTGTGATTCTTCCTCTTTTAATTGATTTTAGCCAATTAGGGCGGGGAAACAGTTAATCGGGGATTAAAACTGTAACAATTTGCAGGATGTGATGAAATAATGACATGGATGAGTAGCATGATGAATAATAAACGGAATGATCTTGAAACAGCAATCAGGTGCCAAAACCAGGCTCGGGGCAGACTTGCCCTGCACGATGACCAACTTGCATGCCTGAACAGATCTGCATGCAAGTCCATCATCGCGCGAGACACGCTGACTCTCGCGTGAGTGTTGTCATCTCACCACAGTCCCAAAATCATCCCCTTCTGGGCTCTGGAAGGACCAGTGCACACCCAGGAAGCAAACCAAGCAGTGTATTGGAAGACTGTAAAATGCTAATTATTACACAATACTCCAAGCAGGAGCCAAATAAGATGAAACACAACCCCTAAACAGTGGGGGTATCAAAACAGAGGCCAAGGGCCAAGTGCCCATGCAAGGGCCATTCATGGAAATCAGACAACTGTCGCGCGACAGAGAGTAAATCTCGCGCGACACTCCTGACTGGACTTCCAGGAATTGCTTTACATGCTTGGGGTCCTGAGACAGATTCAGGGGATCCCAAGGGCATTCCAAACTGTTTAAAGCAAGTAAACTAGCTACTGTATTTGTTTTGCATGCATCACAGTGATCTAAAAATCAAGGTAAAGTACATCAGGCATGAAAATACTACAAAACAGGAAAGGGGTAGCTTCCCTTCCCCACGAGATCCATTCTCTTGCTGACATAAGTGTCGCGCGAGTAAAGGGGACCATCGCGCGAGGGTGTAGCTGCCACGAATTCTTGTAACTTTACTGGCTTTAGGACCAGGACATGGTATTGATTACCAGCCTTGGCCCTGTCAGCCCCCCTCAGGGATCAAAACAGAAACAGCTCAAACCTTATGCCTTTGCTTGGAAAGGGTTTAGGAATAGATTGGATTGATTGGTGTGACTTTGCTACCAAGAGTGTGTGAACACCCTGAGTTCAGAGGATTAGGAAGTGGTTTGAGGGTTAGTGACTTTGTGCTAGCTAGTGTAGAGCTTGTGAAAATGACTAATGACTCTCTTAAGTAATTTTTGGAACCCTTAACATGGAAGACCAATGGGGGTATTTATAGGGGGAATGCAAGGCTTAGTTAGGGGCCAAACAAGACCTTAGGACCAGCCACCAAGGCTGGTCACAACTTGGTTGTGAGGCTAGCCAACAAGGTGAGAGAGTGGTTGGGGGATTGCATGGGGTTAGAACCTGCCAGCACGCCGTTCAGCTGAGGAGAACGGGGTTCCAGCCCATGGGAACCCATGTGCCAAGCAATCATCACAAGTCCAGCTGGATTCTGTGATAGGGACAGGAGGGAACCATCGCGCGAGGGTTCAGAAGTATCGCGCGAGGGTCAAACAGTCAACAGTTTGACTTTGACTACACGTGGCAAGCTAAGTGTCGCACGAGGGACAGAAAGGCTCGCGCGAGGGTCAACTCTGGTTTTAGGGGTTTGACTGAAGGTTCAGAAGGGTTCAAAGGGGCTCGAGTAGGGTTCCAAGCATTCCAAGCCCAAACCATTCCCGATCCAAGCTCTGTTTGATCCGATTTCATCATCGGGGAAACAAGAAAATCGCAAAATAAAGTAAAACGATTGGGAGACCCAGATTGGGGTGTCTACAGTAGTCCCTCTTTGACGGCATGCGGAGCACCATTGACTGGTACGGGTAACGTCAAAGATTTCTAGACACCCATCAAATCCGCCCAAAAGCCGATTAAATGGAAAATGCAGACGAGTATATAAAAATACCGTGCACCAAGGGGGAATTGATGACCGGACGGATAGATCGCCGCTGGTTAATCGATCGGACGGATAGATCGTCGTTGATTGATCGATCGGACGGATAGATCGTCGCTTTTGATTGATCGGACGGATAGATCGTCGCTTTTGATCGGACGGATAGATCGTCGCTTTTGATCGGACGGATAGATCGTCGCTTTTGATTGATCGGACGGATAGATCGTCGCTTTTGATCGGACGGATAGATCGTCGCTTTTGATCGGACGGATAGATCGTCGCTTTGATTGATTGCGGGCGGACCACTGCTGGGGATACCAAATTCTTCGGGTCTGAAGGCAAAGCTTCCAAAATGACCTTCAAATTTTATTGGCAACATATCAACATGTCATGGACCTCAAAGAGGGGTTAAATGAGATTGGGCCGGACTCAGAATCCGGATTGGGCTTGAGGCCCAAGATGTAATGTCGCGCGACACTCACAAACCATCGCGCGAGGGTCATAAGTTAGGGCTTGGGTCTGGACAGGCCCAGACCCGTCCCAAACCTGTTCCAAACGTTTAAACGTTGCGGGGACGTTTCAGAAACAGTAACCAGAACAGTTTCGAATTCTCTGAACTCTTTCCCTCTCTCGTCTCTCCTCCAAAACCACTTTCAAACTTCGATCTCACCCACGAAATCATTCAAACCCAACCTTGATCGTTCATCCATGGCAGACCACGGTGGCAGGGGTGACGGTGGCGAAGTTATTGATCGGTCGGAGGACCGAGGAGGTCCCGTGGTCGTAGAAACAGAGGATCAAATACCAGCAGAGGCCACCGCAGGGGCCGGTACAACGGTTGCAGGCGGCGGAGATGGCGAAGAGGGTCGCGAGCAGGCGACTGTTGGCGGCGATGAGAGTCACGCGACAGAGCCAGAGGCTCGCGCGACTGTTGATCCTGAGGCCGTAGAGGCCGTCGTCGAGCGGTTAGATCTGAGCACGACCGTAGAAGGGTCGGTGGTGACCAGAGTGAGTCCAGGAGACGCCGGGGATATTGGTGCTGGAGAGCACTATCGCGCGACAGAGGAGGAGCCTCGCGCGATGGTTGATGCTGGAGGAGGCAGTGACAGTGGAGGAGGAGATGACACTGTTGAACCGTCCGGGTCCCCGCCGAGGGATTCGGCGAAGGGCAAAGGTGTCGTAGATGCAGAGGCAGAGGTCACAGAGACTCCGGTTGAGGTCCGAGAGGAGGACATCTTGTTTCGGCCAGCGGCGATGTCGTCGAGTCACGTGCCGATTACGAAGCACGACGTCGCCGAGTACCTTCCGGACGAAATGCTGGCGAAGCTGTTGGAGGATAATCCCTTGGTCGGGGAGATAGTTTTGAAGGCCAAGGAGGACCGGGCAAAGGACATTGCTGCATCGGAGGCGGCAGAGCGAGCCGAGAGAGAAAGACTGGAGAGTGAGGAGCTTCTGAGAGACGCGGAGGCTGAGGAGAGAGCCCGAGTTGAGGCGCAGGGGCCTAGGGTGACGGCCGTGGAGGAGGCGAAGAACACGAGTCGGCCGGTTTTTTTAGCGGAAGCATACGCGCTTCCTACGCCGCACCTCTTTGTGCCATCGGGCGTTGCGGCCCGTGCACCGTCGCGGAGAGATTACGACGACGAGTTGGTGTTGAGGGATCCCCGGGCCCACATTGCAGCGACATGGATGGAGGTATATTCCCAGAAAACACCCTTTGTAATTTGATTTCGATATTCTTGCTTTGATAGTTCACATTCGATACTTGCTTAGAACGTGCTTGAACTTTAGAATTGCACGGATGATCCTGCGAACCAAAGCATGCTAAAGCCATGTATTTCTGTAGTATAGGCCCAATACATGATAACTTGAACCAACCATCTGTCATGGGCTTCATTGATTACCCAGAACTTGAGAATGAACTTCCGTGTACTGATGGACCAATTGCTGCTTGTCTTTGTATCTGAAACAGGCTGGAGCTGATCAGAGGGACATCCGCGGCTTCGGGGGCGCGTGCATGTCTTTGCAGCTGTACGAGGGGTTGCCGGAGAGAGTGAGGCGGCTGGTAGACGAGGCAGGCTTTGGGGAGTTTGTGCGGACTTTGACCCCAGCGAGGATTGACCATGCCGTCCTCGTTGCACTTGCTGAGAGGTGGAGGGATACCACCAATACCTTCCACCTACCTCCTGGGGAGATGACGGTGACGCCTGCTGACTTCGCAGCGATCACAGGGCTGAGGGTTGGAGGTGAGCCTATCCCGTTTGACTCGGGGATCCAGGAGGATCGAGCTGCTCTTGAGTGGTTTCTGGGCAGAGTGCCCAAGATAGAGGGAGGAATGGCGAGGTACGACCAGTTCAAGGGCTACCTGAAGAAGGAGGTGTCGAGTGATCGGGAGGCGGAGCAGATGGCCCGGGCGTTTTTGCTATACCTGTTTGGTGCCACGCTGTACCCAAACAGGCGAAGCAACGTCCACCTTTCTTACTTGCCGGCGTTGAGGGACCTGAGGACGGCCTCGCGTTTTGACTGGGGCGGAGCGGCTCTTGGGATGGCCTACCTCTTCTTTGGCGACTCGTCGAGGACGGGTAAGAGCACAGCTGGCTACTGGAGGGTCTGGGAGGTACAATTCTACCTCTTTTGAGCACAATTTGATTATGCTTGTCCATTGTTTAGCTTGCTTGACTGTTTCGATTTCAAATGCTGTATGCCCTGACTAGCGTTTGAACCTGTCTAAACCTTGCAGCTTTGGGCTTATGAGGTTTTGCGGATGTATCCGCCGGAATGCAGGCATCCGGACTTGAGCACTCTCCCTCGTGCGTTGAAGTGGAGCAGGGCGAGGTGAGCTCAACGCCTTCAGGCTGTATCTAGACGAGCTCAGGGCTTCACATGTATGAACACACGACTGTAAGCCCTAGACCTGCATTCATTTCCTTGCTTTAATGCTGTCGCTGATTAATTATCTGCATTGCCCGTTTGCTTTGAAACGCAGGTCAATTGGAACCCTTGGAGGAGAGCGGAATCAGAGCCTGAGTACTTGGCCCGGAGCAGAGCTGTCACGGCCAGCAGGGTGCTGTTAGAGTCTGCCTTTGGTTGGCAGTGGTACTTGGGAGACCGAGTGACGCGCCAGTCGCTTGGTTACCCTGAGTTCTGGGTGCCAGGGCCACTCCCACCTCGAGCTTCACACACAGAAGAGTACACGCGGGCTGAGCTGGAGAGGTACACGAGGCCGGATACTGAGCTTGAGCGATACTTGCGTCCTGGTAGGGACTATGCAGTCTACCAGCGAGACTTCCTGGCAGGTCCACTGGGG
Organism: Rhododendron griersonianum; assembly: GCA_018127125.1. NCBI lineage: Eukaryota > Viridiplantae > Streptophyta > Magnoliopsida > Ericales > Ericaceae > Rhododendron > Rhododendron griersonianum. Next base: position 11,300,812 of record CM030792.1, on the reverse strand, counting down.
GTCTGTGGCCGGAGAGAGGTGCGAGGCCAGGCCGCAGGGGCCGCTGAGGAGAGGAGAGCAGCCGGAGAGGGACGGAGAGGAGGTGAGAGCCGGACCAGGCGAGCCCCGAGCGGACCGGCAGTTGGTGGACTTCCCGCGCTGCTTTGGAGGATTCCTGTGGTTGACAGCCAGGGGAATCCTGCAGAGTTACAGTTAGTGCCCGCGAGAGCGGAGCCTGCTCCTGTGACCGTTTCGGTAAGAATCAGTTTCCATTATCGCTTTTGAATTCCAAGTACTTGAATTATCTGCTGAATAGCCTGATGAACTTGAATTGCGTACAGGTGCCAATCGAGTGGGTGAACGAGGCCGTTCGACGCATGCTGGCATTGGAGAATGTGGTGAGAAAGGCGGCGAGCGGCACGCCACTGGAGTTGCAGTACCAGGCATCGACATTACAGCCGACTCAGCCAGCCGTTGTTCAGAGGACCCAGGTATGAAAACGATACATTCCAGCTTTCGATGCGTCCTGCTTTCGATACATTCCTGCTTTCGATACATTCCTGCTTTGATAGCTTGATAGATGTACCTGTTTTCAATACAGAAATACAATATGTGCAATAGATACTCATGCTTTTAAAATGCAATGATAATGCAGGTGGAAGAGAAGATGAACCCTAGGCGGAAGAGTGCGCGAGATCCGCCACCGAAGAAGGTGGTGGCACAGAAATCCACGCCTCCGGTTACCACCACGCGGCAACAGACGAGGAGTTCACAGACAGCGTGTGCACGCGAGGAGGAAGCCAAGCAAGCCGCGAGGCAAGCTGAGCTTCGGTACCAACTGAAGAAGCGCGAGAAGCCGACGTTGGAGAAGCCGGGCCCGACTCGCAGGCTGAAATTGATCATGAGTCCCACTTCCGAGGATGAGGAAGAAGAGGGTGAGGAAGAAGCGGCAGAAGAAGAGGGTGAGGAGCACTCGTCCACCAGCAGTGGCTCTGACGACTCCATTGATGATCCGAGGTACAGAGATGATCCCCGGGAGCTGCACGATACTTCAGACAGCGATGACGGACTTGAGGAGCGCTGACGAGGCCTCCGTTACCCCTTTTGCTTTTGATTCTGGGCCTGCATGCCCAAGTAGATAGCTTTTGACAGATAGACATTTTGAGAGCCTGCGTGCCTCTTTTTGATTGGCGGGCGCATGTGCCCTGTTTTGACTTAGTAGCTTTGATCGACCGAGGGCCATAGATACAGTAGTCCTTTTGCTTTTGACATGGATAGATCATGGTTTAGTATATAAAAGTTGCATTCTAAAGTTTTATAGCTTCTTATTGTGCATAAGAATCAGTAAAACCCGCCACTAATACCAAACTTGCATTGACAACACATCGAGACCGCACACAGACACGTATGAGTGTATAAAACAACCTAGCTCTGAAAGAGAAAGGCAATATACCCTAAGGCACAATCAGGATACGAGGATACGGGAAACAATGAAACTTTGGGTATTAATAGACCAAAAATCACAATGCCTTGAAAAAGTGAAAACGACGCACTTAAACGATCAACGGTGGCCGACATGACCTGTGCCAATTGACTGAATTGAACAGAACGCCCCAAGAATGGACTCATACCGAAGAATGTTCAAAAGAACACAAAAATGGTATAAAACATGTTGAAAGATGACCCGATTATGTCCCGAACTGAAACCGACACCTCCATACAGTCACTCAAGGTCCAGGCGACCTGCATGGCATGACCGAAACGGGCTAGAGTCCTCGAAACGAGTTTCGAACTTCTGAAACCTTGGTTTGAAACGGAAACAGGCCTCCGAGGGTCCAAAATCTTCGTTGAGCACGGCATTCGGGATCCAATGCTTGGATACAGTCACATATGCTTATGATGACTTGCTGGAATCTCCAAAAGCACCAAATGACCTCTGGAATGAAAATCGACCAATTTTGGACAGTGGCTGCTGAAATCTGTCAAAACTGCAGACCAACCATCGCGCGATGGTTTGGAACTGTCGCGCGAGTACCGTATGTCGCGCGATGCTTCAAGAGTGTCGCGCGAGAGTCAACTCCTGCTAAGCAGCCTTTGTTTGACCAAATTATTGGCATGGAGCTGTTCATTATTTCCACGTCTTGAAAGTTGTTCTGGGTTTGCAGAAGGAAGATTGCTCTGCCATGCAAGGTGGTAGGACACCTATGCCTTGGTCTCACCAACTCCTTGGCTATTTGAAGAAGGGTTTGAGGGCTTAATGAAGTGTACACCCCTTCAACTTATCTATAATGGGAGACTCTCTAATGGAAGCCCTTGATCCTTGGCTAATGAGAGAGGAAACCATAAATTGGGCAAGTCCCTGGTCTCGCTGTTTATCCTCGATTCGAGATCTCCGATTTGCTCGACCGTGCGTCGAAATCATTCAAGCCGCATTGCCTTTCTGGGACCCCATTGTACACGTCTTCCGATTCCGTGAAGATGAAATGTGTCCCACAATAGAAGAGTTCCAGGCATACGCCCCGGGGTTCGCCAATCTAGACGTTCTTGCTATGCCGCCCGTCCATGAAGACATGGAGTAAATTCTACGGGCAAAACTTAACATTCCGGCGGCGATGACAGCCAGCATCATTCGAAACGGCGAGCTCAACATCCTTCGCCTAATCGAACTGTATGGCCCGGAGGCTGGCCTGGGAGACTATGTCGGGGAAGCTCAACGACGCTTTGTCTTGTCTATATGTGCACTGGCCGCGTATATGCTGGTTCCCATTGACGGAGGGGTAAATCCCAAACTGGTGAGCATCGCCTCACAAATGGACAACGGGAAAAACATTATGCCCGTGGTTTTAGCGGAGATGCTCCTGGGTTTGGGCATGCTGAAGCTTGAGCAAGCCGACTCTTTCAGCGGATGCCCTATCTTGCTCCAAGTAAATACACACTCGACATGCTTTCTTGCATTTTCAACCTCACTCCAAATGCTTAGGCTGTTTTTGAATTTTGACTCGTCCCTTGTTCTCATGCAGCTCTGGCTGGCCGACAAAGTTGGGGTTTTGGAAGAGCCACAGGCTGGCTTCGAAGAGTTTCCCAGATTGTTGGTCGCGAGACCGATGATATTCCCCGACTTGCCGGTGGAGATATGGTTTGCCTTCCTGAATGATCTGCATTCCGAAGATATAGTCTGGAGGTGTCTCTGGTTAAACCTTCCAGCAATGACGCTCAAAACAGCGGGATACAAAAGAGTGATAATCGCCGGCCTGTCAAGCTTCACATTTTACGTCCCTGGGCGCACGCTCCGTCAGCTTGGAAGGAGCCAAGGATACAAACGATACGGAGCAGAAGACTTTGACATCCCCGCGTTCACTTCCTGGGATTTGCGCTGCCATAGAGACAACTGGGGCGATAGGACGTTGAAGGAATCAGCTCCAGAGTTCAGGACGTGGCTGGAAAATCGTTACATAAGATGGCTCCGTGTTGAAGTTGAGGCAAGACTGAGGGGATATTTCTGAATCCCGTGGGAGAACAAGTTGTAATTAGTAAAGCCAGTAGGCTTCGCTTTTTCAGCACTTGCTTTGTAAATTGTATGCCACTTTGCCTGGCTTGATTCGGCTAAATAAAACTTTCGAATTATCCGGCCGTTATTTCTCCGAGGGAACGAACTTGTCATTGAACGCGTAATTTGAAGAAACAACGCTTCGACGTAGTCATAAATACTCATAATGACCTACTGGAAGCATTGAAATTTCAAAATATGGCCCGAGCCAAAATCCGGAAAATGACCCCAAAAAGGCAGTAGCCTGCCCTACTGTGTCGAAATAAACTGAAATCTCGCGCGAGCAATCACAACCATCGCGCGGACATAAACAGTCGCGCGACACTCCAGGACCCTCGCGCGATGGAGAATTCCTGTTGCAGTGGCCAGCTTTGACTCATTCAAACGAAAAGAGGTGGCAAAACTTGTCAGCAGGCCTGGGCGTGCAGGGGGCTCCTGGCTTTCTCCAGAGATGTTCCCTTGATTTTTAGCAAGTGGAGGGACACCTTGCAAGGCCACCTCACTTAATAGGAAAGGTATGCCTCCTTCCTTGGCTTTATAAAGAGGGGTGAGTCCCTGAACGAAATGTGTGTTTCCGTGGGAAATCTCTAACACTGTTCCTCAAATGGCAAATCATCTCCCCACCTTAATTGGCACATGGCTCGAAGAATTCGTTGCTAGCGATTGGCTATGCTTCCGTTCCCACGGGTTGGCGGCCTTTCGCTTCTTAAAAAGTGTAAGGCTTCGCCCCGAAATTCTAAGAGCAGCCCTGCAGTTTTGGGACCGGGACGTCCATGTGTTCCGATTTGGGGACAACGAGTTGTGTCCGACCGTCGAAGAATTCCAAGCATATCTCCAAGGTTTCGCTTCGAGCGTGATTGTCGTGCCGCCTTACAGGCAAAGCATGTCAAAGCTGCTGAAGACGTGTCTGAACATTTCCCAAGGTGCAGCGGAAAGCCTGTTGATTGGCGGACAAATAAACATCGCGCGTCTAATGGAGTGGTACGGGCCTGACGGCTATCCAGCGGATACGGTTCTGCAGTCTCGACGTCGATTCGCCATGTCGGTTGGCATACTGGCCGCATACCTGCTGGTGTCTCCGTATGGACGGCCTAACCCCTCGTTGGTACACGTGGCTGCGGAGATGGGTGCTCGGAAAAACGTGGTGCCTGTGGTACTTGCTGAGACACTCATTGGTTTGGATTTGGTGGCCACAGGTCAGACAAACACATTTGGTGGCAGTCCAATCCTGTTACAGGTAAAATCTCACTCAGCTCACCTTTTTCCGGTTTTCACACAGTCTGTTTTTACCTCGACTCTCGGCTAAGGCTGTATGGTAGCTCCTTACTTGTTTTCTTTCGCTCGGAAATATGTGGCTCCTTACTTGTCTTTTCGCTCATGCAGCTATGGCTATGTGACAAGCTTGGACTAATCTCATCTCCTGAAGCGGATTGGCCCCGTCTGCCCGGGCGGATGCACCAAAGGGGAATGCTGTACCCAGAAATGTCTGAGGAGGAGTGGCACACCTTCATGAGAGAGATGTCTCCGCGCGAGATCGTCTGGCGGCACAGAGCCTTGAACATTCCGGATATGGCTTTGCACTCTGCAGGTTTCGAGCGAATGGTGATTGCTGGCCTGTCCAGTTTCACGTTCTACATCCCAGGTCATATCCTGCGGCAACTGGGCATGAGCCAAGGCTTTCATCGAGCTGGGATAGAAGACTTCCACGTTCCAGCTTTTACAGCCTAACATCTAGCAGGGTATGAACACAACTGGGGTTTGAGAGAACTCGGAGGAGCGGAAGACGACTTCAGTACAAGACTCAAACACCACTATGTAGTATGGTTAAGAGAAGAGGTTGAAAGCAGACAAAACGCAGACTGACTCCTAACTCAAATCCAATGATCTAGAATAAACTGTGAGCCCGTGAGGGCCTCTTAGCATTTCGTTCTGTTTTTGATGCTTTACTGTTTTTCTTGGGGCTCTGCTCAGCCTATGTAATAGAAATAATAGTTTTGAATAAAGGTGAAAGATTAAGAATTTTCCCCTTTTTGGTCCAAGTGTTGAACACCACGTCGTTTGATAGTTGAGGTGCGCTCCGGCAATGGGAAAAACCCGGATCGAGTTGATTGATTGTGACCGAATCTCACAGAGAGATTGCCTACGTATCCCAAGCTAGGGAATCAGGTCAAAACGTAGTTCAGGCTACGGTTCGACAGAGTACGACCGAGTCTCAACGAGAGATTGCCTACGTACCCCAAGCTAGGGAATCAGGTCAAAACGTAGTTCAGGCTAAGGTTCGCTCGAGTATTTTGGCTCCCCTTTTGCGCTCTAAATTTTGCCTAGGACTGCCTCTGCAGGTTTCCAGCCTAGCGAGCTTTGATTGAATGCCTATTTATTTTTGCCTAAACTGCCCCCTTGGGTTTTCAGTCTAGCAGGCTTGCTCTAATTTTTGCTTGGGACCGCCCACCCTTGTGGTTTTCGGCCCAACGAGCTTCTCTCAAGGGTAGTACCGTTTAAGTTGATCCAGGTTGACCAGAGTGTTGAACTCGTTGCCGTCCAGATCGATGAGCTGAGCTGCTCCACCCGAGAGGATGGTCTTGATAATGTAAGGTCCCGCGCGTTTTGGGCGGAATTTGCCACGTAGATCGAAGATGGGAGCCCAGATTTCCTTCGTAACCATGTCCCCTTCAGCCAAGTCACGAGACTTCACTTTCCTGTTGAATGCCCGAGCAATCCTGCGCTGATATCCCTGAACATGATACAAGGCACGGAGCCTTCTTTCGTCAAAGAGCATGAGTTCGACAAACCTCCCGCTAAGCCATTCAGACTCCGCGAGTTCACATTCAGCCATGATCCTCAAAGTTGGTACCTCCAGCTCGATGGGAAGGATAGCTTCCATCCCGTAAACCAGGGAAAAAGGGGTTGCCCCCGTTGATGTTCGAATTGACGTGCGGTACCCCCAAAGAGCTAGAGGCAGCTGCTCGTGCCAGTCCCTGGCGGACTCTGCGGATTTCTTGATGATAGTCTCGATGTTCTTGTTGGTCGCTTCAACCGCCCCATTCGTTTGAGGGCGATAGACCGTTGAGTGATGAACCTGGATCTGGAATTCTTCGAAAAGCTCCAATACCCTGCCTTTGAAATGGACCCCGTTGTCAGAAACAAACGCCTGCGGAACCCCATACCGATAGATGATGTTCTTTCGGATAAACTGAGCAACCTGAACTGCCGTTAGGGTCTTGTAAGATTCGGCCTCGACCCACTTGGTGAAGTAATCTATTGCCACCAAAATGAACCGATGCCCATTTGAAGCAGAAGGCCTGATCATACCGATAACTTCAATACCCCAAACAGAAAAGGGCCAAGGCGATGTCATGCCAAATAATTTAGAAGGAGGGACATGCATGAGATTGGCATGGATTTGACACCTATGGCAGCTGCCCACATAATCCACGCACTGGGACTCCATGGTAGACCAAAAGATCCCTGTCGTAAGATTTTCCTGGCAAGCATGACCCCGCTCATGTGAGGGCCACAAATTCCTTCGTGAATTTCCTCCATGATTTTGATGGCCTCAGCACCGTTGACACAGAGCTTATGCATTCCGCAGTGAGATCTCCGATACAGTCTCCCGCCACAGATAATGTACTGAGCGGCCATTCTTCGGAGCGCCGCTCGATCCTTTTTGGTAACGTCGGCCGGAAACTGACCACTTTCGACGAAGTTCCAAATATCGTGATACCAGGGTAGGCCGTCATCGATATCATCGACGGCATTGATGTATTGATAAGCAGGCAAGTCCCGCTGTTCGATTAGAATAGGACGAAGCTTGATACCAATCGGAAGCTCGATCATGGAAGCCAGAGTTGCCAGAGCATCGGCGAATTGGTTCTTCATCCGAGGGACGTGCGTGAACGTAACCTTGTTGAAACGAGGAATGAGGTCCTCTAAGTCTTGGTGATAAGGTTTCAATCTGTCTTCCCGAACTTTCCAGTCTCCGTTAGCCTGAGAAACGACAAGGTTGGAGTCACCAATAACCTCAAGTTTTTCAACACCGAGCGTAAGAGCAGCTTCCATGCCAACAATGCAGGCCTCATATTCAGCTTGGTTGTTCGTGACATCGAAATTGAGTTTGAATGCAAACGGAACATGAGCACCATCGGGGGTTATAAGCAAAACTCCAATCCCGTATCCCTTCTGATTGGCTGCCCCATCAAAGTAAAAAGTCCAGGTGTCTTCGACAACTGCCATCACTCCTTCATCTGGAAACGTAAAATCTTAGTCCTCTGGCCCCTCGATGGGATGGTCAGCCAGAAATTCGGCGACCGCGCGCCCTTTGACAGATTTCCTAGTGACATATTCGAGGTCGAACTCTGCGAGCAACAGCAACCAACGTGCTAACTTACCAGTAAGCGCAGGTTTCTCAAACACATACTTGAGAGGATCCATTCGAGAAATCAACTTCACTGGGTAAGCCAGCATGTAGTGTCTTAATTTCTTGGATGCCCAAACAAGAGCCCAACACGTCTTTTCGAGGGCAGTGTAGCGTTCTTCAGCGCCAACCATCTTCTTACTCAGGTAGTAAATGGCCTTTTCGACTCCCTTTTCTCCTTCTTGAGCCAGCAAACACCCCATAGACGTAGGATTCACGGACAAGTAAAGTATTAAAGGCCTCCCTGGCATCGGTGGCATTAAAACCGGAGGGTTTTGCAGATAGGTTTGAATGGAGGTGAAAGCCGCCTGGCACCTGTCCGTCCAAACGAACGGGGTATTCTTCTTCAATAGACGGAACATCGGCTCGCAAGTTAATGTTAACTTAGTGATGAATCTGCTGATGAACTGTACCTTTCCCAAAAAGCTTCGCACTCCCTTTTCAGAATCTGGTGGCTTCATCTCGAGGACTGCCTTGATTTTGGATGGGTCGACCTCAATTCCACGAGAAGTGATCATGAAACCGAGCATCTCACCCGCTGTAACCCCAAAGGTGCACTTCTGAGGATTTAGACGCATGCGGAACTTTCGTAATCTCTCGAAGAATTTCCTAAGCACAGGAACATGACCTTCTCGAGTCTTGGACTTGGCGATCATATCATCAACGTAGACCTCGACTTCTTTGTGCATCATATCATGTAGGATAGTGGTAGCAGCTCGCTGATAAGTGGGTCCAGCGTTCTTCAACCCAAAAGGCATGACCAGGTAGCAATAAGTCCCCCATTCAGTGATGAAAGTGGTTTTCTGGCGGTCCTCGGGCGCCATGAGAATTTGGTTGTAGCCAGAGAAGCCATCCATGAACGAGAGCAAAGCATGCCCCGCAGTGTTGTCCACAAGTACATCGATGTGTGGCAAGGGAAAATCGTCTTTAGGGCTTGCTTTGTTCAAGTCCCGAAAATCAACGCAAACTCGAATCTGGCCATTCTTCTTAGGAACGGGGACGATGTTGGCAACCCACGTGGGATACTGAGAGACCATGAGAAAGCCAGCGTCAATCTGCTTGGTAAGCTCCTCCTTAATCTTCTGAACCCAATCTGGTCTCATCCGTCGGAGTTTCTGCTTCACAGGCTTGGCATCCGGGAATAAAGGAATGTGATGCTCCACGATCTTGGGATCAATTCCGGGCATATCTCGATGGGACCATGCAAAAACATCACTGAACTCAGTGAGCAGCTCCTTGAAATCACGATGCTCCTCTGGCGAAAGTGTGGAGCCCACTTGAACCATTCGGGGATCATTTTCATCTTTCAAGTTTATAGAAACTATTTCTTCTTTTAATGGCTGAGCATTCCTTTCGTCTTCCCTTTCGATGAAGGCACGGATTTCCTTATGAATGTCCCCATCGAAATCTATCCCCTCATCGTCAGGGTCGACACAGTTTATATAAAGATCATTGAAATAGTCAGAAGATGCTTCGTTCATTTCACAAGCCCTTGAAGGGTCACCAAGTACAAGAGAGTCAAACTCGAAATAAAAGCTATGACGTGGAGGGCTTAGAGGCACAAACTCCGACTCAGAGCTAGACTTAGAGGACGAGACAGACTCTGACTCAGACTCAGACCCAGACTCAGACGTGTCGTCAATGCAAGTTAAGCGTGGCCTGAAAATGCAATTATTCAAAGAGCCCTCGGCTTTCACAATGAGAGAGGTGGGATCCTCGAGGGCGTCGGGCCTGAGCATGAGCACTTCGGCTTCTTCAGCTTCCCCAGCCAAACCCACTTGGGAGAACTCCTAGAATAGCAGCTCCAGATTTCCCTGATCGATAGATCCCAGCCAGTCAGTCTTGATCTTCAGCTGATTAAGCTTCCTCTTGAATTCTTCTTTTGCTGGTTCATCATCACTGCTTGACCAGGTGTCATCAGCAAAGATCTCAAACCCAGGCAGCAGCTCCCCGGTTTCAGAATGAACGAAGGGCTCAGCCTGCCCAGTGTAAGTGGCACTTCCGACTTCACGTACGAATTTGGGATCGCTGCAGAGGATCCGAGGTTTTCCCATATATTTCCTCCGTTTGGCATCTTCGGCAGAGGCGATATACCCCAAACCAAAGCGGCCCTCGTTGAAAGGAAAAGTAGGAAACTCCGGGACCCCTTGACGGCGAGAGCCTAAACCAATGCCTGGAAAGTGAGACATCCTTCTCATAATGTCCAGCGCGACAGAGCTTATGAGGAAATTCCCGTCCACGTTGATGGCCATCACTATGCCTGAAGTATCGAAAGAGAAACCCCCGAGGTCGACATCTTCTTCACCATGTTGAATCCCCAAAACAGGAGTCCCGTCTTCCTTGAGCGGGCGGATGCCTGAATCCCCGCAGATGGTTAGAGTACCAGTGGGTAGCCCCAGAATAACCTTTTGGTGGAGGGTAGATGGCACAGCCATGATGTCAGACCGATGAAGCCATGGCCTGCCCAACAGAAGATTGAAGGTTGCAGGAATATCCACGACATGGAACTCCACGTCCATCTCAAAACCCTCAGCATCGAGTTTGAGCTTCAAAATACCTTCGACCACGCGACGGGTGCCGTCATATGCCTTGACAGCCAGATTGGAAGGTGCCAGATCCTTCTTGGTGAGCCCTAGACGATAAGCGAACCGCAGAGGGCAGACATTGATGGCCGAGCCGTTGTCAATAAGAACAGTCGGGACCCAGAGTCCTCGACACTTGACGGTGATATGCAAGGGGCGATTGTGGTCGACACCTTCGACCGGCAGATCTTTGTCTGTGAAGATCACCGTATGCTTGGAGGTTGGCGGGAGGATGAGAGATATCATCGCCTCTGGTGTGACGTCGGCTTGGACTTCGAGGCGGGATAGGGCGTGACACAGCCTCTGACGATGCTCCTTAGATGAACAGATCAGTCCCCAGATAGAAATAGCGGCGGGAATCCGCTCCAGCTGCCGCTGAACCAAGTCAGGAATCGGATTGCCAGCTGATACCTCAAGAGGTGCAGACCTTGGGAAAGAAACAGGCTCGTTTCTTTGATTAACAGGATTGGAGGAATTCCCGGCCTGCAGATTAGCAGGCTGAAAAATCCGTCCGCTCCTTGTAACATTGTGGACGCTTCCCAAAGAGGGCACGAGTTGAGGGCTTTCCTTCACATCCCAAAGATCAGCGGGGACATCTCCCAGTTTGCGCTTCCCCTTGTCAGTAGTTGGTGCAGAGACAGGCACTTCCATGTTTAAGCCCAGATCCTCAGCCAGATCTTTCATCAGCAAGGAGTCCCAGAAGCCCAAATCTTTCACAGCAGCCACTTCAGCAACAGGCTCCGGATTTGCAATGAAGGGAACATCCCAGAGACCAGTATCAGCCAGGGTACGATTGACAGCCTAGACTTCATTCCCAACTTGGACGTCCACTATGTCGTTAACTTCCCACAGATTAGCGGGCGGAGCGCGGTCTGTAACCATGATGCTGCAGTCCTTGTTGTTGGGATAAGGCACCTGAGGGCGCGGATTTTCTTCGTCGACAATGTAGGAATAGGGGTCATGGTCAGCGTCGGGGTTAGCGTCACAAACCGAATTAAAGACCGAACCAAAGAGGGAAATGTGGTCTCCCAAAGCTCGTGGATCTTCCTGGACAAGTTCATCCTCCGCGTAGTGAAGCATGTAGTCCGGCGTGGCATAGCCTTGCAGAGGGTTAGGGTCAACATCCATGGGAGCAAACCAGGTTGGCTCAGGATCCCAGTAATATTCCGCTTCGGGAACTAGAGGTTCGATCGGGTTGAACAGCATGTACAAGGAGAAACCGTCTAAAGGGTCAAGCAAGGCCGCTTCATAACCGGCCAACCAACCGTCATACCAGGCTTGATCAAATGGGACATTTCCGGGCTGTGGAAGAATCCCGTCCATTCCAAGGGTGGACCACTCGTTGAGGAGAGGAGCGGCATAGTCCCAATGGTCTGCTATGGCCCAGCCAGTGGCTTGCATGTTATTATCTGAGGGAGGCAACCAAGGCTGGTAGGGATCAGGAAACGGGCCAGCGATGGTTGCGTACGGGCTATCAAGCGACGAGGCAGAGTTGATTTGCACAGCAGGGATCGACTGATGGAAGAGGGAGCCGACAGATTCTTCGGAGACAGGTGAAGCAGCTTGTAAAAGTTCCGAAGGTGCATCTGCATCAACAAGTTGGCCTTCAACCAATTGTATATAAGAAACCTCGGTGGACGGCTCGAGCGAGAAAGGCACGATGGGCCTGGGTTGATCGGCTGAGGCTATATAGTCAGTGGGGTTAAATATGGTGGAGCTAGGGTTGATATAAGTGGAGCTGAGAGATATCTGGTTGATATGTGGTACAGCGTTGTGCTTAGGGAGAGAGTTGGCAATGACATTGGGTTTCTGAGGTGGTGGAGGGGTCTCCAGCGTGCCATCGTCAATGAGATCCTGGATCGCAAGACGGAGGCGAAAGCAGGAGTCGGTGAGATGACCCGCTCCTTGATGGTAAGCACAGTAAAGATTGGCTTTGAAGCCGGGTGAAGGGTTCTTGGGTAGAGGAGTTGGATCCAGGGGCTTCAGATGCCCTAATTTGACCAACTTTTCCAAGACCGAGGATAGAGGTGTCTCGATAGCGGAAAAGCTGCGAGGTTGGTTCCGAGGTCGGCTGTTCTACGGATTTTGAACTTGATTGACATCCGCAATGTGATTAGCAGTGCTGGAGGAAGCGGCATTGGTACCGGCAGTTGCCGTGTTGGAATAAGTCCCTGTCCCGAACAGCGCATTGGCGTTTCCAGAATAAGCCTGAGGCTTTGACTTGGGGGCATGCGAGGATTCCCCCTTTGATAGAATTCCACACTGCAGAGCATCTTCGATGGCCAAGCCAGAGTCAAAGAAGGTTTCAAAGTTAGCAGAGGCCTGAGCTAGAACCAGGTGCCTAGCATAGTCTGGTTGAAGATTGCGGGAAATGATACGGAGTTGGTCCTTCTCACTCGGGCGATCGGTCATCTGCGCAGCTTTAGCTCTCCACCTTTTGACGAAGTCTGCAAAGGTCTCCTTAGCCTCCATCTTAGTGGATTCAAGTTCCCGGGTAGTCATTTTCAGCTGGGAGTTGTAATTGTACTGCGAAATAAACGCAGTCCCAATGTCTTCCCAAGTCCTCCTTTTGGCAATGTCGAGTGACAAAAACCAATGGAAAGCAGAACCCGAAAGGGTCTGAGGAAAGAGCTGCGACATGGCCTCTGGCTCAACAGAAAGGAGCTTCATGGCGGCGTGGTAGCTGTAGAGATGAGTCCTGGGGTCGCCGCTCCCGTCGAACTTAGCCAAGTCTGGCATTTTAAACTTCTCGGGAAGCTTGGCGTTGGGATACAGGCAAAGGCGATCCAGGTCGATCCCTCCGGCACTGATCTTTTCTGTCTTAGCAATGGATTCCTCCAGTTTGGCCATCTTGGCCATGAGCACAACCATTTCTGGATTCTGAGCTGGTCATTCCGGTTTTGGAGGCAGTCTACCGCCTGCAAGGTTTGCAGCGGGTCTGCGAGCTTCCCTCGGATTCATCACTACGAGACGTCCCGCGTGAAGTGGATCTGGGACCAAGACGGGCTGCTCCTGGTCAGACTCATCGTCCCCACCTTCTTCTTCGAGAGGGGGTGGAAGGCGAGTGTGGATGAGGTCATTCAGGCGAGCAATGTTAGTGTCGGTCTGAGCTGCCCTCTGTTGCATGGCGGTGATGCTGTCCTGAAGGTTCATGAGCATGGTCTCCAGGGTAAGGGGTTCTGGTTGTGGTTGTTCCATTGTGACGGGCGTTTCAGAGCTGCTTGAGGCAGATACCGGGGTAGTCGGACGTCCTTCCTGTGAAGCCGGTGGTGAACCTGACTGAGATTCTGAGTGCTGTGCTGTCGGAGGTGAGTGCAGAGAGTCTTCCGTGATGACTGACTGGGACCGTAACCTGACGAGCCTGTGAACCGGATTTAGATGCAGACGTTCCCAAGCGGGTTTGGCAACTGGCCTCGATACTTTCCTCGGTGGTGCAATGATTCAGATCTTTGCTTGCAAGGGAAAAGGAGGTTTGATAAGGGTCCTGCAGTAACTTTAATCTAAATAAAAGACTAAAGCGGATGCAGCCCACGTCGAGAGTGTCACCCTAGACTCTAGAACCAGAAGACGAGTCTGTCTTACGACATTTTGGACACTGCTTTTAGGCCCTCGGAATTCTTTTGCAGATGTATCCTTGTTTGGAACAAGCGGCCCTAAAGGATGTCAAAAGGAGTCTAAACCTTTGCCCATTTCGATGTTCGGGGTTTCAAGTTTTTGAAGCCAGAACGACTCGGCATGAATATCATGATGCTATAACCAGGTTGGCGTAGGCAGCACTGTGCCATTAGCCGGGCGGTGTAAGTGACGAGGCATTTGTTACCTTTTGGTGTAAGCATCATGGTATTCTACTCCGTGGTTCTTCGTTTTCTGCTTGAAACCCTAAACAGGTACACGGGCAAGGGTGCAGAAAAGCTTCTGATTTCCTAAAGTCCCACCGTAAAAGGACTTTAAAAGATGATAACGCGCGTTACTGAGATGCACGACTCCTCATCAGGCCAGAACAATGTCCTACTAAGCCTGAAGACAGACTCGGAACAGATTGAGAACCTAGGAGCCAACCTAGACATGCTTCTACGCTGAACGAGATGTATGTACAGTTCATGCGATAAGGAAAGCAGTAACACGTAGACAGTTACGGGGGTTTAGATGCAAGTAGATCTTAACCTGTGGGTACCTGTCCTAATTTGGAGAGTTCTAATGCTTTGTATATGCAAAAGGCCGGTTTTGGTTCGTAACAGGTTCCTCGGACTAGGGCCACAGATATACCTCCCGTTACCCGTGTTTTTCGCAGAATAACAGTCGAACGGTAGCATGACCCATCATCGTCGAAGGTTGTCGGTCATTCGGGGTCCCCGGGCTCCGGTAAACCGTGCCGGATTGCCAAAACGATCCAACGAGGCTTTTCCCACATCGATGCAAATGAGATGCTAAAATTTTGTTAAAAGAAGAAGAATCACAGAGTCGTAAAAATGCTTTTTCAAATTTGGCTCACTTTATTTAGTCCATCTTTAGAAGAAACTACGCAAGCGAACAATCGAAAAAGCCCCAGATTAGAATGGCCGGACACGAGGTCCTGTTAAATCACCGTTCCAACCTTCGGCAGCGCGAAGCTCACCGTTTTGACAAGCTTTTAAAGGATTGTTCCCAGGCGTATTAAATCCTAAGTGTGAATCAATATTGGTTCGATTTCTCCCCAGCAGAGTCGCCACTGTGGGCAGCATGCCCTCGGAAAAAAGATTCCGTTCCTTTCGCCATTGCGGCCCTTTTTTGAGAATCGAGGGAGCGCGAGCGCCGGTGGCAAGCGCTCAAAAATACAGAGTCGCCACTTGAGTTTTGAAGGTCCGACACTCAAGGAACCGTATTTCGAAGCACCTGCCGCGCTTTATTTGAAAAAGTGAAGGAAACCAGTCCGTCATAACCATATCTGGGTTCGGGAGCCAGGTTACGAGAGGGGAAGGGTTTTATGGCACCCCTCTCGCCCAATCCGGAGATCGGTCTCTACTTAAGTGTTTTTATGAAAACCTTTGTGATTCTTCCTCTTTTAATTGATTTTAGCCAATTAGGGCGGGGAAACAGTTAATCGGGGATTAAAACTGTAACAATTTGCAGGATGTGATGAAATAATGACATGGATGAGTAGCATGATGAATAATAAACGGAATGATCTTGAAACAGCAATCAGGTGCCAAAACCAGACTCGGGGCAGACTTGCCCTGCACGATGACCAACTTGCATGCCTGAATAGATCTGCATGCAAGTCCATCATCGCGCGAGACACGCTGACTCTCGCGTGAGTGTTGTCATCTCACCACAGTCCCAAAATCATCCCCTTCTGGGCTCTGGAAGGACCAGTGGACACCCAGGAAGCAAACCAAGCAGTGTATTGGAAGACTGTAAAATGCTAATTATTACACAATACTCCAAGCAGGAGCCAAATAAGATGAAACACAACCCCTAAACAGTGGGGGTATCAAAACAGAGGCCAAGGGCCAAGTTGCCCATGCAAGGGCCATTCATGGAAATCAGACAACTGTCGCGCGACAGAGAGTAAATCTCGCGCGACACTCCTGACTGGACTTCCAGGAATTGCTTTACATGCTTGGGGTCCTGAGACAGATTCAGGGGATCCCAAGGGCATTCCAAACTGTTTAAAGCAAGTAAACTAGCTACTGTATTTGTTTTGCATGCATCACAGTGATCTAAAATTCAAGGTAAAGTACATCAGGCATGAAAATACTACAAAACAGGAAAGGGGTAGTTTCCCTTCCCCACGAGATCCATTCTCTTGTTGACACAAGTGTCGCGCGAGTAAAGGGGACCATCGCGCGAGGGTGTAGCTGCCACGAATTCTTGTAACTTTGCTGGCTTTAGGACCAGGACATGGTATTGATTACCAGCCTTGGCCCTGTCAGCCCCCCTCAGGGATCAAAACAGAAACAGCTCAAACCTTATACCTTTGCTTGGAAAGGGTTTAGGAATAGATTGGATTGATTGGTGTGACTTTGTTACCAAGAGTGTGTGAACACCCTGAGTTCAGAGGATTAGGAAGTGGTTTGAGGGTTAGTGACTTTGTGCTAGCTAGTGTAGAGCTTGTGAAAATGACTAATGACTCTCTTAAGTAATTTTTGGAACCCTTAACATGGAAGACCAATGGGGGTATTTATAGGGGGAATGCAAGGCTTAGTTAGGGGCCAAACAAGACCTTAGGACCAGTCACCAAGGCTGGTCACAACTTGGTTGTGAGGCTAGCCAACAAGGTGAGAGAGTGGTTGGGGGATTGCATGGGGTTAGAACCTGCCAGCACGCCGTTCAGCTGAGGAGAACGGGGTTCCAGCCCATGGGAACCCATGTGCCAAGCAATCATCACAAGTCCAGCTGGATTCTGTGATAGTGACAGGAGGGAACCATCGCGCGAGGGTTCGGAAGTATCGCGCGAGGGTCAAACAGTCAACAGTTTGACTTTGACTACACGTGGCAAGCTAAGTGTCGCACGAGGGACAGAAAGGCTCGCGCGAGGGTCAACTCTGGTTTTAGGGGTTTGACTGAAGGTTCAGAAGGGTTCAAAGGGGCTCGAGTAGGGTTCCAAGCATTCCAAGCCCAAACCATTCCCGATCCAAGCTCTGTTTGATCCGATTTCATCATCGGGGAAACAAGAAAATCGCAAAATAAAGTAAAACGATTGGGAGACCCAGATTGGGGTGTCTACACCACTATTGGAAACAAGCGCAAGGCCCTAGCTGATTTGTGGAATGAGGAGTCTAAGTACCAACAGATTGGTCAATTGACCAGGCGTGGTCGAATTTATCAACCCCCTAATCTTCAAATCGGAGACTCCTCCAACCCTCCAGCTCCACTGACCAAAGAATCTTCTAACCCATTCGTTACCCCAATCAAAAATACTTTCCAACCCTTTGCCCCACTAGTTAAAGAGCCTTCACGCCCTGAGAAAAACCCTGAAGGGATGATCAAGCGCCAACTTGAACAGACTCAAGCCAAAATATCTATTTGGGACTTGCTTGTTCACTCCACCCGCCATCATGAAGGGCTCATCCAAGCCCTCTCTCACCTAAAAGTTCCTTCCGCCATAACCCCTGACGAACTCGTAGCACTCATCAAAACCATACCTGTCAAACATGCTATCACCTTCACTGATCGAGATTTGCCCGCTGAAGGAACTGATCACAATCGACCACTCCATATCACCCTGAAATGCCACGGAAAATGGGTAGCGATAATTTTGATTAACAACGGGTCAGCAATCAATGTCTGCCCACTCCGTGTTGCTTATTGCCTGGGTTACAAAAATAATGATTTCTCTCCATCCGAAGTCAAAGTTCGGGCATATGACAACACCCGTCGGGATGTGATTGGAACCCTCATGCTTCCTGTGACCTTCGGACCATACCAAACGGAGGTGGAATTCCATGTGGTAAACATTCCCGCGTCCTTCAATCTACTGCTGGGTAGACCATGGATGCATCGGCCTGACATCATGGCAGTTCCTTCAACACTCCATCAGAAAGTTAGACTGGGACTTGAGACTGGGATGCTCACCATTCATGGAGACTCTGGGATTCGCGCTCCCGTGGAAGACAATGCCCCACTCTTGGAGATACAACATGGAGAGGAGGACATTGCCCTAGACGGCTTCTCTCTTGACACCTCTAATTCTGTTTTCACTGTCAAGATTGATGACGACTTCGTCATTAGTAATGTCGCCATAAAGATAATGAAGAAAATGTCCTACATGCCAGGTTTGGGGTTGGGAAAGAATCTCCAGAGGCCAGCGCAATTTGAAGAACCAGGAACTTTAACCCGCGTAACAGGCTTGGGATACCACCATTCTGAGGATAAGAAAGAAAAGAAGGGAGATAGATTGGAGGACTATTTTGTCAAAGAAAAGGCAAAGCAGATCAACCAAGGGCAACCGGAACCGTTCTGGGACAAAGAAACCAACACCTTCCTGCCCGGATTTGAGATATTCGCTAATGATGTCTGGCCTGAAAGTGATGAAGAACTGGAAGCGGCAATCAAACCTGCAAAGATGGCCGATTGGGTTGAAACTTTTGCCATGGATAACCTAGCAACCTTATTCGAGGAAGACGAACCATTGGGTATAGCAATGGAAGCAGAAGTGCAGATGCTAGGGCAGGAGGCCCTCGAAGACCCGACTTCACTCATCATGGATGCCGCTGGGGATTATAAGAATTGGACTTCATACCAAGTGCAACCAGTCATGAGTCTGAGTCTAAAACTGAGTCCTTTTAGTCTTCTGAGTCCGTTGAGTCTGAGTCGGTGCCTCTTGGCCCAACTCCTCAGAATCTGTATTTTGAGTTTGAGTCTACCTGCGTGTATGGTGCCCCCGAGGCCTCTGCTTATGATGAAATAAATGAATCTGGTTCCGCTTACTTCCCTGATTTTGAAATAAATTGTGTCGACCCCAATAATGAAGAGATCGATTTCGAGGGAAAAATCCCTAAAGAAATTCGGTCCCTAATCGAAAGGGAAGACGAAAGACATGCTCAGCCTGTAAAAGAAGAAGTTGCTTCAATAAATTTGAGGGAGGAAGGGAATCCCCGAATGGTTCAGATCGGTTCCGCGCTGTCAGAAGAAGAGCGCCAGGCTCTTGTAAATTTGCTAAAAGAATTCGAAGATGTTTTTGCATGGTCACACGCTAACATGCCCGGAATCGATCCTGAAATCGTGGAACATCGGATTCCCCTTCATCCTGACGCGAAACCAGTAAAACAGAAACTGAGACGCATAAGGCCTGACTGGGTGCTTAAAATAAAAGAGGAGGTAACTAAACAGATCAATGGTGGGTTCCTAATGGTAACTAAATACCCTCAGTGGGTCGCGAACATTGTTCCCGTTCTGAAGAAGGATGGCAAAATCAGGGTCTGTGTGGACTTCAGGGACTTAAACAAAGCTAGCCCCAAGGATGACTTTCCTCTGCCGCACATTGACGTGCTAGTTGATAACACCGCAGGACACGCTTTGCTTTCTTTCATGGATGGTTTCTCGGGGTATAACCAGATTCTCATGGCCCCGGAAGACCGAGAGAAGACCACATTCATTATTGAATGGGGAACTTATTGCTATCGGGTCATGCCTTTTGGGCTGAAGAACGCTGGCTCCACCTATTAGAGAACTGCTATAACCTTGTTGCATGATATGATTCATAGAGAGGTAGAGGTTTACGTTGATGACATGATTGTTAAGGCAAAAGAGCGAGAAGGTCACTTACCCACACTCAGGAAGTTCTTCGAAAGGATAAGGAAGTACAGGATGCGCCTCAACCCGGCTAAATGCACGTTTGAAGTCACTACGGGGAAAATGCTCGGGTTCATGATTACCACTCGTGGCATCGAAATCGATCCATCAAAAATTAAGGCCATTCTGGAAATGGAATCACCGCGGACAGAGAAAGACGTAAGGAGCTTCCTTGGCAAAGTACAGTTCATCAGCCGGTTTATTGCAAAATTGACTTCGACGTGTGAACCCATATTTTGCCTGCTCAAGAAAGGAACACCATTTGCATGGGACGACAGGTGTCAGCAAGCCTTCGAGGCCATCAAAGCCTATCTAAGGAATCCGCCAGTTTTGATGCCACCTGAACCAGGAAAACCTTTGATCCTATACTTGTCAGTCACTCCGTCCTCCATGGGGTGTATGCTGGCACAGGAAGGAGACGATGGGGTTGAAAGGGCTGTCTACTACCTCAGCAAAAAGATAGTCGGATCCGAAGAATGCTATACTCCCTTAGAAAAGACGTGTTGGGCACTCGTTTGGGCTTCCAAAAAGTTAAGACATTACATGCTGGCCTACTCGGTAAGGTTGATATCCCAAATGGATCCTTTGAAGTATTTATTCGAGAAGCCGGCACTTACAGGAAGAATGACACGATGGCTATTGATGCTGGCAGAATTCGAATTAAAGTATGTCAGTAGAAAGTCAGTGAAAGGAAGAGCTGTCGCTGAATTCTTGGCCGACTGCCCAGTTGAAGGAAAGGAAGATGCTAAATTCGAGTTCCTGGATGAAGGCATAATGACCATAGCCGAAGACGTGTGGCGGTTGTATTTTGATGGAGCGGCCAATCAGAAAGGATTTGGAATTGGTGTGCTGTTGATTTCACCGGATGGGTCGCATATCCCACTTGCATTTAAGCTTAACTTCGAAGTCACCAACAATCAAGCGGAATACGAAGCTTGCATTGTAGGCATGGAAGTAGCCATTGAAATTGGTATAGAAAGATTGGAGGTTGTGGGGGATTCAAACTTGGTCGTTTCTCAAGCAAACGGCGATTGGAAGGTCAAGAAAGAGAAGCTAAAGCCATACCAGCAAGATCTCGAAGATCTTATTCCCCATTTCAATAAAGTAACTTTCACTCATGTCCCGAGACTCAGGAATCAATTCACTGATGCCTTGGCAACATTGGCCTCTATGGTCGAAATCCCTGTCGGTGTAAAGCTAAGGCCAATTGTGATCGAGCAAAGGGACGCCCCGGTATACCAGCATGTTATGGCCATCAATGAGCCTGAAGATGGTCACCCTTAGTTCTACGATATCTGGAGATTCGTGAAAAGGGGAGAGTACCCCTCTGAAGCTAGTAAGAAAGATAGGATCGCCCTTCGGAGAATGGAGGCTCAATACATCATTTGTGGAGGAAATCTATACCGAAGATCTCACTGTGGTACCCACAAGCTGTATATTCAGGGTGAGGAGACAAAAAGGGTAATGGAGGAAGTTCACGAGGGAGTATGCGGTCCTCACATAAATGGTATGATGCTGGCCATAAAGATTTTGGGACAAGACTACTTCTGGTCCACCATGGAGACGGAGTGTGTGGAATACGTACGACGTTGTCATAAATGTCAGATTCATGCTAACCTCACGCATGTCCCACCGCATGAGTTGCAGCAAACGACCTCGCCATGGCCTTTATCGACCTGGGGGATTGATGTCATCGGAAGGATTGTGCCAGCAGCCTCTAATGGCCATAAGTTCATCCTAGTGGCTATTGATTACTTCACGAAATGGGTGGAAGCAGCCTCGTATGCAACCCTGACCGCAGTTCAAGTCGCGCACTTTATCAAGCAAAACGTCATCTATCGGTATGGGATCCCACAGGCATTCATATCCGATAATGGGGTTCATTTCAAAGGCCGAGCTAGGGAAGTCTTGGAGGAGTTTCAGATCCAAATACACAAGTCAACAACCTACCGACCGCAGACCAATGAGGCCGTGGAAGCAGCGAACAAAACAATCAAAACCATCCTGGAAAAAACCATTCAATCCGCAAGGGGTTGGCACGAACGACTACCTTTGGCATTATGGGGATATCGCACATCTGTAAGTACACCAACGGAGGCAACTCCGTACTCCTTGGTTTATGGCATGGAGGCCGTACTCCCCATAGAATTAGAGGTTCCATCCCTCCGAACTATGATCGAATGCAATGTCCAAGAGGCAGATTGGCTGAGCAACCGATTTGAAAAACTTATGTTGTTCGATGAACGCCGTCTAAGGGCACTTTACCACATTCAAGGATATCAAAGGAGAATCGCGCGTGCATTCAATAAAAAGGTGAAGCCCAGGGACTTGGCGGAAGGAGACATGGCTTTGAAGGAAATCCGGGTGCCAGTTTATGATCCACGAGGAAAGTTCCGACCAAAATGGTCCGGGCCTTATATCATCAAGACTATCCTATCTGAAGGAGCTACGCAACTTATCGACCTGGACGGAAACCAATTCTCAACTCTAGTCAACCTGGATCAACTCAAGCGCTACTACCCCTGAGAGAGGCTCGCTGGGCTGAAAGCTGCAAGGGCAGTCAGTTCCAGGCAAAAATTAGAGTAAAAGCCTGCTATGATGAAAACCCGCAAGGGCATCTTAGGCAAAAGTTAAGGCATACAATGAACGAGCTCGCTAGGCCGAAAACCCGAAAGGGCGGTACTAGGCAAAAATTAGAGCGCAAAAGGAGAGTGTCAAAACCAGAGCGAATCCTATCCTTGAACTACGTCATGACCTGATTCCTTCACCAAAAAGGATACGTAGGCAGTCTCGCTATGGGACTTGGTCACAATCAATCAAAGCAAAAATCCAGGTTGACAGAATTCGGAAAGGCAAAATCAGAGAGGGGGAGACCCTCTGTAACTCACTTTTATTGAAATAACTGCTTCTAATACATAGGGCTGAGCATGATTTTCTAAAATAAAAGTGCAATACAATAAAAAGGAGGTCCATGATTTATTCGATGGTCAAGGTAGTAAGATCGAGTCAGTTTCCTTGGGCTCCTGCCCTCGCAGCAATGTCCCTCTTGAGCCATTTCCTGTAACTCCCACGCACTGCCACAAATGGGTAAGAATGAGCATCAGTCACCTCGCGAGACCTCCAGAATCGCTAGTAGTTGCAAAGAGCTGAATGGCGGAAGAAAGGCAGAGCTACATCCACCAGGACCTCTGCAGGAGCCTCCTGTCTCAAACCAAGCTGACGCTGGATCCGATATGGGATGTAGAAGGTAAAAGCCTCCAAGCCAGCAAGAACCACCCACTGAGAGCCCATATAGTGTATAGTCATGGGCGGAAGGTCAAGCCATGAACATCTCCAGGAAATAGTCTCAGCCCGTTGGCGTTTGAAGAAGTTGACCCACTCGGAAGCTCGCCTGTCTGCAAATTCAAAGCACTTAGAGGACAATAACCTAGCCTCATACGCCAAGTTGCCAGGAGGGAGAGTCAGCACATTCACCTTGTCACAAAGCCAAATCTGCCAAAGAGGGAAAACAAGTGAGAAACCATAGAAAGCCAAGCCCAATGTTGAAGAAAAGTGAGAAAAGCTTGAAAGAGGAAAAATGAGGTGAAAACCAACCTGTAAGAGAAGGGGGCTGCCTCCAAAAGTCTCGGTCTCTCCAGAACGAACCCTGTCCAAACCCATCAGTGTCTCAGCCAATACCATTGGAATCACATCCTTCCGAGCTCCAATCTGCACTGCAATGCTGACCAATGCCGAGCTAGCATGACCAGTAGAAGAAACCAAGAAGTAAGCAGCAAGTAAGCACATGCAAAGAGCGGTCATACGCCGAGTGTGGTAGGTTGTGTCCGCTAGGTTACTAAGAGAATAAGACATCTCAATAAGGCGCATCACATTGAGGTGACCATGGCTAACCAAGTAACGAGCAACACCGTCATTCAACCCTAGAGAGGCAGCAAGAACCTTGGACATGTTCTCACGCACGGGAGGGACGATGACATCTCCAGAGCTGAAGCCGCCAAGATAGGCGCGGAACTCTTCAATTGTGGGGCAGAATTCTTGTTCACCAAAGCGGAATACGTGCACCTCCGGGTCCCAAAGACTTGTGGCAGCCCTCAAGAGTTCGGGATGAAGGTGGATGTTACGAAGGTATCTCATGGAGTAGAGACCATGCGCCCGAAAGTTGAGTCAATCGACCCCCTCCATGGAAATCAACCATGGTCGTAGTGAACCGGTGAGAGAAAAAGCCATTGAGAGGAGATGAAGGTTTAAGAAAGGAAGATATGGTTAGTATGAGGACCAAGGCTTGAATTTATAGGAAGGATAGAGGAGACAACTTCAACTTTCAAAAGAGCCTTGGGTCCCAAAAAGTGTAGATTTTCCATGAGTCTTGCATAGGGAAAAGCTTGGTCATGCCCTAAAAGAACAAAGCAGACATGCACTGGTTCGGAAATGATATAGAATAGGTCAAACCTCAGCCCTCGTGCAATTTGTCTTAGGAAGCAACAAATGGCAGAGTGTCAGGAAAATAGTGCCGCACGGCATAACGGGGTAACGCACGGCATACCAAACCCAAGGGAAAGCCACGGCATAACACGGATAAGCCGCGGGATCATATGAAACGCGCGGCATTTTGAAGCCCCGCGCGGCATACTAAGTCTGCATTTCTACAGACTTTGACAACAGGGGTTTGAAACCAATTCGAGGCACTCGCAAGCATCACCAACCCTCAGAACACACTTCAATGGGTATTTGAGACTTTGGGAAAATCCCACTTCGAGTCAACTCTCAAAATTCGACGTGAAGACACCGAAAAGTCAATAAAACCCATTTCTTAAGTCATGTCAAGGTATCGGAGTCCGTTTCAAGCCATTTCAGGCTGATCTTTCGAGTCCTACAGGTCCTGATGGCTAAAAGTGACCTGATCTAAATTCCGTTTCAAAGTCAAAGTCAAAATTTGAGAATGTCACCCTCCGAAGTCAATGTTTTCTTGCTTTTCAAGCATGATTTCAAACAGTTTTCAGTTTTCAAATGAGAGCTTGAGTATTCTAGTCACGTGTCAAATGTCAAGAGTCGTCGTTGGTAAACAAGAGTCCGCGACAGGGGCATTTTTGTAAAATTCTTGCACAAAGTGTCAATTTTTCAGAATCGTTCATTTACCTTCTTTGATTTCTATTCCAACGTCGATAGACCTATGCCCCAACATGCTTAAAGTTCACTTCAGCTTATGGCCAAGGACCAGTTGCATGCATTGGTTAGTGTTTCCGTTATTCAATCTTTCTTAGACAAATGACAATAAGAGAAATTGAATGGCATAAACATTGAAAGATTAAGTTTTTCTATATATATAATCTCCAGAATATCCATGAGTCGAAGTACAAGAAGGCGTACAAGCCCAAAATCCTATCTACTAAGGGTAAACAGGCACCCTTCCAAAAGAATCACGCAGGCTCCACAAAAATGCAAAAGCAAAACAAACAAAAGAAGGAGCTCAACTCTCGTCCTCGTCTTCGTCCTCACCCTCCTCGCCGTCCTCCCCAGAGACCTCCTCCGCCTGGGAACTAGCTGCCCCTAGGTACCCGTCGCCCTAGGCACAGTACTCCTCGAGGTGTCCGCTAGGTCGACGTCCGTCGGCTCCTCAGTCTCGTCAGAGACGTCGACCGGCTCGTCCTCTGTCCCCCCGGAAAACCATGCCCTCTTCGACAGAGGCTCCTCCCGAGAGCCAGCAGAGGAAGCCTGTGGCGCCTGCATGCGCACAGACTTCCTGCGTAGCCCGCGCGAAGCCCCTCCTCTAGCCTGCAATAACATGGTATCCATCATTTGCGTCGTAATCATAGTATAAGCAATGATAAGTTAAAGCAAAGGGTTTGAAAGCCTTATCATAGTCCCGCCAGCACGAAGAAGCACCTCTGGGGCGTGGCCCATGGCGTACTGCCTCACCAGCTGCTCTAGGCCCATCATGGCCCCGGCCATCTCTCTCACGTACTCCGGAGTTGCCTGCACAATAGGTCAATTCATTAGAACGTACAGTGATAATAACAAGTGCATGCAAAAGGGCAAAAGAATGCTAGTTATACCTGAGCAAGGAAACTCCGGAACTGCAACTGTAGGACGTGGCACCACCACTACACCAGAAACCCCCTGGGCAGTCGTCACGTCCACAGTCCAGGAGAGTCGAGGAAAGCTGGTCCCGCTCGGACCTGCACCGTCACCCTGACTACCACCGCCACCTTCGCGCCCTCTTCCTCTTCCTCTCCCTCCTCTCCTTCCTCGTCCACCTCTACCGCCTGCACCACCTGACGCTCGAAGCGTCGCCTCCCAGGCAGCAGCTCGTACCCCGAAACTCGTCATCAAGTACCGAGCCCGGTACTCAGAGTAGTCAACGCCTGCCTGGAAGAGCGGCTCCAGCTCAGGGTCCGGTCGCACAAACCGCTCGACCTCTCCCCGGGTGTACAAGCTCGCCCTCTGCACCAGAGCAAGGAGGGGACCAGGGACTCGAAAAACGTCCAGTCTCAACGACTAACGTGACACCCGGTCACCTAGGTACCACTGCCAGCCGTAAGGGAACTCGAGAAGCACTCTCCCCCTCGTCACCTCCCTAC
Source organism: Rhododendron griersonianum (assembly GCA_018127125.1). NCBI lineage: Eukaryota > Viridiplantae > Streptophyta > Magnoliopsida > Ericales > Ericaceae > Rhododendron > Rhododendron griersonianum. The sequence goes on along the minus strand of CM030792.1, from coordinate 11,274,442 downwards.
TCCGGACCAAGTAAGGAACCTCGCAGCGGTCCCACACACGCCAGCGAATCTGCAATCAAAGATGAATAACATCAGCATGAGATTTGAATAAGAACTATCAACAAATAAAAGCATGCGAGGTGTAGTCATACCCTGTCAGGGCGAAGCTCGTCTAGAAAGAGGCGGTAGGCGTTCAGGTCGCCCTTCCCCTTCTTCACTCCCCGGAACTCCTTCGACCAACGTAGGGCTCGGGGAAGTACTGTCTCTCTAGGACAGGAGGTCTCGGGAGGGTACATGTCCAGTACCTCGTACGTCCACAGCTGCAGAATTGAACATCAAGGATTAGCACAGGATATGCAATAAGTGAATAGAAAGACAAATAAATGCAAGAGAAGTTCGAAATGTACCTCCCAGACTCTCTAGTAGCCGCCGAGGCTCTTCCCCGCTCCTCGGGAAAGAGACCCCATGAAGGCGTAGCACGCCCCCAAAGCCGCGCTGCCCCAGTCAAAGCGGGCTATCTCTCCGACGTCCCTCAAGGCCTGCAGAAGCGAAAGGTGTACTCGGTTACGCCTGTTGGGAAACAAGGACGCACCGAGCAAGTACAACAGGAAGCACCGCGCCATCTGCTCCTCCTACACCCTGTCTGTCGGGAGCTCTTCTATCCAAAACCCCAAAAGCTGGGCGTACTAGGCGTCCTCCTTCTCTGCCCTCAGCACATACCCCAGCATCTCCTGCTGGAACACCGCGCTCCTCCCTGTAACGGTGTCGTAAGGGATAGGGTCACCCCCGACCCTCAGACCGGTGATCGCCGCAAAGTCCAGCGGCGTCACCGTCAGCTCGCCAAAGAGGAAGTGGAACGTATTCGTCGTGTCCCACCACCTCTCGGCTAGTGCCCTCACCACCTGGCGATCATTGCTCGCCCTCGTCAGCACACTCACGAACTCCCCGAAGCCCGCCTGCCTCACTATCACCATCACAGCCTCGGGGAGTCTCTCCCAGAACGTTAGCACGTCGGCCGCACCACCGTAGCACGAGATGGTGATCGCCTGTTGCAATAAGTTGATAACATTCAGTAAACAGGTATAATATTCGAGGCAAATACGACATTCAAATAAGGAAATGAAAGTCCGATACGTTGAAATTTGAAATGCAAAAGTTTAAGGTATACCTCGTCTCGGCGCAAAGAAAGGTGCTACTGTGGGTCCCTCAGAACCAGGGCCTCGTCGTATGTGGAGCCGCTCCGGCCTGTAGGCGTCTAAAAGGGTAGGGACTACCATGTGCTGAAAGAGCACGTAGGACTCCGCCACGTAAGCTCCTCGCCCTCTCAGGGCCTCCGTCGCCTCCTCCACAACACTCATCCGAGGGGCTGTCTCACCTCCAGCGGCCTCCTCCTCTACTCCCTGCGGCCCTCCAGCGGCCTCCGTCTCAAGCTCAGCTTGGAGCGCTCTCTCCCGAGCCTCAAGCAAAGCCGCCGCCAGTCCAGGCACTCCCCGTAAGGTCTCAACCAGGTCGTCGAGAGACGCCTTTTCTAGGTAGTCACCTAACCCTATAGGTCGTGACGACCCTGCACCCTCGCCACTACCAACAAACATAGCCGGGGTCTCCCTCTCCTCCACCAACTCCTCCTCGACAGCGGGGCCCTTCCCCAAGTCAGTCCGGGGCTCTCTCACAGGGGAAGTCTCTGTCTCTACCTCCACTCCGTCAAGCCCCTCACCACCGTGAGTCTCCATGGCCCTCTCCTCCAAACCAACCGCTCCCTCCGCTTGGCCTGTAGTCTCCTCCTCACCCCTGGACTCCACTACACTCGGAGTCTCTGTCTCCTGGTCGAAGCCGACCAGCACCCTGCTACCACTGTCACCACCGTCAACACTAGCCACGTACCACGGCTGCCTCCTCGGCCAATGCCGCCTGGGCCGAGACCCCCACGGTCTCCGGCCCCTCTCCGACTGCCACACCGCTCTCCGGGGCCACCGTGGCCGGAACAACCTCGACCAGCGGGGGGTGATCACCCCCGGGTGTATCCGTGTCGTCCATGGTGTATAAGAGAGAGAGATAACCGAGAGAGAAGAGAGAGAACCGAGAGAAAGAAGAGAGAGCAGCGAGAGAGAGAGCAGAGAAAGAGAGAGAGGGCTGCGAGAGAGAGAGATGAGAGAGAGAGAGAGATGATCGGGAGGGAGAGAGAGAGCGAGAGAGAGAGAGAGGAGGGAAATTCGAACAGGGGCGTACTGTGTACGCCTCGTGTATATATATATATATCCCCTCGAACCGGTTCGCCTGGAATCAAAATGGACCGGGTTTGCAGATGGTTGTGCCGCACGGCGTATTGGAGAAGAGCGCGCGGCATAATAGCTTGGCTGAACGAGATTTCACGAGTTGCCACGACGCACGGCATTACACATACTACGCGCGGCATACTGGGTTATTTCGACAGTTCGGATTCTGGGTACAGTTCCTGACAGTGGCGTTCGTATTCAAGTTTGGTCGTTTGTTCGAAAAGCAGAAAATAGCGGATAAATAGGCAAGTAGAAGAAGGAAAGGGACTTTTCATTCATAAAGCCCGAGGTAATCCTCCGGGACTTTCGTTACATTGTTCAAAAAAAAAAAAAAGGAAAACAAAAGAAAACAGGAAAATAGAAAAATCCTATTGCTTTTCTTCTTCTTCTTCTTCTTCCGGAACCCCCCACCTCAGTCATCGGATGCGTCGTTGGCCCCGTCCGAGCGGTCGTCGGAACCGTTCGGATTCCCTTCGGAATCCTCTGCGGTATCACTGGACAAGCACTCCGGTGCAAACCACGCGTCGCTCTTGTCATCCTGCTGGTCGTACGCGAAGTACTTTAGGTTCGACACCGCGCGGCAGAGAGTACGAATGGTAGAAACCAACCTAGAGATTTGAGTGGTAAGCCGCTCAATCTCCTCTCGGTAGAAGCCCATCTCGATCTTTAGGGCTGTCACCCGCGTTGCCAAATTGATGTCCGCCATGGCTGGTATCTCGAGAGTAGCCTTTTTCTTAGAATGAGCAAGAAGGTAGAAAGACTTGGGAGAATGGTGCATAGAATGAGACACCACAATCCCTTAAAAAGCAGTCCCAACCGACGAAAGGGCACGCCTGTATTAATGGGCACCCTTAAACCAACCAACTGACCTCGGAAATTGAAGAGGTGCATGGAAATTCGAAATGCCGGGCGCCATTATGAAGGCCCGCACGGCATTATGGTTTCAGAGGAATAAATGTGTTTTCTTGGAAATTGATCAATCTAGCCACCAAAATCATCTTGAAAGCCAAATACTCCAGCCGTCTTACAGCAGAAATCTTCTGGAACGACGTACATTAATGATGGGATTATTTGATCCTAGTCCCCAGGGACTCGCAAAATTCCCCGTCCCTCGAAGACTTGCCGTATTCACATTTGCTCGCTGTATTCGCCAAATTCGCGGTGCTCGTCTCAAATTAAATCTCGCCTCCCGAGGGCTCGTCTCAAATCAAATTTCGCCTCCCTAGGGCTTGTCTCAAATCAAATCTCACCTCCCGAGGGCTCGTCTCAAATCAAATTTTGCCTCCCGAGGGTTCGTCTCGTCTCAAATCAAATTTCGCCTCCCGAGGGCTCGTCTTAAATAGAATTTCACCTCCCGAGGGCTCGTCTCAAATCAAATTTCGCCTCCCGAGGGCTCGTCTTGTCTCAAATCAAATTTCGCCTTCCGAGGGTTTGTCTCGTCTCGAAATTGAATTTCGCCTCCCGAGGGCTGGTCTCAAATTTTTAGTCTCCCGAAGATTTATCTCGAAAGGCTCACCTCGAATTTTTCACATTGTTTACTGCACTTGCATTGTCCCAATTGAACTACGTTGGTCTGATCCCTACAAACGGGGTAAGTAGGCAGCTCCACGAGCGCGACCACCATTGCCATTTACTTGCATTTTCGAGTATTTTGCCTCCGTTCAAAGACTTTAGAGCAACGGATCGAGGTACCTATTCTTTAAGCGTCACTCGAATCAAAACAATGATATCCGAGTTACGTTAAAGAGGGACTACTGTAGACACCCCAATCCGGACCTCGAAGGGTCTTTGTTCACCCCGATGATGAAATAAAGGAAACGGAACCTTTGCGAGCTTGAATGAAGGATTCCCTTAACCCCAAATAGATCCTCAGCCCAAATGAACCTTTAGTCCCAAAACAAATCAAAAGCCCAGAGAAAGCCCAAAAGCCCTGGAGTGAACCTATAATGCCGCGCGTGACACTTCTACACCGCACGGCGTATCGAAAGTTAATACGCCGCACGCGGTCATGAGGTTAGCCGCACGGCATTTCAGGTAAAGTTCTGACTGGCCCAGAATGCTGTCGGCCACGTCTATTTGAGCCACAGCTGCAATACGGCTCAGCCGAAAGCACACTTCTGGCCCACCCAGAAATACCTCCAACATTTGAAATACAAAATCCAAGGCTCTTACCTATAAATACACCCCTCCACTCAAGGGAAAAGGGCCCTTGATCACTATTATACCCCTTTCTCTCTCTTCTTGCTTTCACACCCACTTTCCCATTTTCAAGCCTTGAGAATGTTGCTCTCAAAAGACATTCTCTAGGCCTTTTGCTCCATTTTTCTCCTCACCATTGAAGTTAGTCTCTTACTAACTTTGAGACCCCAACCACCCAATATACTCATCTACTACACACACCCATACGTCTATTCTCTTTTCCAACCTTCCGACGTCCATCCACCATCATCAACACTCATTCAAGCTCAAGATCAAAGGTAAAAACCAAGTTTCCTTAGGCTAGGCTCTGTCCTGGCCCTGAGGGGACTCCTCCGTCTTCAGGCCTAGCCCTTTTGGTTAGGATCTGACCCAAAATCTCTTTTTTAAAACAAAACTAGTGTTCTGTGCAGAGTACACTACGCCGCGCGGCGCTCTGAAGTGTCCCACGGCGTAGTATACTCACACGCACGACATTTCAAAACACTGCTGTTTTCTTGTTCAAACTGTCTGGATCGCGATCGTCTATTACTAGATCTGTTCTGTACACCAAAAGCGGTCTCGAAATGAGACCATATTTACAAGCCATGTTTTAAACGCCATAGATCTTTTCAAAATGAACAAACGTATCAAAAGTGATTTTCTACTCGTGGCTTGGAAGAATGGTACAGATCTGAGGTGATCTGATGGCTGCGAGCTTTCTGAAGTTTTAAAACAATACCGTGCGTGGTAATGGCTATACCGTGTGAGGCTTTGGGAAATGATAAAAGTTTAGTATCAAGGTCAGAACCACGCACGGCATATCAATAGGCTGCACGCTGTAAAGCGATATGCCGTGAGATAGAAGATGGTGATCCAGGCAGCTTGTTTATATGTTTTCCTGTTTATATTATCGTCATGACATCCTTTATCATTTCTGTACAGCAAGCACCACTAGCACGGCAACGTGACATGTTTTATCTTGTTTCCCTTTCCCTTTATGTGTTTTCAAGGTTTTCCGAGTTGTATTAAATCCTCCCATTTAAAATGCTTAGTAGAGACCGGTTTTCACCGGACGAGCGGGGTGCTTTTTCAACAAAACCTTCCCCGCTCGTAACATGGCTCCCGGATCCAAAATCTCAACGTTTTCGCTAGATCAAAGGCCTTTTTCTCTCAAACAAACTCTCGGTTTCTCGGATCATCCATCTCAAAAATCCGGGTGGCGACTCTTCAAGCGCGCTTCAGGCGCGGGAGCCCACACCGAGCCTTGAAAAATTTTAACGAGCCGAACTCGAGCAAAGTTGTTCAGGCTCGAATCGAACTCGAGCCAGACTAGTACCTTAACAAACCTGAGCCAAACTTAACCAGGTTTCGCTCGATTCGGTTCGTTTACAGCCCCACTTAGAAACATGCACTAAAGGAAAGATAAAGTTATGACCACATTAGTTAAGAAATTCGTCAAGACTTCATCAAATAGGTCTATTTTATGTGGATTTTTTTTTTTTTACGAAAAGATTTCATAAGCTTGAGTGATAATAACAGCTAATTTAAGAAGAATATTTGGAGAAAATCATCATTGTCAAGAATGAATGTCCAAGGCAACCGATTGTATACTTTCCTAAGCCCGAACGAAGTTGGCAAGAAATAGACACCCAAATACACTTGCCATACTTTCTTCAGGGCCTCTCTGACCCATTTGGCATGTTTTTTTAAAATAGTTTTCTTCATTTTATAAATATAGACTAAACTTTTGGATTTTTTCACCGCCATGTATGATTTTTTTTTTTGTCCATATTTTTATACTTTTTTTATTCCTCTCATCGAGACGAACGATGTAGTTTAAAAATTCCACCCAAATCTTTGCACGATTAAGAGCAAATAATAAAATAGGCCATACCAAAAAATCGAAAAGATTTTGTAGAAAATATTGTTTTTATAGTAGGTTCCTGAAGCTCTGAACAAATTTTTTCACCACCTGACAAAATTCTTTGATCCAAAAAAGAAAATTTTCAGTATCGGGTGGGTACCACATGACCAAGCCCACATGGTGCCCGAGCAGCCCATCCGGACCGTCCAAAAGTGTGTTGGACGGCTCAGATTGAAACCCTCTCTCTCCTCTCACCCCACCACTCTTTCTCCTCTTTCTCTCTCCCGAGCCATCCAAAACAGAAATGGATGGCCTAGATAGTAGATGTGTCGAGCGGGCACCACATGGTACCCACCAGGCATTGAAAAATTTCTCGATCCAAAGAATGCCCAAAAAAAAAAAAAATTTCCTTTTCGTTTACTTCATTTCGCCCCAAAAACTCAGAAATAATTTCCCCCCATCAATTTCTGATAGGTGAACACGCAAGGAAAAAACACAGGGCTCCACCACTTGGAGAAGTGCAAGCTTAATTAGCTCAACCCAACATCTCATTCAAACAACTCCACCAGAAAATTTCAGCGTTCACTTCCAATTTCCATGCACCATCCTCTTCTTCTTCTTCTTTTTCAGATTCAACACAAAGTAAGCAGCAAAATCTGCTCCACCGCAGACCTTTCCAACACATGGGTCTGTTACCGCCGCCTTCATTTTCCCCGTTTCTGTTCATGTTTTTTGTTCTTCTCTTGCTTGTGGGTTCAGTACCCGACTTTCTGCACTACAGGAAAGAGACCGACCGACTAGCCTTACTAGCATTCAAGGTCGAGATCACCGGCAATCCCCTCAGGATACTAAGCTCTTGGAATGGATCTGTCCACTTCTGCCAATGGGTTGGTGTAACATGCGGTCGTCGACACCAGAGGGTCACAAGGTTAATCCTTAGTGATGCAAAACTAACAGGGTCCAGTTCGCCTCACATTGGAAATTTAAGTTTCCTTATGAGGTTAAGGTTGGAAAACAATAGCTTGAGCCATAACATCCCCCAACAAATCGGCAACTTACGCAGACTGAAATCCATGTTACTGTATAACAATTTAGTTACCGGCGAAATTCCAGCCAATCTCTCTCGTTGCTCTAATCTTGTCCACCTTGCATTTGGTGCAAACAGGCTAACGGGAAAATTTCCAACGGAGCTCGGTCGGTCGCCTATCTAAACTCAAGGGATTGTATGTTTCAACAAACAATCTAACATGAGGTATGCCTCCAACTATTGGTAATCTATCATCTCTAACAACCCTCGCAATAACCTATAATAGTATTGGTGGGAAGATACCTGATGGTCTAGGCCGATTGACAAACTTGGAAATTTTTGCGTTAGGGGCGAACAGGTTCGTCGGTACAATCCCTTCCTCATTATTTAATATCTCTTCCATTACGGAATTCGACTTCGGAGGGAACCAAATCCAAGGGATTCTTCCCTTGAACCTAGGAACTTCACTTCTTAATCTCGAGTTCCTTGGAGTTGGTTCAAACTTGTTGACTGGATCCATTCCTAGTTCAATATCTAATGCCACCAATCTACTTTACCTCGGGCTGGGAAACAACAGCTTTAGTGGGAAAATGCCTTCTGGATAAGCTGCGTAATCTTGAGGAGTTAAGTGCTGGTTTTAATCATCTAGGAACAGGGGAGGCGGATGACATAAGTTTTCTCTCCTCTTTGATCAATGCCACCGAGTTGAATGTGTTGGAACTGAGCTTCAACGATTTTGGAGGCGTGTTTCCTGAAGCAATTACTAATTTTTCCATTTGTCTTAGTTTCATACACTTAGGGTACAATAACCTATACGGGAGCATCCCAAGAGGGATCAGGAATCTGGTAAATTTGCAGCTACTTGGAACAGAGAACAACCATTTGACTGGTAACATTCCTGCTGATTTTGGGAAGCTTCAAGACCTGCATCTATTGTCTCTCGGAGGTAATAGATTCTATGGTGACATCCCATCCTCTTTCGGAAACTTATCCTTGTTACTAACTCTAGATCTATCTGAAAATAATCTTCAGGGAAGCATCCCATCAAGTTTGAGCAAATGCCAGATGTTGCTGCAGCTTACGCTCGCCAAAAACAGTCTTAGTGGCACCATACCCAAAGGAGTTGTTAGTCTCTCATCATTGTTTTCTCTAGACCTAACTCATAACAACTTGACTGGTGTCATCCCCATGGAAATCGGAGTTTTAGCAAATCTTGTAACACTAAATGTTTTTGAGAATATGTTGGTTGGTAATATTCCAAGCAGCCTTGGTAGTTGTGTGAAATTGGCATCTCTTAATTTGAAGGGCAACAAGTTTTGGGGAGTCCTTCCATCAACTTTGAGCCAATTGAGAGGCTTGGAGGATCTAGACATTTCTATGAATGATTTCTCGGGAAAAATCCCAGACTATTTAAATGGCTTTCATTTCTTACAAAAACTAAATATATCATTCAATGATTTTGATGGAGAAGTACCAAAACAAGGCATATTTACGATTGCGCAGCTATTTCTATTGAGGGAAACAAGAAGCTTTGTGGTGGTATACCTGATTTAAAACTACGCAATTGCCAATCCAAGGGATTCGCAAGGAAGAAATTTACTCACGTTGTGAAGTTGGTACTCCCATCGTCCTTTGGGCTTGTATATATGTCTACTTTTAATGATATATTTCGTGTATCTTCGTTGGCTTAAAGAGAAAACAAAGGCACGATCTTTTAGCTTTTTTGGCCACTCATTTCCTATGTTGTCTTACCGGAGTCTAGTAAAAGCGACCAATGGATTCTCTTCAGCCAATCTAATCGGCATGGGTAGTTTTGGTTCGGTGTACAAAGGAATTCTTGATCTTGATCAAGGTGAAAATCTAGTCGCTGTGAAGGTATTAAACCTTCAATCCCGGGGAGCTGCCAAGAGCTTCATTGCCGAGTGTAAGGCCTTAAGGAGCATCAGACATCGAAATCTTGTACATGTCCTCACTGCATGTTCAAGTGTTGACTATAAAGGTGACGAGTTCAAGGCTCTGGTTTATGATTTCATGGTCAATGGGAGCCTAGAGGAGTGGTTGCATCCAAATGAGAAAGAAGATAATGCACACAACAAGGCGCAGAGTTTAAACCTTCTAAAGAGGTTAAATATTGCGTTTGATGTACAATATGACTGAGATGGAGATTGAGACTCTCTCTGATGGGTTTGATGACTTGAACCTATTGGCTATGGTTTCAGAAGTTAACTTGGTGAGTTCTAATCCCAAGGAGTGGTGGCTGGATATTGGCGCCACTCACCATGTGTGTGCAGACAAGAAGATGTTCACCACTTATCAACCAGTGGATTATGGTGAACAACTCTTCATGGGAAATTCGTCCAGTTCCAAGGTTGAAGGACAAGGGAAAGTGCTACTCAAGATGACTTCTGAAAGGGTGCTCACTCTGAAAGATGTGATGCATGTGCCAGAAATTCATAAGAATTTGATATCTGGCTCGCTCTAGGTCAAGAATGGCTTTCGTATGGTTTTCGAAGCCGATAAGGTTGTGCTGACTAAAAATGGGGTTTATGTTGGTATGGGCTACATGTGTAATGGGCTATTCAAAATGAATGTACTGACTAAGGTTCCGGCCTCTCCGAGTATCAATGAGATAAACACATCTCCTGCTTATATCCTTGAGTTTTCTGAATTGTGGCATGGTAGATTAGGTCATGTTAATTATGGCACTTTGCGCCGTTTAATTAACTTGGACTGTCTGCCTAAATTTGATATAAACTCGGATCATAAGTGTGAAATATGTGTGGAGGCTAAAATGGCAAGGAATTCTTTTCACAAAGTTGAAAGAAGTACAGAACCTCTTGCTTTAATCCATTCAAATTTATGCGATTTGAAAGTTGTTTAAACGAGAGGAGGTCATAAGTACTTTGTTACTTTTATTGACGATTGCACAAGATATTGTTATGTGTACTTGCTTAAGAGCAAGGACGAAGCCTTAGAAAAGTTTATCCACTACAAAAGTGAAGTGGAGAATCAACTAGGCAAAACGATCAAAGCAATTAGAAGTGATCGAGGGGGTGAATATGAAGCACCTTATGGTGAATTTTGTGCCCAACATGGGATCATTCACCAGACGACTGCTCCTTACTCACCGCAATCTAACGGAGTTGCTGAACGAAAGAACAAAACTCTGAAAGAGATGATAAATGCCATGTTGATAAGTTCAGGATTACCGAGGAAAATGTGGGGAGACGCAATTTTCTCTACTAACTATATTAATCTGAACAGGATCCCTCACAAGAAATCCAATGTGATATCGTATGAATTATGGAAATGTCATAAGTCTACCTATAAATTCTTACGAATGTGGGGGTGTTTGGCTAAGGTAGCGGTTCCTGGTCCTAAGAGAGTTAAGATAGGACCAAAAACCGTTGATTGTGCATTCATCGGTTATGCTTACAATAACAGAGCATATTGACTCCTTCTGTATAAGTCAGCAAATCCAGAAATCCATGCTAATACAACCATGGAATCCAGGAATGCTACATTCTTTGAACATGTATTTCCATGGAGAAATACACAAGTGCCCAGGTCAGTTCAAGAAACTGAAGATATGGAAATTGAGGAGGACTCAATTCAAGAGGAAAATGTTGATGATGAAGAGCCTCGACGTAGTAAGAGGGCTAGGACATCAAAATCCTTTGGTCCAGATTTTTTGACATATATGTTAGAAGCTGAACCTCAAAGCTTTAAGGAAGCAATGCTATCTCCTGAGGCTCCTTTATGGAAATAAGCCATTAGCAGTGAGATAGAATCCATTCTGCAAAATCACACGTGGGAACTTGTAGATCTCCCACAAGGTTGCAAACCTTTAGGATACAAGTGGATATTCAAAAGAAAGATGAAAGCAGATGGATCAATTGACAAGTACAAGGCGAGACTTGTGGTCAAAGGATACAGACAAAAGGAAGGTCTTGATTACTTTGACACTTACTCACTTGTTACGCGTATAACATCCATTCGAATGTTAATTGCCTTTGCAGCTCTAAACAATCTTGAGATACATCAAATGGATGTTAAAACGGCTTTCTTAAATGGTGATCTCAATGAAGAGATCGACATGGAACAACCAGAAGGGTTTAAGATTCCAGGACAAGAGAAGAAAGTGTGCAAGCTTGTAAAATCTTTGTACGGTTTAAAGTAAGCACCCAAACAATGGCACGAGAAGTTTGACAATGTCATGATTTCAAATGGTTTCAAAATCAATGAATGTGACAAATCTGTGTATGTCAAGAGTATTGACAAAGGTTATATCATTGTTTGTCTTTATGTAGATGATATGCTCATTATTGGGAGTGATAATGATATCATTAAATCTACAAAAAGAATATTGAACTCTGAGTTTGATATGAAAGATTTGGGACTCTAAGTTTGATATGAAAGATTTGGGTATAGTAGACGTGATTCTAGGAATCAAGATTACTAGAACGTCCGAGGGAATTGTCTTGTCTCAAAAGCATTATATTGAGAAAATACTTGAGAGGTTCAACAAGTATGACGATTCTATATCCAAAACACCAGTAGACTTAACATTGCATTTGTACAAGTATACTGGTGAGAGTGTACACCAATTGGAATATTCGCGGATTATAGGCAGTCTAATGTACTTAATGAATTGTACAAGACCAAACATAGCCTATTCAGTTAGCAAATTGAGTAAGTATACCAGTAATCCAGGGAAGGATCATTGGACAGCAATAATCAGAGTACTTAGATATCTAAGGTTTACTAAAGATTATGGATTGCACTATACTCGGTATCCAGCGGTACTAGAAGGATATAGTGATGCGAACTGGATATCCGACACCAATGACTCAAAATCCACAAGTGGATATGTGTTTACATTAGGTGGTGCAGTTGTGGCTTGAAAGTCCTCCAAACAGACGTGCATTGCTCGGTCCACGATGGAATCAGAGTTCATAGCTTTGGATAAAGCTAGTGAAGAAGCTGAGTGGCTTCGTAATTTTTTGGAAGATATACTCCCTCCGTCACTTTATTACAGTCCAGTATTCCATTTTGGGCTGTCCTTTAATAAGTGTCCATTTTGTAAAGTTAGTGGGTAAAAATTGGTGAATTGTCTATTTTGTCCCTAAAAGTAAATTCCATTTTGAAAAGTTAGTGAGTTAAAGTGTAATGATGATGGGTAAGTAGGAAAAGTGGATGAAAAAATTGATGTGAAAGGTATAATGATGATGTCTTTTTAATAAGTTGGAGTTACGAAACAGGACATTTAAAAAGGGACGGAGGGAGTACCAAATTGGTCTAAACCTGTGCCAGCTGTCTATATACATTGTGATAGTCAATCAACAATCGGCAGGGCACAGAATAATATGTATAACGGTAAGTCTCGACATATACGTCGTAGACATAATACCGTTAGGCAACTACTCTCGAATGGAGTTATCACTATTGACTATGTAAAGTCAAAGGATAATATTGCAGATCCGCTAACCAAAGGGTTATCAAGAGAGTCAGTTATTCATTTATCAAAGGGAATGGGGCTAAAGCCTACAAATTAAAAGTCTCTATAACGACAACCTAACCTAGCTGACTGAAGATCCCAAGATCTAGGTTCAACGGGACAACCGAGTTGTATGAGACTTTGGAGTATCACTGAGGAGATACCTCTCCAACTCATTCCTATGGTGAAACAGTGATGCCTGTAGCGTTTTAGGTTAAGCTTTGCTTTTAATGATTCTTATACTGTGGAAATTCCAAGTGGGGTATAGCAGGATACTCCTAATAAGAATCACCTATATGAGTGCGAAGTGGGTCGCTTCTATGAGAATTTTAAGGCTAAATTCTCTAAAGCACTCTCTGAAACCAGACGATGTTCCAGGGCCAAAATGGACAAAACCATAAGAACCAAACTGTGTTTGGAAAGATCCTATGTGACTACTGTTGTCTTGGTTTACACAAATGGCGGAACAGTTCAAGACATCACGTTCACTGGTTAGCTAGTAAATCCGATAGTAACTCACAAGGGGACGTTCAAAGCCAAATGCTACCTTACTCTATACAGGTGATTTTCAATTGAACTCTCGTCATTTGCATATTGCTGTACATCGTGTTTATGAATATTAAGATATATCTTTCATATTAATTGTGCTTATGTTTTTCAGGTCACTTTTCCCTTTTCTCCTGTTTTTTTAAAAAAACATTCTTTAATACTATAATCCTTCAAAATCATCTTATATCACTGTGGAAGATGATCCTCGTTAATCGATGAAAAAGAATTTGAGTGTCCAGTTAGCCCATTTGTGTGTCCTTTCAGGGCTCAGTATTGTTAGGAATGCCTTGTATTCTTTAGTCCCACATTGGTTAATTATGTTGTTCTAGTTTTTTGTAGCCTATTATAAATAGGGCTTTTGGGGGACTTCTATAAATTATCTTTTGGGCTCTCATATTGTGGCCTTTCTAGAGTTACGGATTACAGCCGGCTCTTTGTATCTCTTCTTCACGTTGGTTAGTGAATCCTCTCTCTCCTCGCCCGTGGACGTACCCATCTTGGGGAACCACGTATATCTTGTGTCTTTGTGATTTCTTGTTTAGTATTCAATTTCTCGTTCTTAGCTTGCATTCATAGCGTTCGTTACAACAAACTGGTATCAAAGCCTTAGGTTGCAAAAACTAGGGTTTCGTTTCCGATTGTGGCTATGGCGGCTAAATTCGAGATTGCGAAGTTTGATGGGCAGAGCAGCAGTTTCAGTCTTTGGAGAGTAAAGATGAAGGCTCTGTTAACCCAACAAGGATTGCACAAGGCTTTGTCAGGCAAGACTAGTTCTGGAATCAAAGAGGAAGATTGGGATGATACGGATGCCAAAGCTCTGAGTTCTATTCAGTTGAGTCTGGCAGATGATGTTCTTCGCGAGGTGGAAGAAGAAACTTCAGCAGCAGGAATTTGGCTGAAGTTGGAAGGCATATATATGACGAAGTCGCTCACCAACAGGTTATATCTCAAACAACGTCTTTATACGTTTCGTATGCGAGAAGGTATACCTGTTAAGGATCATTTAGACGAGTTCAATCGTATTATTATGGATCTGAAAAATATTGATAGTAAAATTGAGGATGAGGACCAAGCCCTAATTTTGCTATGTTCTTTACCACTTTCGTATGAGCACTTTGTTACAACCCTATTGTATGGCAAAGACACGATATCCATGGAGGATGTTAAGGCCAGCCTTTATTCGAAAGAATTAAGGAAAAAGGTGTCAGGTGAGGGTGATGCACATGCGGAGGGTTTGTTTGTTGGGGAAGAACAACAGAAAGGGAGGAGTCGAGTAATAGGGGAAGATCCAGATCATCAGGTAAGAAGAAAGGAAAGTGCAATTATTGCAAGAAATCCGGGCACTGGAAAAAAGACTATTTAAAACTCAAGGAGAAAGAAAAAGAAGACCAGAAAGGGGGTAAAGTAATTGCTGGAATTGCTGAAAGTTCAGATGAGTCAGATAATGTGTTATCAGTTACAGAGGGCGATTCTCGCTCTAATACCGAGTGGATTATGGATTCTGGATGTTCATACCACATGTGTCCGCATAGAGAGTGGTTTTCTACTTATGAGGCGGTCAATGGTGGTACAGTTTTGATGGGTAACAACATGGCCTGTAAGACTGTTGGTTCAGGAACGATTCAGCTTAGGATGCATGACGGTATTGTTAGGACTTTATCTGAGGTTCGACATGTTCCAGATTTGAAGAAAAATCTTATATCCCTGGGTGCTCTTGATTCTCATGGTTGCAAATTCCTCGGTGAAGGTGGAGTTTTGAAAGTCTTGAGGGGTGCATTGGTACTGATGAAGGGTCAGAAGCGTGGTAACCTCTATACACTCCAGGGCAGTACAGTTCTAGGTGCTGCAGTAACGGTTGCTTCATCCAAGGTTTCAGATTCAGACTTGACTCGTTTGTGGCATATGCGCCTTGGGCATATGAGCGAGAGGGGGATGACAGTTTTGAGCAAACAGGTTTGCTATGTGGCCAGAAAACTGAGAAGCTGGATTTCTGTGAGCATTGTGTCTACGGCAAGCAGTGCAGGGTGAAATTCAGTACAGCTGTTCATCGCACCAAAGGCACAGTGGATTATTTTCACTCAGATCTTTGGGGTCCCGCAGAGGTAACTTCTAAAGGTGGTTTTCGCTATTTTATGAGTATTATCGATGAATTCTCTCGTAAGGTTTGGGTGTATATGTTGAAACATAAAAGTGACGCCTTTAATACATTCAAACAGTTTAAAACTTTGATTGAGAATCAGACTGGTAAGAAAATAAAACGTTTGAGAACTGACAATGGTATGGAGTTTTGTCTTGGCGAGTTTGATAGGTTTTGCAGTGATGAGGGCATTGTGAGGCATCACACAGTGAGAAAAATCCCTTTGCATAATGGTGTGGCTGAACGAATGAACAGGACTCTTTTGGAGAAGGCACGTTGTATGTTGTCCAATGCCGAGTTGGGCAAACAATTTTGGGCTGAAGCCATTTTCACAACATGCTATTTGGTGAACAGGTCTCCGTCGACTGCTATTGAGTGTAAGACTCCGTTTGAGGTATGGTCAGGTCATCCAGCTGATTATTCTATGTTGCGTGTTTTTGGGTGTCCAGCTTACGCTCATGTGAATGAGGGTAAATTGGAGCCACGGGCCAAGAAGTGTATTTTCTTGGGTTATGCAGCAGGTGTCAAAGGGTACAGGTTATGGTGCTCTGATGGTTCGAAGTTTTTGATTAGCAAGGATGTGACTTTTGATGAAAATTATTTGATTAAGGGGTCTAAGCAGGTTGATGATACAGTTCAGAACAGAGTGTTCCAAAGCAGGTGGAGTTTTTGAGTGAATCTTCCGACTCAGGGAAGAAGCACATTGAGAAGCCAATTGAAGAGGAGTTCAAGAGTTCAGACACAGAGGTTGATGCGTTAGTTGAGCAACCACGCACTATTGCTAAAGATAGGCCAAGGAGGGAGATTCGGCCTCCTGAAAGGTATTCGGCTTATTCTGAGATGGTGGCCTATGCTTTATCAGTTGCTGAGACAGTTGAGTATGAGGAGCCTTTCAGCTATACGGAAGCTGTTTCGAGCACTGAGTCTGCACAGTGGTTTGTTGCTATGAATGAGGAGATTGAGTCTCTTCAGAAGAATCAAACATGGGAGTTAGTAGAACCGCTGAAAGGGAAGAGGATTGTTGGGTGCAAGTGGGTCTTCAAGCGCAAATCAGGTATTCCAGGGGTAGAAGACGCTCGGTTCAAAGCTCGGCTAGTGGCGAAAGGATACAGCCAAAAAGAGGGTGTTGACTACAATAAGGTATTTTCACCTGTTGTAAAACATAGTTCCATTCGCACTTTACTTGCTATTATTGCCTGTTATGATCTTGAGTTAGAGCAACATGATGTCAAAACTGCGTTTTTGCATGGCGAGCTTGAGGAACAGATTTATATGCGTCAGCCTGAGGGATTTGTTGTTTCTGGTAAGGAGGATCACGTTTGTTTACTTCGTAAATCTTTGTATGACCTCAAACAATCCCCAAGGCAGTGGTATAAGCGGTTTGATACTTTTATGATAAGCCAGTCATATTCTAGGAGTGAGTATGACAGTTGTGTATATTTTCGAAAACTTCCAGATGGTTCATTTGTTTATCTACTGTTGTATGTTGATGATATGCTTATTGCTGCCAAGAGTGTATCAGAAATCAACAGGTTGAAACAACAGTTAGGTGGTGAATTTGAGATGAAAGATTTGGGTGCGGCAAAACGTATTTTGGGTATGGAGATTTGCAGAGATCGAGTAGCTGGCAAATTATTTTTGAATCAGAAGTCTTATGTACTTAAAGTGCTTGAGCGCTTTGCCATGCAGAACTCGAAGCCAGTCAGTACCCCTTTGGCAGCACACTTTCGACTTTCAGCTGAGTTGTCACCACAGTCGGAGGATGAGGAGAAGTATATGTCTCAGGTTCCATATTCGTGCGCAGTTGGGAGCCTTATGTACGCCATGGTATGTACTCGTCCTGATATTTCACATGCAGTTAGTGTCGTTAGTCGTTATATGAGGCGTCCAGGAAAGGCACATTGGGAGGCTGTGAAATGGATACTACGGTATTTATGCGGAACTGCAGGTGTTGGTCTATTGTTTGGGATTGCCAATTCTGGTGATCATGTTGTTGGTTATGTTGATTCGGATTTTGCCGGTGACCACGATAAGAGGAGGTCTCTGACAGGTTATGTCTTTACTCTGTCCGGAAGTGCCATTAGTTGGAAAGCTACTTTACAGGCTACAGTCGCGCTGTCTACAACAGAAGCGGAGTATATGGCCATTGCTGAAGCTGTGAAAGAGGCATTGTGGATGAGAGGTTTGCTTTGTGAGCTTGGTCTTGCACAGGGTGTGAGTTCAGTATTTTGTGATTCACAGAGTGCTATACATTTGACTAAAAATCTGATGTATCATGAAAGGACCAAGCATATCGATGTCAGGTATCACTTCGTTCGGGATATCATCTCACAGAAGCAAGTTGAGGTGAAGAAAGTGGGTACGGCAGATAACCCAGCAGATATGTTGACTAAACCGGTTCCGGTTGTCAAGTTCAAGCATTGCTTGGGCTTGCTTGGTATTTGCAGTTGATCGCCCCTCGGGGGCATTTGGCGAGTGAGAGGTTAGAAGGGGAAAGCTATATTTGGTGATTTGGTTCAGTGGAATTCAAGTCAAGGTGGAGAATTGTTAGGAATGCCTTGTATTCTTTAGTCCCACATTGGTTAATTATGTTGTTCCAGTTTTTTGTAGCCTATTATAAATAGGGCTTTTGGGGGACTTCTATAGATTATCTTTTGGGCTCTCATATTGTGGCCTTTCTAGAGTTACGGATTACAGCCGGCTCTTTGTATCTCTTCTTCACGTTGGTTAGTGAATCCTCTCTCTCCTCGCCCGTGGACGTACCCATCTTGGGGAACCACGTATATCTTGTGTCTTTGTGATTTCTTGTTTAGTATTCAATTTCTCGTTCTTAGCTTGCATTCATAGCGTTCGTTACAACAAGTATGATGACCCAATCCATTCCCGATTTACAACTTGTCAATAATATTAATCACGTCAAAAATCAGGTTAATCGGACACCAGTTGGTTCGAAATGGTGAAAGGGAATTTACAAAAGAATTTCATAGGAGTTTTCGGCTGTTGACAGATTTTTCAGATTTATATGTTCATAAATTGATACACATGGTACGTAGCTAGTGGTAGTGGAATGACATGAATCAGTTAGGTTCAATTGTTGTGGAATGACATTTGCCATTTTGTCAGGTATAACAAGCAAATCCGACCAATTTCTAGCCACAGTGGCCGTAGGATTTACGAAGACCGTATTCATTCTCGTCGCCACGTTCTTAGTGGATCGGATCGGGCGAAGGCCGTTGCTGTTAAGCAGCGTTGGGGGGATGATCGTGTCCCTCGCTCGGAGAAGAAAGTTATATGGGCTGTTGCTCTGGCCATCGCATCGGTGCTATCGTTCGTGGCATCGTTCTCGATGGGGCTGGCCCCATAGCGTGGGTCTACAGCTCGGAGATCTTCCCGTTGAGGCTGCGCGCCCAGGGAACGAGCATGGGAACGGCTATGAACCGTCTGATGAGTCAAATCATATCGATGAGTTTCCTCTCTCTTTACAAGGCCATCACGATCGGCGGGGCTTTCTTTCTCTTCATGGGAGTGGCAATCGTGAGTTGGGTTTTCTTCTACACTCTGCTCCCGGAAACACAAGGGAGAACCCTCGAGGAAATGCAGGTCTTGTTTGGTACGTTCTTTAAGTGGAGGTCGACAATGCGAGAATTGGAGAAGAACAAGCAAGTCGGTAACGAAGACGGTACCGGTAACAATGGTGGTCAAGTTCAGTTGGGCACAACCAATGGCTAGAGGAGAGTTCCGAGGGATAGTTTTCGGTAATGCATGTGTTTTCCTTCTTACGCGATTGACGATCGGCATAGACTAGTATCTACTTCCATAGATAGTACTTGTTTCAGTTTGAAAAGAAAAAAAATAGATAGTCTACACCCGTCATTCATCTTTTATAGATACTCCCACCGCTCTCAATATCACCGGACTATTGATTGTCGAGGCGGACAGTAAAATATTGATTAGTACAACTGAGCAGTGAGCGTAGCTCCACTAACGAAAAAATAAGGAAAAAGGAAATAGAATTTCAGTGATATTAACCCCAGAAAAAAGGTTATCGATGTAAGAGGGGAAAATAATTAGTAGATGACAGAGAAAAGAATGAAAATGTTACTTTTTTTTTTTTGATAGGCAACAAAATTTTATTAAGAACTTGACACAGAGTACATCAAGTTGGGGGAGAGGGGAAGGGGAATCCAACAATAAATTGGATGAAAACACCTGTTGGGACGAAGCCCAAAACACCCAATGGGCCTCAAAATGCCCAGATGTACAATAAAGTTCAAACACCTAAATGCCAAAAGAAAATGTTACTTTTCCTTGTTTGATAAATTGATGCTGTTGATTGTGCTGAGATTTGAGAAGTGCTATTAAACCACTCTTTCTTTATACTTTATTTTTCAATTTGAAGTTATATTTTATTTTATTTTATCGTTATTTAATGACGAACAACTGTTTACAAGCAATTTCAAAATATTAAATGCTCTATTTTTTAATTTGTTTGAACCGATGTGAACATCTTATTCTAAAGGGTCATAACTAATTTTTGTCTATAGGACTTTCATAATTAAGTATCCGCTCTTTATTTGGGATACTACAGAGCAGAAACTTGATTATGAGAGCTCTACAGACAAATATTAATTATGATCCTTTAGAATAAAATTATCAGAAAAATAAGTTCTTCGCGCAGGTTTAAACGGATTGAAAATTGGACCACTTAATTTTTTTAGATCCTTTATATATATAAAGAAATATGGTTAAAAAATTAAATGCTCCAATTTTTATTTCATTTGAACCGGTGCGGAGATCTTATTTTTCTGATCATATTATTCTAAAGAATTATACTTAATTTTTGTTTATAGGACTCTCATAATTAAGTATATACTTTTTATTTAGGACCTTGTAGAGTAGAAACTTGATTATGAAAGTCTTAGAGACAAAAACTAATTATGACCTTTTAGAATAATATGATTAAAAAAAAAGAAGATATTTGCACTGTTCAAAAGGATTGAAAATTAGGGCACTTAATTTTTTAACCACATTTTTTAATATATAAAAAGTCTAAAAAAAATTAAGTGCTCTAATTTTTAATCTGATTGAACCGGTGTGAAGATCTTATTTTTTTGATTATTTTATCCTAAAGGATTATAATTAATATTTGTTCCTAGGACACTCATAATCAAGTTTTTGCTCCATAGGATCCCATAATCATTTTAAACTAAGGCTCTCATAATTATTTTAATAGTATAAAATATTGAATAGATGGATGAATAGTGCCTTGTTGGATCAAACGAGGCACTGTTGCAAAGTAGCGAGAAATCAATTGAGGCTGATGGAGGGGATTTTTTTGAGTTTTGCTCTTTATTATATAGCATTGAAGGAGAAGTAGAGAGAGATGTAGATGCTCTACGGTATTAATTGGTAAGTATAAAATGGTCAGTAGTTGCCTCAAATTATTGAGGAGGGTAGTGACTTTCTGGTATAATTGTTGAGTGTAATGGGTGGGTGTAGGATTACAACATGTCCACCTTTATTAAAATATTTATTTATGGGGCCTACGAATTCAGAAAATATATCTATCGATAAAGTTATTATCGTCCCCAATAACTTGCTGGAAGTTTTATCCATTTTATACAGTAGACTTCTTTCATACAGTGGACTGAAGAACATCCTTTCCTTTATTGTGAAGTTCGCAGCCATCAAAATTTGGGTATGATTGCTTGTTGGAAAAATGCTACAAGGACATTAAGCCAGATGGGTTTCATTGTGTCGATAGTATTTACCCAGGAATTGTAGCTAGAATGTTTAGTAGGTGTCGTAATAATTTATTGTGGCGGGACACTATTCAAGCTCTTGGAGCACCGTCACGTGGTGCTCCAGAACCCTCTATTACCACACATTCATGTAAGGTCCATACACTTTGTCCTGATTCCGCGTGAAAGTGTGATGATGGGGTCCCTTCGAACTTCATGTGGTGGTGCTTCAATGGCGACTCTAGAATTTTTTAGAAGGGTTTCCAAGAAAACACAAAAACTATTCAAGCTCTATAACAATAACAATAAAAAAGTAAACAAAAAAATCGGATACTCCTATCAATTTCAATGGTCCGACAAAATAATATGAAAATAGTCAAAATACATAAGAGATTACAGTTGTCGCGACGAGTTTCCATATTTTGAAACCGTTACATAATAGCTCTACATAATAACCTCATAATTAATTATATGAAATATGGAAATACATTGGTTTCACTGAATTAATCAATCAATTATTTTTTTTTGATCCGCATCAATCAATCATTCATTCACTCAACTCAAGGGGGAAGCCAAGGAAGCCCACTGTTTTGGGCCCCCAAAATGCCCAAAAATAAGGGCCCCAAAATGTTATGATCTCTTGTGTGTTAGGCCCAGCAAAAAAAGGTCTTCGTGTACATAAACAAGGCCCAGGTTAGACCTCCAAAGTCCAAGGCTCAAAACAGCAAAGTTAATGGCCCAATTGAAATATTGATAAACTTTCGGTCAAGATTTCCTAAGGGGAAAAAAAGCTGCTGAATGATGTTCAAGTTCATGGAAAAAATTTCAGTGCCGAGTGGATACAACGTGATGTCCGCTCTGCGCATTCAAGCCATCCATTGCATTTTTGGATGGCTCGGATTTGGAGAGAGAAAAAGGAAAGAGAAAATGTTGGGGTGAAAGGAGAGAGAAGAATTCCACAAGATGGGACATTAAACCAATTATTACCCACACAAAATATATGTTCATTCTAAAGTGAGTTTGACACCAAAGTTACTCAAAAAAAAAAAAAATCACCAAGTTAGGTCCCGTTCTCTTGAACTTAACTTAAATTTAGGAGTTTTGTTCTTATTTGAATTTTTTTTGCATTTGTTACTTGTTAGTTTTGCGCCAAAGTTTTGTGGGTTATTGATTCGTCTAGACGAGAGGAATCAGAAAAGTAAATTTTTTTTTATTTTTACCCAAGTATTTTGAGAAATAACCATTTTTTTGTTTGGCACAAAACTAACAAATACCAAAAAAAAAATTCAAATAAAGACAAAACTTCCAGATTTAAGTTAAGTTCAAGAGAACGGGGCCTTAGAACCACACAATAAGAAACATGAAAGTAAAATTACTATCCCATCTAAAGATTTGAGAAGTGCTTTTCGAATGATGAAAGTAAAATTGCATTTTTTTGTTTGATTGTGCTGAGATTTGAGAAGTTTTTCGAATGATGATGGTGTAAAGACTTCTGAAACCCTGAGTATTAGTTGGGAAGCGATATGATGGTTAGCAGCTTATTTTGAACTCGTAGGTTTGATTTCCACCGTTAGAGAAAAAAAAAGAGAAAGATTTGACGGTCATTGGAAGTTTGTCTAGACAATCGGGATTAGCAAAGAGTGCAAAAGTTGTCCGGGACATCCGATAATAAGAAAATTAAACGAGAATAAGGTGAGTGTGGGTACCATAGCTTGACCCCCTTGACATGACAAATGACACCACAAGAGTGCCAAAAAAAAAGGGAAACTAAAGCTTTGGTAAAATGAGAATAAGGTATTGGCAAGGATAAAATGGTTAGTACTTTATGGTACAATTGGTGAGTGTAGTGGGTGGGTGTAGGAATTAGGATTACAAACATGTTTATCTTTAGTAATAATCTAATAAAATCGTTCTTGTAGGCTCATGGCTGCATATCATTTTGGAGAGAAAAAAACTGTGAGATTGGATGTGAGGATTGTAGCTTCAACGTATCCTTTAAATCTGTAAGGACCCGTAATTTCGGAAATTATTTAAAGGATTATTTAAAGTTAGAAATTGAAGGAAAGTATAGAATTTGTTGAATTATTTGATTTGGGGTCAATGTGAGAAGGTTGTTCTTAGAGGGGTGCTTGTGCAATTTGTAATTTTGTTAGTATATATAGGGGTGTGTTGGTTGTAGGAGATTAAAAATCTCCCACTTCCCTCTCTCTTCCTCCCGTCCGTTCCCCCTCTCTCTCGGTCTTACTCTCTCTCACTCATCCCACCACCGAAACTCGAAACCCAAGGAACCCGACCCTCTCTCCACCTTCCTTGTGTGCCATTGAGTTCGTAGTTCGTCCGGTTTGGCTCGGAGAGGAGTATTTTGGGCGTATTTCAAGTTTGAGTTCGAGGGTTCGCGTGGCCCGATCTCTTCGCGTGTTTGCTCTCCGACTTCGAGGTAGGGATTTCTTGCACTTGATATATGTTTATGTGTTGGTTTTGAGCCTTGATCGTGCTTTAGATCGTTGATTGATGTTGTAGTTGGAACTTCGAAAATCTGCAGAAAATCCGCTCGAAAGCATCCTGTATCGATACGGCCCAAAATCCGTATCGATACAGTTCTCTCTGATCGGCCTCGAAGCCTATCCGTATCGATACGGATTTTGCCCGTATCGATACGGTGAGCTTATTTCCAGTTTTCACTGTTTTGCTCCGAACTCTATTGTTTTGACCCCCGATCACTTTTAATTCCCTTTGGATACCTCCAAACCTATTTCAAGCATGCTTGGCTGAACCCCTTTGGTTTACTTAAGTTATCCTCGTCCCGTTGGCTTTCCGTTGTTAGAAAAAGAGTAGTGTCATACTAGAGAAAAACATAATCGAAATGCATCTTATGGAATTGATGGTACTTGAGGGTCGTTGTGGCATGAGGTGACCTACACTATATGTATGATAGATGCTATGACTTAGCGTGGCGAATGGTAGGATGAAAAAGCGTATTGTAGTGAGGTTATCGAGTATTGTAGGAGATAAGGTATGATGTGGGGCGCTTGGTTGGTCGTTAGGGGTTTGCCTAGTGGTTTGAAAGAGGATAGGGTAACTCGTATCTTCGTGCTTCATCTTGACTGATCACCCTAGGTTCCTTTGGCACTCGTTCAATAGATTCTTGTTTAAAACCTAGCAGCTGGTGTGTTGGGAAATTGTTGTGGGTTCGGTGCGTGACGTAAGGCATCGAGATAGACATTGAGGGATAAAGTGAACTTAAGGTATTTACTATCGTATAATAGAACATGGTTATGGGTTTGCAATACATTGAATGGTGATGATTGAAAGGTTGTGACTTTGGAAAGCTACGTAACGGTTAATTGAAGTTCCGTGGTATAATCGATAAAGTGATGATAAAAGTGACTATGAGATGATGACGATTATGAAAAAGATGTGAGAAGTGACCCAAGTGGTCGTTATGGAGGGAATAGACTCGGGGTGACCCTACGCTCGAGGGAATAGACCCGAGGTGACCCAAATGATTATGATTGTTGTTAAGGGAATAGACTCGGGGTGACCCTACGATCGAGGGAACTAGACCCGAGGTGACCCGAGTGATCATTGATGGAGATATCTGACTAAAAGAAAGGAAAGGAAAAAGAATCTTTTAATAAGAAATGGGTTTTGGCAATGAAATGAGAAACGTGAAAGATTGTGAAATGAGATCGAATGTAGAGATGGATGTGATGTGAAGTATCAATTGATAAACTAAAGATTGGTTAAACGTGTTTGATGTGGGAACGTTAGTGACATTTGTATGGTGTGCGAAGTGATAGGCATAGTATATATAATTGTCTAGAATCCTTTGGTCACAGGGAGTTGCTCGTTGGTAGCCATGTAAACTTTGGGTATATCAGTCTTTTCTCACTCACTCTTGGTGCATAACTTGGCATGTTTTCCTATAACTTGTGTATAGATTTCTCTACTGGGCTAGTGTAGCTCAACCTATCATTTTCAGGTTTATTGCAGGTCACTGTCATGGAATGCTTGGAGTGCATGCTGATGTTGTTGTTGTTCAAAACTATTTTCGGAAGCTTTTGGCTATATTTGTAAACTAAACTGCGTTGTATTGTATTTTCTATTGTGAAATTCTGTAATTAATTGACAGGTTTATGGAATTGGGAACTAAACTATCTTTTGGGTTATTTATCGTAATCCTGGTGAGGATTTTGATTATCAAATATTATTATTGTTTATGTTGGAAATCGAGGGCGTGACAAAATCAATCATGAAACTTACATGTATTATCATGAAATATTTCTTCAAATCAATCATGAAAATTGGGTCTAAGCAATCTAATTGGATGTTTCTTCAAATCTGCCATAGATAGGATGTTAAGGTTTTCAAGACCACCTTCTCTGTCAAGAGAAATAGATTCAAGAAAATATGAAAAACACACATCCAATATATATATATATATATATATATATATATATATGGATACCGAAATCCATAAAGATGCCGAACTAGACGAAGACAGGGCCGACATGGTTTTCCGAAGGGACTGCTGCTCCTCCTCCTTCTTGATTTCTTTGATCAGAAAATATCAAAGAATTTAAAAGAGAGAACCAAATAAAAGTAGAACATGGAGTAGCAGGTATAGCAGCAGTTGTAAGTAGGAAGTAGAAAGAAAATTTATCCAATGCTCCTCATGGTGGTGCAATTAAGAAAAATTATTCAGTCTTTTGCCCTTCTTTTTATTTCACCAAAAATGTGACTTGTAGAATGGATTCACCAAAATTTGGAACCTAGGACCTTGTATCTTTAGCCAATGTAACTTTGCCACTTGAACTACACCAACACTTGTCCTTAATTGCTCCAAGTTTATAACTTATTCTTTCTCTCTAGATTTCAATTTATTAAGCAACCTTATTTGACACCTGCAAACATAAAATTAACTACTAAAAAATAAGATTATTAGAATATAAAATAGGTCTAACAAAATACTAATTTAAGGGATGTAAGAGCATCTCCAATCTTGGCCCATTTTAAGACCCAAATTTAAAATTTGGGCAAAACCCTTAAAAATCCATCTTCAATCATGACTCAAATCCTTCCCCATTTTTGGGTTTTACCCATTTCTTTGCTCAAATCTAGGACAAAGAAAGCCTCTACCCATTTTACTCCCCATTTTCCAACAGCTCTTTTCTACTTTCCAACGGCTCTTTCTTTGGTAATATAAGCCTTTCGTTCGTGTTTTAACAAACTCCATTCAACCAACCGTTCAAGCTCCTTTGTTTTCGTCAGAACAAACTCCATTCAATGAAGAAAGTCTTTTATTACCCGCTCTTCCACATTCCCCTATCTCTCTAAATAGGACGCATTCAGAATCCTCATATATCTGGTATCAGTTGTTTGAGGGAGATGGAACCAGGAGGGAAATGATCTCTCCAATATAAATCTGGTAAGGGTTTGTCTTGGATAAGACAAAATTTAGAGGGAAATTTGTTTGCAGAAAAGTGAAAAATGAGAGGAAAATAAAATAGGAGCAGATGTTGGTGAAAAAAAATGAGGGAAACCAAAATGGAGGAAAATACTCTTGACAACATAAAAAACCAATATATTTGGGTAAGAGATCATTTGGCCATTTGAGTGAGCTTGACCCAAAATGAGTTTTAACCCAAATTTTGATCCAAATTTGGGTAAAAATTTGAGTGAAGGCTGGAGATGCTCTAATATACTCTAAAACGTGTATATCAACCGTTCTGGTCTTCTTCTTCCTGATTGACGATGACGACGCCGTTCTCGGAGTGCACTTGTTCAACTAGCTTCTGAAGTTTGATATTCTTATCATTAGGATTTGTATGTATTTATGTTTTGAAATGAAAAGTGATGTGTTCTTGGATATGGGTTCCTCGATCTCTGTCCTGATTTCTGCATGTAGTTAAATTTTTTTTTCAAAACCGATGATCCAACCGAACCCGACAACTCCAACCCAATCAGTGGTTTGGTCGGTCTCGGGTGCACATTTCAAAAATCCAACTAAAGTCGGGTCCAACCCGATGCGAACCAAACAAAACCCGACCATGGCGGCTTCTTGGCGGATTCCACAAGGTTCCGGCTGTGTAGTTTGAACGGCGGCATAGATCTCTGCTTGTGGAATCTGGTGGTTATGGTTTTGTGGTTTGGTAAGGTTGTACTGGTGGTGGTGGTGGACGCCTGGGCTTCGGTGGTCGGCGACAGGTGGCAGAGGCTTTTTTCTGTAGTGGGACTAGGTTAGGAAGTGGTGTCTTGGGCTGGGCTCAATTCTTTTGGACTGGGCTTGGCCCATGTATTGAGATGATTTTTTTTTTGATTTGGGCTTTTAGGCCTCTTGCTTTTTCAATGCTGATTATGTATGATTTGGATTTTTAAACCCATAGGGTGTTGGGCTTCGGCCTCTTGAAGTGGGCTTTGTCCCATATGGGTGTCCTTTGATTGGTTTCTTGCCAATCATAGGGATTGGGCAAATTTGTTTGTTTGAACATGATACTGTTTTCTTATTGTAAAAATGTGAAGTTAAATTTTTTAATGTAAATGTTTTTGTATACTTACTAGACTGCCAAAAAAGACAATAGATAAGGTTATCTTTTTTTTTTTATCAGCAACAAATAAGGTCATTTGTGTGAACTCTGAATTTTGTATAATATCAATAAAACCAACCGATATAGGTATCTATCCAAATCTATACTATGGATTATCCCAAAAGACTGACAGAGATAAGGTAATTTACGTGAAATCTGTACTTTGTACAAGCATAATAAACTCAACAAATATGGTTATTAGTCCAAATCAACACATGTGTTTCACTTTTTTTGACTTTAGGCTGATTATTTGTTGTAAAAAAAGTGGGGGAAATTTTTTTATTTTTTGCTAAAAATTCCCAGACCCAACAAAATTACAAGAAAAAAAAAACTGAAAACCATAATTGTAATATCTGCAATTGTGAAACATATTTCATCGGTGCATTGAGATTTGGGTGAGCTGTTTAACAGAAGGGTTTAGTGGTAATTTTATTCATGAAAAGGTAGAGGTGTCATTTGGTTGAATCAGGAGTCCACGGTCGTTTTTTCGCTAACCGTGAATAGCGCTTGAAATGAATGGACTTGTCGCGGATAAAAACAAAACAAAAAAACCATTTGTCCACAAGTAGGGCCCAAGCAAACCCATTAGTCGTACACGGAGTGAACAGTAAATGCTATGCGTGGGGCTCGCGCGAGAGAGAACACAGGGAGGCGCACGCAATTGAGGACCTTAGACCGTAACGCGTTTACGCTTTTAAATTAGTGTGGACTATAAAGCTTACTACTAAAATCTAAGCTAGACTGAATGGCCCAATAAGCACCTACTTGACTACGTTATGTCAAGTGGGGTCACCTGACCCCATTGAGTTGGAAATTTCCCCAGAATAGCCAAACACGTTTGGGTTATATTAGTTGAATTTGCCACAAGAGATGTTATACCTTGTCCGAGTACCTCAATAATATTTTGAAGGCAGATTTGTTGTACTATTAAACAAAAATTGGTTAGATTTATATTATCAAACAAAAATTTCAAAATCACCTAAAACATTATAGATTATAAGATATAAGAATTTGGCTTGTATGCAGTCCAGGTTTAGACTGCAGATGTGCAGTTCAAGTAATCACAACTGTCAGTTAGTGTTTTTAATGGTTTAGATTTGTTTTCAATATTGTATCGGTAATAAAAGACTTTTACCAGTAAAAGATTCAACAAATCTGAACCATTGGTTGTTAATATGAACGGTTCAGATGGAACCGCACATCCTTCTAATGCAGAGAAACCGGATCCAAGATATATATAATCAATTAAAAAGGTGGTATGTACTCTAAAAAGGCTAAAAAAATTTGGGATGGGATGAGTACTTAAGAAAGCGACCCATAACGCGTATGGAAATTTGAAGACTGACTGATGCAATTTCCCTCTTGGCTGAATGAAACTTCATTCGAGAATACAACGGCTGGTGTCAATTTTGAGTGAAGACTGACTTGCCCACATGGTGCCCGATATGAATTTCAAATTCGAAAAAATTGTTACCATATACTTGGGCATTTCGGATAACAATTGTAGATGGGGGATTGCATTGTAAATAAATCTCTAGTTCTTTGTTCGGTCTACAAAAGTTGAGTTGGAGGGGATTAGCTAAAATGGGGATTAGCCATCCCATGTGGGAGGTGGTATTTTTTTTTCCTTTTGCCGGGGGAAAGAAAACGCAAGTTATATTGATATAAATCAGATACAAATTGCTTGGTCCATAGGCCGAAAAACAACAAATACAACAAAACAAGAACAAAAATGAAAAAGAAAGCTGCTCAGCTCCGATGTGGAAGGTGTTATTACGTACTAATCTTATTCTACCTCTTGTTTGTACATTTGCCGGCCGTGATGCCCATGCTACTTCTTACCTATGACAACTCTCTCTTTCTCTGAAGGGTAGAAAGAAAAATACTAACATGTCATTATTGTTTCCATTATCTGATCCGGTGCAAAACAAATATGGAGGTTGAATTAATTAACACCTCCCTTATGAGGTCAGGCGCTGTTTTAATTCAGCTTAATGGTTTTGATGAGGCGTGGGATGTCAAAGTGCTGGAATACTGTTTCACAATGCTGAAATTCTATATATAGCTTGAGTTGGCAGCTCTGAAAATTCTTGTTATAAACATCGACTTCAAGGAGTTATTCGACTGATTTTAATGCTCTTCTCAAACTTCTTGGAGGGCTAATTAAGAACTTTGGTCTAACCAACTTACTACGGTTAGAGGACAGATGAGATTACTCTTTAGCTCCAAGGTCTTCTTGTATATGGAGTTTTGGCCTCCTCGATGTATCCTTTGTCGAATTCTAATAAATTTTGTTGCCTATCCAAAAAAAAAAAAAAAACACCTCCCTTATGAAAACTACTCATTATGAATTAATTTCTATCCCTAATCCTACGTCATTACCAATCCCCTCGTAACTGCAACAATAATAAAACATAGGTAATATGATTGACCTACAGCAAATATTAAGGTTACGATTAAAACCTGAACAAAAAATGTGAAAAACAAAAAATACTGAAAAAATTAACCCAGCCGAAAAAATGATGGGGAATTTTAAAAACAAGGTACAGTTGAGAGGAGTAATTTGTGACACGGATTAAATTCAAGGGATTCTAATGTAATTCTGGGAAAATTTGTCCAATTTCTCGGCCGAGCAGAAAACGTGTTTGATGGTTTTGATTATGTGAAACCAATCCCAGTCTTGGTGCTCATTGGTTGAGTTTTTGCAGTTTATCTCAGTCTCTTACTTGCTATTGGCTCCCTTTCCTTTTCTTCTGATCCCTTTGTGGGTCTAATTGGTGGGGTTCGGCCCATGCTGCCATGCTGCCATGCAGGGGCCATGGCTCTCTCTCTCTCTCTCTCTCTCTCCACATTATAGTGAATGGGACGTTCTTTGGTTTTATGTAACCCCAATGGTTCAATTATTCTTTGTTTGAAGTTTAAACTTTAAACTTATAGTAGGTGGTCCCTGCATGAGGGTTGCTTTCGTCTCTGTCTCTCATGCATATTGAGTTTGATTAGTGGAGGCTTCTGGAGATGGTGTAAAGTAAACCATTCTCCTCCAGTTAATAATAACATGTCAGTGGACGTGAATGATGAATTGCTCGTGCCGCCAGGAATCTGCCACATGAATCTCTGATTATAATCTCAATACCACTCGATTTCATTTGACTATCCAGCCCACCATCAAAATTAATTTTCACCCAACCATTCATGGATCTTCGACATCGAATCTGAACTTCTGTAGCTGCTACCCGACCTGCTCCTACTGGTCTGCGTCCACCTTCATTAGCAACCAGAAATTCGGTTGCCTCTTTAATAGACGAACGATGTGGTGTAAAAATTTGACCCAAATCTGTCCACGATTAAGAGCGAATAATAAAATAGGCCGTACCATAAAGTCAGGAAGTTTTTGTAGAATTATACTAGGTTCCTGAAGCCCTGAACATATTTTTTCACCTCCTGAAAAAATTCTTTGATCCAAAAAAGAAAATTTTCAATACCGGGTGAGTACCACGTGGCCGTGACCACATGGTGCCCGAACAGCCTATCCGGGCCGTTCAAAAGTGTGTTGGATGGCCCAGATTGACACCCTCTCTCTCCTCTCACCCCACCACTCTTTCTCTTGTTTCTCTCTCCAAATCTGAGCCATCCAAAACAGAAATGGACGGCCCGGATATGCCGAGCGGGCACCACGTGGTATCCACCCGGCACTAAAAAATTTCTCGATCCAAAGAATGCCCATAAAAACAAAAGATTTCCTTTTCCTTTCCTTTATTTCGCCCCAAAAACTCAGAAATAAATTCCCCCCATCAATTTCTGATAGGTGAACACGCAAGGAAAAAACACAGGGCTCCACCACTTGGAGAAGTGCAAGCTTAATTAGCTCCACCAGAAAATATCAGCGTTCACTTCCAATTTCCTTGCACCACCCTCTTCTTCTTCTTTTTCAGATTCAACACAAAGTAAGCAGCAAAATCCGCTCCACCGCAGACCTTTCCAACACATGGGTCTGTTACCGCCGCCTTCATTTTCCCCTTTTCTCTTCATGTTTTTTGTTCTTCTCTTGCTTGTGGGTTCAATACCCGACTCTGTGCACTACGGGAACGAGACTGACCGACTAGCCTTACTAGCATTCAAGGCCGAGATCACCGGCGATCCCCTCGGGATACTAAGCTCTTGGAATGGATCCGTCCACTTCTGTCAATGGGTTGGTGTAACATGCGGCCGTCGACACCAGAGGGTCACAAGGTTAATCCTTGATGATGCAAAAATAATAGGGTCCATTTCGCCTCACATTGGAAATTTAAGTTTCCTTATGAGGTTACACTTGAGAAACAATAGCTTGAGCCATAACATCCCCCAACAAATCGGCAACTTACGCAGACTGAAATCCATGACACTGTATAATAATTTAGTTACCGGCGAAATTCCAGCCAATCTCTCTCGTTGCTCCAATCTTGTTGGCCTTGAGTTTAATGTAAACAGGCTAACGGGAAAAATTCCAACGGAGCTCGGTCGCCTATCTAAACTCAAGGAATTGTATGTTTTAAAAAACAATCTAACAGGAGGTATACCTCCAACTATTGGTAATCTATCATCTCTAACAGCCTTCCTAATAACCTATAATAGTATTGGTGGGAAGATACCTGATGGTCTAGGCCGATTGACAAACTTAGAAATTTTTGCGGTAGCGGGGAACAGATTTGTCGGTACAATCCCTTCCTCATTATTTAATATCTCTTCCATTACGGTTTTCGACATCGGAGTGAACCAAATCCAAGGGATTCTTCCCTTGAACCTAGGAACTTCACTTCCTAATCTCGAGTTCCTTGGAGTTGGTACAAACTTGTTGACTGGATCCATTCCTAGTTCAATATCTAATGCCACCAATCTATATAAACTTGAGGTAGGAAACAACAACCTTAGTGGGAAAATGCCTTCTTTGGATAAGCTGCGTAATCTTCAGCGGTTACTTGCTGGTTCTAATCATCTAGGAACAGGGGAAGCGGATGACTTGAGTTTTCTCTCCTCTTTGATCAATGCCACCGAGTTGAGTGTGTTGGGGCTGGAAAGCAACGGTTTTGGAGGCGTGTTTCCTGAAGCAATTACTAATTTCTCCATTCGTCTTAGATCCATAACCTTGGGGCAAAATAACTTGTATGGGAGCATCCCAAGAGGGATCGGGAATTTGGTAAATTTGCAGGTACTTGCAACAGAGCTCAACCATTTGACTGGTAACATTCCTTCTGATTTTGGGAAGCTTCGAGACCTGCATCAATTGTATCTCGGAGGTAATAGATTCGATGGTGACATCCCATCCTCTTTCGGAAACTTATCCTTGTTACTACTTCTAGATCTATCCGAAAATAATCTTCAGGGAAGCATTCCGTCGAGTTTGAGCAAATGCCAGATGTTGCTAATTCTTTCGCTCCCCAAAAACCGTCTTAGTGGCACCATACCCGATGGAGTTGTTAGTCTCTCATCATTGTTTTCTCTAGACCTATCACATAACAACTTGACTGGTGTCATCCCCATGGAAATTGGGGTTTTAAAAAATCTTGAAACACTAAATGTTTCTGAGAATATGTTGGTTGGAAATATTCCAAGCAGCCTTGGTAGTTGTGTGAAATTGGAATCTCTTAATTTGAAAGGCAACAAGTTCTGGGGAGTCCTTCCATCAACTTTGAGCCAATTGAGAGGCTTGGAGGATCTAGACATTTCTATGAATGATTTCTCGGGAAAAATCCCAGACTATTTAGAGGGCTTTCATTTCTTACAAAAACTAAATATATCATTCAATGATTTTGATGGAGAAGTACCAAAACGAGGAATATTTACGATTGCGGCAGCTATTTCTATTGAGGGAAACAAGAAGCTTTGTGGTGGTATACCTGATTTAAAACTACGCAATTGCCAATCCAAGGGATTCGCAAGGAAGAAATTTACTCACGTTGTGAAGGTGGTACTCCCGTCGTCCTTTGGGCTTGTATGTATACTTTTAATGATATATTTCGTGTATCTTCGTTGGTTTAAAAAGAAAACAGAGGTACGATCTTTCAGCTTTTTTGGCCACTCGTTTCCTATGTTGTCTTACCGGAGTCTATTAAAAGCGACCAATGGGTTCTCTTCAGCCAATCTAATCGGCATGGGTAGTTTTGGTTCGGTGTACAAAGGAATTCTTGATCTCGATCATGGTGACAAACTAGTCGCTGTGAAGGTATTAAACCTTCAATCCCTGGGAGCTGCCAAGAGCTTCATTGCCGAGTGTAAGGCCTTAAGGAGCATCAGACATCGGAATCTTGTTCATGTCCTAACCGCATGTTCAAGTGTTGACTATAAAGGTGACGAGTTCAAGGCTCTAGTTTACGATTTCATGGTCAATGGGAGCCTAGAGGAGTGGTTGCATCCAAATGAGAAAGAAGATGATGCACACAACAAGGCGCAGAGTTTAAACCTTCTAAAGAGGTTAAATATTGCGTTTGATGTTGCTTCTGCACTTTTTTATCTTCACCACCATTGCTCAGAACCAATAGTTCACTGTGACTTGAAACCGAGCAACATTCTGCTTGACGATGAAATGGTTGGACATGTAGGTGATTTTGGGTTAGCAAGATTCCTTGTAGATGCGACATGTATTGCTTCTACAAATCAATCAAGTTCTATTGGATTACGTGGGTCATTCGGTTATGCAGCTCCAGGTAAATGTATCCCTTAGACTCATTTCATGTTTCTGTTCTCCTTCACTTCCTTCGCTTTTAGATTTAATTCACTTCTCCTTTGAGTCTGGTAACCCCTACTATATACACATAAGTAAAGCTGCTGGTTCTTATGTTTTACTCCCCACTGCATCATCTTGCTTTCAAAAGTATTAGAGTTGAGTTAAGCAGAAAGTGTCTAGATTGTTTCTTGAAATGGAGATGGAGTAAGTTTCGTTCTTTGTTATAGCCAAGAAACATTAGCCTAAAAAATAAATAACCAACAATTGTATCTTCTTACCTTTACTACTTTCTTGATTATAGGTTGTACCCACGTTTTTTTTTTTAATTTTAGAGTAGAGCTAGTATATATTCCTAGTTCATTTTACATGAGTTCACCGGCATTCAAGGAACACTATCTCCTCAGGTTTTTTTTAGTATCTTTCCTTTTCCAGAAAGTAGAGAATTTTTAATTTCTTAATTTATTACGTGAGTACCACAAACCTACAACAAATATAAGGATAATTGATAAGTTTATGGTTAGGTAATGGCTACTAAGAAAATTTAGCTCTCTTTGTTTTGATGCTATGGTAATTAAGGCTTCCTTCTTGTATGCTGGGGTATGACCCTTGGTTTTGTTTTACTTTATGTTAGGCATTTTAATGAAATATACATTTACCCAAAAAATTCATAGTGAATCATCAGGCGTGATTCAAATTAGGCATTTCAGATGGCACAGGCAGAACCAAATGTTGTTATTCGTGATCTGGCAAGAAGCAAAGAAGTTGGCACAACTCTTGTAGTCTTATTCGAGACATAAAATTAGTAGTATCCATCTAAGAATTGTCTGCTGAAATTTCTTTACTATTCTTTGAGAGGCTGCTTATCCAGCAGATTTGCAATATTCTTATATATCTTTATGATGGATGGATTGTAGAGTATGGCATGGGAAATGAAGTATCAACGTCGGGTGATATGTACAGTTTTGGTATTCTCTTATTGGAGATGTTCACAGGGAAGAGACCGACAGATGCCATGTTCGAGGGTAGTTTGACTCTCCACAACTTTGTTGAGATGGCTATGGCTGAACAAGTAGCAAACATTGCTGATCCAACATTGTTTCAACAAGTAGTAATGGGAGAGGCAAGCTCAAGCATCAACAGCTCTCAAAATCAAAGCCCAGCTAGCATTCACGAAGTTCAGGAGTGTTTGACTTCAATTCTTAAAGTGGGAATAGCTTGTTCAGAAGAACTACCAAGAGATCGACCGGATATCAAAGAAATCGTTACTCAGTTGCATGTCATCAAGAACACTCTTCTCGGAGTTGGAGTATGCGGAGGAATGAGAGCTAGTATTGCAGCTTGATCATGCGCAGGTATGACCCCTTTTACATTCCATTAACTACTGGAGGAAAAAACCTGCATTTGGCACTAAAACCACCACAATTCTGCACTCAGCCGGTGAAACATCGGTTTGTTCAGTTGTTGTTCACCGAGGTTTCTAAGAACCATGATGTTTTCATTTGCTCCTCTTTACGCCAATTCAAATAGTTCTCACGTGGTCTACAACTATGAACAAAACTTAGAGAATCAATAAATTCACCTAGAACCTCAGTTAACTACATATTTTTCTGAACAATAGTGAAGAGACAACAACGTAGGAACTCTAATGCCACATTCCAATTCAGCATAAACAAATCTCATTTTCGTAACTTCAATGAGGCAAGTTCTAACCTCTGCATCTATCAAAAGGAGGATGTGGCTGTGTTTTCCTCCTTTCTTTTACTAAAAATTGGTGTACACGATAGCATTTTTCTACATATATTCAATTATGTGCACAGACCAACCCAATTTTCAAGCTGCTGCATCTTTGATCAAAGTTAAACATTCCGTAAGTGATTATCTTCTCCCATCAAACTTCTTCAATAACTAATTTTTCTTCTTTCCTCGTAGGTGCTTAAGGTTTGGTGGGTCTTGAAGGTATCTGTCGAGACTACAACTTTGTGATGCTGCGCGCATATTGCTTTGGGTACACATTACGTGTGCTAGTTTGTTGTTCAATTTCTGCATTTTTTTTTCCAAGTTTATGTTCCTCTTGGGTTTTTAGTTTGTTTCAAGCATGAGAATTTTCTCATTTAAATGTGCTATAAGACTTACATGCATGTTAAGTGGGACTTCAATAGCATATGAGCAAAAAGTAATTGTTTCTTGTCACCAATATCTAGTATATATGTGCAAGGTTGTCTCCATCTGAACCAAATTACTTTCTTTGCATGGAATTTGCTACCGACCCATAAGCCACATGACTGAGAATACGTAAACCCCAGATAGATATTGTGAAAATGCCCCACTTGGTTACAAGCCTACATTGCTCTTAAAAATTACAATGCAGGAAACGATACAAATATTTTACCAATGTTGTTTGAGAATGCATTAAATATCTTCTATCAAGCATATGCGAATGACTAGCAATAGGTTTAAACACACCCAAAATGTGTTTCTCCTAATTATCTTATTGCTCTTCCCTCCAGTCCCTCGATATTTTGTGTGTTAATGCTAAAGTGGGAATTGCCCAAATGCAAACTTCATTTTCGTAACTTCAATGAGGCAAGTTATTGAATAACCTCTGCATCTATCAAAAGGAGGATGTGGCTTTGTTTTCCTCCTTCTTTCTTTTACTGAAAATTGGTGTATAAGATTGAATTTTTCTACATATATTCAATTATGTGCACAAACCAACCCAATTTTCAAGCTGCTGTATCTTCGATCAAAGTTAAAAATTCCGTAAGTGATTTTTCTTCTCCCATCAAACTTCTTCAATAACTAATTTTCCTTCTTCCCTCATAGGTGCTTAAGGTTTGGTGGGTCTTGAAGGTATCTGTCGAGACTACAACTTTGTGTTGCTGCATATTGCTTTGGGTACGCATTATGCATGCTAGTTTGTTGTTCAATTTCTGCATTTTTTTTTCCAAGTTTATGTTCCTCTTGTGTTTTTAGTTTGTTTCAAGCATGAGAATTTTCTCATTTAAATGTACTATAAGACTTACATGCGTGTTAAGTGGGACTTCAATAGCATATGAGCAAAAAGTAATTGTTTCTTGTCACCAATTTCTAGTATATATGTGCAAGGTTGTCTGCATCTGAACCAAATTACTTTCTTTGCATTGAATTTGCTACAGACCCATAAGCCACACGACTGAGAATACGTAAACCCCAGATAGATATTGAGGAATTGCAACAATATTTAAATACTCTAATGCCCCACTTGATTACAAGCCTACATTGCTCTAAAAATTACAATGTGGGAAACAATACAAATATTTTACCAATGTTGTTCGAGAATGCAATATGCTTACGTCTGAACCTTGCCTTCAAATATAAGGTTGATAGAAACCCGAAGCGTAGGGTTGAGTCATCGGTAGCATAATAACCGGAAGTCCGAGATCGTTCCCACAGAGAATTCGAATATAGCTTGATTCGGATTGAAGGTTCTATATGGTAGGATTGTGGCGTTTAAGACGGCCAACTATGGTTTTGCTTTAAAATGGAATGACTAAACCGAAAACTAGATTAACGCTTGATTAACTTAACGAGGCAAGTCTCGGGGTCTTCTAACCCTTGACAAAGGTCGTTACCGGTTCTCGATTATAACTCAGGCGAGAGTCACGACCGCGTGCTCACGCCTGGAGAATTTCACTTAAAAAGACTACGTTTAACAAAAGATGTGATTTTCCGGAGGCAAACCAACTTGTTTTTAATATTTATCGAACACATAGGAGGCCACTAGGCCTCGGTAAGTCACTTGCCAAAACCGCTTGACTAAGCTCCTTACCAAGGGGTTAACACCCCTAGTTTAGACCGAAAATGCAAGTTAAGCTCTATTCCGAAAATCATGCTTTAAAGCCTGATGGCTCTAGAACCAAATAACAACCTAAGTCCTCGGGAAAGATTATCCCGAAACTTAGCCAATAAACTACTCACACATAGTTAAACCATAAGCTAAAGCATAAAAACGAGACATAATTTTTAACCGATGGATTCGAAAATAAACTTGATTTTAATAACAACCACAACCGTAGCTACAACTTTAATAAACGAGAAAAAGACTAAAGAGTACAACTTACTAGTGAACTTGGAAGGTGAAAAGCTTGATAAGCTAGCTCTAATGGAGGAAGAACAAAAAGACTAGCAATTAAGAGAGAGAAGACAAGGTGTGTTATGAGAGAGTGAGAGAGTAGGAAGACTTATCAAAGGTCTTTGCCTCTCCCTAAATATCCCATAAATATCTTAAAAGTAGAGAGGGAACCAAAATATCCCAAAAGCAAAAAGTGAAAAAGTAGCCAAATTCGGGCACAACATTCACAGCATGAACCGGTTCATGCCTTTACTCTTACCGGTTCATGCCTGGCAGATTTACTGATTTTTGCTTCGCTTGATCCAAACGGCCCGACAACGGCCCGACGCTTCCTTGGCCCTCCAAAAATCACCCGACAAGACTTGACGGGGCAATGCCACGTGGCCTCACACGCTGGAATTCTTCCGAGAGAAATCCTTGACGTTCAAAAGCACCGGAATTACCACGTTCAACTTGAAACTAACAAAACGAAACCTTACGTGCAAAATGAGATAAAAAGGAATAAAAGGGAACGAAACGCTACAAATAATAAGCTAAAAGCCCCCAAGATTATACAATCTTGGGTGCGGATCACGCCCCCCAACTTAAACGTTGCTAGCCCCTAGCAACCAAAAACAACCAACTAAAAGAAAACTAAGTAAGCCTTCCGGAAAAACAACTACGGCACATGCTCGGGTAACCCTAGTTTGCAAAAGTTCAAAATTCAACCATTTAAATCCAAAACAACTTGTAGCATGTTAATAGACGAGCAACTAAACACTAAGTACGTAAATAACAAGCATCCAACATGCGTATCCAAGATAAAAAATAGGATACGACACGATCAAATGTCTTTCATGCAAAAGCAACCACATCCGACAAAGAGGTGCAAGAAATTAGGCTCGGTGAACAAAAATTCCAAGCCTTATATGTGGAGAGCACCGATGAAAGAAAGCTACGCTAAATACCAAACATTAACCAAAAAGAAAATATGCCACAAACTAAACATGCCAACAAGCAAAAATTGAATCAAACTGGAATCAAGACGTACGAAAGATCAACTAAGGACTTTTCGGCTTATAATGACCTTGGTTAACAAAAGAACGGTTAACAAAAAGGTGGCGACCATATACGAGCTTGGTTAACTACCCCTTGGCCGCCACCAACACTAGATTACCAAGTCAAAAGGCCACATGCCGGCCCCAACAAAAACTTCTTACCACTATATACAAAAACAACACTAAAAACTAAAAACAGGAAAGGAAAAGGTGGACTGTCAACCACCACACACCCTGACCAAGTTGAGGGATTTTTAAAACTAAAACCACCGACACTAGCCATCGCTTTCATCCTCCTCGTCCTCCTCATCATCATCATCGTTCCCAATCACATGTTCTTTCCCTTTCCTTCTCACACTCGACTCTCCACCACCACTAGTTCCAACTCCAGGCACACCACCCTGCTCCTCGGGGGTAGATTCTCTCAAATCCTCCGCATCGGGTACATAAACGTCACCCTCTTTACCACACCTAGCCGCAATCCATAAAGCTACCTTCTTAACAACCGAAAGATCCCTCCTCGTCCGACGCGACTGAGTTTCTTGCCTCAATTGGCGTGCTTCCAAAGTCTGAATTTGAGTAGCCATGCCCCTCACATACTCCTCAATCCTCCCCGTCGGGGTTCTAGCAGTAGGCTCAGGAAAACCAGAAGTATTGGGCAATGGTGGCTGAGACAAAGCCTTACTCTTTTCGACAGAACCACCCGTAATAGGACCGGGCGTTCCGGGAAAGAGTCTCTCCGGAGAAATAACCCCCTGAGCACCACAAAGAGCCGTCACCATGGCCGGAAAAGGGAAATTAGGCTTGTACGGGCCCGCTCGCTTCCTAAATGTCACCATTGACTTCCAAATCATCAAAGCCCAGTCAACCACCTCATCGCTTGACCCAAAAACAAATAGCACCTCCGCATCCTCCTTCCGCGGTTTCTTCTCCGAACCGTGGGGGCATAGGTTGTAATGAACTACCTTATTAATCACCCGGTATTTCTCAAACAACTTCCCATTGATAAAACGATCCGCTTTCAGTGGTTTATCAGTCAAGGTATTCCGGATTTCTTCCTCGAGTTTAGACCAACTTAAGGTGGGGTAAGTAGTAGTACCAAAACGGGGTCGCTGATAGTCGTCCAAGTACTTGGCAATGACGTTAGGGGTTACGAGTACGGTCTTCTTCCCCATTTGGGAGGTGATTTTCTGTTCTTGCTCATCTATCTCCATATTCAAATAAAAATCGAAGACTATCTTTGGCTTATAACCAGGAACTGGTTTGAAGAAAAACCGTAAACCCTGTTGGTTAATGATCTTAATAATAGGATGATTCCCAATTTTAACACGATCCACCTGGCGCTCGCAAATGTAATTCCGACCCCTCAATTCCTTCTCCCATTTCTTCCTCGCCTCATCTTTTTTCTCTCTCTTTCTCTTCCTATTTTCCTCCTCTTGCACATTGGCCTGCTCGGCCTGCTTCTCGGGGTCTGCTCGTTTGGAATAAAAGGTTTTGCCAGTTGCATCAGTCGATTTCATTGCATCTCCTAAAATCTTTTTAGTTCTCCCCATTTCAAAAACAACTCTTCCCAAAACAGAGCAAAATAGAGCACTCCCCCTACTACAATTCACAACCACCTGCAGCAATTCAAACCCCAATAGCACAGCCCAAAACTAACAGATGCCGCAACAAAACCCCAATCCGGTGTCCGAATACAATGCAATAACAAGCCCTCAAGAACAGGGCTCAAGGAAAAAAATTTCGGATTTCAGGGGTCTAGGTGAGAAATTTCGGATCCCCTTTGATTTTGGGGATCTAGGGATCAAAACTTGCCAAGAACTATCAATGCAACTTGAAAACCCTTCACTTTGGTGGTTTAATTCAATGAATAACCAAGAAGTCCATGGGAGCACTACAAGAAAAAACACCTTTCCCGACTAACTGTTTAGTCGGCAATGGTAGGGATTTTAGTCGGCAAAAGCCTTCCCCGACTAAAAATTTTGGTCGGCACGTTAGTCGGCGGAAGAAGGTCAGAAAAGGTGTTTGTCGACTAAAAACAGTTTAGTCGGTAAAGATTAGACTATTTACCGACTAAAGTTTAGTCGGTGAATGTTATTCTATTGGCCGACTAATTGTTTAGTCGGGGATGTATATCCTATTTGCCGACTAATGGTTTAGTCGGGGAAAGTTGTTTAGTCGGGGAAGGTTGACCATATTGTCCGACTAAATATTTCGCCGGAAAATGTGCTACCTATTTACCGACTAATTGTTTAGTCGGGGAATGTGTTACCTATTGGCCGACTAAATGTTTAGTCGGGGAATGTGTTATCTGTTTGCCGACTAAATATTTAGTTGGGGAATTTGTGTCCATATTTTGCCGACTAAATATTTAGTCGGGAAATGTGTGTACAATTCAACAAATGAATACCCTTTTGGCGACCAAATTTTAGTCGGGAAATGTACTTATTGTCCGTACCAATTGGTCAATATCCCATAATTTTCTACAAATTTTTTCTCCATTCATTCCCTGTATATTTGAACGACCCTGTAAATTTTATTTTCCCTCCATTTTCATTACATCCACAAAATTGCAACATAATGTATTTAATAAAAAATAAAATTCCAAGATATAAATCTAGAATTCCATAAATAGAAGTATCCACCAAATACTTAAAAACAACTTGTATCCAAATTCCTAAAACCAAATACTTAGAAAACAACTTGTATCCAAATTCCTAAAACGCAAAATAACGACACATCAACCACAAGGGGGAAATTAAAAAAAAAAATCCAAGCTCAATAACAAAATGTATCAAAACCCCTAGATTGCAAAATACTAAAAAGTTCAACCTCGACAGATGGATAACCTAATTGCACGTTCACAACCAAAATCCAACTTTGATCTTCATAATCAATAACCAAAAGTAGAACTGCAAGATACTCCGTTAAGCGTCAATCTGTAAAAAAAGAAAAGAAAAGAATAATCCACCATTAGTATTTATGAACTAGTGTATCCCATTGCTCAAAGTATTAACATAAGTAGATACAAACTAATTACAAGCCAAAACGGAAAATTATCTTGACATGGGGATCGGTTGAACTGGTTCTTCTCTGGTGGATGTTGGATCATGAATACGGATCCCAATTATATGAAAAGGGAAATTATGATTTGACCAAATTCCGTAAGTCGGAGTATTGGACGTGTAGGATACGTGCATATTCAAAAAGAGAGAACATCCACATACCATGGAAAGCATTAAGTAACAACCATGTATCGGTATATTACACCCTTCTCTTCTAGAAATGTTCTAGAAGGGTTCTTTCATCACAGTGACTTTGGATAGGGCCACCCAAGAGAGTCGTAATCAAAAGGTGCATGTGTTATTTGACTTGCATTGTAGCTGTTGCCAGATTTTGCCAAAATTATAGTCTCAGATATAATATACTTCTACAATCGTAGGTGTGACTACCAACTATTAGACGGGTTTGGCTCCTGGTAGTATCCGTGTGATACATGTAGTACATTCTTCAATTTCATGAGCTACTTAAAGGCCTCGTTTTTTCCAAAACATTCGAACTGTTTATATTGGTACTAAGATTTTCAGCATGGGTTCACTCTTCAAAATATAATCACAGGTGCATTAAGATGCCCCAGGACTTCTAATTTTTAGAATTGCAGGAACTAAAGCATCAAAAGTAAAAAATCAAAAGAAGGATAATCATTTGTTATGGGAGTTGTCATTCCTTTCATAAGACCAAAAGAAATTATGGAAGCTGCTCGCTCAGACATTCCGAACCAAATTCTTTTATTTTCCCTACAGTCTATGAAGCACGGATACTCTATTTTGGTCTCCGTATCGCGTATCGTATCCGTATCAGATACCGATACTCTCGGATACTCTCCGGATACGTATCTGATACGCTTTTTAAAGTATCCTGCT
Source organism: Rhododendron griersonianum (assembly GCA_018127125.1). NCBI lineage: Eukaryota > Viridiplantae > Streptophyta > Magnoliopsida > Ericales > Ericaceae > Rhododendron > Rhododendron griersonianum. Next base: position 11,230,839 of record CM030792.1, on the reverse strand, counting down.
TTTAGAATTATTTTTGGGTATCCCGATACGTTTCGGATACGCGCAGATACTCTCGGATACACTCCAGATACGTATTTGATACGTGTTGGATACGCTTGGATATGTTACAGGTAGATACTGTGGTTCGAGCTCAGGTTCCAATGAAGAACAAAGTCTGGGTTGTGAAGAGTGGAAGGCCTGAGGTTGGTATGAGTGTTGTTCCTGAAAGTTCAGGGGTTCTGGTTGCTTCTAAGGTGCCTGAGGTGGCTGTTCCCTGTGCTAACCAATTTTTGACCTTGCAAAACATGGAGGATCTAGTTTCTGAAGTTGATAGAACAGAGCAAGGGCTGCCTGTTGATCTTGGAAGTTCCTCTTCAGGTCTAGGAGGTAATCTGGTTACCAACACAAGCAGCTATGAAGGGCAATCTATTGCCACTGCCCTTACGTTAATTCCTAAGACTAGCTGCCCCCACACAATGAAAGACTACAGACCTATTGCTTGTTGCAATGTCTTGTATAAGACTATCACTAAGATCTTAGCTAACAGACTTCAGCCCATTCTACCTCTTATTATCAACTAGGTGCTTGCTCAAGTGCAAAGCACGTTATTCATGCCCGTTGTGTAGATGGGTTTGGATTTTCCTTGGAATTATGGATTTTGTTGATGATAGCGACGGTTATATGGATAAGTTTGGTCAAGTGTATGAACAGAAGTAGTTACTTGTAGTAGTTATGATTTAGATAAGTTTTTATGTTGAACAAAAGGAATGAAGTTATTTGGTAGAGGAACAATGGTAATGTAACAATTTGTGATTCCTTAGAGACTCTTTTTCATGAATGCCAGTGCAAGGAGCAAAAGCGTTGAGGACTACTGGTATGCACTCATCTGTATTCAACATTAGGCATATCAGGAAGAAAAGGAGACAGGAAGTGATTTAGGCATAACTACGTCAGAAAATGGTGGTAGGTTGGTTTTCAATCTACATAAATTTCCATGTAGTCCAGTTTGTTGAAGTTTTAGTCAAGAATCAATAGTCTTTTGCAGTAGTTTATTGTTTTGGGTAGCTTGGAATGATTTAGAAACAGGGAGAACAGAAATGTAACAAAAGCAGAAAAACAAAAAGTAGAATTGAGCTAAAGGTAAATGTAATAGTTAAAATAATTGAACATATTTGAGAACTACTAATCCAATCACAATAACTAATGCACAATTTGTTGCAATCACAGTCGTAGGCAGTTTCAATTGTTCAGAGGGTGCACCTGTGCATCAAATCCACAGATATTGTACCATTTTGTATCTTAGCCACGACTGGTCACTTGTATTCTTTATTTTCGTTTTGCTTCCTTTGTCTCATGCAATTATTGATTGGCTGATGTTCTTTGTTTGGTCACATCAGTTCACTTGACATGAATAATAAAAAAAGAAGCTACTACTTTGTACTCACTGTGTACTTGTAGTATCTTTCTGTTTCTAATCCACTGATGAATTCAGTGTAAAGAAGCAAGATTCAAGAGAGAGAAGGTTCTGTTCTTCTATGTCATTTCTGACATAAATTCGAGGAATACCCTTAAATCTATCCTAAAACTTGGTCAATGCAATCAGCAAAACCAGATCATTAAATCTAGTTCCACACAAACAATACTTATAAATTTCAACCCTGACTTATTGGTAGAGAATCTCAAATCTAGCTTTAGTTACAGATAACGATCTAGAATGTAACAAAAAATCAAAATATGCATTAACTGAATCCAAGAAACTGACCAAATTTGAATTTATATTTTTAATTTTGTGATTAAGTAGGATGGTTGTTCCTGTTCCATTTGGAATGCATATAATCAATATCTAGCTAAATCCACGAGCGAAATAAGACACAAATAAGTATGCTACTAAGTCACAAAACTTGACATAATTGAATCAATTTAAGCATCTCCAGTGTTCTCTATCGCATCTTATCTATATCTTCTAAGGGAAGTTGAACCCATATTGATATAAGAAAGGATGCTACAGACTTCAATTTGTGAATTATGATTGTTTCGTTCAATTCAGTCAAAAGTTCTTCCTATTACCTTGCCTCAATGCATAAAGAAATTAGAGGTTCCTTTTCAACAGTAGTTAACTTCCCAATCTCTTCATTCAATCTCACTCAATAAAAAGAAGGCATGTGTTCTCTATCCGATCGTATCTATCTATTCTAAGGAAAGTTGAACCCATTTCGATATAAAAAAGGATGCTAGAGACTCCAATTTGCGAATTATGATTGTTTGGTTCGATTGGCTCAAAGGTTCCTCCTATTACTTTGCCTCATTACATAAAGAACATTTTCAGCAATAGTTAACTTCCCAATCCCTTCATTCAATCTCAATCAATAAAAAGAAAGCATACTGACCAACTACATTATTTATAGAAGGCATGTGTTCTCTATCCGATCCTATTTATCTCTTCTAAGGAAAGCTGAATCCATTTCGATATAAAAAAGGATGTTAAAGACTCCAGTTTGCGAATTATGATTATTTGGTTCGATGGGATCAAAGGTTCCTCCTATTACTCATTACATAAAGAACGTTTTCAGCAATAGTTAACTTCCAAATCCCTTCATTCAATCTCTCAATCAATAAAAAGAAGGCATAGTGACTAACTACATTATTAATAGCTGAAGAACCAAACCCAAAACACACTACTCTTTAGTCATCATTTCCTAATACCTATCTTCTGAAAAGAACCAACCAACCAAATGTAACAACAAACGTCCTCCTTTGACCCAAAAAAACAAGACAAAAACTGGACACAAGAGAGGAAACTACACATGCAACACAAGTAAAATACAAAACAAAAATGTAGTTTTTTACGGTAGAGTAATACACCAAAATCCGAGAGACACTCTCCCCAAAACCTCCCTCCCTAACAAAGCCAAAACCTCTCTCTCTAACAAAGCCTCTCCCTCCCTGTCTCTCTTTTCTCGTATGATCTGATCATATAAGAGGAGAGGGATATACAAAACTCCCCCCAAAAAACAAATGTCCACCCCTTTTTTTGCCACGCAACCCACTGAGTGGAAGCAGTAAAGAAGGGAAACACCAGATGATTCAACATATAAAGCTTCCAAAGTACACAGCTAAATGCATTGCAGTCCACAACAAGTGAATATATCAGCAAATTCAATTTTTGGTTGCCTTCTAGTCCAAGGACATGTTTCTTATAGTGCAAAAAACTAATGTTCATGCAATGCAATCAAATAAACAGTTAACAGACTAACAAACTAACAGACTGGAGGGGCTAGGCCGCCACCTCAATTCAGCAAACAGAATATGCGAGGGGTTATGCCACCACCTTGGCTAAGCAATGCAGGAAAACAACCACAAAAAGGATTGCAATGAACACTACACAGCGAAGGGAAAAGTGGGAAAGGAAAGCAAAACTCTGCAAAAGAACTCTTAAAAGTTAGTTTCAAAGTCAGACTTGCCTCTGGAACTGTTCAGTATCAATGAACTTCTAAAAAATAATCTCTAACAAATCAGCCTACAAAAAGACATTAAGGACCCCACTTGTATGCAAGAAAATCTCCATCCTTTTCCATTTTCCTATACTTGGATTTCTCTCGCTTATACACAAACACATTTAAAACATTCAATCAAATCTGAATTTCAACATAAAGAATACCTCTGCCTTAGCTACAAAGGCAACAAGAATGGGAAATATCTCGATTCAGCAAAAGAAAAACATACTATTCCAACACACAGAAAACAATACAAAAATAACTAATTCTACCACTTCTTATATGAAAAAGTTAAAAACACATTTATTACCTAAAATCAAATCTGAATCTCACAATTTGAGTGCACCTTTTTTTATTTTTGACAAGTCAATTACAGTCATATAATGCAGAGCAGAACAGAGCAGAGCAGACACACTGAGTAGGAAGACCTAATTAAATTTACACACCAACAATTCAAGGTAAGTGAACTAACAGAGAATACATGGAATCCAAGATGGGCGACTAAGTGCTAGGGCGAGTTCATTGCGTTGTCATCTAAGCAAGTAACTTATTGAATGCTTGTGTGCTGGAACCCAAAGAAATAAATTAAAAAATTAGCCTTCAAAGAATATTCCAATGTGAATACCAGTTTTGTCACAATGCCACGTACACTAAACTCTATATCAGCGGTGAAGAACAGGTTCTTGAATTTCCTAGAGATTAGAAAGGATAACTTCATGCCAACCAGTTTGACTCATATTCTGGATGACCAAATGGACAAAGTGTATACGGAAAAAAAAAAAAGTATTAACAAGTCTTGATATCTTGTCAACTACAAAAAGTTGGAAATTAAAACACACTTGAAACAGAGTGCATGTATGGAAAATCTCAAACTGCTGCTCCAAAATCACCTTGAAAGATACTATGCTATAGTCGAACATGATACAAATGCTGATATGACAAACGTGAAGAAGTCTACCAAAATAGTTTCAAGTTCTATCAAAAGGCTTCAACACATGTCATTTTTAGCAATAGTATGACTTTTCGAAAGACAACTTTGTTCCATAGAATTGCCTTGAGTGGAAAGCACGTCCACATGGGACATCTACTCGAAACAGCAATTAAAACTCACTCTTTAAGTGCAACAATCAGACTACTTAAAATAGCATAGGCGACAAGTCGAAACATTGTATCTAATTCACTCTTATACACAGAAATTGAAATCATGACAGAGAGATCAAGCAACAAACGGTAACACTTGAGTACAATATTTTAGAAGAGAAGATAATTGCTGAGTACTTTTCAAGCAGATGATTACACGGTGTCGGATGGTTATGGGGAATTGGTGTGGCATGTGCTTGAGAGATGAAGAGTCGTAGCACATTCGTTTATTCATTGTCTGGTCGCCAAGGAGCTTTGGAACGCGGTTCTTGTGTCGTGGGGTACGTTGTGGGTTTTTTGTGCGATGGTGGTGGAGCTTCTTGAAGAGTGGTATGGGGTTAGAGTGGCTAGAAGAAGACGGAAGCTTTGGATTATGATCCCACTGTGCTAAATGTGGTCAATTTGGAGAGAGGAATCATACATATTTTGATGGGGCCACTATTCAAAACTAAGGGTCTTTTGATTCCAACTATGGGAGTCGAGGGAGTGTCACCATACTTTGAGTCAATTCTTTGATATGTTATATATTTTTGGAGTATAGACAGGTGTATAGGTCCTTTTTACCTTTTCTTTCATTTTTCCTCACTTGTAGCCTTTTCAATAGAACTTTACTACTAACAAAAAAAAGTTCCAAGTAGATGATTACAGCGAATCTGTAAGTGATTTCCTTTCATACCTTGTGCAATGAATCCCTTACTGTATCACTGATTGCATCCACGGATTTGTCAGGACCACCAGTCTGCATGAAAATAGCAACTGTCTGAAAACCTGCTACATGAATAGTAACCACAATATACCTCAGAAACAGCAATGCATAAAATAAAACACAGCTTTAACCAAAGTTAGCCTATACGTAGAACTCGAGAAAAAAGAGTTGATGCTAGAATCGAGAGGGTTATAAGAGGACTCCCGGACGAACTACAATAAACATAAAACCACTACACATTTAATCTCAATCACAAAGTTTCCATGTACAGCTCCATTGCTATGGCTATAAAAAAGAGAGTGATCCACATTAAAGAGGCAATACTATGACATAATCAAGATGCTCATTACTCATGCAAGCGTGTCACTGGCAGTCTGGCACCCAATAAAACACAATAAAATAGTCACCTTATCGGTCCAGCAGAACTGAAGTTAAGGCTACACCTTTCTCCTTGACGATATACCATTTCTAGCTAAAAATCAGTTGAGAACTCAAGGATTGACATTGGTCCAGTCCTTTTCCCAAAAGGAGCATGTCTTGTATCAAGACCCACTAACTGGCACAAAGAATCAGCAGTGTAGAATGTATTGTCCCCACTAAACCTCAACAACAAGTTCACAAACTTAGTTTAACAGTTTTCGGATACAATGGAGGTGAACTGGTTCGATGGAAATGTCTATCGTCAATCGGTGTCGGTAATTGGGGATTGAGGAAAGAAACGGGACAGTTATGAATCACTTGGTAGATGTGTGTTTCTTCCTTTCTTTAAAGAAAGTTGAAAACAGAGAATCTGAACAGCAACCAAATACTTTTGAATGATCAGGGATGATTTCATCAAGATTAGACGGTATGCAACTCTCCAGAGCCAGTATTAGTCTAAAAACGTGCATGTGTATGCATATATGTTGGATTGGCATGCTGCACCGGCTTCTTTCACTTGATTCTTGTACAACTTTGCAAGAGTCACTTACACATAATGTATCATACAAGCAATACCTATTACCTAGCAAGCAAAGGGACTTGCACACGAAATCACGATCTGATCTAAATGTCATATAAGTAGAACTCGTACTCCTTCAAGTTCCCAAAACTTAAGGCTGTAATGCTTATCAGGCAAAGAAAAATGTGCAAGAAACCTATCATCAGATCATTTTTTGCGGTGAGAGATTGTCTCTCTCTCCTGTTGTATCGATCCCAACCAAAATGTTCCCATTATCAATTTCAACCCTCTTCCCAATTATTGTTATTTAGGACTACACCAAAACACCCACTTCCCTAATTTTCTAGATTTTCCACTTTTAAAAAATAAAATAAAAACCCCACGTGTTCTCTAATTTCCTAGATTTTCCACTTTTTCAAAACCAATTAAACCAAGTTGTCCGCGCAACAAACGGGTTAAACAGAAAACATAGCCACGTTCCCACACCAAAACAGATCCACGTTCCCCATGTGTTCATGCAACACCAAAAAAAACCCCTACATCCTTTCAACAAACGGATTTTCTGTTTAGGCCTACTAATCCTCCAAACCTCCATCTCTAATTTTCTAGAGTTTTGCTCAGGCCATGCCATAACAGTGAGGTAGTTGTAGTGTAATGCTCTCTGTAACAGAACATATAAGAGGGGGGTGGTCCAGAAATCAGAACAGAACATTGAATGTGAAAATAAATTTGGGGGTTCAATGTAGTACGTTTTTCACACCATATAACAGTCACATGCAAAGCCCAGATTTTGAGAGAAATCAACCAAATCAGTAGATAATTAGTATATTCAACACATGCAAAACAAAGACTGAGCTTGGATTGTACCTGTTGAGGAGAAGTAGAGCGACCTCAGCCTTGAATAACGAAGATTGGGCTTCGATTTCTGTTGTCGTTCGACGACAGAACACGGCTACAATGAGGACGGCATTGGGCAGAGAGAGAGAGACCTGTGTTGGGCGTCGGAGAGAGAGAGAGACCTATGTTCACCGTTGGAGAGCGAGAGAGAGAGAGAGAGACCTATGTTCACCGTTCAGAGACTCTGGGACAAAGCGACGAAGACGAGGGTCAAGAGAGACCTATCCCTTAAACGATGTCGTTTAGGGAAAAAGACTGCCGCCAATAATTTTCGCGGAAATTCAATTGTCCCGCAAAAAAAATTTACAATTTGTCCGACTAATAAACCTAATTTAGTCGGCAATTGTCCAGTTTGACAATATGGGAAAAAATATTTAGTGAGCTCTAATTACGCCACCATTGCATATAAACTCTATGCTTTTTCACCATTGATGTTTTTTATAATGTTTGATCTGAACCGTTAGGATTTCACGTCTTATTGATTATAGAATTGTCACCAAAATTGAAGATCATTCAGTATCAACAACCACATGATCGGAATAGTTTTACTGCTTCCATAAGCATTAGAGTCTAATAGCACACCACCTGAGCCACACTTGAGATCTTTTTGCAAGATCAAAACCATCTGTCTTTAATTTATTATGGATTAGATCATTCTTACCGAGTTATAGTTGAGATCGCTTTTGATTAGACAACTTATTGAATGAAATATACTATTTTCCTAATGAGTCCATGTCTCCATAAAGGAATTTTCTAAACCTGCTCAAGCCACAAATTTACAATAATGAATAATTTAACAAGTGCAGCAAAATCAACGGTCTTGATTATCATGTTTGTCTCGCGATCATGTAGCTATTGCAACATCAAATGCAACATAAGACTTAGTTGACTATCAATTAAATCAAAAGTATAAATTGTAAAGGTAACTTGCCGAGTCATTTTTTTAATGCTCGATCTAAACCGTTAGAATTTCACGTCTTACCAATTATAGCACTGTCACAAAAAATCAGAGATTATTTGACATCGGCGACCTCATGATCGAAATACATTTTATGCATTCAGAGACGTTTAAGTGTTATATTACACTAATCGAACCCCACATGAGATCTTTTTGGCAATCAAAACCATCTATCTTTGACGTAATACGAATTAAATTATTCATCCTAAAATATGAAGTTAACCGCATATGAATAAACTCTTGATTGGACAACAAAAAATTTTTAATTGATGAATTTATGTGTCGATAAAGGGATTTTCTTAATCCAATTGAGCCAAAAATTTACAAGAATCTTAGAATTAAGAAGAAAAGAAATTGGGTGGGTAGTTCAAAAGAAAGTGAAAAAAGGAGGAGGGAAATTTTGGGTATACCATAGACGACGTCGTTTTAGGTGGGATGAGATTTTGCAGGTGTTTCTAGAACGATTGACGTGCATAATCAGACCTCATTTTCTTGTAGTGATCCGGATCTCTACTCGATTATCCAAACCATTCATCTTACAGGACTCATCAAATTGAATCTCCACGCAAAAGTTCAAATTGATCGGACATCCGCAACTACCTCATCGAAATACTTTTATACAATTAAAAAAAATTAGATGAGTCTAATCATGTTTTTTGGCATGAATAACCTATTCCAATATGGTGGTTACGTGAGTCCCTTAATCTTATTTTCGGTAGGAATGATCAGTAGTACAAGGTACAAATGATAGACGGTTTTGATCGCGAATAAATACCTCGAGTGGTGTTCGGGTGGTGTATTATGAGACTTTAATACCTCCAGACGCATTGAATGTCTTCCGATCAAGTAGTTGTTGATATCCGATAATCTTCTATTTGGGTGACACTTATTGAATTGGTAGAATATGAAATTCTAACGGTTTAGATCGTCCATTATAATAATAGACTCAACAATAACCTGTAGAATCTATACGTTTAACTTACTTGTTAGTATACTAAGTCGTGTGTTGTAGGCGAATGTATAGTAGCCACATAACTACAACACAATCATAACAATCAATACCGTTGATTTCCTTGAGCTTGTCGATTAAATCATTCACGTGAATTTTTGGCTCAATCGGTTCAGAAAAACCTCTTCATCGGTATGCAAATTTGTTAATAAAATGAAAATTTTAAGTCTGATCAAGTGGCTAACGATACGCGATCAACTTCATTCTTGGCACAAAGTGATTTAGTCCATATTACGTAAAAAATAGACGATTTTGATAGCAAAAGAAGGCCTCATGCAGTGCACTATAAGACTTTAATTTCTTTGGACGTATTAATTTTTTTTTGCAGTAACGCCGATTCCTTGCAAACTATGTAAGAATTTGGGTGTCGATAAGGGGGAACTCGTTTTCCCAATCGAGTAAAAATTTTACGAGAATGTTATGATTAAGAAGAAGAAAAAAAATGAATGGTTTCGATCGGGAAGGTTGCATTGTGATCAATGCAGTCAAACAAATATCGTTTTTCTTGAAATTTTTAAAAAATGGAAAAAATATATATTTCCCGACCAAATGACTTAGTCAGCATATTTATTGCATTTATTGGTTTTTTAATTTCGGGAAATAATTGATATTCCCCGACTAAAACTATAGTTAGTCGGCATTTATTAACATTTCCCGACTAAATAATTTAGTCGGCATATTTATTGCATTTATTGGTTTTTTAATTTCGGGAAATAATTGATATTCCCCGACTAAAACTATAGTTAGTCGGCATTTATTAACATTTCCCGACTAAATAATTTAGTCGGCATATTTATTGCATTTATTGGTTTTTTAATTTCGGGAAATAATTGATATTCCCCGACTAAAACTATAGTTAGTCGGCATTTATTTACATTTACCGACTAATAATCATTTAGTCGGTGTTAGAATTTACATTTACCGACTAAAATGTATTTAGTCGGTAATGGTTCAACAATTGGCGACTAAATAAAATTTAGTCGGGAAATTTAGTCGGCAATTGTGTAATTTCTTGTAGTGGAGAGAGAGAAATTTCGGAATACCTTGACTGATAAACCAATTTCGGATAGAGAGAGAGAGAGAAAACCCAAGCTTGAAACCTTGAAAACCCTTGAAATCCTCCTTGAATCTTCAAGAATCCATGAAATAATGAAGATTAATGGAGGATTGAGGGTGAAATTTGGGTTGATTTGGTGGGAGTTTGAGGGAAACCAAAGGGGCAGGGTCCGGTTCATGCCTTTACCCGTACCGGTTCATGGCCCAGAATTCCTGAATTCTTGAAATTTCTGCCGAGCATGAACCGGTACATGCTTTTGACCGTACCAGTTCATGGTTGCTAAAATTGAAAATTTTCACACTCCTTCAATTTGACCCCCGCTCATCCCCAACACTTTCCAAACATCCCCCGAGCACCTCAGATCAATAGAATACCATTCCATACAACCCTCCATACTCCGGCTCCCTAAGTTTATTGAATAAACGGTAGGACACGGACTAGGATACGAGAAAGGACAAAGGGACACTTTGCGGTTTAATCAAAGAAATAATGCCTTGTATCATCCTCTAAGTACGTCATAGATTCCAAAACGATTCAACAATGATATTAAGCACACTTAGGCATGACATAAAATGAATAACCTAAACTACGAACGAATTAAGAGATAGAACGGGATATGGGTAAAACTTGCTCAAAACATACTCAACACCTAATAGCTCATTCTTAACATGCCAATGAGTTGAAATGGACACACAATTCGAAAAAAAAAAGAAAAAGAAAAGTACCACGAACTCTTGCCAAATAAGAAATACTAAGCATGTGCCAAGTTGTTTCAATCCACTAAATTTGTAATAACGGAAGGGTTACAAACCTAAAAATGAAAAATATATACAGAAAACAAGAAAAAAACAAATATATCACAGATATATCCTCCCCCCAACTTAAGATATGCTATGCCCTCATAGCATGGAGAACAACAGTATTGAGAGGGAAAGGGAGAAAAGATGTTACCCACGGGGGAATGTCAACCCCCTTATACCTCGACCAAGTTAGAGGATTTTTGCCATTGCCCACTTCGATCCGGAGTTATGTGCTTCCAGGGCTTCACTCCTTCGGCCGGAACCACCAGCTAGTCACACAGGGCCATGGTCAAAGCTTTTCGGACTAACAACCGCGACACGTAATCGCACCCATGCTTAGGGCTCCTGAATGCCTCAATCACTCCAACGGTAGACCCAAACCACCAAGGCTGGTGTGGTAGCATGTTAACCCTGCAGAAGCGGAATTGTACAAAGGTCCTACCAGCAGGCAAATGACATTAGAACCGCCCGGCTCGTGTTATCCGGGTGCCAACAAACATAAATACAGAAAAATAACAAAGAACACCACCCGATTTTCACGCAATCGTACGAGTCATACTTTTCTTCCCGAGTCTCACCGAAGAGATAAAACTTGGGTGGCTAGACTAGACCGTCAAGTATGTTACATCATAACCGTGGTAAAATTAACCGCTTGACCTCGCCAAGCAATGAAACCCAGCGTTCCCTTGGTCAAAACAAAGTGAGACAAAAGACAAAAGCAAAACTCACCCAAAGACCTAAGTTGCCACCGATAGGGACAATCTCGGAGAGCACGGATCATTAACGGTAAACTATCACAAGGAAGGGCTAATAAAAGCCCGATACAATGATGCATTGGCAATATCTCTTAGTGATAAAATCCCGAAACATAGAAAACAAAACAAAACAAGAAAAAAACTATATACAATATATACAATATGAACATTATATACAAATAGGGAAAAATTCAAAATACCCCCCAACCTTTACAACAAATTTAATTAGACTCCCAACCTTTTAAAAACTTCAATTTTACTCCAAACGTTATCTTCCGTTAATCAAAATGCCCCCTTTCGTCCAAATGACTAACGGATTTCGTTAAAGGCTCCGTTAAATATCGTCCTGATCGAATATTGATGATCCGAGCCGTTCAATGTGTTCAAAACGTGATTTTAAGGGTACCCTCAAGAAATCAGCAAAAAAAATGACCGGGTAGGACTTCATCTGAACAATTTTTTATTGAACTATTCAATAAAAAACTGTTCAGATGAAGCCCTTCCCGATCATTTTTTTTGTTGATTTCTCGCGGGTACCCTTAAAATCACATTCTAATCACATTGAGCGGTTCGGATCATCGAAATTCGATCGGAAAAGGGGAGGTGCAGACCGAAGCAAAATCCGGACGTCCGGACTTGAACAAAATCTGGATCGATCCGCACCTCCCCTTTTCCAATCGAATTTCGATGATCCGAGCCGGTCAATGTGTTCAAAACGTGATTTTAAGGTTACTCGCGAGAAATGAACAAAAAAAATGATCGGGAAGGGCTTTATCTGAACAGTTTTTTATTGAACTATTTAATAAAAAAACTGTTCAGATGAAGCCCTTCCTGGTCTTTTTTTTTGCCGATTTCTCACAAGTACCCTTAAAATCACGTTTTGAACATATTGAGCGGCTCGGATCATCGAAATTCGATCGAGACACTATTTAATGGAGCTTTTAACAAAATCCGTTAGTCATTCGGACAGAAGGGGGCGTTTTGATTAACGGAAGATAACGTTGGGAGTAAAATTGAAGTTTTTAAAAGGTTGGGAGTCTAATTGAATTTTGGTGTAAAGGTTGGGGGGTATTTTGAATTTTTCCCTATACAAATATGCATAAAGTTAATATCAGAGCTCGGAGCGTCCAAGTCACCGCTGGACTCCGCCAAACAATTAAATCCAGCGTCCCCTAAGATCGTAACTAGGCAGGCACAAGATAGAGCCAAGTGCGGTTATGGAGCACGGGATTACCAAGGCCTAACCTATGATCTATACCGCCCCCAATGGGGCTAATCTGGAAGACGTGAGTGGTGCACGGTGAATTACTCCTATCAGAAGAGCTAATAAAAGCCTTATGTCACTGATATTAAAAAGAATTGCCCTTCGAACCGGAGCTGGGCACACGATCCTTATTTTAGTAGCAGCGTGCGAAGCTACATATACCCAAGTCAATGGAGGGTACCCCCTACAATTAAGTCAAGGGGCCAGGTCCGACAAACAATTAAGTTCAGCGGTTACGCTTTCGCTCCCCGTGCAAATTCAAATCACACAAACTAAACTGACGGGCCATCCGCGTAAACTGGATCGGCCAAATCTTCGTCAGGTTCCCCAACTTCGAAACCACCAAGAAAAGGCTTAAGCCTCTGGCCATTAACTTTAAAAGTAGAACCATTTTGCATGCTTTCAACTTCAATTGCCCCGTGAGGGAAAACAGTTCGTATCACATAAGGGCCGGCCCAAGGTGACCTTAATTTACCAGGATGGAGATGCAAACGTGAATTATACAATAACACCTTTTGATCGGGCACAAAGTTTTTAATCACAATTTTCTTATCATGCTTGGCTTTTATCTTAGATTTATAAACACTAGAATAATCGTAAGCATTGTACCTCAATTCCTCTACTTCCGTCAACTGCAGCTTGCGGCGAGCACCGGCTTTAGCCATATTAAAATTGAGTTTCTTGATCACCCAAAACGCTTTATGCTCGAGCTCCACCGGCAAATGGCATGCTTTCTCGTAGACGAGTCGATACGGAGACATTCCCAATATGGTCTTGTACGCAGTACGGTAAGCCCACAAAGCATCGACCAAACGAGTTGACCAATCTTTGCGGGTAGGGTTAACCGTCTTCTCCAAGATGTTCTTAATCTCCGCTTGGCCGTTGGTTTGAGGATGGTACGCCGTGGAAACCTTGTGTACAATAGAATACTTCCTCATCAAAGCAGCAAATGACTGGTTACAAAAATGGGACCCTTGATCACTGATAATAACCCTCGGCATCCCAAACCGTGCCAAAATGTACTCCCGAAGAAATTCAACCACAACCGCCGCATCGTCGGTACGAGTGGGAATGGCTTCGACCCATTTACTCACGTAATCAACCGCCAACAAGATGTAAAGGTACCCGAAAGACGTAGGAAAAGGCCCCATGAAGTCAATACCCCAGTAGTCAAAAACCTCGATAATCAATATAGGCGAGAGTGGCATTTCATTCCTCTGCGTTACACATCCCAACAGTTGACACCGAGCACAATCCCAACAAAAAGCAAACGTATCCTTATACAACTTCGGCCAATAAAACCCACATTGTAAAATCTTCGCCGTAGTTTTCCGAAACGAGAAGTGACCCCCACAAGCCTCCGTATGGCAAAATTTAATCACACTTTGTTGATCAGAATCGGGCACACAACGTCGAACCAATTGATCGGCACAATACTTAAAGAGGTATGGGTCGTCGAAGGTGAACCGTTTCACTTCCGCCAAGAACCGGCGCTTCTCTTGACCATTCCAATGAGCCGGCATCAACCCGGTAACCAAATAGTTTACAATATCAGCATACCACGGAGCCGAGGAGATTACAAACAATTGCTCGTCGGGAAAAGAATCACCGATCGGAATGTGAGCTGTGTGATCGTCAAACTCCAAACGAGACAAATGATCGGCCACAACATTTTCAACACCCTTTTTATCCTTAATTGTAATATCAAACTCTTGTAGAAGTAGGATCCACCGAATCAAACGTGCCTTGGCATCCTGCTTAGTAAAAAGATACTTGAGCGCCGAATGGTCGGTATAAACCGTGATCGGAGCACCCACCAAATAAGATCAAAACTTGTCTAACGCAAAGACTACCACCAACAACTCCTTTTCGGTTGTAGAATAATTCATCTGGGCTTCGTTCAACATCTTGCTCGCATAATAAATCACAAACGGCTCCTTCCCCTGGCGTTGACCCAAAACGGCCCCGACAGCATAGTCACTGGCATCACACATAAGCTCGAAAGGCAAATCCCAATCCGGCGTCCGTACAATAGGTGGGGAGGTAAGACTAGACATCAACTTAGCAAAGGCGGCTTCACAAGCCGGAGACCACTCAAAAGGCACATCTTTAGCAAGCAAATGACACAATGGCCGGGCAATAAAACTGAAATTTGATAAATCGCCTATAAAATCCTGCATGCCCTAAGAAAGACCGCACATCCTTTAAACACTTTGGCGTTGGGAGGTTGCCGATTAGATCAATCTTCTCCCGATCAACTTCAATTCCCTTCGAGGAAACAATATGGCCAAGTACGATACCGTCAGTCACCATAAAGTGGCACTTTTCCCAATTCAAAACCAGGTTCTTCTCCTCACAACGAGCGAGCGCAAGTCCCAAATTGGTCAAGCATGCCCCAAAAGAATCCCCAAAAACCGAGAAATCATCCATAAACACCTCCATGATCTTTTCCACCATGTCACTAAACAAACCCATAATGCACCTTGAGAAAGTACCGGGGGCGTTGTAAAGCCCGAACGGCATACGACGATACGCAAAGGTCCCAAATGGGCACGTGAATGTGGTTTTTTTCCTGATCCTCCAATGCTACTTCAATTTGATTGTACCCGGAATACCCGTCGAGGAAACAATACAATTCATGGCTGGCCACCCTTTCCAAAATCTGATCGATAAAGGGAAGAGGAAAGTGATCCTTTCTCGTACTTGCATTCAACTTCCGATAATCAATGCACACCCTCCAACCGGTATGCACCCTTGTCGGGATAAGCTCATCCTTGTCGTTTCGCACCACCGTCACCCCAGACTTTTTCGGCACCACTTGAATCGGGCTCACCCACTTGGAATCCGCTATTGGGTAAATAATTCCAACATCCAACAACTTAAGCACTTCCGCTCGAACTACATCCTTCATAATTGGATTCAACCGCCTTTGAGGTTGGCGGGACGGTTTTACATCATCTTCCATATAAATGCGTTGAGAGCAAAGGGAGGCGTCAATACCCTTGATGTCCGCAATAGACCACCCGATGGCCTTGGAATGCTCCCGTAGCAAAGCTAGCAATTCCAACTCTTGCGGCTCACTTAAAGAAGAGGAAATCACCACCGGATACGTTTGGCATTCGCCAAGATAGGCATACTTGAGTTTATCCGGTAACGGTTTAAGCTCGAGTGTTGGCGGCTCCTCACACGACGGAACGGCTTGCTTGTCAATAGGAGGCAACTCCTCAAACTTTGGAACCCACGGGTTAACACCACAAACATCCTCCTCATCTAGTAAAGAACATAAGTAAGAAACCGCGGGAGCATCAAGAAAATCGGCTTCGGCAGACGTAAGTGCTAACTCCAACTCATCCGTGCAAATGAAATCGTTGACATGCTCTTGAACTAATGAATCAATCAAGCTAACCCCGCATAAATCCTCGTCGTCTCCCATTTGACTACCAATATGGAACATGTTGACTTGCATCTTCATATTCCCAAAACTCATATTGAGCCGGCCGTCCCGGCAATGGATCACGGCATCGGATGTTACCAAGAAAGGTCGCCCAAGAATAATTGGAACAGAAGACTGAGCTGCCGGCACTGGACACGTATCAAGAACCACAAAATCGACTGGATAAACGAATTGATCAACTTGAACAAGAACGTCTTCAACCACCCCTTTTGAAACGCGGATACTCCGATCCGCCAATTGCAAAGTCACCCTTGTAGGCTTCATTTCTCCCAAACCGAGTTGCTCATACACCGAATAAGGCAAGAGATTGACACTTGTGCCCAAATCAAGAAGCGCCTTCTCAACAACTTTCCCTCCAATAGTGATAGCTATCGTAGGACACCCCAGATCGTTGTACTTGGGCGGAAGGGCCGATTGGAAAAGCGAGCTCACTTGCTCGGTCAAGAATACCTTCTTTTGCACTTGCAACTTGCGCTTGTGGGTGCAAAGATCTTTCAAAAACTTGGCGTAAGACGGGATTTGCTTGATGGCATCAAGCAAAGGAAGATTAACCGTCACTTGCTTGAGCACGTCATAGATATCCGATTTGAGATTGAGCTTGCTCAGTGTTCTCAACCGATTGGGAAATGGGGCCGGAACGGTAAAGGCTAGCGGGACATCGCTTTCCTTTTCCTTGCTTTTCTCCTCCTCCATAGAAGCTTGATTGGGAGATTCCCCAATTGGCATTATCGGCTTAGGCGGTGTTGGAGTGGGAACCAATAAAGGAATCACCGGTGGCTCCACTTGAGCATTATCGACCGTCTTTCCACTTCGTAGAGAAATAATGGCTTTGGCTTGCTCGGGGAAAGGCACCGAAGAGCTACCAACCAAATGTTGTCCTTGTGGATTAGGCAAAGGTTGAGTGGAAAGTTTCCCTCTCTCTTGCTGTAATAGACCGATAGCCGTTGTCAATTTTCCCATCTAAGTCCTTATGTCGTTTATGGCCTGAGTGGTTTGCTCATTGGTCGTTATCTGCATTTGACAGAAATTGTTCATTGTATCCTCCAAAGATCGCGAGGCGGTGGTGCTTGCTGCTGAAACTGATTCTGATTCTGCCCTTGGAATTGGTCCGATGGAATAAACCCTGGCGGTCCTT
The DNA here is from genome assembly GCA_018127125.1 of Rhododendron griersonianum. NCBI lineage: Eukaryota > Viridiplantae > Streptophyta > Magnoliopsida > Ericales > Ericaceae > Rhododendron > Rhododendron griersonianum. The sequence goes on along the minus strand of CM030792.1, from coordinate 11,213,251 downwards.
GGCTTGTCGAAAAACGAGGTGGACCCTGAAACTGAGGTTGTCGCCACGTTTGATTCTGAATCGGAGGCGGAGCTTGTGTAGTCGAAGAAGACCCTGCTTCATTCTGATTATTCCAACGGAAAGCCGGATTGGACCTTAATCCCGGATTGTAAGTGTTCGAGTATGGATCCCACCGTTGGTTTACTGCACAAACTTCTTCTTGAGGGAGTTGACTGTAATGGAGCCGGAGGGCGGAAATAGTAGGACAATTGTCCGTTGAATGGCCCACGGTCTTGCAAATGACACACACTTCTTCAACTTGGCGCACCTCCTTCACGTCTTTTACCGGTTTCGCTTGGATCACATCCAACTTCATTTTATCCAACTTAGTTGACAATTCATCTAGTTTTGACTCGAACAAAGTATGCTCACTCACTGAAAACTTGTCGGAACCTCCTGGTCCTTGATTTCTCATGGCTTGATCCCCCGGGTCGATGAATTCCCACGTTTGAGCTCGTTCGGCCAATGCATCCAAGAATTCCCATGCGGCTTCCGGATCCTTCCCCAAAAAATCACCGCTTCCCATAGTGTCGAGAAGTTGCTTGGCTTGTTGGTTACATCCCACATAGAAGTAATTAATCACCAAATACATAGGATAGTTATGGTGCGGCACGGCCGCAAGCAAATCCTTGTATCGCTCCCAATACTTATAAAAGATTTCCCCATCTTTTTACTTAAAGTTCGCAATTTGATCCATGAGAAGCTTGGTTCGGCTGACCGGAAAGTACTTCTGAGTAAACACATCCTGAACTTCCCTCCAAGTACGCAAAGACTGAGGCTTCAACGAATGGAACCACTGCTTGGCCTTATCCTTCAGTGAAAACGGAAACAACTTCAACCGCGCTTGGTCCAATTGCCCCGGAGTTGTCACGAACGTGCTTACAATGGTTTCGAACTCCCGAATTTGAGTATTCGGATCCTCAAGTTCAGGCCCCCGGAATTCCGGTAGAAATTTCGGTATAACCCGATGATATTCCGGCTTGAAAGCAAAAGCATTGGCGTTGGTGCAATTGGGAATGGCGATTGGTGACACATGTGGTCCTCTTTCCAGTGTCAAGTAATCACGCAACATTCGGGCTGCTGGTTGTTCATCCATTTGCCTTAACGGTGGAGATAACTCACGCGGTGGAGAATATGCCTGAATAATATTACGGACCCTTGGTGGAGAAGCAGAACGATGTAGCCGGTTTGAAAAAGGGCTACGGTAAACGTTAAGCATATAACCTGCACAAAGCTAGCTATCCAGACTAGAGGGGCTATGCCGCCGCCTCGTTCACAAACAGTCTCGTGGGGTTATGCCACCACCACAGCTATAAGATAAAAACAAGTAAAAGGCAATTGACGCTCAATTTAGCTTCGTTACACCTCAAGTCGAATTGGTGGCTCGGTTAGAGGTTTCCGCTAAGTTGAGTTCAAAATACACAAAGTAAAAACAAACGGATACTTACAGTGGTTTGTCGATCCTCCAAATAACTAAATAAAAGAAATCCCCGGCAACGGCGCCAAAAATGCTTACGTCTGAACCTTGCCTTCAAATATAAGGTTGATAGAAACCCGAAGCGTAGGGCTGAGTCATCGGTAGCATAATAACCGGAAGTTCGGGATCGTTCCCACAGAGAATTTGAATATAGCTTGATTCGGATTGAAGGTTTTATATGGTAGGATTATGGCGTTTAAGATGGCCAACTATGGTTTTACTTTAAAATGGAATGACTAAATCGAAAACTAGATTAACGCTTGATTAACTTAACGAGGCAAGTCTCGGGGTCTTCTAACCCTTGACAAAGGTCGTTACCTGTCACGACCCAAACCCGTGGGTTAAAGGTCTAATGACCGGCCAGTGAGTCTAGGTCACCCTAGGCCTATCTTAATAAATCAGTTTAGGGAATTCATAAAATCCTCTCATCAAAATAGTTTACCTTAAGAAATTCAGTAAGCTGCGGAAGTACAATTTCAATAATTCCAACATATTCCAGAGTTCTACGTGCGGAAATAAATATAATTGCTTAACAATACCTGCAAGTAACCATAGCGTAACCTGACCGGAACAAGCGGTTATCAAAATTCAAATGTCTTCAAGTCAAGTCCTCATAGCTCTATACTCACATCAGAACAGTACTACTATATACACATAAGAACTGATCACCAAAAAGATTTCGACTTGAGAGCAAAGCCGAGTCCATCTAATGCTGCTAACCTGAAAAGTATGGTTTTTGAAAAACTCCATAAGCTAAAGCTCGTATGAAACATGACATATCCAGTAAACATGTTAAATCATGGATACAACTAACATCTTATAAAAAGTGTAGTCATACTTTTCAGTATCGAACATGTAAAATGTACTTCCTTTCGAAGATAATCAAATTTCAAGTCCATAATAAAATGAATACAAGTCTTTCAATAGACTTATGCTAAAAGCAATAATTCTAAGTCACAAGTTCATTCATAGAATGAAATCCAACTTTTCAGGATAAAGCAGAAAACCATCATGATATTAAAAATATCACATTTCATAATACTCGTCGATTTCGCACATCTTTCATGAACAAGTTTCAACCCGAATTCTAGAGGAGCGACCTCTATATCATAAAAGGGAATGACGTCAAACCATCAGGATACCTGGTCAATATCCTCCAACCTTATAACTCCAAATCCACTTTGTCTGTTTAAAGTCCTCAAGCACGGACACTTATTCAGATGCATCGACAGAAAAATATACATTTCATCAAGTCATTTAACAAGTTAATAAATATCCATGATTCCATCTAGAAAACATTTCTAAGATATTTCAACAGCAATGAAATATTTAAACAACACATGTAAACAAGATACGCATGTTTCACCTTGTTCCTGAAGACGCAGCTAATCTCTACTCGAGTCTTCACGTATTTCATACTAACGATCACACAGACCTACTGAGAATGTCATAAACGTCCAAGTATGAGTACAATTAATGTACTAAGTCCAAATAGTCCAATCCTAGTCATCTAAGTCATGGCTTAGAGCCAATCTTTTACTAGGGGTAAAATGGTCATTTTACGTTCCACGGTCAATCTATCCAAGCGCTATGAACTCAGATCTCTCATCTTATCAAATCTGATCCAAAAATCGTAATTCATTCAGAACTCAAGTATAAAACTCAGTTTTAAAACATTTATGACTAAAAAGGTCATTTTAGCACACAGTGAATCCCAAGGGCAAAATAGTCATTTTAAATCTCTAAGTACGAAGTGTAAAATTTAAGTAACCTAATTATTCAAAAATTATAATCCTATAATTTTTACAAAAATCAATAAGATTTTATACAAAGTCTATTTTTGGCGTAGAAACGCAACACAATGGATCGAAGGTTCAACAACCTTTCTTGGTAAAATGGTAAACACAATTCCACCTTAAGATCACATGAAATTTTCTGGGTAAAAACTTAGTTTTGTCAAAAACTCTAGAAAACCTATGCATGCAAGGTATTTTAAGAAATAAAAACAATACTTTGCTCATTTACTAAAATCTGTCACCCTTTCTTTGAAAAATCATAACTTATTCATATAACGTCCAAAAATACCCAAACCAGCGCCCAAACTTGCGTAACATCCATGTGTATCTACTGTAAAAATTGGAAGATTAGTTATCAACCAAATATTCTCCAGATTTCAAAAGAACAAGCTGTTCTACAGAAAACAGGGCAGCCAAACATGTTTTAGTAGAAAAACCATAACTAATTCATTTCAACTTCAAAAATGTTGAAACTAGTGCTCAAAGTTGTGAAACGTAAAGTATTATTCTCAGTAAAAATATTAGATTCATAAATCTAAAGGATTTTCCTCAGAAAACCAAAGAAAACAGATCGATCACAGTTTATGTCCATGTCAGACAACTCTACTTTAAAAATTCACCAAATATTTTATATTTATCCAAATGATTTGATTCCAACGCCAAAATGTTTCCAACTTAAAGGTTTAATTCTTGAAAAAAAACCATAGCCATGAAAGTAGTGAAAGTTTCCATAAATTTAAAAGAAGACAGACACAATCAGATTCGGACACACAGATTACAGTCAGTATTCAAAAATTCATAACTAATTCTATGTTGATCGGTTTTGCATGTTCTTGGTGTCAAAATCTTCGTATTTAAACGTACTTTAAAAGTTATGAAGACTTCAAAAATTGAATCATAGCAGAAGGGTTCTCAAAATACGAATTTGTGATGGTCCAGAAAGCTGTCAAGAAGTTTAAGAAGTTACCAGCAAAATTTGGTAGAGAATCTTAGTGTCTAAGGGCTGGTCCAGACCTTGGAGGAGCTAAAATGGCTTCTCTTCTTCCTTCCTCTTCTCTCTCTCTCTCTCTCTCTCTCTCTCTCTCTCTCTCTGCCGACCTCTCCTCTTCTTTCTCTTTTTTTTGTTTCCTTTTTCTTTTAAAATACAATAGTAATAATATATTATATGAATAATTATATGCTAGTGTACACTTGGCACCTAACTAAACTAATGGGGTTGCCAAGTGCTAATTGGTCTTGACACCTAGCCATGCACGCATGGCTAGTTCTGGAGCGCGACTCGCTTGCGGCTCGAAAAATTGTACGGGTTCCGGACTCAGAAAAATATGAAATTCGCACTGTACCCTAAATAAATTATTCTAAGAATAACCCCATTCATGGAATTTCAAGGAAAAATCTAAAACACAGAGATTTGAAATGTCTGGCCAATTGACTTGTAAAATATGTCCGTGACCCATAATTAAAGGCAGTGACGAATTATCATGTACTAATACTATTTTTAACGTGAGGGTTCTCACATTACCGGTTCTCGATTATAACTCAGGCGAGAGTCACGACTGCGTGCTCACACCCGGAGGATTTCACTTAAAAAGACAACGTTTAACAAAAGATGTGATTTTCCGGAGGCGAATCAACTTGTTTTTAATATTTATCGAACACATAGGAGGCCACTAGGCCTCGGTAAGTCACTTGCCAAGACCGCTTGACTAAGCTCCTTACCAAGGGGTTAACACCCCTAGTTTAGACCGAAAATGCAAGTTAAGCTCTATTCCGAAAATCATGCTTTAAAGCCCGATGGCTCGAGAACCAAATAACAACCTAAGTCCGCGGGAAAGATTATCCCGAGACTTAGCCAATAAACTACTCACACACAGTTAAACCATAAGCTAAAGCATAAAAACGAGACATAATTTTTAACCGATGGATTCGAAAATAAACTTGATTTTAATAACAACCACAACCGTAGCTACAATTTTAATAAACGAGAAAAAGACAAAAGAGTACAACTTACTAGTGAACTTGGAAGGTGAAAAGCTTGATAAGCTAGCTCTAATGGAGGAAGAACAAAAAGACTAGCAATTAAGAGAGAGAAGACAAGGTGTGTTATGAGAGAGTGAGAGAGTAGGAAGACTTATCAAAGGTCTTTCCCTCTCCCTAAATATCCCATAAATATCCTAAAAGTAGAGAGGGAACCAAAATATCCCAAAAGCAAAAAGTGAAAAAGTAGCCAAATTCGGGCACAACATTCACAGCATGAACCGGTTCATGCCTTTACTCGTACCGGTTCATGCCTGGCAGATTTACTGATTTTTGCTTCGCTTGATCCAAACGGCCCGACAACGGCCCGACGCTTCCTTGGCCCTCCAAAAATCACCCGACAAGACTTGACGGGGCAATGCCACGTGGCCTCACACGCTGGAATTCTTCCGAGAGAAATCCTTGACGTTCAAAAGCACCGGAATTACCACGTTCAACCTGAAACTAACAAAACGAAACCTTACGCACAAAATGAGATAAAAAGGAATAAAAGGGAACGAAACGCTACAAATAATAAGCTAAAAGCCCCCAAGATTATACAATCTTGGGTGCGGATCACAATAAATATCTTCCATCAAGCATATGCGAATGACTAGCAATAGGTTTAAACACACCCGAAATGTGTTTCTCCTTGTAATTATCTTATTGTTCTTCCCTTCAGTCCCTCGATATTTTGCGTGTTAATGCTAGAGTGGGAATTGCCCAAATGCAAATTCTATTCATATTCAAGTGCTGATTTTTTAAGGGGCGAAAAAAAAATTCCATCTAAATACTCTTGTGCCTCCTCCACCAAACTAGCTATGATCAGACTAACTTGCAATCGTTCACCTTTGACCTCTCCCTGTTCAACATCATACTCTTATGTGTACGAGGATGTACACATAAGAGAATCGCAAAAGGAGATACAAAAGATGATCGACCTTCAAAAGAAATTAAATAGGCATCTTAAATGGAAGACTTATTTAGATGTCCATCCTAGTGTATTTAAATACTTATGTTCTCATCCTCAAATTGTCATGTTGCCCAATTATGCCCTTGGTTATTAGTTAATATCTATATTGTATTTTACATATCCTTAATTATAAGAGTAGGACCTTCCTAAATTTGGTGTTAGTGATTAACATTATACCCAGTTCGAATATATATATATATACAGTGAGCTTCTATTGTGGACGCCCTCAACTAACAAAAATGCGGACTTTTGTTCTGAGCCGTTGGATCTCAATCCAACGGCTGGGGCATTAAAGAGGAGCTCGCGGGTTAAAAGGAGCCTCTGGGTCGGGTAATATTGGTACCGGGTCAAACTTTCCCACACACGCGGATCCTCTCAGCTCAGCTTCCAGAGGAAGCTTTGCTTCTGCGTTCAAACGGAGAGAGAGAGAGAGAGATTGGGCGATTTGAACGACAAAGAAGACGACGAACGGACTGCAAACGAAGGTATCTCTCCCTCTCTGCCTCTCTCCCTCTCGAGAGAACGTTCTCAACGCGGACAAAGAGAGAGAAGAAGAACAGAGGCGACGAACACGAACGACTGGAGTGAGAAGAAATCGACTGGAGAAGACGAACACGATGACGACTGGAGAAGACGAACACGACTAAGAACAAGGTTTCTCTCTCTCTCTCTCTCTCTCGATTTTCCCCCAGAAACCCTAACTCGATTTTCTTCTCTCTCCAGTCAAAGATACACGAAGCTCTCTCTCGATCTTGTGAAGGAGAACACGAAAGACCACCAGATTAGGGCTCCATTTGAAGGTATCTTACTCTCTCGGTTTGGATCTTTTTTTCTTTTTTCCCAGAAAATGTAACGCAGGAAAAAAATGGTTTACAAGGAAAATCTGTATTTTATTTGTATTTGGAGTTAGGGTTATTTTTTTATTTTTTTCCCGTAAATGAAAGCATTGCATGAAAGTCTACTTTGCTCACCTTGTTAGCATAAAGGCATTGTAATTTGTATACAATGTATATCTTGTTTGTGAAGTAGCCATTCCTTTTTCCAAGGGTGACATTGTATATCTTGTTTGTGATGAAACCAAAGCTGAATGAACCAACACACCTTGGTAATCCTAAGAAACCTTTAGTGAAGTGAAGTATTTCCCTTCGTGCGTTCAATTGAAACTAGTGCCAGGAAAATTAAGACAAAGGCTCCATTCACTTAACAAGATATTGGTGCAGGAAAATTGTTCCTAAGAAACCTTTAGTGAAGTGAAGTATTTCCCTTTGTGCGTTCAATTGAAACTTGTGCCAGTTAAGGTTGAAAAGCACTCATTAACTTATCAGAAAGTTTTGTGGAAAAGTTGCAAAGCAGTAGTTTAATTGTGTGAGAAACTAGTGCAAGAACAAGAACTTTTTGCAGTTTTTAAGGGGAAACTAATCCTAGTGGAAAAGTTAAAGATGTAGCCATTCCTTTTTCATGTATAAGCTTATGCTCATATTTTTTTCTTGGTAATCCTCTTTAATGAGTTTCTGAGTTTGTTTATTTTCTGTATGGCGTGGCTGCAATGAGTTGTTGAATTATTATGCTACCTTTAATTCGAAAATCCATTACCTATTCCACGTGCCGATATTTCAGGGTTTTTGTTGCAATAGTTGGGATTTGAAGCCAAAATGTCTTCAAGCACAACGGGAAGTTCTAAAAAGCAAAACTATATCAAGTATAAGAACAGGAAATGCCATTGTGGGGAAAGGTGTGCGGTGAAAATTTCTGAATCCGAAAAAAATCCAGGAAGGCTATATTATCGTTGTGAACTTGAGGTTAACCAAGGTGGCTGCCATGTTTGGGACTGGTGCAACCCCATCAACCAACTACAAGTTCCAACATCTACATATGCACCTAATGACAATGTGGATGCAATATCTGTGGTGGAGTTGGTACCCCCGGTGCAAGAGGTTGAAAGGAAGGCAACGAACATGAACTTAATAACTGTTGTAAGCTTCATATTTTCTGGAATAGCTCTTGTAATGGCCATGGCAGCTATAATGAAGTCTTAAGCTTCTTGGATGGGATCTTTGTTGTATGTTATGTACATTATGTTAAGAACTGATATTTTTTGTATGCATGACGAGACCTTGATTAACAGTTTGAATAGATGTCGCTTGAATTTGTGCTCAAACAGCAGAAAACAGCAGCTTGGTGATAGGAGAGGCTAGGGACAAGCCCCCTAGTTGCTCATCGTAATTTGAGTGTCTAATACAAACGGCTACACCATAACAACAATTACACAAACAGCAGCAGTAACAACACCAATATCAGCCATGACAGGCACAAAAAAGGCAATAACAGCAACTAAATAGCAACATTACAAGTGTTGTCCAAATGCCCATCAGATCACTATCCTGCAATCCGAATACGTAATAATATCAATAGAAGAACAAATAGGCAAGAACAACTAAAGAAATAAACATAGATGTACCACAAACACTTACACTCATTGTCAACGTCGTCGTCGTCATCCTCCTCGTCATCACTCATCGTAATATCTTGCGAAGAACTAAGAAACAAATACGACTATTAACATTTCAACAACTAAACATGCAAATTTAGGACAAGTGTAGAATTAAGAAACAAATACACGTACATGTTGCGAAGTTTTGGACAATTTCTTTTGTCATGTGACTGTCCTGTTAACCCACAACCATTACAACGCCTACTATTCTTGACCGCCTTCTCTTTTCCTCCCTTCAATCGCTTACCACAACCCTTCGCTCTAACTTGAAGCGGTTCTTTAAAAATATGTTCACGAGGAATAGACTTTTGGGTAGCACTAGCACTCAAATTCCCACCTTCCCTTCCAAGATTCAAGGCACATAGCTTATTCCGAACCAAACACAAAGCATCTTCCAAAAGCTCACTTCCGTCTTCAGTTAATACGGCCTCATCAATTACACTAGAAGCAAGTTTGAAGAGCTTATTTCGCCTTTCCAACACAGAAGTACCACATATTTGTTGGACAGACCCACCCACGTCATTTACAACTATTTTAATTTTAGCGGATTTAGTCCACCTCGCCAAAATTAACTCATGAGGCAAATCTAGAATCTGCATTCTATTGAAGTAAGCCAACAAATGCCGACACGGAATTCCGTCAAATTCGAACAGCTTACAACTGCAACTTACATGTTTTGATGACTTATTTACCAAAAGAATACGAACCCTCGCACCACTCACCTTTGCCCTCTCAACAGTGTAGAAACGATAGTGTTCATCCTCATGTGTCATCTTAACCATGTATCCCAAAATTTGAAAGAGTTCATCTTGAAATTTGTGAAATATGGCCAATGTATACAACTCACTCATTGTAGACTCCATGGGAAATGATGTTATCAATTGTGGCTTCTCATTGAGATCTTTATGATCCAAGTCCAATTCATTATGCCGTATGTGAGCAAGCCCCCTATCAAACCGCGTGACAAAGTCATACAATGAATTAGTTACCGAAACATACCTCTTGAAGAAAGAATGAGATATCTCAGCCCTTTGACTACTAGTCATGTGGGCGGAAAACATGTGTTTCATGTATATCGGAATCCATCTCTCACGGATTTCGTACATGGCTTGAAACCATTTGTTGGAGGATAGGTTGGCTTTGTGTACGACATCTGCCCATTTAGCCTCAAACTCTTCAGGGCTCTCAGAATTCCATATGCATTGTTTGAACTCGTCATAATGATCTTTATAAGATAATGCACTCATCTTTTCAGAAAATTTACTCACAATATGCCAAATGCAATATCTATGGTGTGTAGTTGGAAGAACATTAGCAAATGCCTTTGTCATCGCCGGATCCTGATCAGTTATGATCATTTTGGGCGGGCCTCCTGGCATTGCTTTCAACCATTCTTTGAATAACCACTCAAAAGATTCACTCGATTCATCACTTAAAAGCCCACACCCAAATAACGTAGTCTGCCTGTGGTGATTAACCCCCAGTATAGGTGCAAAGATCATACGGTATCGGTTTGTGTTGTACGTTGTATCAAAAACCACTACGTCCCCAAAATATTGGTACGACTTCCTAGCCGTGGCATCCGCCCAAAAACAATGAGTCAACCTCATTTCATCGTCTTTCTCCATTGTAAACATAAACCCTGAGTTCTTTTCTTGTTGAAGTTGGAAATACTCATACAACATATCGGCGTCCTGCCCTAGTAACACAGTCCTTATATCCCTTTCACTGTTATAGAGATCTTGCAGTCCAAACCCAACATTTTCCAAACCTCCGGATTGCATCTCGAAAATACTCATTTGTTGGGAAGTTGGCACATTTGCTTGTGATAGTTGTTCTGCCAAAGCTCTTTTGGCAGCTGTCACTTTGCGATGAGATCGCAACAAATGCGTCTTCGCTGGAGACGTAAGATAGTGGTTATGTGCCTCAACAAATTGGGAGACAACATACTTGTCCCCGGACTTGGATCTCACAACAGCCAATTTCGCACCACAACCCTCCCTAATTACCCCTCGACGCCGTTTAGAGGTTCCAATATTTCGTACAGGTTTTTTGGGCACCCAGTGACCTTGTTTGCAGCAAACATACTCTTTCCTAACGATTACTTTATCTCCATTCTTCTTGCTAGACGATTCTCGCGTACCAAATCCTGACTCTTTACCATAATCGTTGTAAAACTCATGAACGGCGTCTAAAGAGACAAACTCTTGATTAATTTTCGGTATCAAGTCATTCTTAACTTGAGGAATGTAAGATTTCTTGGAAGAATTGACAGATGATTGAAACGTTTGAGATGCTAATGGTGAGACTACGTCCATTTCTTCCAAATTTTCCACACTCTGCATTCTACAAATCAATACACAAAACACATATTTTTTTTAACCAGCTTAATGTGAGAAATAGTTCAAACAAAACAGTAGCAGGTTTACATCCTATGTGGCAGTCTTAACAGCAACGATTTTACCACATGGATATGAGATTCATTTCAGCATAGAAGCTATATGGCAGTCTTAACAGTTAACCTTCGAAAACCATTTACGATCCACAAATAGACAGTCACACTACTATATGGCAGTCTTAAAGTCTATTTACCTTCGAAAACAATTAGCTTATACATGAAAAAGGAATGGCTACATCTTTAACTTTTCCACTAGGATTAGTTTCCCCTTAAAAACTGCAAATGGAGCCCTAATCTGTAAAAATAAAATACAGATTTTCCTTGTAAACCATTTTTTTCCTGCGTTACATCTGGAAAATAAAAGAAAAAAGATCCAAACCGAGAGAGAAAGATACCTTCAAATGGAGCCCTAAACTGGTCATCTTTCGTGTTCTCCATCACAAGATCGAGAGAGAGCTTCGTGTATCTTTGACTGGAGAGAGAAGAAAATCGAGTTAGGGTTTCTGGGGGAAAATCGAGAGAGAGAGAGAGAGAGAAACCTTGTTCTTAGTCGTGTTCGTCTTCTCCAGTCGTCATCGTGTTCGTCTTCTCCAGTCGATTTCTTCTCACTCCAGTCGTTCGTGTTCGTCGCCTCTGTTCTTCTTCTCTCTCTTTGTCCGCGTTGAGAACGTTCTCTCGAGAGGGAGAGAGGCAGAGAGGGAGAGATACCTTCGTTTGCAGTCCGTTCGTCGTCTTCTTTGTCGTTCAAATCGCCCAATCTCTCTCTCTCTCTCTCCGTTTGAACGCAGAAGCAAAGCTTCCTCTGGAAGCTGAGCTGAGAGGATCCGCGTGTGTGGGAAAGTTTGACCCGGTACCAATATTACCCGACCCAGAGGCTCCTTTTAACCCGCGAGCTCCTCTTTAAAGCCCCAGCCGTTGGATTGAGATCCAACGGCTCAGAACAAAAGTCCGCATTTTTGTTAGTTGAGGGCGTCCACAATAGAAGCTCACTGTATATATATATATATATATATATATATATATATATATATATATATATATATATATATATATATATAGTTCTTTTCATATCCGGGCGACCGGATTTTAGTATGGTCCGGATTTTCTGTCTGAGCCATTGGATCTCATCCAACGGCTGTGAAATTAAAAGGTAAACAAGCTGGTAAAATGCTACCATGGGTCGGGCAAAACAACTCGGATCCGGGTTATAATAAAACCCTCCTTCACCCAGACTTCACCCGGACTCCTCCCATTTTTCCTCGTTCAATTCCAGACCACGAAGAGAGAGAGAGAGAGAAGAAGAAGAAGAAGAAAGAGGAACCAAAAGAAAGAGCGACGATTACGAAGAAGAAGATCGATCTGGAGAAGAAGATCGAAGCAAACCCAGGTATATCTCTCTCTCGTATCTCTCTCTCGAATCTCTGGCTCGTTTCTCTCCCATCTGGACTGTAAATTAGGGTTTTTTTTCCTTATTTTGAATCAGATTGACGAAGAACAAAGTTGAAAAACGAAGACGAACAACAAGGTCTCTCTCTCTTCCTCTATGTTTGAGCCTGAATTGTATGATTTCAAAGCCCTAATTTTGGGTTCCGAGTAAAAAATTGGGTTTTTTTTTTTTTTTTTGATTTACCTTTCTGGTTCGATTTAGGGTTCGTTTTTGTTTTGAGACGACAAAGACGAAGAAGAACGAAGACGAAGCATCTCTTTGACTCGGGTATATCTCTGTCTTGTATCTCTTTCTCGAATCTCTGGCTCGTTTGTCTCTCAACCGGACTGTAAATTAGAGTTTTTTTTTTCATTATTTTGAACTAGATTGACGAAGAAAGAAGAAGAAGAACAAACACCAAGGTCTCTATCTCTCACTCTGTCTCTTTCTCTGGGTTCGAACCAGTTTAGGGTTTCTTTTCAACTTGCGAACTAATCTGTTTAGAGTTTGTATTGTGTTACGTTTTTTTTTACCAGAAATTGAGCCAGATTAAGGTTTAATATGATTGCATGACTCTCAGCACTATAAAGGTTTTTTTTTTGCTTATGTGTGCCTCCCAGATTAAGGAAAATGGGGTGTTGCTTATGCTGTAGGTAGATAAGTATAGGCCGGTAGAACATGCCACCAGTTGTTTGTAGCACATTAGCGGCTCCATGTGTTTTCTGTTGGCTGGAATGGTTTAAAGCAAAAGAAACTGGATTTTGTCAACTTGCTTGGCTAACCTCTATGGGAAAAATCTTGTTTTATAAATCAAAGATGTCCTCACTAATGTTGGAAGTTGGAACTGTTTTTTATAAATCAAAGATGATAATTTGTCCGATTAGCAATTAAACTGGTTAGTATTTGTACTAGTTGATCTCAAAGAAAGGGAAGAATTCTAGTATTTGTGCTAGGGCAATTAAACTGATTTTTCATTTGTAATCTTTGAGATAATGTCTACCATTGGTTGCCATTGGTAGGTACGTTACCTATAAGTAGGTGACAATTTGATAAAATGGAAGAACAAGATCGAACCAATGTTGATCCAACCCCCTTGTTTCGAGCACCACCACCACCGAGGTATCTCTCTCCCTCTCTCAAATATTTGTTGCATATTATAGCATAAAGGGAGACACATAGATTGGTATTTGTTGTAAATGTTTGTTTGCATGGTAGTAATTGTTTTCTATTTTGATTTTTAGAATGCAATCTTTGGATGACATAGCAGTATCACCGTCACCATCCTCCAAGCAATATGGATTCTTCATCTTCAACAAGCACAAATGCAGCGATGCCTAGGTATAGGATTAGGGTATGCGGTTGCAACCTCCAAGCAATAATCAAAGTGACTAATTCCGAACCAAACAAAGGCTTAAAGGGCAATCCAGAGGAGATCGTTCCATCAAGATGCAAGACCCTGGGTTCAAAATGAAAGACCTGGGAATGAAAATGCAAGAGGTGGGGTTGACAATGCAATGGCAGATAGGATGCAAGTGCTTGAAGGGCAGCTAGGAACTGTCAAGATGATGATGGCGATGTGCCTCATCACCATGGTCTTGTGTTTTTTTGTTGTCCTACTCCAATGATTCTAGCTGTTTCATTGTAATGGTTTGAACGTGTATATTTATTTCACTTGGGGTTTTAACGTGTATATTGAAACACTTTTGTAGTTTATTTTGAGTGTCACTTGGGATTTATTTTGTGATTTTGAATGGGCATGAATTGAATTGGTGCTGGAAACTGTGAAAATTAGGTGCTGGAAACAAGGAAGTGAGAGATTCCCCACTGAAAGCTGGGCCTGTTCTAAACTAAGTTAAACCTTGACAAATAGCAGAGACGGCTTTGTTAGTTCATGGTCAATAGCATTTCACGCGAGTTGTGTAGATTACAAGTTCATTTGTTATATTTTTCAAATCTGAAAATACAGGCTTTTAAAATATGAATTTGGGTAGATTGTGCATATGCATAGTTGTTTGAGTTACCTAAAAAGCCTTCGTTTTTTTAGGGCTAAGAAAACAGGAAAAAAGGGAGCCAAAACAGGGGGAAAACAGGGGAAGAGTGATGATGCTCTCTGGAACTTGCTCTCTGGAACTAGCTTGTTCCTCAACTTACTATGGTCAATATTGCCATCTAACAAAAATCATGCAATCAAGTTTGAACCTGTTTTTTAATTCACAAATCAAGCAAACTAACAAAAACCATGCAAACTAACCAAGTTCATCTAGATTACAAAAAAAAGAGCCCCACATTAAAGCAACCAAAGTTACCTAGATTACAAAAAAAAAACCAACCGTTACGCAACACCCACAATACTTAAGTCCTTAAACAAGATTTTTTACAACTAATAAGTCCATCAACAATATTACAACATTCCACGAAAACTCTAATAAAACAAAACCAGCTTAATTCATCCTCTTTGCAAGACCTCAAAAGCTTGTGAAGACCTAATAATCTACGTCGTCGTCGTCGTCCAACCAAACATCTTGTGAAGGCCTAAATATGTTCTTGTGCCATTTCTTCTTCGTGTAACTGAAAATAGCAGGGACAATGAAATCAAATTAGTAGTAGAATTAGGGTTTTCTTTTTTAAACCAGTATTAGAATTAGGGTTTTTTTTCCTTATGAAATCATTTTTTTAAAACCAGTATGACAAAGAGGAAAAACATATTCCCAGCTAGACAATTACCAAACAACTTTACAAGACATAGATGCAATCTGTAAGAGCAGCCACGAAAGGCAACTCAATATTCGCAAATGATTTCATAAGGGAAAACATATGCCCACAGTTGAATTAGGGTTAACCCAGAAAACCAGTTTCGTGCTCAAACCACTCAGAAAATCAGTTTCGTGCTCAAACCACAACACCCACAGACAAACACAGAGAGAGAGAGAGAGAGAGAGAGAGAGAGAGAGAGAGAGTGAGTGAGTGAGTGAGAGATACCTGAGTCAAAGAGATGCTTCGTCTTCGTTCTTCTTCGTCTTTGTCTTCTCAAAACAAAAATGAACCCTAAATCGAACCAGAAAGGGAAATCAGAAAAGAAAAAAAAAAAACCCAATTTTTTACTCGGAACCCAAAATTAGGGCTTTGAAATCATACAATTCGGGCTCAAACATAGAAAGAGAGAGAGAGACCTGGTTGTTCGTCTTCATTTTTCAGCTTCGTTCTTCGTCAAATCTGATTCAAAATAAGGAAAAAAAATCCTAATTTACAGTCCAGATGGGAGAGAAACGAGCCAGAGATTCAAGAGAGAGATACGAGAGAGAGATATACCTGGGTTTGCTTCGATCTTCTTCTCCAGATCGATCTTCTTCTTCGTAATCGTCGCTCTTTCTTCTGGTTCCTCTTTCTTCTTCTTCTTCTTCTTCTTCTTCTTCTTCTTCTTCTTCTTCTTCTCTCTCTCTCTCTCTCTTCGTGGTCTGGAATTGAACGAGGAAAAATGGGAGGACTCCGGGTGAAGTCTGGGTGAAGGAGGGTTTTATTATAACCCGGATCCGAGTTGTTTTGCCCGACCCATGGTAGCATTTTACCCGCATGTTTACCTTTTAATTTCACAGCCGTTGGATGAGATCCAACGGCTCAGACAGAAAATCCGGACCATACTAAAATCCGGTCGCCCGGATATGAAAAGAACTATATATATATATATATATATATATATATATATATATATATATCTCCATTCATCCATCAAAATATCCAACCATCCACCAGTCAAAATAATATTGAAACAAAAAATCTTGAGACAAAAGAGAGAAAAGAACAAGGCAAAAAGATTGGTAGTTTTCAACAGAATTATATATACACATAGAATCAGCATTACAAAGCATGACAACGATTGACTCAAAATAAAACCTAATACTCGTGGAGGAAAAAACATGAACATGCTGGGGTCAGTCCCCTTCAGATTAAGTTTATTGAGGGTTCGGCGGGCGGCTATTAGCGTCGGAGACCTAAGATCCCTATTCAAGCAGTTCTTTGCTCGTATCATCCTTGTGAACTGTCGCGCCCCAATTTTTTTCGGAAGTCACCCAACCCACTTTTTAGGGCAACAAATCGGGGCATGACATGAACTATCACTTCTCGACTAACTTCCTCTACTGCTTCCACCATGCTCAGTGCCGGCCCCGGCATTTGGGTTGCCCTATCCCAACCTCATGTTTTGTTGCCCACTTACTATTAAGTTATATATTAAATAAAATAGAAACATACAAGTACAAAAAAAAAATTAAAATTTACATTGTTTTTTAGCTTGAATAACATTAAAAAAAAAAAACAATATCAAAACATAATCCCCGATTATAGTGCTTTAATCACTATGAAAGCAAAATACTTTGACCAAAACATAAAAAAAATTATTACAACAAAGTTTAATTTACTAAATAAACCCTTTAACTTTTAATAGTAGAGATCATATGAAAAAATTAAACAAAAATAAGTAATAGTATGAGGTTTAAATAAATTAAAAAAAAGAAGAAAATGATGTTTTGTTTCTAATACAGTAACAACTAACAAAGATGAAGTTGGCCATTGGGCGGATCAAAAATTTAGAAAAAGGAACTCCCTCGGCGAGAATCGAACCTGCGCATAATATGTAGGAAAACACTGCTTTACTATTAATGAAGTTGGCTCTCGGGGGTTGCCCAAGCCCGAGAGCTTGCGGGGCTTACTCCGGGGCCGGTCCTGACCATGCTCTCCTCCAGCTCCACCTCTAGGAGGGCGCCATCATCTGTCCCGAGACCGGCCGTCGTCAGTAAGGGAGTACCCAACATGCTTCTTCACAAAGACGAGGACTGAATTGTGGCGTTGTCAACAGTGGCGGACCCAGGATTTCACTATACTGGGGGCACCTGTTCGCTATTATTCATTATGTTAAACAAAAACAAAAAAAAGCAATCCAAACATAATTAACACTAGGCTCAAACATTGATCGTTATGCAAAAAGATCTATAACACATAGGCTTCCAAAAGTTTATAAACATGATATAAGCTTTCAAAAGTTCATAAACATGTATGCTTCCAAAAAGTTATCAAACATGTATGTGTCCTCTCATAGTAGACCCCGCCGACTTTTCATGTTTTGAAAGTGTTGCATGATGGTCTCATTCGTAACTCCAAAAAAAATCTCTCTCTCGACATAGACCACTGTCACGACCCTGACCCGCCCCTTGAGGTCTTAATCATGACAAATGCCAGTGATTTCTCACTAAGGCCAAATCACAAATCAAATATCATATAAGCAAGTGATAATCAAAAGGGGCTAAACATAACAGCGGAAGCAAAAGTCAACTTTTATTGATAACGAACCAAAGTCCTACATAGATTTTACAAACCAAAAGGGTAAACCTCCCAGAGCTGTGCTTACATATAAACTCAAAAGCTGACAAACCATATACAAGCTAAGTGTCTACAAGCATAATTTCATTTCCACAAGTTTCCAAAAAGTACAACACATCGCAAAAGTAAAACACCACGCCACCCTACGCGTCGCTTCCTGAAAGGTGGAAAAGAAAATCCATAAGCCAAAGCTCGTGTGAATGATTAATACATAACTCACATGCCTTCCATGGATAATGCAAAAAATGATTTGATAATATTTCAAAACAAGGAACTCAAATCCATAAGCCAAATATAATGCACATTCCGCTATTCAAAATTCAAAGCTACCGGGCGTCCCCGGTAGTGGATAAGCCAGACGTCTATGCGTTATCCCAAAACACACACCAACTTCAAACACCCTTGCTAGCCATTAAGCCGTCCCCTAGCAAGACCGGACGTTGGGAATGCCATTAAATAGATTCGCAAATATTTCACAACTAGGTCCACCTTCCATTGTTATCCATGGAGTACACAATTTATAAAACATGTTCAAATAAGCTCGATAAAGAAAACAAGTTCAAAACCATGTGTTTAGGTATTAATCACTCACCTCGGCTCTACGAACCACCCGAACCTCCTAAAACAATTAGGCAATAAGAACATGATTAGGAACTGTTAAACAAGTCTATTTTTAATGAACACAAGGTCCTATGGTAAAATTATGAAGTCACATAGCTAGCTTCAAGAAATTAGTAACAGAATCTGCAATTCTATCAACTTCAACTTAAAATCTGACTTTGCACAGAAATAACTAAGGTACAAACTCTACATACTTTTTAAGGTCTATGAATCTAGTTTCAAAATCAGAAAACGGTTCGCTATTTCGTCGCTCGAGCTAAAAAATATGACCGTTTCCGTAACAAGTGTCTGTGCAGTCAGCTCAGTCCGAAATTTGCGTGCTTCTAGGTTACGAATTTCTACAGAATTTAATACTTCAAATCTGATCCCGAAATTTTTACCATAGATAAAAGACTCATAGAGGAACTCTCAATAAAAATCTCGAAATTTTTGGAGTTCAGGAACTGCCTCAAAAAATCCCCAAAAAACAGGACAGATTCAAGGTTTTCAATTCTGCAGATTTCTAAATCATGTAGTTCATGTCCTAAGCACTTAAACTACACAAATTCAAGACAATCAAGAGAGAATCCATTCAACTCCACATCAAAACCCAGCTTCTAATCTAACTAAACTTGAAATCAATCAACTAGGGCATAGAATTCCACATACAAAACATAGATTTAAGAAAGAGATGCAAGAATTACCAAGCTATGCAAGATTAAATCCTAGATTTTCCCTTAATCTTCCCTTTCTTCTTCTTCTTCTTGCTGCTCCGTTCTCGTTCTCTCTCTCTCTCTCTCTCAAAACGTGGTAGATAGAAACAAGAATAGAAGAATGTAGAAACAATCGGTTTTGTTTTGCTAGACTAATAGAAAAGTTATTAGGTGTGTGTGTGTCATGTGCCAACTTATGTTCCAATCTCATTAGCTAGCTAAATTAAGTCCAATAACTCACATAATTAACTTAAAACTTAATTAAAGATTAGGGGTATTACAACCACTAAACTGTCATTCAACCATTGATCACTCATTCTATTCCGCAACCTGTCTTTCACAATGTTCATGGCTGAAAATACCCTTTCAACTGTTGCGGTGGCAACCGGTAAAATTAATGCCAAAGTCAAGAGCAAGTAAACAAAAGGATATACATTATCTCTTCCGGTTTCCACCATTTTTCTAGAAAGATTAGTAATTCCATTTAAGCTTGAGAACTCATTACTGGTGCGCATGTCAAAAATATACGTGTCAAGCTGATCAGGAAGTACCATAAGTTCCACTGGAGAGAATTCATTGGGATATAATTCGGCCAGACGAATCAACTTCTTCTTGTCAAAGCTAGAAAAGGAGTTGCAAGGATTCAAACATGCCACACAAAGCAACAACTCAGTGGCTGCCTCACTAAAACGTGAATTTAGTTCTGAAAGTTGCATGTCAAGAACAGTGTTGAATAACTCGACGCGGTAATGATGTAAGTTTGTGATCTGTGAAGCATTGCGCCTTCCTCGCCCTTGAGCTACAAACTTGTCATCCATATTGGGTATATGAATTTCCTTTTTTTCGCAAAAAGAATTAACATCATCAAGTAAGGATTCCCACCCAGTGGTCCTCATCATTCGGAGCCTATTCTTCGACATGTTTACCAAAGCCATCGCATTCACAATATCTTGATCTTTTCTTTGAAGTGCTAGTGATAACTGTGATGTTATGGCCAATATCACTCTCATCAAATGAAGATTGAAAACAAATTCAAAAGATTGCAAATTAACCAACAACGCATTTGACTCTGCTTTTTGATCTGTGTTTGAACGATCCTCGGAGACAAATTCAAGCACTTCAATCACTGATGAAAACATATTGACCAATCTCACTAAAGTGCCATAGTGAGAACCCCAACGTGTATCACCCGCACGTATTAGATTGGTTTCTTGATTTAAGCCTTTCCCACTTGAAAGCTCTCCAATGTCAAGTGACTTCATAACTTCTAGTATTCGGTTATCCCTAAGAATATCACGACGTTTACATGATGCACTAACAATCACCACCACTCTATTAACGAAATAGAAAAGCATGTTGATTTGCTCATGATTTTTTGCCACGGCCACGAGAGCTAATTGTAATTGATGGGCAAAGCAATGAACATAAAATGCACAAGGACTATCTCTTAGTATTAGTGATTTGAGACCATTGAACTCACCTTGCATATTGCTAGCTCCATCGTAACCTTGTCCCCTCAATCTAGATGAACTCAACCCAAGTCTAGAAAACAAACTCTCCATAGCTTCCTTGAGTGTGAGAGCTTTGGTATTGGCAACATGTTCAATACCCAAAAACCGCTCAATGACATTTCCCCTTTTGTCCACATAGCGTATTGCAATGGCCATTTGCTCCTTGATTGATATGTCACGAGCTTCATCAACTAAAACGGAGAAAAGTGCACTATCTAGATCTCCCACAATCGCTTTGATAGTTTCAGTCGCCGCCGCACTGACAATGTCCTTTTGTATTTTGGGAGATGTTAACTTAAGATTTTGTGGAGCATTGTCAAACGTGACTCCTTTGACTTCTTCATTATGATCGGAAAGAAACCTTAAGAGTGCGAGGAAATTTCCTTGATTTTCTGAATCTTCAGATTCATCATGACCACGGAATGCAAGTCCTTGTTTTAGTAGAAACCGTATACAATCAATCGTTGCATTCAAGCGGATTCGATATTCGATTCGAGCTTGGCTTGATTGGTTGTCAAAAACTGTTTGAATATGCTGCCTTTCATTTAATAAGTCTTGACATTTACCCCAAGCTTGATTATGACTACTATTTGGGCCTCCCACATGAACTCGAAGTCTCTTTTTCTTCTTCCAATTAGAGAAGCCCTCATAAACAAAGTCACCACCCGATAGATCTCCAATCGGCGGCTTGAAAAGATATCAACATAGGCAATAAGCAGCGTCTTTTTCTATGCTATACTCCAACCATGTAGGAAAATCATCAAACCAATCCCCAAGAAAGCGTCGTCTCTTTCTTCCAAATTGTTTTTGTGGAAAAGTGTGGCCACGAGGCTGACAAGGACCCTTTTGCAAATATAGTCTACGAACTTGGTCTCGGAGATTAGGATTATAACCCATAATGCGAGGTCGTAGTCCA
The DNA here is from genome assembly GCA_018127125.1 of Rhododendron griersonianum. Lineage (NCBI taxonomy): Eukaryota > Viridiplantae > Streptophyta > Magnoliopsida > Ericales > Ericaceae > Rhododendron > Rhododendron griersonianum. The sequence continues at coordinate 11,191,522 of CM030792.1, read as the reverse complement.
GGATCTGAAGGAAGGTCTGCCAAATTGATTTCCACACGATTAGGACAAGAAGAAATGTCTTCCACATTAATTTCCACACGAGGAGGACTAGAAGGAATGTCTTCCAAATTGATTTCCACACGAGGAGGACTAGAAGGAATGTCTCCCACATTGATTTCTACGCGAGGAGGACCAGAACGAATGTCAACTACATTAATTTCTACACGGCTTTTTTTTGACGACGGAGAGTTATCTTCTCCTTCCTCAGAATGGGATATTTGTAATGGTACTATTGGTTTGAAGTATCTCTTCATACTGCAAAAAAATGTAATAAACAATCAAATTTTCCCTTTCGGCAACCACAATGTATTCATATACACAGTTTATTCAATAGTCAAAGCCCAACATAGATTATGATTTATGAAAATTGAGAACTATAGTCTATGGAATATTATATATATACACAGTTTTTTACATACTCAGTATTATATACAAGAAAGCTTTCAAAGCTCAAGCTACAACAACAAACATAGTATATTCGATCGAGAAACGAAAGTTTTTCTTTTATTGGATGACAAACACAGCCGAGCTGACAAGATGAGAATCTAAGAATTTTTTTTTTTGGATAACTTAGCTTGAAATAGAAAAAAGACTAACCGAATATACAGCCTACAAGGGGCATACCCCAGGAGGAAAAGAAAAAGAAAAAGAAAAAGGAGAAAATCTAAATCCTAAATGAGAATCTGAGAATTGTTAACATATATGTTGTATATTTGTATATATTTCTGCTTTGTTCCACTATGTTTAATCAGCAGCAAAAAAATGCATTCAAACCACGGAACCACTTCTCGAAGAGCCTATCAGCATCAAAATCCGTAAGTCTCCCAATTGGGCCAATTCCCCCTCGATACTATTATCTCAAGATTTTCAAACATGTGTATCAGTTATCAATGTATCCTAAATTCGATTCTGTACACAAACGAACGACCCCCAATTTTTTTACATTACAGAGAGAGAGAGAGAGAGAGAGAGAGAGAGACCTTGATTTACTCACTGATTCCAGTTTCTTCGACAAATCTCGGCAGATCGCTGGTTGGGTAGATCGGTTGCTAGTTCGGTTGGTGATTGCCGATTGGTGAGGGAACCGGCAAGGCGAGATACACCGGAGTCCGGAGACCGGCGACGGCAAGGCGAGTTCTCCGTCGTTTGTGACTCGTGAGCGAACGGGGGGAGCGAGCGCCGAGCAGCGAGAGTGGGCAAGGGCCGGCGCCTGAGTTTTTCTGATTTGGGGTTTGAGAAACAGGAGAAGGAGCGTATTTCGTCTAAAATAAAAAATAAATTTTTTTTTTTTTTTCAGAGGAGTGGGGGCACGTGACCCCACGTGCCCCACTGTCAGTCCGCCCCTGGTTGTCAACCCACCATCAAATCAAATTCAGAGCATCCGTCAGAAACAGGAAAGCCATGCCCAGATTAGTATGAAATAAAAAAACTACAAGCAGAATTTCTACCAATGGTCCGATCAGTTTACACTTGCCATGCCCGTTAAAGTTAATCATGACTTTGATACAAGTCGAATGTCTGAACCTTCATATTAAAACTCGTCATGTTTGTGAATTGATCATGTTTTGTTCATCTACCTCGATCGAATGATCATGCCGACGAAACTACAGTAAACCAAAAACATGACAAATTTTTGAGAAACCGAAACACACCTACCGAAAATCATGACAAAATTTGTGGAATCACCATGCAACATAACTTATCATGAATACGTATTAAATTGTCATGAATACGTATTAAATTATTATGAAACTACATTAAACCGAAAATTTTTGGAGAAGTCAAAAAACGCATACCAAAGTCAAATTTGGAGAAATCAAAGCTCTCATACCGAAATCATGACAAAATTTGAGAAATCAAAAAGCATGTCTTTCTACCATCTCCACTTTCATTTCCACAGGAAGTTCCTCATATTCTGGCCAATACTATTTGCAACAGACAAAACAATGAACAATATAGTGAATGCTTACACTTGCCCGTTACCGACCTAGTAAAACTTTTCCTTACATGTTAAGGCCTTCTTCCACATAATATCCTTACAGTTATAGCATGTCGATGTAAATTAATTATTTTGGGAAATCAAGTTATCTAGATGTGAAATCGTGACAAAATTTGGCGAAATCGGAACACACATACCGAACTCATGACACAATTTAGAGAAATCAACACACACATACCGAAATCATGACAAAAAAATGAGGGTTTTCAAGGTTGGGATTTAAGAAATGTAAATCTTTATGAAAAGGGAAGGCTAGTGGATGAGGCACTCCCTTGCTAAGTTTGATATATAGGTTCAAGTTTAACTGCTGTGATGCGTAGCTCCCCCTGCCCTACCCCCCTCCAAAGCTAACCAAAAAAATTTATATTGGGGTGCAAGCAACATGGTCTATGTTACATACTAAGCACACAATTCCACATGGCTTATCAGATTCAGAGCATCAGTCAAAAACAGGAAAGTCACAAGTATATGGCATAGTATACTACAGAGCTAGCCAATTTTAGAACAGAAGAAGGGCATGTAAGGCCTATATATGAAACAGAAAGAGCCCAACAATTAGGTATAAACAGAAGAAGGGCATGTAAGGTCTCTTACTGTCAATAAAAAGTTTTAGAGTAATTGGATGTTATTCGTCGTTACCTGAATATATGGTCTTTGAATTTTGTCCAAGTACGCGTAAATTGACGGGATCAACATCCAGTTCTTACAACAAAAAAAAAAAAAAAAAGACCAAGACAGTTAGAAGGCTAATTAAAAGGTTTTCACTCTACCCTCTGGATTATGGGGGAGGAAAATGACACGAGGGTACAATTATTTAGGGGGTGGGTGTGAGGTCTACAAAGGTCAAATTTAATTTCAGTCAAATTTTGTTAGTTTGACCTACAAAAAAACTTTAAAAACTCCAAGTATTCTCTTCTTTTTAGGGTTGATAGCATTATGAATGTGACCCTCTTGCATCTTTTTCGAAATATAATAAGTTTTTTGGGATCAATGGTAAATTACATTTTTACATTTATCAGCATATATATACACCCTATAATTAGCCTCTTAATTGGATTATATCTTTAGGTTAGCAAAATAAAACAATAGGAGGTGGCACCGGTTCCTAAAAATAATTTCTAAATTGAAGTCTACATTTCCAAAGGGGACTTATGGGATCACAAACCAAATTAAGCACAAATACGAGAATAAAGGTGCTCTAGAAGTCTTCATTACCACACATTCAAGTAGGGTCCTTACACTTTATCATGGTCCTATGTGAAAGTGCGGTGATGGAGGAGGTCCTTCGAGCATCACGTGACAGTGCTTCAGTGGCGGCCCCATAATTTTTTAGCAGGGTTTTGAAGAAAATGCAAAAAACTACACAAGCTCTATAACAATAACAAGAAAAGGTAAAATAAAATAAAATAAAATTGGATACTCCTATTAATATCAACGGTCAGACAAAAAAACATGAAAATAGTCAAAATACATGAGACATTACAATTGTCCCATCGAGTTTTCATATTTTGAAACTGTTGCATAATAACCACATAATTAATGATATGAAATATAAATACTTTCAAGAGGAGAAGGAGAGATCATGGAAACATTTTGTTATTGTGTGTATCTCCAAATATCTGCTGGACTATGTTTATAGATTCAAGTCCAAGAGTTCAAAGTCTAGGTGATCTATTATCTTTGAACTCTACTAACAGATAGAGATTAGGAGTCCTGTCTCATCCTTCTAACCAACTCAATCACATAATCCATGTGAATGATCCATGTCAGTTGGGTTCGATCCAAACTGACCCATTTTTCTAACACATGTATTGTCATGAAATATTTCTTCAAATCAATCATGAAAATAGGGTCTAAACAATCTAATTGGATGTTTCTTCAAATCTGCCATAGATAGGATGTTTAGGTTTTCAAGACCACCTTCTTTGTCAAGAGAAATAGATTCAAGAAAATATAAAACACACACATACAGAATACATACATATATGGATACCGAAATCCATAAAGATGCCGAACTAGACGAAGACAGGGCCGACATGGTTTTCCGAAGGGACTGCTGCTGCTCCTTCTTGATTTCTTTGATCACAAAATATCAAAGAATTTAAAAGAGAGAACCAAATAAAAGTAGAACACGGAGTAGCAGGTATAGCAGCAGCCGTAAGTAGGAAGTAGAAAGAAAATTTATCCAATGCTCCTCATGGTGGTGCAATTAAGAAAAATTATTCGGTGCTTTGCACTTCTTTTTATTTCACCAAAAATGTGACTTGTAGAATGAATTCCCCAAGTTTGGAACCTACGTTCTTGTGTCTTTAGCCAATGTAACTTTGCCACTTGAACTACACCAACACTTGTCCTTAATTGCTCCAAGTTTATAACTTATTCTTTCTCTATAGATTTCAATTTATTAAGCAACCTTATTTTGACATGCTACTGAAAAATAAGATTATTAGAATATAAAACAGGTCTAACAAAATACTAATTTAAGGGATGTAAGAGCATCTCCAATCTTGGCCTATTTTAAGACCCAATTTTAAAATATGGGCAAAACCCTTAAAAATCTATCTCCAATCATAACCCAAATCCTTCCCTATTTTTGGATTTTATCCATTTCTTTGCTCAAATCTGGGACAAAAGAAAGCCTCTACCCATTTTTTTCCCATTTTCCAACAGATCTTTTCTACTTTCCAACGGCTCTCTCTCCGGTAATAAAAGCCTTTCGTTCGTGTTTAAACAAACTCCATTCAACCAACCGTTCAAGCTCCTTTGTTTTCGTCTGGACAAACTCCATTCAATGAAGAAAGTCTTTTATTACCTGCTCTTCCACATTTCCCTATCTCTCTAAATAGGTCGCATTCAGAATCCTCATATATCTGGTATCAGTTGTTTGAGGGAGATGGAATCAGGATGGAAATGATCTCTCCAATATAAATCTGGTAAGGGTTTGTCTTGGACCAGACAAAATTGAAAGGGAAATTTGTTTGCAAGAAAGTGAAAAATGAGAGGGAAATAAAATAGGAGGAGATGTTTGTAAGGACCAAATTCGTAGTCTTAATTGTATTGACAATTCCGTTCGACAAAACACATATTTTATATCGAGTTGTAATTTTATTATTTTTATAAGCTAGTGAGTCTCTATAGGACTAGAGTGGAAGGAATCTATTTATTTGTAATTGAGCAAGAGTGAATCGATTGTCTAAAGGCAGAATGACTTTGTGAATGGAAAGAGGCTAAATCGGAACGGATTGATAGGATATCAATCGGATATCCATCGAATACTACTGAGGCGTATTGGTGGGCTGGTGCACACATTACAACTAATACAATTAGTTGCCTTATTTGACCTCCTAGATTTGGACTACATCTACAGCCTTATAAATGGAAAAGGAACGGCAAAAGAAAAAGGTGGGAAGCCAAATAATATAGTGCACGGTTATAAGAAAAAGCCAGGGGACGGCGGCAGCAAAAAATAGGAGACGCACCTGTTTTTTTAGAGCTATTTCTAAAGGGAGATTTTGATTAGTTTTGGAGGGATTGTGGACTCAAGGTCGTTGGCAATCAAGATCACTAGGTGCGGTGTATGTGTGATTCGGCAGGTAGTACTTGAACATTGTGAGGATTTACTTCGTTTGGATAGGTATATCTGTAACTGCACAATATTTATAGTGATTTGATTCCTTCCCGTGGTTTTTACCCATTCTAGGGTTTTCCACGTAAATCTCTGTGTTGTGGGATTAATTGCTCGCGTAGTTTTTGCTGGTAGTATAACTTGGTGATTCACATTCATATTGTTAGGGTTTTTTAAGGATTATTAGTGAACCCTGATTTTTAAATGTTGTTGGTGAAAAAAACGAGGGAAACCAAAATGGAGGAAAATACTCTTGACAGCATAAAAAAATCAATATATTTGGGTAAGAGATAATTTTGCCATTGGAGTGAGCTTGAACCAAAATGGGTTTTTACCCAAATTTGGGTAAAAATTTGAGTCAAGGCTAGAGATACTCTAATATACTCTAAAACGTGTATATCAACCGTTCTGGTCTTCTTCTTCCTTGATCGACGATGACGATGCCGTTCTCGGAGTGCTCTTGTTCCACCAGCTTCTGAAGTTTGATATTCTTATCATTAGGATTTGTATGTACTTATGTTTTGAAATGGAAAGTGATGTGTTCTTGGATATGGGTTCCTTGATCTCTCTCCGGATTTTTGCATGTAGTTTTTTTTTTTTTTTCCAAAACCGATGACCCAACGGAACCTGACAACTCCAACCCGATCAGTGGTTTGGTCGGTCTCGAGTACACATTTCAAAAATCCGACTAAAGTTGGGTTGGGTCGGGTCCAACCCGATGCGCACCCAACAAAACCCGATCGTGGCGGCTTCTTGGCAAATTCCACGGGGTTCCGGCTGTGTAGGCTAAACGGCGGCGTAGATCTTTGCTTGTGGAATCTGGTGGTTATGGTTTTGTGGTCCGGTAAGGTTGTGTTGGTGGTGGACGCCTGGGCTTCCATGGTCAGCGACAGGCAGCAGAGGCTTTTTTCTGTAGTGGGGCTAGGTTAGGAAGTGGTGTCTTGGGCTGGATTCAGTTCTTTTGGACTGGGCTTGGCCCATGTATTGAGTTGAATTTTTTCTGATTTGGGCTTTTAAGTCTCTTGCTTTTTCCGTGCTGATTATGTATGATTTGGGTTTTTAAATCCATAGGGTGTTGGGCTTGGCCTCTTGAAGTGGGCTTTGTCCCATATGGATGTCCTTTGATTGGTTTCTAGCCAATCATAAGGATTGGGCAAATTTGTTCATTTGAACATGATGTTTTTTCTTTTTCTTTTCTTTTTTTTTTTTTTGATAAACCAAAATTTTCATTACAGAGAAAGGGAACTATCCCTGGTTACAATAGAAACTAAACAGGGGGAGGGGGAAGACACCCAATTGACAGGCAGAACACCTCTAAGAGCTTCGGAAGCTACTACATGGGTCAACCCATTCGCCTCTCGTTTGCACCAAGCACAGCTAATTCCTTCCTCTTGACAGAGCTTCCGGATATCCCAAACCACTGCCATAACTTCCCATGGGGGAACAAGCTCAGAGACACTCAATTTGATGGCTGTTTGGTTGTCTGATTCAATGATAACTCCGTGCAGACCCATAGTTTTGACCATCCCACAAGCAATACGAACAGCTAAAAGCCCCCGTGAAGCGAAGAGGCGATCTCAGCATCAACCACTCTGCCGTCGATAATTGCTCCTCTGCTGTCTCTGATAACTGCAGCACACTTCGCGTCTCTACCATTTCTCTTGATCGCCACATCACAGTTTATCTTTAGGCCACCTTGATCCGGAGCCCTCCAGTGGGAAGAAGCATCCTCAGCTGTTGGGTTGTCCATGTGGATCAGTGAAGGGATCCTTAGACCCGAGATTTCATAAAGAGCCTCATTTGCTCTTCGCATAGTCGCCTCCGGGTCAACAGGATTACTATTGAAAACGAAATCATTTCTCGACTTCCAAATCTGCCACCCAATCATCACTACTTTTCCCAAAAAATTCAGCAGATGGTTTCCTTTCAAAACTTCAACAACTTGAGAGGTCCATCTAAGAACAGAATTAGGAAGTCCATAACCCATATTAAGCTGAATATTGCACCCAAACCAAACCGCACGAGCCCAACTACAATCAAATAGCAAGTGTTCAATGGATTCTTCATGATTTCCACATATAGGGCACGTATTGGAAATACCACACCTCCTTCGAACCAAATTTTCCTTAGTTGCAAGAGTATTACTGCAAGTCCTCCACCAAAAATGTCTCACCTTGTGCGGTATGTCCAAATTCCAGATTACTGGCCATAATTTCCTATGTGGGTTGAAAGATGAAGAAGGACTTACTTTCTCCTTGCTGTGACCTTGAACTGCTATATGGTATCCCAATCGGACAGAGAAAACTCCATTTTTTGTATGATGCCAAATCAGTGAATCCTTATTCCCATACTGTGATAGAGGCATAACTGTAATGGCTTTCAATTCCTCCTGGAAACCAGTTGCTCCAATACATTGCTCCTCCAAACACCTTTTTCTTGATCTATCACATCAGCTACCATAACGATATTGCAATTCTCTGGCTTAGTGGAAGCTATTTTGAAATTGTTTAAAGAAAGCACCCAACAATCAGCCCAAAAATAAATATCTCTACCATTCTGAACTTGCCATCTCACCCCTTTAAACAACAATTCCCTCCCATGCAAAAGACTAAGCCAAGCCCATGAAGCCCTACCTCCCCTACTCGCCTCCAGGAAGGAACAATTGGGAAAATATAATCCTTTGAGGATCCTAGCCTAATATAAATTAGGATTATGAAGAAGTCTCCACCCTTGACGAGCTAGGAGAGCCTCATTCATAGCTCTGAAATTCCTGAATCCAATTCCTCCTTCAGCCTTTGATTTGGTCATCTTCTCCCAGCTACACCAATGAATTCCCCTAGCCTCTGGGTCCCCCTTCCACCAAAAATTAGAGACATAGGAGTTGAGCTTATCACAAAGTCCTTTTGGAAGTAGAAAACAAGACATAGCATAACAAGGAATGGCTTGAGTAACTGACTTCAGCATAGTCTCCTTGCCTCCATGTGACATCTGTTTTTGTTTCCATCCCTGCAGTTTCCCTAGAGTTTTCTCCACTATGAAAGAGTACGCCTCTGTCTTTGATCTCCCCCAAAAAGATGGGAGCCCTAGGTACCTTGCATCTCCCTTCATCAATGAAATATCCAACAGGTTACAGATGAGTTGCCTATCATTATCACACATATTATGGGAGAAAGTGACACTTGACTTGTCCAAATTGATTTCCTGGCCAGAAGCTTCCCCATACTTATCAAGAATTTGCTTAACTCTTATACAGTTTTGAAATTCAGCTTTTAAGAAGAGCAAAGCATCATCAGCAAAGAAAATGTGACTTAACTTGGGGCAATGGCGATTGAACCTGATCCCAGAGATATTGCTGCCCTCTTGTGCTGTAGAAATCATGTTGGAGAGCACATCTTTAACCAGAACGAAAAGGTATGGGGACAGAGGGTCCCCCTGCCTTAGCCCCCTACCTGGATTGATATGGACCCTAGCCTCCCCATTGACTACGTACTACTGAGAAGTTGACTGTCGTGATGCTCTGCATAACCCACTGAACCCATCTTGAATGGAAACCCATTTTCAGCAAAAGAGCTTCAACAAAATCCCATTCTACTCTATCGTACGCCTTGTTAAAATCAAGTTTGAGCGCCAGAAAACCATCTAACCCTTTCTTCTTCATTTTCAAAAAGTGGAAAGCCTCATGAGCCACTAAAACGTTGTCTTGGATCATTCGCCCTGGCACGAAAGCTGATTGATTTGGCGAAATTACCTCTTGTAAAATGCTTTTCAATCTGTTTGCCATAACCTTTGTAATAACTTTCACAGAGAAATTGCACAAACTAATGGGACGATACTGTCCAAGAGATTCTGGGAACAAAACTTTGGGAATCAGGACAATGTTGGTTCGATTAAGCTCCCTTAACATATACCCATTTGAGAAAAATCTCTGGACTGCTCTACATACTTCATCTCCCACCTTATCCCAATACTTTTGGAAAAAGAACCCAGGATACCCATCCGGCCCGGGAGACTTAAGGGAACCCAGTTGGAAGGCCGCTTTTTTAATCTCTGCCCCAGTAACTTCCTTAATCAATTTATCATTCATAGCATCAGAAATGCACCTCTTCACTGTTGCTAGAACTTCAGTGAAATCCCTTGGCCCAGAGCTTTCAAACAAGCCAGAGAAGAAATCATAGATCAGGTCATTTATACCATCTTCATCTTCCACCCAATCACCACCCCCAGTTTTGAGCATCATAAGCTGGTTCCTCTGTCTCCGTTGATTAATACAAGCATGGAAAAAAGCAGAGTTCTTGTCTCCATAGGAAAGCCAATTCACCCTAGATCTTTGATGAAGAGCCATCTCTTCCCTCAGTAACAAGGTTTCAATCTCCTTTATTAATTCCCTCTCCCTCAGAAGATTTTCCTGAGAAAAGGAGCCCCTTGAACAACCCGTAGCCTCTCTTGTAGAATTTTCAATCTCATTTTATCCTTGTCAAACACATTCTTGCTCCACTCCATCAGGGACTCCTTGCACTTCCTTAACTTTTGAACCAAACCGTATAGGTGAGAACCTCGTTGAGGCTGGCTCCACGCCGAAGCAATAACTTGACCACAATCAGGGTGGGTGGACCATTTTGACTCAAACTTGAAAGAGAATGGGACCTTCTTCAAAGGAACTCTGCATTTAACTATCAAGGGGCAGTGATCCGAACCCACCTTGAGCTCATGCAACACTTGAGCAAGAGGGAATAAGTTCCTCCAATCAACTGTAGCCAGTGCACGATCCAACCGAATACGAATATTTTTATCCCCATCTTGATTGTTTGACCAAGTGAAATTGGGCCCTTTTAAACTCCAAATCCATAAATTCACAATCCGAAGTAAGGCTATGGAATTGTTCCAGTCTACTTCTGCTACAAGGATTGCCCCCTTGCTTTTCGGCTTGTACTCCCACATCATTAAGATCACCCACACACAGCCAGGGGTAACTATTCTCCCGCGCAACAGACTTCAAGTAGTTCCAGAATCTCAGGCGATCGTTCCACACCGGAGGAGCATAAACAAAAGTAATTAAAAACGGATTACTAATTCTAGGCCAATTAACTATGCAACGAAAAACATTTTTTGATTTAAATCTAACATCAAGAGTTACCTCGTCAGACCACCATAAAGCAAGTCCACCTGACCTGCCGATGGGATCCACGTAGCACCCTTTATTAAACCGGAGACGCCTTCTTATTTTTTCTAGTGTGCTTCTCTTATTCTTTGTCTCCATGAGAAACACCACCAGAGGACGATGGACCATACACAGTCCTCTGTAAGATCTGGAATGTTAGGGGTCGCCCTATCCCCTGAACATTCCAGCTGAGCATCACCATTGGGCGTGTGGCTGTTTGAGGCCAGCCACCAACGCCTTCTCTTCCTTGCTTCCTTCCGAGCTTGCATCCCCTTTAGAGATAGAAACCAGACCCCTAGCATGAAGAATTCCAGACTCCTCCCCAACGTTAACTTCAACCAATTCAGAATCCGACAGCTGTGCATGCTGAACTCCCCGACCCCCGGCCAAACGTCCCCTCGATCTTCCTCCCCTCCTACCCCTTGCTCTGCAAGCCCCACCTCTGGCCACGCTGCTTCTAATCCGAAGGGTTTCTTCAATACCAGCGACATCTTCCTCCATACTACGGTTGGAACTCTCATAATCCTCAAGCAACAGCCTCTTCTGCTTTTTCCCCTCGTCTACTTTCTCAGGGGAGTAAGAATTTTCCCGTTTGAGATTCAGAGCCTTTTGAAAGACATACGCCAAAATCTCCTCGCCCAAATTTTTTAAGCCCACTTCTCTTACTGGACAGGATAAGAGAGGGGCTACATAAGGATCATTGGGCTTGTCCCCACTTCCTGGACCCAAACCATCAGCTCTCTGAATACTCCTTGGGCTTTCAGGTTCTTCAACATAGTAATGGGCCCCTGAATTAATAGTCTTCTGTCCACTTGGACTTTCAATTGGATTCAAAGAATGTTGCATTGTGACCCGATGGGACCCGCCCAATAACATATTCTTCGACAAAGGAATATTCACCCCAATTAGAGGCTCTGTTGTCTCAACATGCGACGTGTCCTCCTCCTGATGATTTGATCGTACAATTGAACGCTCCACTACGCTGCGTCTCGCACCCGTCACCGAATCAGACGCACAAATATTCTCCTCCCTACTCACCACGCGCCTGATAGATTTTCCGAAGACGCGCCACCTTCGTCTTCCTGCTGATGGTGGCGTTTTGCTTCTGGATAAAACAACTTCGGCAGGTGTTGGTCTCCATAGTTAATGGTCTCTGTTACAGCCGAATCAGCACGAATACTACCATCGAAATCCCAAGTCTTCGAATCAAAGCTCCTTTTGTCTTTGCAGTCATTCACGGTATGACCCACCATACCACACCCATAGCAGAAATTCGAGAGCCTTTCATACTTGAATCGAACCCAAATATCTTCTTCGTTAATCCTCCTCAGAAAGAAACCCTTCTTGAGGGGCTTAGAAACGTCTACCCAGATCCTCACCCTCAAAAAATTTACCAACCGCCCTTTCTCACCCGGTTCCTCCACTGCTATAACTTCGCCCAAAGTCTGAGCTATCACCATACCTGCTTTAGGGTTCAGAAACCCTAACGGTAACCCATGGATCTGGATCCAAAAAGGGCTAAAGTTGAAATCCAAATCGCTGAAAGATTTCTTTTGGTCCCATCTCCTCAAAATCAAAAGAGACCCCATCACTGACCATGGACCTCTGCTCATAACCCTACACAGATCATCTTCCTTCTTGAAACCGAAAGTGTAAATGTTGTCCTTCCATGGAGAGATAGAAAACCCCTCCTCTGTTCTCCAAGCTTTCTCAATAACCCTCTGGACTCCAACCTTATTTAGGATCTTAGATGACAAAACCTTACCCACCAGCACAAACTGAGCGTTCTGAGGACACTCCTCAAAGCTCTCATCCAGAGTTATCACCGTCGGTTCCTCCATAACAGAGAGAAGAAGACCAGCGATGGTAGAGGAAAAGAAGAAAAGAAAAAGCAGAAAAGGTGAACCTGGGAAAAGGAAAGGAAACACCAGAACCAGATCCGAGGAGAAGATTATGAAAAGAGAAGAAAAAGAAAGAAATTCTGGGTGGGAGGAAGATCAGTGTAAAGGCCGATAAAGAAAAGAAAAAACCCCCACATAAGGAGAAAAGGCTCTCATGTAGAGAGAGAAGCTCTCATGTAGAGAGAGAAAAATCCCCCCATTTTGCCCTTTTTGAACATGATGTTGTTTCCTAGCTCTTTTAGTTTTATAACAATTTCAAGATTTTTTTGCTGTTCAAAGAAAACCCGATCGTGGACAACCCTACTCTATATTATCCCACAAGAGTGAACATATGTGTTTCATTTTTTAACTGTAGACCAATTTCTTATTGTAAAAATGCGAAGGTAAATTTTTTGATGTAACAATGTTTTCGTATACTTACTAGACTGCCAAAAAGACAATGGATAAGATTATCTTTATTTTATCAGAAAAAAAAAAAAATTCAGAGAAAGCCAAAACTGTAGTATTAAATCCACTTTGCCAATTGAGCCTTTGCTCTGTCAATGTGGGACAAACAAGTTGCAAGACAAAGCCTCCCACCTATAGTTCCACATCGCTAGTTGAAGGAAACCATGAAGGCAAAGAATATTTTATAGGTAGAAAGTCCTACTTCCTATCAATGCTCAATGCTCAAGAGACTGGGCCTTACTTCTGAACCTTGGACTGTGCATTTTTTAAAAAAAGAGTCGTACCCAACCCAAATATTAAAAAAAAATTGGGGTACTCCAAAAATTGGGCATCTTCGGGATGCCCAAGGCCCAGGCCTTGTGGGCCTTGTGCCTGGGCCGGCTGTGGGTGGAACCTACACCATGTTAACTGAAAAGAGAAAGGGTAGCGTTCACTCTTTTTTAGGAAGGGTGAACAAAATATTGGACTTGGCAAGAAGGTTCCCAATTTGACACCACACTCCTTGATATTTTCCGGTTAAAAAGAAAAAAAAAACACACAATTTTCCACGGCATAGATCTTCTTCGATAAGGCAACAAGTAAGCGTATGACTTTTTTTCTTTTTGCTTGGCAGAAAATTGACCATATCTAATTGTTATAGTATAAATCTTTTTTTTATTGTAGAGTTGATACTACGACCATGTCGAGCGAATTTATTTTGTCTGATGATTATTTAGAGGAAATAATTACTGAATCGGAATTAAGAGGCGGCATGGGCGAACCTACCTAATCGTCTTTGTATAAAGGTCCTGTAGAGCCATGCGTTGAGAAAACAATTACTTTTTGTGTTGTATCAATGAGCTAAACAACAAAGTGAAAAAATGAGAATGGAGTCAATTTAGAAGACAAGTTCACTAAAAAAAAACAAAAAGTGACCAAAAACCATACTCCCTCCGTCCCTTTTTAAATGTCCTGCTTCGTAACTCCAACTTATTAAAAAGACATCATCATTATACCTTTCACATCAACTTTTTCCTCCACTTTTCCTACTTACCCATCATCATTACACTTTTATTCACTAATTTTTCAAAATGAAATCTACTTTTAGGGACAAAATAGATAATTCACCAACTTTTACCCACTAACTTTACAAAATGGACACTTATTAAGGGACAGCCCAAAATGGAATACTGGACTGTAATAAAGGGACGGAGGGAGTAATTTATTTTAGAATAATTTTTTTTTGGTATCTCCGTGATGAACTTTTGTTCTTGCTGACGCGAAATATTTTTACGCGAGTTTTGAGGAAGGTTTTTTAGAGTAACGAGTGAAAAGAGATAGATAGAAAAAATTATTGAAGACCATGCCCAAAATTTCTGAGACCCCAACAAATAAAAGCAGTTTTGGCATTATCACTCCCCTAAAATTAAGAGCGGAGTTGAGTGGTGCGGTAAAAATTTTTGGAAAGTGGGAGTTATTTGACAGCTTCGCGTTATATGGTAGTTTCATTTACAAGTGATCGATACCCACTTCTATGAAGTGTCACCTCATAGATTATCTGGCAAACGATTCAATTATTTTTGTTTGAATTTAAGAGTAAAAAAATACAACGTAAAATTGCTTTAACATGTACTCCACCATTATCTTGTCGTCAATTTTTCGATCATTGCACGTGAATATGGACGGCCGAGCATATATAAAGGAATTGCAATAGACAATAATATTGTGGGTTAACTGTAGTTAGTGGAGCTAGAGTTAAGAGTCAAGGCATCAATTAATGAGAAGAGCTGAGTCAAGGCATCAATTAATGAGAAGAGCTGAGGTGGCATGCAGCTATTGTGTTGGCGCCAATTGGGTTTTACACGGCTCCTCCGTGTCAAATCTATACTATGTATTA
Organism: Rhododendron griersonianum; assembly: GCA_018127125.1. NCBI lineage: Eukaryota > Viridiplantae > Streptophyta > Magnoliopsida > Ericales > Ericaceae > Rhododendron > Rhododendron griersonianum. The sequence continues at coordinate 11,176,477 of CM030792.1, read as the reverse complement.
TCCCAAAAGACTAACAGATAAGGTAATTTACGTGAATTCTGTACTTTGTACAAGCGTAATAAACTCAACAAATATGGTTATTTGTCCAAATCAACAAATGTGTTTCACTTTTTTGACTTTAAGCTGATTATTTGTTGTAGATAAAGTGGAGGAAATTTTTTTATTTTTGTTTAGGAAACGAAAAAGGAGGTAAAATTCATTTTGCTAAAAATTCCAAGACCCAACAAAATTAAAAGAAAAAAAAACTCCAAACCATAATTGTAATATCCGCAATTGTGAAACATATTTCATCGGTGCATTGAGATTTGGGTGTGCTGTTGTTTAACAAAAGAGTTTAGTGGTAATTTTCATGAAAAGGCAGAGCAGAGGTGTCATTTGGTTGAATCAGGAGTCCACGGTTGTTTTTTAGCTAACAGTGAACAGCGCTTGAAGTGAATAGACTTGTCGCGGATAAAAAAAAAAACCATTTATCCACAAGTAGGGCCCAAGCAAACCCATTAGTCGTACACAAAGTGAACAGTAAGTGCTATACGTGGGGCTCTCGCGAGAGAGAACACAGGGAGGCGCCCGCATTTCAGAAGAGAGACGGGGTATTTTTGTCAAATCAAGGACCATTAAATGCCCAAAATGAATTGCTTGTGCCGTCCGGAATCTGCCACCTGAATTTCTGATTATAATCCCAATACCACTCGATTTCATTTGACTATCCAGTCCACCATCAAAATTAATTTTCACCCAACCATTCATAGGTCTTCGCCATCGAATCTAAACTTCTGTAGCTGCTACCCGACCTGCTCCTACTAGTATGCGTCCACCTTCATTAGCAACCAGAAATTCGGTTGCCTCCCTAATAGCAGTAGTGCAAGCTTCATCCGGTCTCCACATTTTATCGTTAAAGACGGCGTCGTTCCTGGATTTCCAGATTCTCCAAACAGCTGCCCACACCTCCTTCTTTTCAGCTATTCCTTTCTACCAGCAGATCGTCCCACCAACTTAGAAACGAATCACCTTGAATCGAGTTCATATTTATTCCCAACGGAGACAACTGTCACACAATCTGTGCAAAGGAACACCGGGAACAACACAACTTAATCGATCAACAATTGAAAATTGTAATACCGATAAGCATGGAAATTTTTTTAATGTCAGGTGGGTACCACGTGATGCCCGTTCGGCGCATCCGAGCCGTCTATTGCGTCTTTGGACTGCTCGGATATGGAGAGAGAAAAAAGGAGAGAGACAATTTTAGGGTGAGAGGAGAGAAAATATTTCAATCCGAATCGTCCAAAAGTGTATTGGATGGCCGAATGAGCCGAGCGGGTACCACGTGAGATATACTCACCTGACACCGAAAAATTTCTCTATAAGCAAAGTTAATGAAGTAAACTTTACGAGTTTGACACTTTGACGACGTTATGGCAAGTGGGGTCACCTGACCCCACTGAGTTTGAAATTACCCCAGAATAGCCAACGGCTGGTGTCAATTTCAGCGAAGACCGACTTGGGCCAAGTGGATGACTCGAGGTCTGAGTCAATGGCTTAGAAACATGCACTAAAGGAAAGATAAAGTTATCACCACATTAGTTAAGAAATTTCGTGAAGACTTCATCAAATAGGTCTATTTTATGTGGATTTTTTTTTTGAGGAAAAGATTTTATAAGCTTGAGTGATAATAACAAATAATTTAAGAAGAATATTTGGAGAAAATCATCATTGTCAAGAATGAATGTCCGAGGCGACCGATTGTATACTTTCCTAAGCCCGAACGAAGTTGGCAAGAAATAGACACCCAAACACACATGCCATACTTTCTTCAGGGCCTCTCTGACCCATTTGGCATGTTTTTTTTTAATTAGTTTTCTTAATTTTAAAAATAGACTAAACTTTTGGATTTTTTCGCCGCCTTATATGATTTTTTTGGGTTCATATTTTTATACTTTTTTAATTCCTTTCATCGAGACGAATGATGTAATGTAAAAATTCAACCCAAATCTTTTCACGTTTAACAGCAAATAATAAAATAGGCCGTGCCAAAAAGTCAAGAAGATTTTGTAGAAAATCTTATTTTTATACTAGGTTCCTGAAGCTTTGAACAAATTTTTTCACCTCCTGACAAAATTCTTTGATCCAAAAAAGAAATTTTTTAGTATCGGGTGGGTACCACGTGACCGTGCCCTCATGGTGCCCGAGCAGCCCATCTGAGCCATCCAAAAGTGTATTGGACTGCCCAGATTGAAACCCTCTCTCTCCTCTCATCCCACCACTCGTTCTTCTCTTTCTCTCTCCTATTTCTCTCTTCAGATCCAAGCCATCCAAAACAGAAATGGACGGCCCGGATGTGCCGAGCGGACACCACGTGGTACCCACCCAGCACTGAAAAATTTCTCGATCCAAAGAATGCCCAAAAAAAAAAAAAATTTCCTTTTCATTTACTTCATTTCGCCCCAAAAACTCAGAAATAATTTTCCCCCATCAATTTCTGATAGGTGAACACGCAAGGAAAAAACACAGGGCTCCACCACTTGGAGAAGTGCAAGCTTAATTAGCTCAACCCAACATCCCATTCAAACAACTCCAATTTCCTTGCACCAGCCTTCTTCTTCTTCTTTTTCAAATTCAACACAAAGTAAGCAGCAAAATCCGCTCCACCGCAGACCTTTCCAACACATGGGTCTGTTACCGCCGCCTTCATTTTCCCATTTTCTGTTCATGTTTTTTGTTCTTCTCTTGCTTGTGAGTTCAATATCCGACTCTGTGCACTACGGGAACGAGACGGACCGACTAGCCTTACTAGCATTCAAGGCCGAGATCACCGGCGATCCCCTCGGGATACTGAGCTCTTGGAATGGATCTGTCCACTTCTGCCAATGGATTGGTGTAACATGTGGCCGTCGACACCAAAGGGTCACAAGGTTAATCCTTAGTGATGCAAAACTAACAGGATCCATTTCGCCTCACATTGGAAATTTAAGTTTCCTTATGAGGTTACGCTTGGAAAACAATAGCTTGAGCCATAACATCCCCCAACAAATCGGCAACTTACGCAGATTGAAATCCATGTCACTGTATAATAATTTAGTTACCGGCGAAATTCCAGCCAATCTCTCTCGTTGCTCTAATCTTGTTGTCCTTGGGTTTAATGCAAACAGGCTAACGGGAAAAATTCCAGCGGAGCTCGGTCGCCTATCTAAACTCAAGGGATTGTATGTTGGAAAAAACAATCTAACAGGAGGTATGCCTCCAACTATTGGTAATCTATCATCTCTAACAACCCTCATGATACCCTTTAATAGTATTGGTGGGAAGATACCTGATGGTCTAGGCCGATTGACAAACTTGGAAATTTTTGCGTTAGAGGAGAACAGGTTCGTCGGTACAATCCCTTTCTCGTTATTTAATATCTCTTCCATTACGGGTTTCGACATCGGAGGGAACCAAATCCAAGGGATTCTTCCCTCGAACCTAGGAACTTTACTTCCTAATCTCGAGTTCCTTGGAGTTGATTATAACTCGTTGACTGGATCCATTCCTAGTTCAATATCTAATGCCACCAATCTATATTACCTTGGGTTGGGAAACAACAACCTTAGTGGGAAAATGCCTTCTTTGGATAAGTTGCGCAATCTTAAGTGGTTACGTGCTAATTCTAATCATCTAGGAACAGGGAAAGCGGATGACTTGAGTTTTCTCTCCTCTTTGATCAATGCCATCGAGTTGAATGGGTTGGGGCTGGACCACAACGGTTTTGGAGGCGTGTTTCCTGAAGCAATTACTAATTTCTCCATTCGTCTTAGTGAAGTATACTTGGGGTACAATAACCTGTATGGGAGCATCCCAAGAGGGATCGGGAATCTGGTAAATTTGCAGCTACTTGCAACAAAGAACAACCATTTGACAGGTAACATTCCTGCTGATTTTGGGAAGCTTCAATACCTGCATGAATTGTTTCTCGAAGGTAATAGATTCTATGGTGACATCCCATCCTCTTTCGGAAACTTATCCTTGTTACTAACTTTAGATCTATCCGAAAATAATCTTCAGGGAAGCATCCCATCGAGTTTGAGCAAATGCCAGATGTTGCTAGAGCTTGCGCTCGCCAAAAACAATCTTAGCGACACCATACCCAAAGGAGTTGTTAGTCTCTCATCATTGTTTTATCTAGACCTATCTCATAACAACTTGACTGGTGTCATCCCCATGGAAATTGGGGTTTTAAAAAATCTTGAAACACTAAATGTTTCTAAGAATATGTTGGTTGGTAATATTTCAAGCAGCCTTGGTAGTTGTGTGAAATTGGCATCTCTTAATTTGAAGGGCAACAAGTTCTGGGGAGTCCTTCCATCAACTTTGAGCCAATTGAGAGGCTTGGAGGATCTAGACATTTCTATGAATGATTTCTCGGGAAAAATCCCAGACTATTTAGAGGGCTTACATTTCTTACAAAAACTAAATATATCATTCAATGATTTTGATGGAGAAGTACCAAAACAAGGCATATTTATGATTGCGACAGCTATTTCTATTGAGGGAAACAAGAAGCTTTGTGGTGGTATACCTGATTTAAAACTACGCAATTGCCAATCCAAGGGATTTGCAAGGAAGAAATTTACTCACATCGTGAAGTCGGTACTCCCATCGTCCTTTGGGCTTGTATGTCTACTTTTAATGATATATTTCGTGTATCTTCGTTGGTTTAAAAAGAAAACATATGTACGATCTTTCAGCTTTTTTGGCCACTCGTTTCCTATGTTGTCTTAGTCTATTAAAAGCGACCAATGGGTTCTCTTCAGCCAATCTGATCGGCATGGGTAGTTTTGGTTCGGTGTACAAAGGAATTCTTGATCTCGATCAAGGTGAAAAACTAGTCGCTGTGAAGGTATTAAACCTTCAATCCCGGGGAGCTGCCAAGAGCTTCATTGCCGAGTGTAAGGCCTTAAGGAGCATCAGACATCGGAATCTTGTACATGTCCTCACCGCATGTTCAAGTGTTGACTATAAAGGTGACGAGTTCAAGGCTTTGGTTTACGGTTTCTTGGCTAATGGGAGCCTAGAGGAGTGGTTGCATCCAAATGAGAAAGTAGATGATGCACACAACAAGTCGCAGAGTTTAAACCTTCTAAAGAGGTTAAATATTGCATTTGATGTTGCTTCTGCACTTTTTTATCTTCACCACCATTGCTCAGAACCAATAGTTCACTGTGACTTGAAACCGAGCAACGTTCTTCTTGACTATGAAATGGTTGGACATGTAGGTGATTTTGGGTTAGCAAGATTCCTTGAAGATGCGACATGTATTGCTTCTGCAAATCAATCAAGTTCTATTGGCTTACGTGGGTCATCCGGTTATGCAGCTCCAGGTAAATGTATCTCTTAGACTCATTTCGTGTTTCTGTTCTCCTTCACTCCCTTCGGTTTTAGATTTAATTCACTTCACCTTTGAGTCTGGTAACCCTTACACAGAATCAGCTGCTGGTTCTTATGTTTTACTCCCCACTGCATAATCTTGCTTTCAAAAGTATTAGAGTTGAGTTAAGCAGAAAGTGTCTAGATTGTTTCTTGAAATGGAGATGGAGTAAGTTTCTTTCTATGTTATAGCCAAGACACAATAGCCTAAAAAACAAATAACCAGTACAATTGTATCTTCTTACCTTTACTTCTTTCTTGATTACAGGTTATACCCACTTTTTTTTTATTTTAGAGTAGTCCTAGTATATATCCTAGTTCATTTTACATGAATTAACCGACATTCAAAGAACACTATCTCCCCAGGTTTCTGTTAGTATCTTTCCTTTTTCCATAAAGTAGAGACTTTTTAATTTCTCAATTTATTATGTGAGTACCACAAACCTACAACAAATATAAGGATAATTGATAAGTTTATGGTTGGGTAATGGCTACTAAGAAAATTTAGCTCTCTTTGTTTTGATGCTCTAGTAATTAAGGGTTCTTTCTTGTATGATGGGGTATGACCCTTGGTTTTGTTGTACGTTATGTTCAGCCGGCTTTTAAATAAAATATACATTTAATTACCAAAAAAATTCATAGTGAACCAATCAAGCATTATTCAAATTAGGCATTTCAGATGGCCCAAGCAGAACCAAATGTTGTTATTCGTGATCTAGCAAGAAGCAAAGAAGTCAACACAACTCTTTGTAGTCTTATTCGAGACATAAAATTAGGAGTATCCATCTAAGAATTGTCTGCTGAAGTTTCTTTGCTATTCCATGAGAGGCTGCTTATCAAGCAGATTTGCAATATTCTTATCTTTATGATGGATGGATTGTAGAGTATGGCATGGGAAATGAAGTATCAACGTCGGGTGATATGTACAGTTTCGGTATTCTCTTATTGGAGATGTTCACAGGGAAGAGACCGACAGATGCCATGTTTGAGGGTAGTCTGACTCTCCGCAACTTTGTTGAGATGGCTATGGCTGAACAAGTAGCAAACATTGCTGATCCAACATTGTTTCAACAATTAGTAATGGGAGAGGCAAGCTCAAGCATCAACAGCTCTCAAAATCAAACCCCAGCTAGCGTTCACGAAGTTCAGGAGTGTTTGACTTCAATTTTTAAAATGGGAATAGCTTGTTCAGAAGAACTACCAAGAGATCGACCGAATATCAAAGAAATCGTTACTCAGTTGCATGTCATCAAGAACACTCTTCTCGGAGTTGGAGTACACAGAGGAATGAGAGCTAGTATTGCAGCTTGATCATATGCAGGTATGATCCCTTTTACATTCCAATAACTACTGGAGGAAAAAACCTGCTTTTGGCACTAAAACCACCACAATTTTGCACTCAGCCGGTGAAACATCGGTTTGTTCAGTTGTTGCTGACTTACACAAGCGTTTTAGTTCTGTTCAACTTCACCCAGGTTTCTATGATCCATGATGTTTTCATTTGCTCCTCTTTACGCCAATTCAAATAGTTCTCACGTGGTGTACAACTATGAACGAAACGTTAGATTTCCATTTCTAATTCAATCTTGAGAATCAATAAATTTACCTAGAACCTTAGTTAACCAACTCTAATGCCACATTCCAATTCAAGATAAAAAAATCTCCTTTTTCGTAACTTCAATGTGGCAAGTTCTTCAATAATCTCTGCATATATCAAAAGGAGGATGTGGTTGTGTTTTCCTCCTCCTTTCTTTTACTGAAAATTGGTGTATACGATAGCATTTTTCTACATATATTCAATTATGTGGACAAACCAACCCAATTTTCAAGCTGCTGCATCTTCGATCAAAGTTAAACATTCCGTAAGTGATTATCTTCTCCCATCAAACTTCTTCAATAACAAATTTTCCTTCTTCCCTCGTAGGTGCTTAAGGTTTGGTGGGTCTTGAAGGTATCTATCGAGACTACAACTTTGTGATGCTGCATAATGCTTTGGATACGCATGCTAGCTAGTTTGTTGTTCAATTTCTGCATTTTTTTCCCCAAGTTTATGTTCCTCTTGTGTTTTTAGTTTGTTTCAAGCATGAGAATTTTCTCATTTAAATGTACTATAAGACTTACATGCATGTTAAGTGGGACTTCAATAGCATATGAGCAAAAAGTAATTGTTTCTTGTCACCAATTTTCTAGTATATATGTGCAAGGTTGTCTCCATCTGAACCAAATTACTTTCTTTGCATTGAATTTGCTACCGACCCATTAGCCACATGACTGAGAATACGACAACCCCAGATACATATTGAGGAATTGTAACAATATTTAACTATTCTAATGCCCCACTTGGTTACAAGCCTATATTGCTCTAAAAATTACAATGTGGGAAACAATACAAATATTTTACCAATGTTGTTTGAGAAAGCAATTAATATCTTCGAGTCCCCTTCTAATAAGGACCACCTCATTTTAATAAAATGAGGACCTCCCTTTTCTGATTGAATTTTGATGATCCGAGTCGCTCAATGTGTTCAGAACGTGATTTTAAGGGTGAACGCGAGAAATCAGCAAAAAAAAAGACCGGGAAGGGCTTCATCCGAGCAGTTTTTATTTATTTTTTATCGAACGGTTCAAATAAAAACTGTTCAAATCAAGTCCTTCCCGGTCATTTTTTTTGCCAATTTCTCGCGGGTACCCTTAAAATCACGTTCTGAACACATTGAGCGGCTCGGATCATCAAAATTCAATCGGAAAAGGGAAGAAATGGGGTAGTCCTCATTTTAGGTCCTCATTTTATGTCCTCATTAGAAGATTAGTGTAATATCTTCTATCAAGCATATATATGTGAATGACTAGCAATATATAGGTTTAAACACACCCGAAAAATGTGTTTCTCCTTGTAATTATCTTATTGCTCTTCCTTCCTGTCCCTCGATATTTTGCGTGTTAATGCTAGATTGGGAATTGCCCAAATGCATCTAAATACATCTAAATACTCTTATGCCTCCACCAAACTAGCTATGATCAGACTAACTTGCGATCGATCACCCTTCACCTCTCCCTGTTCAACATCCTACGGATTATTAAGGTATGAGGATGTACAGATAAGAGAATCGCAAAAGGAGATAACAAAAGATGATCGGCTTTCAAAAGAAATTAAATAGGCATCCTAAATGGAAGACTTATTTAGGTGTCTATCCTAGTGTATTTAAATACTTATGTTCTCATCCTCAAATTGTCATGTTGCCCCATTATGCCCTTGGTTATTAGTTAATCTCTCTCTCTCTCTCTCTCTCACCCATCAAAATATCCAACCATCCACCAGTCAAAATAATATTGAAACAAAAAATCTTGAGACGAAAGAGAGAAAAGAACAAGGCAAAAAGATTGGTAGTTTTCAACCGAATGATGTATACACATAGAATCAGCACTACTACAAAGCATGACAACCATTGACTCAAAATACAACCTAATACTCGTGGAGGAAAAAACATGAACATGCTGGGGTCAGTCCCCTTCAGACTAAGTTTACTGAGGGTTCGGCGGGTGGCAATTAGCGACGGAGACCTTAGATCCCTATTCAAGCAGTTCTTTGCTCATATCATCTTCGTGAACTGTCGCGTCCCGATTTTTATCGGAACTCACCCAACCCACTTTTTAGGGCAACAAATCGGGTCGCGACATGAACTATCACTTCTCGACTAACTTCCTCTACTGCTTCCACCATGCTCTCCTCCAGCTCCACCTCTAGGAGGGCACCCTCGTCTGTCCCGAGACCGGCCGTCGTCAGTAAGGGAGTACCCAACATGCTTCTTCACAAACACGAGGACTGAATTGTGGCGTCGTCAAGCCACCATCAAATCAAATTCAGAGCATCCGTCAGAAACAGGAAAGCCAAATCAAACAGGACTATCATTAAATCATTTAACTTTCTAATAATCCTAGAATGTCCAAATAATATAATTGTCCAATTACACAATTTAGAGAAATCAACACACACATACCGAAATCATGACAAAAAATGAGTGTTTTCAAGGTTGGGATTTAAGAAATGTAAATCTTTATGAAAAGGGAAGGCTAGTGGATGAGGCATTCCCTTGCTAAGTTTGATATATAGGTTCAAGTTTAACTGCTGTGATGCGTAGCTTCCCTTGCCCTACCCCCCTCCAAAGGTAACCATAAAAATTTATATTGGGGTGCAAGCAACATGGTCTATGTTACATACTAATTAAGCACACAATTCCACATGGCTTATCAGATTCAGAGCATCCGTCAAAAACAGGAAAGTCACAAGTATATGGCATAGTAAACTACAGAGCTAGCCAATTTTAGAACAGAAGAAGGGCATGTAAGGCCTAGACATGAAACAGAAAGAGCCCAACAATTAGGTATACAAGTTAACTAGTTTTCCCTTCCTTGCACCAGGAAATAAAACACTACAAGCATGATTCTAGAAATGACCCAAATTAGTCTGAAATAGAACACTACAAGCAGTGTTTCTACCAATGGTCAAATCAGTTTACTCAAAAGAAAAACATGTCATTGATTGGGGGGTAGGGTGCGCGGCGGCGGCACCGGTTCCTAAAAAATAATTTCTAAATTGATCGAAGTCTACATTTCCAAAGGGGACTTATGGGATCACAAACCCAATTAAGCACAAATACGAGAATTAAGGTACTCTAGAAGTCTTCATTACCACACATTCAAGAAGGGTCCTTACACTTTATCATGGTCCTGCGTGAAAGTGTGGTGAAGGAGGAGGCCCTTCGAGCATCACGTGGCGGTGCTTTAGTGGCGGCTTCAGAATTTTTTAGCAGGGTTTTCAAGATAATGCAAAAAAACTACACAAGCTCTACAACATGAAAATAGTCAAAATACATAAGACATTACAATTGTCCCGTCGAGATGATATGAAATATAAATACTTTCGAGAGGAGAAGGAGAGATCATGGAACTCTAACTCTTTGTTATTGTATGTATCTCCAAATATCTGCAGGACTATATTTATAGATTAAAGTCCAAGAGTTCAAAGTCTAGGTGATCTATTATCTTTGAACTCTCTTAACAGATAGAGATTAGGAGTCTTGTCTCATCCTTCTAATCAACTCAATCACATAACCCATGTGGACGACCCATGTGGGTTGGGTCCGATCCGATCCGACCCATTTTTCTAACACTTGTATTATCATGAAATATTTCTTCAAATCAATCATGAAAATTGGGTCTAAACAATCTAATTGGATGTTTCTTCAAATCTGCCATAGATAGGATGTTTAGGTATTCAAGACCACCTTCTCTGTTAAGAGAAATAGATTCAAGAAAATATAAAAAAACACACATACAGAATACATATATGGATACCGAAATCTGTAAGGGGCCAAATTTCCCTCAGTTCATAAAGGTCAAAAAGGGCCGAAACGATTTCAACAAATATTAAATCCTACAAGTAGTGCCGAACATTTGTCTTAAGTACGCTCGGGGGTTCTTTCTATCGCTCGGCAGTTCTAATTATTGTTCGGCAGGGGTTCTTATATTGCTTGCTCGGCAGTTCTCATTATTGTTCGGCAGTTCTTTGTATCGCTCGGAGGTTCTTCATGTTGCTTGGGGTACTTCACCAGCTCGGCAGACATCTTTATTGTTTGGTAAAATATACGGTCGCTCGCTATTTCTCGGAACGTTCTGCCATTGCTCGGTTCGTGGACACGGCAAGTCACGACCTTCTAGAAGTTTCTAGAAGCTTTCTATTAATAGCAACCTTCCTATTAATAGCAACTTTCCATTTATAGAAACTTTCTACTAATAGCCTTTACTTCGGCATTAAGTTTCACCACTTTTCTCTATATAAGCAAGCTCCCCCCCTCACCTAAGGTACACAACACAACACTCCTCTCACTCCTCTCCTACATAAACACCTTATATTCTTTGCTTTTTGTTTTCGATTTATCTTCCCCGGGTACTAACTAGCTCGTCGGAGGCTCTACCCGGAGGAACCCCCCTTCGGTTTGTAACCAGGCTCGGTAGCCAAGCTCGGCAACCTTCCTCGGCTCGGCATTGTGGGCTCCCGCGCCCGAAGCGGTGCGATTTGTGACAGAGTCGCCACCCGGATTTTTTGTGATCCGAGAAACCGAGGGGGGTTTTGTTTTGAAAAGAAAAGGCCTTCTGATCTAGCGAAACTGTTTGAGATTTTGGATCCGGGAGCCAGGTTACGAGCGGGGAAGGTTTTGTTGAAAAAGCACCCCGCTCGCCCGGTGAAAACCGGTCTCTACTAAGCATTTTAAATGGGGGGATTAATACCATTCGGAAAACAGATAAAGGAAAAGGGGAACAAGATAAATCATCACACATTGCCGTGCTAGTGGTGCTTGCTGTACAGAGATGATAAAGATGATATGGCGACGATATAAACAGGGAAAAACGTAGAAATGAACTGTCTGAATCACTGCCTTCCATCAGACGGCATATTGGCTTGTAGCGCGCGGCTTACCAATATGCCGTGCGTGGTTCCGATCCCGATACCAAACTTTTATAGTTTTGTAAAGCTTCGCACGGCGTACCATTACATCGCACGGTTTTATTTTAAAGCTTCAGACAACCCACAGCTGTTAGATCATCTCAGATCTGTACCATTCTTTCAAACCATGAAGGGAAAACCATTTTTGATACGTTTGCTTGTTTTGAAAAGATCCATGGAGTTTAAAACATGGCTTGTAGAAATGGTCTCATTCTGAGATAGCTTTTGGTATACAGAAAAGATCCAACAACGGACGATCGCGATCCAGACAGTTTGATCAAGAAAACAATATTCTTTTTGAAATGCCGTGCGTATTGGTATGCTACGCCGTGCGACGCTCTAAAGAGCCGCACGGCTTAGCACACCTTCGTACAGGGCCCTGGCTTTGTTTTGTAAAAGAGGTTTTGGGTCAGATATCAACCAAAAGGGTCAAGTCTGAGAACAAAAATATCCCCTCAGGGCCAGGGCAGAGCCTAGCCCAAGGAAACTTGATTTTTACCTTGGATCCGGAGCTTGAATGAGCTTTGATGAAGGATGATGGACGTCGGAGGATGGGGAAAGAAAGTAGAAGTATGGATATGTGTAATAGATGGGTATATTGGGTGGTTGGGACCTCAAAGTTAGTAAGGGACTAACTTCAATGGTGAGGAGAAAAATGGAGTAAAAGGCCTAGAGAATGTCTTTTAAGAACAACATTCTCAAGGCTTGGAAATGGAAAAGTGGGTGTGAAAGCAAGAAGAGGGAGAAAGGGTATAATGGTGATCAAGGGCCCTTTTTCCTTGAGTGGAGGGGTGTATTTATAGGCAAGAGTCTTGGATTTTGAATTTCAAAAGTTGGAGGTATTTTCTGGGCGGGCCAGAAGTGTGCTTTCGGCTGAGCCGTATTGCAGCTGAGGCTCAAATAGGCATGGCCGACAGCTTTCTGAGCCAGTCAGAACTTTATCCAAAATGTCGTGCGGTTAACCTCATGACTGCGTGCGGCGTATTAAATTTCGATACGCCGTGCGATGTAGAAGTGTCGCGTACGGTACTTTAGGTTCGGTCCAGGGCTTTTGGGCTTTCTCTGGGCTTTTATGGGCTGACGGTTGGTTTGGGTTGTGGATGCTGGAGGAACGCTTCATTCAAGCTCGCAAAGGTTCTGTTTTCCTTATTTCATCATCGGGGAGGTCAAAGACCCTTCGAGGTCCGGATTGGGGTGTCTACAGGCAGAGGCGGAAGTGTGCTTGGGCTGCCATAGGCTGAAGCCCAGGTGGGCTTGGAAAAACAAAAAAAAAAAAAAAATATTATGTGAAATTTCAGTCCATTTATGTTTAGCCCAACCCATTTGTTTTCAGCCCCTCGGTAAGTCAGTTGTAGGAACGCTTTCTTTCCAACTGGTTGGTGGATCCGGCACGATCGAATGCGACTGCACCTACCCAATTGCCGAGCAAAAAAAACACAACGTCAGCCCCATATGTCGTTTTCCTCCCTTGTCGTCATCCACGTTCGTTTCCCGACGATTTCAATTTTCAACCGGTGAGTAATTAGGGCTTTCAACTGACGATTTCAATTTCAATTTTCAAACGCCCCTACAATCTACAGACTCTACATTGCATATTCTTTAGTGTTTTGTAATTAGGGCTTTTTATACTAAATTTAGGGCTTTTTAATTTCTGTTTATCTTATTGAAAATTGAAATACAGGACCCCTAGACCAGTATATACTACACACCGCTTTCTCCCATTCATTTGCGAGGTTTAATATTTGTAAGTATTCACTTATTATGCAGAGCACTGGCGGGTGTGCTTAGATTTGCTCTTATGTTGTTAAATGCAGAGCACTGGCTGGTGTGCTTATATTGGTTTAAATTGTTAGTTCTTACAATGTTACTCTTTTAGGTTTAAATTATAATGGAACAACAACAAAAAAAAGGGAGGAAAAACTCTTTTGTCGTTCTTCAAAAGAATATATATATATATATATATATATATATATATATATATATATATAAGAAAGTGATGCTCCTTCTCAGTTCAATGTTGATTCTTCAATTAACGATGAGCAACCTCCACCTAAAATTCAAAGAGTTGAATTTGATGATACTTCTCTTGTACGGGAACCGGGGTTACGTTTTCCGATAAATGGAGGATGATTTTCTAGCGGATTCTATGATTATGTACATCGAAAGAGATCTTGTCCAAGACATCGACTCAAATTCGATAATAGATGAATTCTATTCTGTGAAACGTCGTAGGGTACAACTTCGATAGTGTACGTTTTTTTGTACTTCTCTTTTATTTATTTTTGAACATTTACGTATTTATATATAAGTTTGCCTCTTTTTTGTTTATATATATGTAATTTGGGTTAGCCCAGGGTAAATTTTATTCCTGGTTCCGCCCTTGTCTACAGGCATCTCACTCCTCGGCAAAACACCTCTCATGGCTCGGTAAATACCTCTCCTCTCCAGACTCGGCGAGTCCCCACACCGCTCAACAAGGATTGAAGTGGAATTCACCCCCCACAAAATCCATAAAGATGCCGAACTAGACGAAGACAGGGCCGACATGGTTTTCCGAAGGGACTGCTACTGCTCCTTCTTGATTTCTTTGATCACAAAATATCAAAGAATTAAAAGAGAGAACCAAATAAAAGTAGAACATGGAGTAGCAGGTATTGCAGCAGCCGTAAGTATAAAGGAAGTAGAAAGAAAATTTATCCAATGCTAGCTCCTCATGGTGGTGCTATTTAGAAAGCCTCTACCCATTTAATTGTCTTTAATTGCTCCAAGTTTATAAGTTATTCTTTCTCACTAGATTTCAATTTATTAAGCAACCTTATTTGACACCTGCAAACATAAAATTAACTACTAAAAAATAAGATTATTAGAATATAAAACATGTCTAACAAAATACTAATTTAAGGGATGTAAGAACATCTTCAATCTTGGCCCATTTTAAGACCCAAATTTAAAATTTGGACAAAACCCTTAAAAATCCATCTCCAATCATGACCCAAATCCTTCCCCATTTTTGGGTTTTACCCATTTCTTTGCTCAAATCTGGGACAAAGAAAGCCTCTATCCATTTTTCTCCCCATTTTTCAACAGCTCTTTTCTACTTTCCAACGGCTCTTTCTCCGGTAATAAAATCCTTCCGTCCGTGTTTGAACAAACTCCATTCAACCAACCGTTCAAGCTCCTTTGTTTTCATCTAAACAAACTCCATTCAAAGAAGAAAGTCTTTTATTACCCGCTCTTCCACATTCCCCTATCTCTCTAAATAGGTCGCATTCAGAATCGTCATATATCTGGTATCAGTTGTTTGAGGGAGATGGAATCAGGAGGGAAATGATCTCTCCAATATAAATTTGGTAAGGTTTGTCTTGGATAAGACAAAATTGAGAGGAAAATTTGTTTGCAAAAAAGTGAAAAATGAGAGGGAAATAAAATAGGAGGAGATGTTGTTGGTGAAAAAACGAGGGAAACCAAAATGGAGGAAAATACTCTTGACAGCATAAAAAAACCTATATTTGGGTAAGAGATCATTTTGCCATTGGAGTGAGCTTGACCCAAAATGGGTTTTTACTCAAATTTTGATCCAAATTTGAGTCAAGGCTGGAGATGCTACTCTAAAACATGTATATCACCGTTTTGGTCTACTTCTTCCTTGATTGACGATCACGACGCCGTTCTTGGAGTGCACTTGTTAATTCAACCAGCTCCTGAAGTTTGATATTCTTATCATTAGGATTTGTACGTATTTATGTTTTGAAATGGAAAGTGATGTCACACCCCAAAAATGAGAAGTGACCGGCCGTGATCCATGAGGCTAATCCATAGAACACGTAGCCTAAATAAATTAAAGTAATCAAAATTCAAACGAGCGCTTTTTGTTATTAATCAAATCCAAAGCCAATTATGTCTCATCATAAACATGGGGCACAACCATCCCATGAACCAACAAAATCCAGTGATCAAAGAATAATAAAAAGAATCCGTTATTTGACATGTTTCGAATGCGGAAGCGATGAAATAAAACACTAAGCTAGGATGAGACACCCTAAGGAGGTCAACAAATAAAATCCCCGAGATGCCGCCAGAGTCCATGCCTAAATCCCCAACTTGCCTGAAAAATGAGTTGGAGTAAATCCGTCAGCTGACGAGCTCAGTGAGTAGCAAAGCATGTATATTAGAATAAGGTTCTGAAATAAGGATCAAAATAATTTACCATGTCAACATAATTTGGCACATGCGGTGAACCACAAAATAATCCATTAATCCAATTAACGATTCATCCGATAAGTCTTAATGGTGTTCTCAATCCAATCTCCAACAACAATGGGGAACCACAACCAAAATCAATAGTACCAAGTGCCAGTGAATAAATCTCTCAAAATTGGATCCAATATCAAATCTTAGAGTCACCACGAGTAGGCAGCCCGTGGAACTTTTCCCTAAGAACGATCCGGTCAATAACAACCGTTGAGCATTAGGGTCACCGGCCTAATCCGGTTTCTTCCTTAATGGCCAGAGTCACCACACAGAGGATTAATTTTCCTGGACTTCCAAAATATGTTCCCATCAATATCCACAAAGTTCTCACCAAAAGGTTATCCAAACAATAAATAGTTTCACCAATCCGCATGCCAATTTCAAGAACCAAATAAAACAAATACATGTTCCCAATTTCAATCATTAATTTTCTAAAACAATAATTTAAGGAATATGGGGAAGTTTGAAAATACGTAACATGCTTAACCACTCACCTGAGTCCAAAGCTAATGCAATCGAACAACGCAGAATGAGTCTAACCTGAGCAAAGAATCATGTAGCACTATTATCACTAACTGTATCAATAAAATATAATCTGTAGCAACATGGAACTCCCTAAGAAAAATACTCTTCTAACCTATGACTACGCCAACTTAACTTCAATAACAAAAACCCATCATTGTAATTCCAAGTCTCAACTTCCACGTCCACAACCCATGGCAGTCTACCATGTTTCAAACTCTCCTGTTCGTTAGTCCCAAAATTACTCCAATTACACTACAACAAACCCTTCGTTATTTTACTACAACTCTCAGATTTTATTAGCACTATATAGCCACCACAACCCCATATACATACAGATCATTGATCACCTTCACGCTTCACCACGCACACACACCGCACAAACCACCAATAAACCCAAATCAATCTTTTACTCCACAACGTTCACAGTTACAATCCTAGCGTGAGAAAATCAAAAAGAGGGGAAACGGAAATAGATATGAAGAGAAGAAGAAGAATCACTTACTTGGGCTACCTCCAACCAGACAAAACGCTTACTGACTGCGGCTTCTATCTCTCGAAATAAATAACCCTAATTCTAATATAACTCTAACTCCCTCCAAAGCCACGTTCTCCCTTAATGCTAATAATAGGTTACTTGATATATTAAGGTCACGCAATACTAATGTAAACTAGATAATTAATTATAAAATCGATCTAGTCTAATACGTGCCGAACTGTAATCTTAGACTTATAAAATTTATTTAACAAAACGAATTCCTATTTCCAAAAATTACAATGATGCCAACAATATCCATAGCACGCACAAAATAACTAATTGAGATCTGACCATAACACCCAATTAATAAATAGCCAAAATAAGTAATAAGATAAGTAAAAATACTAGGCCGTAACATCCTTCCCCCCTTAAAATAAATTTCGTCCTCGAAATTGCATACTAACCTCAATTTTACAAATGCGGTACTTCTCGCGCATCTCGTCATCACCCAAGTGGCTTCCTCAACCGCATGATTGTGCCACAGAACTTTGACCAGTAGAATGGTTTTGTTGCGAAGGACCATCTCCTTCATATCTAAAATATCTACAGGTTGCTCATCATAGGTTAAATTGTCCCGAACATGAAGTGACTCATAATCAATAACATGGGATGGACTATGCACATACCTCCTCAACATCGACACATGAAAAACATTATGAACCTTAGCCAAATTAGGTGGCAACACCAAACGATAGGTCACCTCAACTATCATTTCCAAAACCTCAAATGACCCAATATAGGGAGGACTCAACTTTTTTTTCTTTTTGCCTAACCAAATAACATCTTTCTATGGGGACATCTAAAGAAGTACAATATCTCTAGTTACAAACTCCAAATCTCTTCAATGACTGTTTGAAAAAGTATCTCTTACAATATGACCAGAAATTGAACTAGCTCAAATCCATCAAAGAAGTTAATCAACCAACCCCGTCAATCAAATTAAGACTACCAAAATTGTAAAAGAATGTCAAAATAATAGTCACTAGATTTCCATCATTTCAAAAATATTCATAGGGCCATCTAATTACTCCAAATCCCTCCTACGATTATCTGCATAACTTTTCTATCTATTCCGAGTGGTTGTTACAAACCTTTCCCCAATAGTGTTTTTTTTTTTGCATCCTCCACCAAGTCAGGACTTAAAAGTCGCCTTTCTCCAACCTTAACCTCGTACCAACAGATAGGAGATCTACACTTCCGTCCACACAAAACCTCATATGGAACAACTCCCAAACTCGAATGATAACTGTTATTATACACAAATTCCATTAACGGCAATTGATCATCCCAATTTTCTTTTCACTCTAAAGTACAAGGTCTCAATAAATCCTTCAAAGTCTGTATAGTTCTCTCACTTTGATCATCGTTAAGCAAAACTAAAATAGAATTTGCGAGTATCATCGCTATCTTTAGGGCACCCAAAATTTAGATACACAATGGGAACACGATCTAACACCATTGATACAGGTGCACCATGGAGTCTAACAATCTCCCTAAAATACAACTGTGCCAACGATCCAACTTATACATCATGTTAATAGCAATAAAATGTACTGACTTAGTGAGCCACTCAACTACAAATTCCAAACTCGACTTTCATGTAATGTACCATTCCACTATCTCTACAACTCCATATCATTCACATCGAGATGAAAAAAAAGAAGTAAATAGTTATTTTATAACTCCGAAAAGAATCATACCTCCATAAGATCGAACATCTCGAATATCCAAGAACTCCAAAACTTTGCCAACCATTCAATAGTTACTGCCCCATAAGACCATCTCGAATATCCAATGCACATCCATGCTTTCGAGTAGGCAATCAAGCATATCACATAACCTTAACGAATCTGTTCCATAAGACCATTATAATGCTACCATACTTGCAAAACTCCAAATTCATTATCTCAATCCATGGTGCATCCCCCAATCCAAATTTTAGCACTTAATAAACTACCAATTCTTTAGTGTTGTTCCACCTGAACATTAACCACATACCTGCAACGCAGCGTCCCGCATACGCTTCTAGAACCACTAATCAATGAATATATGTTGCACCGAAAAATTATGGCTCCCACAAAGATTATTAACCAAAACAAAAACCAAATCCATAAAATTGCTTACATCCAACAATCCTAAACGTATAGCAGTATTGCTGTAAGGCTCCATCAATAACACACAAAAAAATGAAGTCTAAAAAAAAAAACCCATCATATTCTTCTCTTTTCTGTTCTCTCCCCTTTTCTTTTCTTTTTTATAAATGCAGTGATACGTACGTCAAGATCCATTATCGCATTTCTAGCTATCAAATTTTCTAGTCCCACGTACACCTTCAACTCCATTAATAGTTAAGTTCCAAATATGTATTAGTCTTCATGACGTATTGCTACCATCCATAGCTACGAACCAACAGGAATACTTCCACAAAAATCTCTCTGATATTATGTTCCAACTTCACCTAAAATGACTGTCCAAAACCAACAGAGAAGATAATTAACCAAGTCATCGGTGCTCAAGTTAGAATTAGCAGTCATAGAAAGAATCAAAACAGTTCTAGCCCAAACCAAGTAAGTCAAGCTCTAAGTATCCGACATCTACAATTGATTACTATTATCCGTACAACCTCAAAAATCCAAACTTCTACTATCCAACTTCTTAATCCTCAAAGATATTAATATTTCCCTTAGTATCACAGATCCTATAGTGACCATACTGTCCAAATAATTTCGTTGAACCATTCTCAAATAAATCTTCAGGAGATTCCAAACAGACTATGAAATCCAGAATAAATTTTAGGAATCAAACAAGGCTCCCAAACTTCACACTATATACCAGATATTCAGCAATGGTGGCAAAACCAAACTTATTCAATAAATGCTTATTCGATCACCTCAAGCAAAGTTCAAGACGGGTTCCACTGATGCAAAGGAAAATGTCAAGGGTCATTGTACACATATATGTGGCCTTTATCAGTTACCCAAACTCAATAGTGTTTTCAAAACCAATAATCGAACTGATTAACCTCCAGTCTGACTTCCTAAAAGAACATATAGTATACATCACCACCTAAAATTTCTTAAATTGATCACCTCGCATCTTGGAGACTAACTCCATGTACTAACCCAAAATATAATACCACTGAAATTTGCATTATAATTTCCTCTTGTCATCTCAAAACCACATCAGTAAATTATCCCCAAAAATAAGAGTTTAAACCCTTAGCATCAATAACTTAAGAACTTCAAAACTATCAACGATCAAGTCAATAATACTCCATATTTACACCAACGGCACAACAACAAACTCTAATCTCATAGGTTTACCCATACAAATTTTCTCTTTCTAACCTTCCCTTAATTTCACTACAACAATAACGTAATGCATTAACTCTCAAATCACCACTGGTGCACTCCATAACTTTACTCTATGACAATCAACCTTCCATATAATTTTACAAACCCAAATACTCACATCTTAATATAGCCATAGCCCATTGCATGCCAATACCAATCAAACGATCGTACCCTTGCCAAAGCCTATCTGTTTATTGTCAAATCCTCAAAATCGAACAGCTACTACTATGTTTAGAAAACCCACTCTCAACGATCAACTACTCCCACTTTATATCCACCTGGTTGTCTAAAGTCTTTCTTTTTTTCTTGGGATTGAGGCAACGAAACATAGGAATCCTAACCATCAATGAGTTCATAGGGTATTCACCTAATAATCATCAAGGAATTCATGGGGTAGTTCCTCAGGCAAGCATAATTATTGACCTCTCCTAATAGAACATAACCAAATCTCTACTAGGATCTCAAGCATAGGAACGAAGGACCGATCAAACAACAATTAAAAACTATCCGGGATGTATTGAGTATTACAAGTAAGAAACTCTTAGCACCCTCACACAATTAAACTAGCTCATCCTCAATACCAAATTGAAGCAATCCTCTAAGTTACATTCTTAAGTCAATATTCTCCAAGTAACTACCACCAATACTAATTCTTCATATTCACTAATATCATACTCCAACTACATTACATCACCAAAGTACTTGTAAAATAAGGGCGACGATCCAAATAACGAATAAAATCACATATGCCACATTCTCCTCTAATACCCTATCCAAAGTCCATAGAAAAATAATGTTCCCACCGAATGACTAGTATCTCCATAATACTATGCGGGTACTGATACACATCAAATAACAAACACTCTCACAAATGGCAGTAGGACTCTGGGGACTCAGACCTCCACTAAATGAACACGATAAAAATGAATGCAAAAGTAGTTTTTTTTTTTAAACTTAGGCTCTGATACCACAATTGTCACACCCCAAAAATGAGAAGTGACCGGCCGTGATCCATGAGGCTAATCCATAGAACACGTAGCCTAAATAAATTAAAGTAATCAAAATTCAAACGAGCGCTTTTTGTTATTAATCAAATCCAAAGCCAATTATGTCTCATCATAAACATGGGGCACAACCATCCCATGAACCAACAAAATCCAGTGATCAAAGAATAATAAAAAGAATCCGTTATTTGACATGTTTCGAATGCGGAAGCGATGAAATAAAACACTAAGCTAGGATGAGACACCCTAAGGAGGTCAACAAATAAAATCCCCGAGATGCCGCCAGAGTCCATGCCTAAATCCCCAACTTGCCTGAAAAATGAGTTGGAGTAAATCCGTCAGCTGACGAGCTCAGTGAGTAGCAAAGCATGTATATTAGAATAAGGTTCTGAAATAAGGATCAAAATAATTTACCATGTCAACATAATTTGGCACATGCGGTGAACCACAAAATAATCCATTAATCCAATTAACGATTCATCCGATAAGTCTTAATGGTGTTCTCAATCCAATCTCCAACAACAATGGGGAACCACAACCAAAATCAATAGTACCAAGTGCCAGTGAATAAATCTCTCAAAATTGGATCCAATATCAAATCTTAGAGTCACCACGAGTAGGCAGCCCGTGGAACTTTTCCCTAAGAACGATCCGGTCAATAACAACCGTTGAGCATTAGGGTCACCGGCCTAATCCGGTTTCTTCCCTAATGGCCAGAGTCACCCGCACACAGAGGATTAATTTCCCTGGACTTCCAAAATATGTTCCCATCAATATCCACAAAGTTCTCACCAAAAGGTTATCCAAACAATAAATAGTTTCACCAATCCGCATGCCAATTTCAAGAACCAAATAAAACAAATACATGTTCCCAATTTCAATCATTAATTTTCTAAAACAATAATTTAAGGAATATGGGGAAGTTTGAAAATACGTAACATGCTTAACCACTCACCTGAGTCCAAAGCTAATGCAATCGAACAACGCAGAATGAGTCTAACCTGAGCAAAGAATCATGTAGCACTATTATCACTAACTGTATCAATAAAATATAATCTGTAGCAACATGGAACTCCCTAAGAAAAATACTCTTCTAACCTATGACTACGCCAACTTAACTTCAATAACAAAAACCCATCATTGTAATTCCAAGTCTCAACTTCCACGTCCACAACCCATGGCAGTCTACCATGTTTCAAACTCTCCTGTTCGTTAGTCCCAAAATTACTCCAATTACACTACAACAAACCCTTCGTTATTTTACTACAACTCTCAGATTTTATTAGCACTATATAGCCACCACAACCCCATATACATACAGATCATTGATCACCTTCACGCTTCACCACGCACACACACCGCACAAACCACCAATAAACCCAAATCAATCTTTTACTCCACAACGTTCACAGTTACAATCCTAGCGTGAGAAAATCAAAAAGAGGGGAAACGGAAATAGATATGAAGAGAAGAAGAAGAATCACTTACTTGGGCTACCTCCAACCAGACAAAACGCTTACTGACTGCGGCTTCTATCTCTCGAAATAAATAACCCTAATTCTAATATAACTCTAACTCCCTCCAAAGCCACGTTCTCCCTTAATGCTAATAATAGGTTACTTGATATATTAAGGTCACGCAATACTAATGTAAACTAGATAATTAATTATAAAATCGATCTAGTCTAATACGTGCCGAACTGTAATCTTAGACTTATAAAATTTATTTAACAAAACGAATTCCTATTTCCAAAAATTACAATGATGCCAACAATATCCATAGCACGCACAAAATAACTAATTGAGATCTGACCATAACACCCAATTAATAAATAGCCAAAATAAGTAATAAGATAAGTAAAAATACTAGGCCGTAACAAGTGATGTGTTATTGGATATGGATTCCTCAATCTCTCTCCTGATTTCTACATGTAGTTTTTTTTCTTTCCAAAACCGACGACCCAACCGAACCCGACAACTCCAACCCAATTAGTGGTTTGGTCGGTCTCAGGTGCACATTTCAAAAATCCGACTAAAGTCAGGTCGGGTCCAACCCGACGCGAACCCAACAAAACCTGATTGTGGTGGCTTCTTGGCGGATTCCACAGGGTTCCGGCTATGTAGGCTGAACGGCGGCTTAGATCTCAGCTTGTGGAATCTGGTGGTTATGGTTTTGTGGTCTGGTGAGGTTGTGCTAGTGGTGGTGGACACCTGGGCTTCGGTGGCTGAGGCTTTTTTTGTAGTGGGGCTAGGTTAGGAAGTGGTGTCTTGGGCTGGGCTCAGTTCTTTTGGACTGGGCTTGGCCCATGTATTGAGTTGAATTTTTTCTGATTTGAGCTTTTAGGCCTCTTGCTTTTTCTGTGCTGATTATGTATGATTTGAGTTTAATTTTTAAACCCATAGGGTATTGGGCTTCGGCCACTTGAAGTGGGCTTTGTCCCATAAGGGTGTCCTTTGATTGGTTTTTCATCAATCATAGGGATTGGTTTTTTGTCAATCATAGGGATTGGGCAAATTTGTTTGTTTGAACATGATGTTGTTTCCTAGGTCCTATTAATCTTACAACAATTTCAAGATTTTTTTGCCGTTCCAACAAAACCCGACCGTGGACAACCCTACTCTATATTATCCCACAAGAGTGAACATATGTGTTTCATTTTTTAACTGTAGACCAATTTCTTATTGTAAAAATGTGAAGGTGAATTTTTTGATGTAACAATGTTTTTGTATACTTACTAGAATGCCAAAAAGACAACAGAGGTTATCTTTTTTTATCAGCAACAAATAAGGTTATTGGTGTGAACTCTGAATTTTGTATAATATCAATAAAAACAACTGATATAGGTATCTACCCAAATCTATACTATGTATTATCCCAAAAGACTAACAGAGATAAGGTAATTTAAGTGAAATCTGTACTTTGTACAAGCGTAATAAACTCAGCAAATATGGTTATTTGTCCAAATCAACATATGTGTTTCACTTTTTTGACTTTAGGCTGATTATTTGTTGTAAAAAAAAAGTGGATGAATTTTTTTTAATTTTTGTTTAGGAAACAAAATAGGAGGTAAAATTCATTTTGCAAAAAATTCCCAGACCCAACAAAATTAAAAGAAAAAAAAACCTTCCATAATTGTAATATCCGCAATTGTGAAACATATTTCATCGGTGCATTGAGATTTGGATGTGCTGTTTAACAAAAGAGTTTAGTGGTAATTTTCATGAAAGGCAGAGATGTCATTTGGTTGTTTTTTCGCCAACAGTGAATAGCGCATGAAATGAATAGACTTGTCACGGATTAAAAAAAAAAAAAAACCATTTGTCCACAAGTAGGGCCCAAGCAAACCCATTAGTCTTACACAAAATGAACAAAGGACCTTAACTGTAACGAGATTTGGCTCACGAGTGAGAGAACACAGGGAGGCTCGCGCAATTGAGAAGAGAGACGGGGTATTTTTGTCAAATCAAGGACCTTAACTGTAACGCTTTTAAATTAGTGGACTGTAAAGCTTATTAAAATCAAAGCTAGACTAAATGGCCCAATAAGCACGTACTTTTGGACTTAAAATCAGAAGTTGGAATTAAAAATCATCATTAAATCAAAAGTTGGATAATGGTTTGATTAATTAGAGTAAAAGTAGGAGACTAAGTCAATAAGAGGGTTTACAGCTAATTACCCCACGTTACAGGTCTTACTAAGAGCATCCACAGGGGTATAATCAAAACAAAAAGGTTTATAAGGTTAGTAGCATTTACTCAAAAAAAGCTCACATTGGAATAACCAAACTTAGAAACATCTTAGCAACTCATTAAATTTTGACCATTGGATAATCAAAACTACCAACCTTTTGCCAATAATCAAATTTAATTGTCTTCACATTTTCTCAATCAAGTACACCATTACACAAAAACCTTCTTTCTTTCATTTTCAACATGTTTATATCAAAAATACTTTTAAAAACAGTTTTTATTTTTTTGCAAAAATAGTTTTTTTTTTATTAAAACTATTTTTCCCAAATTTTTTTAAACAGTTTGTTTGAAAAAAAAAAAAAAACTTTTTCTATTCAAAAACTTTTTCTTTTTTTTTTAAACTTTTTCCTGAAAATTGTTTTTTTTTTATCTAAGTTTTCAAAAAACTATTTTCACTTTTTCTAATAACCTATTTTTACTAGTTTGAAAACTATTTAAAAAAAATTGTTTTCTATGTCACAATTTCTAGATTTTTTATAAGTTAAAAAGATGATGTGGCAAGTTTTGGTTATTCAATTTTGATTGTACTATTGTGGACCTCTATATATATTGCTAATCTTAGCAACCCCTTAAATGAATAACCAAAAGATAATGTGGCAACTTTTGATTATTCCACTGTGGATGCTCAAAGGGGATAACCTTTTTAAGAGCACACCTTAGTCTCACAAGTAGGTGACAAACTCAATTCAAAGACCAATCAAATTAATATATATGTAAAATATTAATTTAGTAACAACAAAACCGATGATTGTTCAATTTACAGAGATGAGAAGAAAAAAAATGAGTGCTCATCTGCGCATTCACTTTTAGTTTTAGTTTAAGTACCGACGCGTAATAATGAGAGATAGCAAAGTGGAGGGAAGAGATTGAAGTTCTAATGCTGCAGAATCCTGAAAATTTACGATCACGTACATCTTATCTGAGCAAGATCTCTCACGAGCCCTAGGCTTCACCGAGACATACTCGAGGAAGTGGAACATATTGGTGTGTTCGAGTATGGAGGATTGTCCCCTACTTCGGAAATAACGGGAATTTGGTGTATACGAAAAGGCAGAGAGGATTTGTACCCGTTTTAACACATATAGAATGACATGCTTTTCTGTGGCCACTTCGCGTGAGATTAATATGTGTGACTATATGTCACACTCGACTCAGTAATTTTAGAAGTACCGACTAGTGAATTTTTTAATCGAAGTATAGACGCTTATACTGGGATATAACAAAGTGGAGAGAGGAAGATAGAGATGGTAGATCATGAGAGGAATAGAAATCCAAACACAATGCAGCTCCATGAAGCACAACCAAGTGATAATAATTATTATTATGTTGCCAAAAATCCCATTAGTAGGATAATGGATCCCACCAGAAGTAGATGAGTAGACTTTTACTGCATAACGTCCAAACGTGTTTTGGACGGTCCGGATTTGAGAAAGAGAAAAAGAGGAAAGATAGGTGGTGGGGTGAGGGGAAAGAGAGGAAATAAATTTTGGCCGTTGAATCATTGCTTGGAGGGTCCGGATCACCGACGGGTACCCCACGTGATACCCGTTCGACACCCAAAAACTCCTACATGTATATGGTATAGACTATGGTCTTTGGATTCCAACACATGTGACGTACTAATTCTTCACCATTTCTCTTTCTTTCCATAATTATGACAAATAGCTTTGACTTAGGCTCCGTTTGTTTCGATGTAAAATGTTTTACAATGTAAAATATTTTTATATTTTTTTAGAAAATAAATTTCAAAATTTTATTTTCCGGTGTTTGGTTGGCACTTGAAAATATTTTCAGAAATCAACAAAATAGTGTAGAGAGAGAAAGAGGGGGGCTTAAACGGTGGAAAGATCTGAGATTATTGGAATTGAACATGGGTCATGACTGACGATCGAAAAAACTGAGCAGTGAGAATTGCAGTAGAAGGCATCGGGTTCATTTCGGAAAATAACTTACAGAAGATTTAAGGGTAAGTCATTTTCATCCAATTGATGGAAAATGTTTTATATGTAAAATGTTTTCCTAATTTTTTACACAACCAAATACCGGAAAATAGGTAAAAACATTTTACCGGAAAATATTTTACGCCCAAACAAACGGAGCCTTAATACCAAAATCTAAGCTAGACTAAATGGCCCTTAGACTGTAACGCTTTTAAATTAGTGAACTGTAAAGCTAACTAATTAAAATCTAAGCTAAACTAAATGGCCCAATAAGCACCTACTTTGGACTTATTGACTTAATACCAATTTTCTTTTTAAATTAGTGGACTTAATACCATTAGCTGTAAACCCTCTTATTGACTTAGTCTCCTACTTTTACGAATTTTATACATTCATAAAATTCCAGTATTAGGAAATAGGAAAAATTCCAATACAAGGAAGTAGGAACAACACAACTTTTTTTTTTTTTGGCGACAGTTTAGGAGAGATTTTATTAAAACCAACAAACAATGAAAATCAAATACATGCATCATATGGGGCTCTCATCCTCACAAAGTGGATGGAAAACAGGAAAAGCAAGGATTCCATGAACGGACCCCACTCCCTCTCACAGCATTCTTGGCCACAGTGTGTGCCATCGAATTGCCACCTCTTCAAACAAAGCTCGCTTGCATTCCTACAAATTCTTGCTTCAACCGGTTCACGTCTACAATTAACACTCCCACCGAGATGATGAAGTCACCTGTCCTTTGGATCATGTTAACCACCTGTTAGAATCACCTTCTATATGTACCTTTTGCATACCGAGTTCTTGCGCAAAAATCAAACTTTCCCTAGCCGCCATTGCCTCTATAATTACCGGCTCCATCAAATGCCCAAAATAAATTGCTCGTGCCGCCCGGAATTTGCCACATGAATCTCTGATTTTAATCCTAATACCACTCGATTCCATTTGACTATCAAGTCCACCATCAAAATTAATCTTCACCCAACCATTCATGGGTCTTCGCCATCGAATCTGAACTTCGGTTGCCTACCCAAGAGCAGTAGTGCAAAGCTTCATCCGGTCTCCACATTTTATCGTTAAAGACGGCGTCGTTCCTGCATTTCCAGATTCTCCAAACAATTGATCCCACAGCTGCCCACACCTCCTTCTTTTCAGCTACTCCTTTCCACCAGCAGATTGTCCAACCAACTTAGAAACGAATCACCTTGAATCGAGTTCATATTAATTCCCAACGGAGACAACTGCCACACAATCTGTGCAAAGGAACACCGGGAACAACAAAACTTAATCGATTAACAATTCAAAATTGTATTACCTATAAGCACGGAAATTTTTTTAATGTCGGGTGGGTACCACGTGGTGTCTGTTCAGCGCATCCAAGCCGTCCATTGCGTTTTTGGACTGCTTGAATTTGGAGAGAGAAAAAAGGAGAGAGACAATGTTGGGGTGAGAGGAGAGAAAATGTTTCAATCCGAGCCGTTCAAAAGTTTATTGGACGGCCGAATGTGCCGAGCGGGTACCACGTGGGATATACCCACCCAGCACCGAAAAATTTCTCTATAAGCAAAGTTAGTGGAGTAAAACTTTACCAGTTTGACTACGTTATGGCAAGTGGGGTCACCTGACCCCATTGAGTTGGAAATTACCCCAGAATAGCCAAACATGTTTGCGTTATATTGGTTGAATTTGCTCCAGGAGATGTTATACCTTGCCCGAGTACCTCAACAATATTTTGAAGGCAGATTTGTTGTAACGCTATGCATACCACCTGGTGGGGATCACAAACAATGTACTCTCTTCGTCCCCATTTTTTAACCCTCGTTCCATCCTAACCGGATTTTAAATTGGTTAGATTTATACTATTAAACAAAAATTTCAAAATCACCTAAAATATTATAGATTATAAGATATAAGAATTTGGCTTGTGTGCAATCAAGGTTTAGACTGCAGAGGTGCGGTCCAAGTGATCGCAACTGTTGGATAGTGTTTTTAATGGTTCAGATTTGTATTCAATCTTGTATCGGTAATAAAAGACTTTTACCCGTAAAAGATTCAACAAATTTGAACCATTGGTTGTTAATATGAACAGTTCAGAGGGAACCGCACATCCTTCTAACGCAGAGAAACTGGATCCAAGGTATAATCAATTAAAAAGTAGCACGGCCTCTCAAAAAGTCTAAAAATTGGGATGGGGTGAGTACTTAAGAAAGCGACCCGTAACGTGTATGGAAATTCTAAGACTGACTGATGCAATTTCCCCCTTGGCTTGTCAATGGGTCAGATCCGATCCGGATCCGACAAATCTGAATCCGATCCGAATCTGATAAGACTCGATTCAATAACTAGTAACTGAATGAAACTTCATTCGAGAATACAACGACTGGTGTCAATTTCAGCGAAGACTCGGGCCAAGCGGATAGACTTGAGGTCTGAGTCAATGGCTTAGAAACATGCACTAGAGGAAAGATAAAGTTATCACCACATTAGTTAAGAAATTTCGTCGAGACTAATGGCTCAGAAACGTGCACTGAAGGAAAGATAAAGTAATTATCACCACATTAGCACTAAACGGCCTGCTTAGAAGCAGCAATGTAAGGGGATTATGATATCCCCTCCTAATACGTGGGCCCATGCTTATGGAGTGGTTTGGGAAGTCCAAAACTAGAGTGTATATCTTTACACGGCCCATGCTTAATCCCTCCTAATACCTCCTAAGGGGGGCTTACACAAGGCTAGGGTGGGAGCCGGCTATGTGTAATCCCCCCTTATAATACCCCCTCCCTCTTCCATTCAATTCCAAAACAACCTTATCCCCCATTTTATACCCCATCCAAACTAAGGCTCCGTTTGTTTCGATGTAAAATGTTTTACAATGTAAAATATTTTTCAATGTAAAATGTTTTTTCAAAAAATAAACTTCAAACTTTTATTTTCTGGTGTTTGGTTGGCACTTGAAAATATTTTCAGAAATCAACAAAATAGTGTAGAGAGAGAGATGGGGAGCTTAAACGGTGGAGAGATATGAGATTATTGGAATTGAACGTGGATCATGGCTGACGATCGAGGAAACTGAGCAGTGAGAATTGCAGTAGAAGGCAGCGGGTTCATTTCGGAAAATAACTTACGGAAGATTTAAGGGTAAGTCATTTTCATTCAATTGATGGAAAATGTTTTACATGTAAAATGTTTTCCTCATTTTTTACGCAACCAAACACCGGAAAATAGGTAAAACATTTTACTGGAAAACATTTTACGTCCAAACAAACGGAGCCTAAGTATTATTTAATCCCCCCGTCATATCAATGTGGACCCACCCTTCTTACATAATACCCCCTACTATCTAATCCCTCCTTCTTACATAATACCTCCAAATCTAATACCTCATCCAAACGAGCCCAAAGGAAAGATAAAGTTATCACCACATTAGTTAAGAAATTTCGTCGAGACTAATGGCTTAGAAACATGCACTCATTAGCACTAAAGGAAAGATAAAGTTATCTCACCACATTAGTTAAGAAATTTCGTCAAGACTAATGGCTTAGAAACATGCACTAAAGGAAAGATAAAGTCATCACCACATTAGTTAGAAATTTCGTCAAGACTTCATCAAATAGGCAGGGGCGGACTGACAGTGGGGCACGTGGGGTCACGTGCCCCCACTCCTCTGGAAAAAAAAAATTATTTTTTATTTTTTATTTTAGACGAAATACGCTCCTTTTCCTGTTCCTCAAACCCCAAATCAGAAAAACTCAGGCGCCGGCCCTTGCCCACTCTCGCTGCTCGGTGCTCGCTCCCCCGTTCGCTCACGAGTCACAAACGACGGAGAACTCGCCTTGCCGTCACCGGTCTCCGGACTCCGGTGTATCTCGCCTTGCCGGTTCCCTCACCAATCGGCAATCACCAACCGAACTAGCAACCGATCTACCCAACCAGCGATCTGCCGAGATTTGTCGAAGAAACTGGAATCAGTGAGTAAATCAAGGTCTCTCTCTCTCTCTCTCTCTCTCTCTCTCTCTCTGTAATGTAAAAAAATTGGGGGTCGTTCGTTTGTGTACAGAATCGAATTTAGGATACATTGATAACTGATACACATGTTTGAAAATCTTGAGATAATAGTATCGAGGGGGAATTGGCCCAATTGGGAGACTTACGGATTTTGATGCTGATAGGCTCTTCGAGAAGTGGTTCCGTGGTTTGAATGCATTTTTTTGCTGCTGATTAAACATAGTGGAACAGAGCAGAAATATATACAAATATACAACATATATGTTAACAATTCTCAGATTCTCATCTTGTCGGCTCGGCTGTGTTTGTCATCCAATAAAAGAAAAACTTTCGTTTCTCGATCGAATATACTATGTTTGTTGTTGTAGCTTGAGCTTTGAAAGCTTTCTTGTATATAATACTGAGTATGTAAAAAACTGTGTATATATATAATATTCCATAGACTATAGTTCTCAATTTTCATAAATCATAATCTATGTTGGGCTTTGACTATTGAATAAACTGTGTATATGAATACATTGTGGTTGCCGAAAGGGAAAATTTGATTGTTTATTACATTTTTTTGCAGTATGAAGAGATACTTCAAACCAATAGTACCATTACAAATATCCCATTCTGAGGAAGGAGAAGATAACTCTCCGTCGTCAAAAAAAAGCCGTGTAGAAATTAATGTAGTTGACATTCGTTCTGGTCCTCCTCGCGTAGAAATCAATGTGGGAGACATTCCTTCTAGTCCTCCTCGTGTGGAAATCAATTTGGAAGACATTCCTTCTAGTCCTCCTCGTGTGGAAATTAATGTGGAAGACATTTCTTCTTGTCCTAATCGTGTGGAAATCAATTTGGCAGACCTTCCTTCAGATCCTGGACTACGACCTCGCATTATGGGTTATAATCCTAATCTCCGAGACCAAGTTCGTAGACTATATTTGCAAAAGGGTCCTTGTCAGCCTCGTGGCCACACTTTTCCACAAAAACAATTTGGAAGAAAGAGACGACGCTTTCTTGGGGATTGGTTTGATGATTTTCCTACATGGTTGGAGTATAGCATAGAAAAAGACGCTGCTTATTGCCTATGTTGTTATCTTTTCAAGCCGCCGATTGGAGATCTATCGGGTGGTGACTTTGTTTATGAGGGCTTCTCTAATTGGAAGAAGAAAAAGAGACTTCGAGTTCATGTGGGAGGCCCAAATAGTAGTCATAATCAAGCTTGGGGTAAATGTCAAGACTTATTAAATGAAAGGCAGCATATTCAAACAGTTTTTGACAACCAATCAAGCCAAGCTCGAATCGAATATCGAATCCGCTTGAATGCAACGATTGATTGTATACGGTTTCTACTAAAACAAGGACTTGCATTCCGTGGTCATGATGAATCTGAAGATTCAGAAAATCAAGGAAATTTCCTCGCACTCTTAAGGTTTCTTTCCGATCATAATGAAGAAGTCAAAGGAGTCACGTTTGACAATGCTCCACAAAATCTTAAGTTAACATCTCCCAAAATACAAAAGGACATTGTCAGTGCGGCGGCGACTGAAACTATCAAAGCGATTGTGGGAGATCTAGATAGTGCACTTTTCTCCGTTTTAGTTGATGAAGCTCGTGACATATCAATCAAGGAGCAAATGGCCATTGCAATACGCTATGTGGACAAAGGGGAAATGTCATTGAGCGGTTTTTGGGTATTGAACATGTTGCCAATACCAATGCTCTCACACTCAAGGAAGCTATGGAGAGTTTGTTTTCTAGACTTGGGTTGAGTTCATCTAGATTGAGGGGACAAGGTTACGATGGAGCTAGCAATATGCAAGGTGAGTTCAATGGTCTCAAATCACTAATACTAAGAGATAGTCCTTGTGCATTTTATGTTCATTGCTTTGCCCATCAATTACAATTAGCTCTCGTGGCCGTGGCAAAAAATCATGAGCAAATCAACATGCTTTTCTATTTCGTTAATATAGTGGTGGTGATTGTTAGTGCATCATGTAAACGTCGTGATATTCTTAGGGATACCCGAATACTAGAAGTTATGAAGTCACTTGACATTGGAGAGCTTTCAAGTGGGAAAGGCTTAAATCAAGAAACCAATCTAATACGTGCGGGTGATACACGTTGGGGTTCTCACTATGGCACTTTAGTGAGATTGGTCAATATGTTTTCATCAGTGATTGAAGTGCTTGAATTTGTCTCCGAGGATAAAACATTCAAGGCCGAGATCACCGGAAAATTTTCTTGGAGAAGTGCAAGCTTAATTAGCTCAACCCAACATGCATCCCATTCCACTAGAAAATTTCAGCGTTCACTTCCAATTTCCTTCCACCAGCCTCTTCTTCTTTTTCAGATTCAACACAAAGTAAGCAGCAAAATCCACTCCACCGCAGACCTTTCCAACACATGGGTCTGTTACCGCCGCCTTCATTTTCCCCTTTTCTGTTCATGTTTTTTGTTCTTCTCTTGCTTGTGGGTTCAGTACCCGACTCTGTGCACTACAGGAACGAGACCGACCGACTAGCCTTACTAGCATTCAAGGCCGAGATCACCGGCGATCCCCTCGGGATACTAAGCTCTTGGAATGGATCCGTCCACTTCTGCCAATGGGTTGGTGTTGTTAGTAATTTATTTTAATCAACGGGTATCTGTAATCTTAACGTGGGGAGATTAATAAGTATTTAATATCATGGAGCTCGTAATATAATTGAGATAAGGACGGGAGTGCAATTATAATTATGTAGTGGGGTGAATTATAATTAGTGAAATAAGAAATAGAATCCTGGTGGGATTAGGTTTTCTTATTTACACTGGGATCCCAAACTTATTACTCCTTAGGTCCCTATCGTAGCCCTATATATACACGTTATGCTCTCTAGGTCAGATTGACATTTTTTAGACGTTTCTATTATTCACAAAATAGATGCAAATCTAGAGAGGGCAAACAGACCACGAAAGAGTCCACACTCGGTTCGTGTTCTAGGCGTGCAGGGAATACGATAGAAGATCGTAAGGTGCAGTCGAGCAGTATACGTGGCTTATAGCAAGACGTGCTATAACAAGTTCAACCAGCGTTCGTGTTCGCAGGGAGTTGAGGTAAAACCCTAATTCCGCCTTGTAGGGTTTTGCAGTTTTCTTATTGTCTAATCTGTACGCGTCATTACTGGTTTCTGGGAATCATTTCCCAACAGTGGTATCAGAGCAGGCTGTAATCACGCGTATAGATTAAACAGGCCATGTTATCCGTAGGTTATAGAGGGTAGAACGTAGAACTGTGCTAACCCTTGTTTTGAAGCGTTCTTACCCAGCTATTATGGTCACATGTTTTTTTGTTGATTTTGTGTGATTGGATCCCACATAATTTTTGTGTGGTTATTGTTATTTATTGGGTACCACGATTATTTTTCGTGGTTGTAATAATTAACGTAGCATGTGTTATTTATTGGGTGCCATGATTATTTTTCGTGGTTGTAATAATTAACGTAGCATGTGAACTCCAATGGAGGCATAAGATCGATGTATGCATATTTCTTCGATTGTAATAGCATTCGATGGTTATTCGGAGATCGAAGAAGGGAGATACAGAAGATACAAGTTGTTTGGCTCGTAACAGTTTTTTTTTTCCAGATTCGTAGGGTCTGATTGCAGGGCTATTTTGACCCAGTAAACGTTGGAATTAGAAAATCTGTTCTTCACGGAAGTTGTAGATAATTGAATTTCGAATCCAACCCAATTTGAATCACTTCAATCGGTGGTCGGATGAGGAAGATATGGCCAAAATACTGAAGGATGTGCAGTTTACGCGGGAATATATCAAATCCGAATTTTCTTGCCTAAGCACGGTTGGATTTTGGTTTCCTTGATTGATTCAAAGTGTCTAAGTCTTCCACACAAGTATGGCTGAAGGATTTCAAGGTTGGAAGGATTGCTTAAGGATCCTTATTGTTTAAGGATTTCAAGTTTGGAAGGATTCCTTATTGCTCAAGGATTGCATCTTTGACCATAATAGCTGGATTCTTTATCTTGTTTTTCCTTATTATTTGTGTTTCCATATTGTTTGCATATGTGATAGTTTACCATATTGGGACAACATGGTAATATTTGGCCTTTGACCTAGATCACGGTTTTTTGCAAACTCGAAAATTTGATAACCCTCACAATTTTTTTTAAATAACTAAGTGGGAGAGGAAATTTATTTTGAATAAATCCTATGGTCTCCATTGCTAGTTCGTAGGTGATATAATTAATTTTGTGTGTTGGTTTCAGAACCTTCCTCCCTATCGGACAAAATTAATTGTGGCATCATCGGTACAAACTTCCTAAAGGGATAGCTCTAAGATAATTGTTGTGTGGGTCACTTCTCCATCTGATGTGGTTTATAACGGAACAATAGGTCTAAAAGCTAGGTAATGGTATACACTTAGCTGTAAATAATAATATCCTCACCATCTGAGTCACTATTATTATTTATAGGACCGAAGCTATATTGGCTATTTAATTTTGCTTAGGCACGGTATAGTGTCTAGATAGTAAAATTAAAAGGTTGTGCCTATCTACACGAATGATGAAGAGTAGACGACCTTCCCATCGAGGCATGCTCTTCACGGTGTGTAGGGTTGCCAATGTTTTTCTTTTAACACTTGGTTGAGGGAACCAATATTAAAATGAAATTCAAGTTTTTATTGCCCTTCATAATTGTTGTTATATGATTCTCAGATTCAAAAATGGGTTTTTTTTTTCAATCCACTTGCAATTATTCTCAAAGCTAATAAACTTACTAGATCGAATTATATTAACTGGAAAAGGAATTTGGATATTGTGTTAACTGCTGAGGGACACAAATTTGTGTTGTTTGAGGTATGCCCTCCTAGACCTGATGAGAATGCCACATAACAGGAAGCAAAATTTTATAAAAATTGGTGAGTATCACCCATGTTGAAGGGACCTCGATTAAAGATCATGTTTTGAAGATGATAGCTCATCTTAATAAACTAGAGATCCTTGGAGCTGAAATTGATGGGGAAACTCAGATCAATTTCGTTCTTAACTCACTGCAGTCTGAGAGATTTAAGTAATTTCGCCTGAATTATTATATGAACAAAATGTATTTATCTTTGGCGAAACTTCTTAAGGAACTCCAAGCAGCTGA
This sequence comes from Rhododendron griersonianum, assembly GCA_018127125.1. NCBI lineage: Eukaryota > Viridiplantae > Streptophyta > Magnoliopsida > Ericales > Ericaceae > Rhododendron > Rhododendron griersonianum. Next base: position 11,140,066 of record CM030792.1, on the reverse strand, counting down.
TGGTCTTTTGGTTGTGAAGAAACCACCTTCAATGTTAGTGGCAGAGAAGGCTTCTACTTCTAAGCTAAAAGGCAAGAAGAAGCAGAACAACTCTCAGAAAAAGGTTATGGAGACAGTTCATGTGCCTCAAGGTGGAGTGAAAAAAGCCTTTGGGCAAGTGTTTTTCACTACAAGCAGAAAGAACACTAGAAGTAGGAATGTCCATTCTATCTCAATAAAGTGAACAATTAGGATAAATCTTTTTCACTAGTTGTTGAATCACGTTTAGTGGTGTTATCTACCAGTACCTGGTGTGTAGATACGGGAGCCACTAATCATGTTTGCATTTTGTTGCACGGGTTCCAGGAAACCTGAAGACTCAGTGATGGGGAGATTTATCTACATGTGGAAATGCTACGAGAGTGGCAGCAGTTGCAGTAGGAAATGTCTTTTCAAATTTTAGCAGTAATAGGACTTTAATTTTGAGAGATTGCCTTTATGTCCCCTCTATTAGAAGAAACTTGATTTCAGTTTCTAAGTTGATCAATGATGGATATTTAGTGGATAATCTCTACATTATTAATCCTATATTTCCTACAGTGTAACTGCATGAATTGAATAACACTAATAATTTGTCATGTAAGAGAAAGTAGCCTTCTAAATTGAACTAAACGTATCTTTGGCACTTACGTCTTGGTCATATTAATCTGAATAGAATTTTTAAACTGGTCAGGGATGGACCTTTAGGTTCATTGGAAGTTGAGAAACTTCCAGACTGTGAATCCTATTTAGAAGGTAAAATGACCTAGAAGCCTTTTTCAGCAAAAGGATATAGAGCCAAAGAGCCGTTGGAATTGGTTTCATTCTGATTTGTGTGGGCCTATGAATGTCCAAGCTAGAGGTGATTTTGAGTACTTTGTCATTTTTATTGACGATTACTCAAGGTATGGATACATTTATTTGATGCGTCGTAAGTCCAAATGCTTTGAGAAATTCATGGAGTATAGGGCGGAAACGGAAAAGCGTCTGGGTAAATGTCTCATGACACTGCGATCTGATCGTGGTGGAGAATACCTCTTGGGAGAGTTTAGGAACTACTTGTCAGCTGAAGGGATTACATCCCAGTTGTCAGCTCCAGGTATGCCGCAACAAAATGGTGTAGCAGAGAGAAGGAATAAGACTCTTATGGATATGGTAAGATCAATGATGAGTTATTCAGATTTACCAATTTCGTTTTAGGGACATGCACTAGAAACAACAGCGTATATTCTTAACTTGGTACCATCTAAGTTAGTACCATCTACACCCACAGAACTATGGATTGGGCGCAAACCTAGTCTGCAGTATGTTCGAGTTTGGGGTAGTCCAGCACATGTGCTGAATGGGAACGCAGATAAATTGGAATCGAGGACAGAAGTTCACTTGTTTGTGGGGTACCCTAGAGGAACGAAAGGTGGACTGTTTTATAGTAATATAGATAAGAAGGTCATTGTTAGCACTAATGCCCGGTTCTTAGAAGAGGACTATGTGATAGACCACAAGTCCAGAAGTAAAATTGTTCTAAAGGAATTGAGATGAGAGATACCGACACAAACTTCTTTACCACTAATAGTGCAAGAGGAAACATCACAAAAGACATCTGTAGAGGCTGCTATTGACACACCAGTACCTCGTCGTAGTGGGAGGGTTATTGTTCCACTCAGTCGGTATACGTTGTTGGGAGAGTCTTTTGAAATGATCCCTGATAATCAACATGCCGAACCCTGTAACTACAATGAGGCACTTCAAGATAAAGATGTGAAACTTTGGCAAAAGGCTATGAAATCAGAGATGGAGTCTATGTACTCTAATCAGGTCCGCGTTCCTTAATGAAAATCTGGATGAGTGCATCTATATGATGCAACAGGGTAGATTCATAGCAAAAGGTCAAGAGCACATGTTGTGCAAGCTTAAGAAGTCTATTTATGGGCTTAAGCAGACATCTAGATCGTGGAACATCCGTTTTGATCAAGCAATCAAATCTTTTGATTTTGATCAATGTCCGAATGATTCATGTGTGTATAAGAAGCGCAACGAAAAAGTGGTGGTGTTTTTAGTACTATATGTCGATGATATTCTACTCATCAGAAACGATGTGGGAGTATTGTCTTCAGTGAAAGTGTGGTTATCCGACCAATTCGAAATGGACTTGGGAGAAGCCAGTCACATCTTTGGGATTAAGCTTATGCGAGATCGCAAGAACAAGATGTTGGGCTTATCACAAGTTACTTATATCGATGAGATTCTTGCCCGTTTTAGCATATAGGATTTCAAGAAAGGGTTCCTCCCTTTTAGACATGGAATCAACCTATCCAAGGATTAGTGTCCTAAAACACCTGAGGAGATGGAGAAAATGAAGGCAGTTCCTTATGTCTCGGCAGTAGGAAGCCTTATGTATGCTATGTTGTGTACTAGATCTGATATTTGCTTTGCCGTTGGCATGGTTAGCAGATTTCAATCTAATCCAGGACAAAAACATTGGACTGCAGTGAAACATATACTCAAGTATCTAAAAAGAACTAGAGATCATATGTTCCAGTCAGATAGTCTGGTACCTTATGCGTACACAGACTCAGACTTTATGTCAAATAGGAATACCATAAAGTTTACCTCCGGATATGTGTTTACCTTAGGAGGTGGAGCCATAAGTTGGAGGAGTATTAAGCAATCGTGGATTGATTGATTCCACCATGGAGGCCGGGTATGTGGTAGCTTCTTAAGCAACCAAAGAGGCCGTTTTGACTTAGAGACTTCTTGATGAATCTAGAAGTGATTCCTCTAGTGCAATTAGCTATTACATCTATTGTGACAATAGTGGTGGAATTGCTAACTCTAAGGAGTCATTGACTCATAAGAAGAAAAACACATCGAGCGTAAGTATCACCTGATTCGAGAGATCGTTCAGAGAGGTGATGTAGCTGTGGCCAAGATCGCATCGGTAAACAAACTAGCAAATTCTTTTACGTACAGCTTTCATGCTAAGACTTTTGATAGTCACATAGTAGAAAGAATGCTAGTAAGATGCGTGGCAGCATGACTTTGAGTCTCAGTGGGAGTTTGTTAGGAGGTTATGTAAAAGATATGTTTTTATATGATGGATTAATATTGTTATGTATTAATCAGTTTTATCCCTTTTTGGATGAGAATCTTTTATGGGTAATATTTGCATAATATTATTGTATGTTGTGCATGTGTCTTTTATTTTACAAAGTAGATGATCCGGTGTGTAGAGTTCGGCTTACACACAGAAGATCGGATCATCGGTTCTTGTAAAATATAAGATATGGTTCACAGTCTTAGATGGAACTGGACACACCATCAGTAGGACTGTAGTACAATGTTTAGTAGGTCTGTCTTGACTACAGGGAACGGTCTAGTTCTAACTCATTGTGCTAGTACACTTTGTGTGTATTGAACGGGACCGCATTGAGGTAATTGTCTTTGTACTAATTTTATAAGACAATTGGAACCTCATGGTTATTATGAATGCTTATGCTTATGCTCTTAATCCAAAGATAATTATTAGATGTATATATTTAATGTTGTTGATTTTGATTCATTAAAGGGTGAGATCTTTATACGGTCAATAGTCTCGGTGAGTTGGGTCGCAACATTATATATATGACAACTATTAATTATTAATGGAATCCACATCCCGATATGGATTGATGATACCCCTTGAGTAAGCTTATAAGTTTCGATTATGTCAAACCCTGCAGGTGGATATTTGTATCCGACATATCGAATAAGTTAAGCGGATAGTCTCAAGTTAAGATGTTGATTAAGTGGGAGATTGTTAGTAATTTATTTTAATTAACGGATATCTGTAATCTTAACGTGGGGAGATTAATAAGTATTTAATATCATGGAGCTCGTAATATAATTGAGATAAGGAAGGGAGTGCAATTATAATTCTGTAGTGGAGTGAATTATAATTAGTGAAATAAGAAATAGAATCCTGGTGGGATTAGGTTTTCTTATTTACACTGGGAGCCCAAATTTATTACTCCTTAGGTCCCTATCGTAGTCCTATATATACACGTTATGCTCTCTAGGTCAGATTGACGTTTTTTAGACGTTTCTATTATTCACAAAATAGATGCAAATCTAGAGAGGGCAAACAGACCACGAAAGAGTCCACACTCGGTTCGTGTTCTAGGCGTGCAGGGAATACGATAGAAGATCGTAAGGTGCAGTCGAGCAGTATACGTGGCTTATAGCAAGACGTGCTATAACAAGTTCAACCAGCGTTCGTGTTCGCAGGGAGTTGAGGTAAAACCCTAATTCCGCCTTGTAGGGTTTTGCAGTTTTCTTATTATCTAATCTGTACGCGTCATTACTGGTTTCTGGGAATCGTTTCCCAACAGGTGTAACATGTGGCCGTCGACACCAGAGGGTCACAAGGTTAATCCTTGATGATGCAAAACTAACAGGGTCCATTTCGCCTCACATTGGAAATTTAAGTTTCCTTATGAGGTTAAGCTTGAGAAACAATAGTTTGAGCCATAACATCCCCCAACAAATCGGCAACTTACGCAGACTGAAATCCATTTCACTGTTAAATAATTTAGTTACAGGCGAAATTCCAGCCAATCTCTCTCGTTGCTCTAATCTTGTTGGCCTTGAGTTTAGTGCAAACAGGCTAACGGGAAAAATTCCAACGGAGCTCGGTCGCCTATCTAAACTCAAGGGACTGTATGTTGGAAAAAACAATCTAACAGGAGGTATGCCTCCAAGTATTGGTAATCTATCATCTCTAACAACCCTCCTGATAACCTTTAATAGTATTGGTGGGAAGATACCTGATGGTCTAGGCCGATTGACAAGCTTTTAAAAATTTTTGTTAGCGGAGAACAAGTTCGTCGGTACAATCCCTTACTTGTTATTTAATATCTCTTCCATTACGAAATTCGACATCGGAGGGAATCAATTCCAAGGGATTCTTCCCTCAAACCTAGGAACTTCACTTTCTAATCTCGAGTTCCTTGGAGTTTCGGAAAACTTGTTGACTGGATCCATTCCTAGTTCAATATCTAATGCCTCCAATCAATATTACCTTGAGCTTGGAAACAACAGCCTTAGTGGGAAAATGCCTTCTTTAGATAAGCTGCGTAATCTTGAGGGGTTAAGTGCTAGTTATAATCATCTAGGAACAGGGGAAGAGGATGACTTGAGTTTTCTCTCCTCTTTGATCAATGCCACCGAGTTGAATGTGTTGCAGCTGAACAACAACGGTTTTGGAGGCGTGTTTCCTGAAGCAATTACTAATTTCTCCATTCGTCTTAGTTCCGTATACTTGGGGGACAATAACCTATATGGGAGCATCCCAAGAGGGATCGGGAATCTGGTAAATTTGCAGCTACTTGAAACAGAGAACAACCATTTGACAAGTAACAGTCCTGCTGATTTTGGGAAGCTTCAAGACCTGCATCAATTGTCTCTCGGAGGTAATAGATTCTATGGTGACATCCCGTCCTCTTTCGGAAACTTATCCTTGTTACTAACTCTAGATCTATCCGAAAATAATCTTCAGGGAAGCATCCCGTTGAGTTTGAGCAAATGCCAGATGTTGCTGGAGCTTACGCTCGGCAAAAACAGTCTTAGTGACACAATACCCAAAGGAGTTGTTAGTCTTCCATCATTGTTTTCTCTAGACCTATCTCATAACAACTTGACTGGTGTCATCCCCATGGAAATCGGGGTTTTAAAAAATCTTGAAACACTAAATGTTTCTGAGAATATGTTGGTTGGTAGTATTCCAAGCAGCCTTGGTAGTTGTGTGAAATTGGCATCTCTTAATTTGAAGGGCAACAAGTTCTAGGGAGTCCTTCCATCAACTTTGAGCCAATTGAGAGGCTTGGAGGATCTAGACATTTCTATGAATGATTTCTCGGGAAAAATCCCAGACTATTTAGAGGGCTTTCATTTCTTACAAAAACTAAATATATCATTCAATGATTTTGATGGAGAAGTACCAAAACGAGGCATATTTACGATTGCGGCAGCTATTTCTATTGAGGGAAACAAGAAGCTCTGTGGTGGTATACCTGATTTAAAACTACGCAATTGCCAATCCAATGGATTTGCAAGGAAGAAATTTACTCACGTCGTGAAGTTGGTACTCCCATCGTCCTTTGGGCTTGTATGTCTACTTTTAATGATATATTTCGTGTATCTTCGTTGGTTTAAAAAGAAAACAGACATACGATCTTTCAGCTTTTTTGGCCACTCGTTTCCTATGTTGTCTTACCGGAGTCTATTAAAAGCGACCAATGGGTTCTCTTCAGCCAATCTAATCGGCATGGTTAGTTTTGGTTCGGTGTACAAACGAATTCTTGATCTTGGTCAAGGTGAAAAACTAGTCACTGTGAAGGTATTAAACCTTCAATCCCGGGGAGCTACCAAGATCTTCATTGCCGAGTGTAAGGCCTTAAGGAGCATCAGACATCGGAATCTTGTACATGTCCTCACCGCATGTTCAAGTGTTGACTATAAAGGTGACGAGTTCAAGGCTCTGGTTTACAATTTCATGGTCAATGGGAGCCTAGAGGAGTGGTTGCATCCAAATGAGAAAGTAGATGATGCACACAACAAGTCGCAGAGTTTAAACCTTCTAAAGAGGTTAAATATTGCGTTTGATGTTGCTTCTGCACTTTTTTTTGTCTTCACCACCATTGTTCAGAACTAGTAGTTCACTGTGACTTGAAACCGAGCAACGTTCTTCTTGACAATGAAATGGTTGGACATGTAGGTGATTTTGGGTTAGCAAGATTCCTTGTAGATGCGACATGTATTGCTTCTGCAAATCAATCAAGTTCTATTGGCTTACGTGGGTCATCCGGTTATGCAGCTCCAGGTAAATGTATCCCTTAGACTCATTTTGTGTTTCTGTTCTCCTTCACTTCCTTCGGTTTTAGATTTAATTCACTTCTCGTTTGAGTAAGTTTCTTTCTTTGTTATAGCCAAGACACATTAGCCTAAAAAATAAATAACCAACAATTGTATCTTCTTAACTTTACTGCTTTCTTGATTACAGGTTGTACCACGTTTTTTTATTTTAGAGTAGAGCTAGTATATATTCCTAGTTCATTTTACATGAATTAACCGGCATTCAAAGAACATTATCCCCTCAGGTTTATGTTAGTATCTTTCCTTTTCCAGAAAGTAGAGACTTTTTAATTTCTTAATTTATTACATGAGTACCACAAACCTACAACAAATATAAGGATAATTGATAAGTTTATGGTTAGGTAATGGCTACTAAGAAAATTTAGCTCTCTTTGTTTTGATGCTCTGGTAATTAAGGGTTCCTTCTTTTATGTTGGGGTATGACCCTTGGTTTTGTTGTACATTATGTTCGGGTTTTTTTTAATGAAATATACATTTACCCAAAAAATTCATAGTGAACCAATCAGGCGTGATTCAAATTAGGCATTTCAGAAGGCACAAGCAGAACCAAATGTTGTTATTCATGATCTAGCAAGAAGCAAAGAAGTCGACATAACTCTTTGTAGTCTTATTTGAGACATAAAATTAGGAGTATCCATCTAAGAATTGTCTGCTGAAGTTTCTTTACTATTCCTTGAGAGGCTGCTCATCAAGCAGATTTGCAATATTCTTATCTTTATGATGGATGGATTGTAGAGTATGGCATGGGAAATGAAGTATCAACGTCGGGTGATATGTACAGTTTTGGTATTCTCTTGTTGGAGATGTTCACAGGGAAGAGACCGACAGATGCCATGTTCGAGGGTAGTCTGACTCTCCACAACTTTGTTGAGATGGCTATGGCTGAACAAGTAGCAAACATTGCTGATCCAACATTGTTTCAACAAGTAGTAATGGGAGAGAAGAGCTCAAGCATCAACGGCTCTCAGAATCAAAGCCCAGCTAGCATTCACGAAGTTCAGGAGTGTTTGACTTCAATTCTTAAAGTGGGAATAGCTTGTTCAGAAGAACTACCAAGAGATCGACCGGATATCAAAGAAATAGTTACTCAGTTGCATGCCATCAAGAACACACTTCTCGGAGTTTGAGTACACGGAGGAATGAGAGCTAGTATTGCAGCTTGATCATGTGCAGGTATGACCCCTTTTACATTCCAATAACTATTGGAGGAAAAAACTTGCATTTGGCACCAAAACCACCACAATTCTGCACTCAGCCGGTGAAACATCGGTTTGTTCAGTTGTTGCTGACTTACATAAGCGTTTTAGTTCTGTTCAACTTCACCCAGGTTTCTAAGAACCATGATGTTTTCATTTGCTCCTCTTTACGCCAATTCAAATAGTTCTCACGTGGTCTACAACTATGAACAAAATGTCAGATTTTCATTTCTAATTCAAACTTGAGAATCAATAAATTCACCTAGAACCTCAGTTAACTAAGTATTTTGCTGAACAATAGTGAATAGACAACAAAGTAGGAACTCTAATGCCACATTCCAATTCAAGATAAACAAATCTCATTTTTCGTAACATTAATGAGGCAAGTTCTTGAATTACCTCTGCAACTATCAAAAGGAGGATGTGGTTGTGTTTTCCTCCTTCTTTCTTTTACTGAAAATTGGTGTATACGATAGCATTTTTCTACATATATTCAATTATGTGCACAAAACCAACCCAATGTTCAAGCTGCTACATCTTCGATCAAAGTTAAACATTCCGTAAGTGATTATCTTCTCCCATTAAACTTCTTCAATAACTAATTTTCCTTCTTCCCTCGTAGGTGCTTAAGGTTTGGTGGGTCTTGAAGGTATCTGTCAAGACTACAACTTTGTGATGCTGCATATTGCTTTGGATACACATTTTGCATGCTGGCTAGTTTGTTGTTCAATTTCTGCATTTTTTTTTTCCAAGTTTATGTTCCTCTTGTGTTTTTAGTTTGTTTCAAGCATGAGAATTTTCTCATTTAAATGTAATATAAGACTTACATGCATGTTAAGTGGGACTTCGATCAATAGCATACATGAGCAAAAAGTAATCGTTTCTTGTCTCCATCTGAACCAAATTACTTTCTTTGTATTGAATTTGCTACCGATCCATAAGCCACATGACTGAGAATACGTAAATCCCAAATTATTTTGCGTGTTAATGCTAAAGTGGGAATTGCCCAAATGCAAATTTTATTCATATTCAAGTGCTGATTTTTTAAGGGAAAAAAAAAATCCATCTAAATACTCTTATGCCTCCTCCACCAAACTAGCTATGATCAGACTAACTTGCGATCCATTACCTTTGACCTCTCCCTGTTCAACATGATACGGATTATTAAGATAACTAGTGCATGCCCGTGCCTGAAGGCACGGCTCAAACATTCAACACCCGCAAATCAATAGTAGGCTCACGTGCAATATCTCAATCCCCTATCCAACGATTCCAAGTTCCAACTACGAAAAAAATAGCAAGCATACTAATTGGTCTGGTTAACTTGATTCCGCAAATAAAGAAAAAGTATTTTACTAATACCAAACTTTCGCATGCAGAAAATCAAACGTGCACAAAACCTCATAAAATTCAAAGTTATCATGAATCATTTCCCTATTCAAAACAACAATGAAAATATAAAAACGCTATAGAAACCGAGTAGTAAACCCAGAGAATAGATTTTCTACCATACACCCTTGCAGTCATGACTTATGAGACTGATGACCAAATTATTCCCTTAGTAAACAACCCCTCATGCCTATTGTCTTTAATCATGCATATGGTCTTTAATCATGTAAATTGTGAAATGTGTGCTATACCAATAGGATTTTCATATGAAATTTTGTTTGTGAACTATGTGAACTTCTATGCTCGTTCATTTCAAACTAAAAACCAGTCATTAAAGTTTATAATTTAGAAAGAACCACTGCCATGTCATGCAGGATGGCTTTTGGGCCTATTTGATTCTCCAATAGAGATTGGATTACTAAACCTGTGAGACCAAATTTTCAGCATTCGAATGCAACAATTAGGAGAGGGATGACATATCCGTTAAACAACCAAACCCACAATTTTGTTATTACCTCTGGATTATATATCCCTTCGTTAGTTGTTCTACCAATCCAACATCACCTTTCTACATGAAGTTTTGTCTGTATATCAGTTTATATTGTAAAACTGGGATTTGTTTGAACTAATTGGGGATGATCGGTTTATTGTGTTTGTTAGGAGAGGTCCCATACAGAGAAAGACAATCGATTGGTAAAAACGTAAAAAAAACAAAAACAAAAAAAACACACACACACACACGTGAAAATGACAAAGAAAAAACCATCATATGCCTTAGAACTACAGAATAGAAATAGCTTAAAATACAACAAATGACGCGGGGGATGCGTATACCTGTGGATGGATCTGTTCATGGACGTTCAAAGTTCTAGAATTTTCATAGGGGAGAGAATGGAATGAGAAAATACAAAACTTCTCGATACTATATAAATTATAAATATATCTATCCTCGTAATTAAATCCCTAAATCATGGGATTATAATTGCCCGAGTAATGGATATGATCGGTTTAATGGTTAACGAATACTACCTTTTTTGTCAAGTCCCATTCGAAGGAGAGGAAAAAATATATAGATTAAATTAAATTGGGAGGTAGTCATGCAGATTTTAAGGGTTTTAAAATCTCTTGTGCAATTTACATTTTCTTTCATATACTTATTCCTATAATTCCATTTTTTACCAACATGGTTTGCATGGGATAGGTTCCTTTATAGGTTCAAATTTTTATTCCTTTTATTTCTTTAATTCTATTTTTACTTATTCCTCTAATTCGGTTTTCACCCATTTATTCCTTTAATTCTATTTTTTACTCATATCAGGAAAACATGTAAAACGTAAAAGGAATGTAGAATAAGGGTGGAGATTTATGCATAAAGATCTCATATTAGGGAAACCTGTAAAACTTAAAAGGAATGTAGAATTAAGGGTGGAGATTTATGTAGGGAGGAGGATAAATCTGGACCGTTGGTTATGTATAAGATTCAAAAACCGCTCTGTTTTATTATATAGATATACTTACTTATTTTCTCATCCTCAAATTGTCATGTTGCTCCATCATGCCCTTGGTTATTAGTTAATATCTACATTGTATTTTACATATCCTTAATTATAAGAGTAGGACGTTCCTAAATTTGTGAAATTTAGTGTGTTAGTGATTAACATTATACCCAGTTCTCTCTCTCTCTCTCTCTCTCTCTCTCTCTCTCTCTCTCTCTCTCTCTCTCTCTCTCTCTCTCCCTCCCTCTCCATTCATCCATCAAAATATCCAACCATCCACTAGTCAAAATAATATTGAAACAAAAAATCTTGAGACAAAAAGATTGGTAGTTTTCAACAGAATGATACATACACATAGAATCAGCACTACAAAGCATGACAACCATTGACTCAAAATACAACCTAGTACTCGTGGAGGAAAAAACGTGAACATGCTGGGGTCAGTCCCCTTCAGATTAAGTTTACTGAGGGTTCGGCGGGTGGCTATTAGCGGCAGAGACCTTAGATCCCTATTCAAGCAGTTCTTTGCTCGTGTCATCCTTGTGAACTGTCGTGCCCCGATTTTTATCGAAAGTCACCCAACCCACTTTTCAGGGCAACAAATCGGGGCGCAACATGAACTATCACTTCTCGACTAACTTCTTCTACTGCTTCCACCATGCTCTCCTCCAGCTCCACCTCTAGGAGGGCGCCCTCGTCTGCCCCGAGACCGGCCATCGTCAGTAAGGGAGTACCCAACATGCTTCTTCACAAATACGAGGACTGAATTGTGGCGTTGTCAACCCACCATCAAATCAAATTCAGAGCATCCGTCAGAAACAGGAAAGCCAAATCAAACAGGACTATCATTAAATCATTTAGCTTTCTAATAATCCTAGAATGTCCAAATAATATAACTGTCCAATTACATTATAAGCACACAATTCCACATGGCTTATCAGATTCAGAGTAGGGCACAGTAAACTACAGAGCTAGCCAATTGTAGAACAGAAGAAGGGCATGTAAGGCCCAGATATGAAACAAAAACAGCCCAACAATTATCTAGTTTTTCCTTCGATGCACCAAGAAAATAAACACCCACCTATGAGAATTTAACTGTTAAAATTACTTCTAGTGAGCATGATTCTAGGAACGACGTCCCAGATTAGTATGAAATAAAAAACTACAAGCAGAATTTCTGGTCCGATCAGTTTACACTCGCCATGCCCGTTCAAGTTAATCATGATTTTGATACAAGTCGAATGTCTGAACCTTCTTATCAAAACTCGTCATGTTTGTGAATTGATCTTTTTTTGTTCATCTACCCCGATCGAATGATCATGCTGACGAAACTACTGTAAATAAAAAACATGACAAATGTTTGAGAAACCGAAACACACCTTCCGAAAATCATGCCAAAATTTGTGGAATCACCATGCAACATAACTTATCATGAATACGTATTAAATTGTCATGAATACGTATTAAATTATTATGAAACTACATTAAACCGAAAAAAATTTGGAGAAGTCGAAAAACGCATACCAAAATCAAATTTGGAGAAATCAAAGTTCTCATGCCAAAATTATGACAAAATTTGAGAAATCAAAAAGCATGTCTCTCTACCCTCTCCACTTTCATTTCCACAGGAAGTTCCTCATATTCTGGTCAATACTATTTGCAACAGACAAAACAATGAACAATATAGTGAATGGTTACACTTGCCCGTTACCGACCTAGTAAAACTTTTCCTTACATGTTAAGGCCTTCTTCCACATAATATCCTTACAGTTATAGCATGTCGATGTAACTTATTTTGGGAAATCAAGTTATCTAGATGTGAAATCGTGACAAAATTTGGAGAAATCGGAACACACATTCCAAACTCATGACACAATTTAGAAAAATCAACACTCACATACCGAAATCATGACAAAAAAAGAGTGTTTTCAAGGTTGGGATTTAAGAAATGTAAATCTTTATGAAAAGGGAAGGCTAGTGGATGAGGCATTCCCTTGCTAAGTTTAACTGCTGTGATGCGTAGCTTCCCTTGTCCAAAGGTAACCAAAAAAATTTATATTGGGGCACAAGCAACATGGTCTATGTTACATACTAAGCACACAATTCCACATGGCTTATCAGATTCAGAGCATCCGTCAAAAACAGGAAAGTCACAAGTATATGGCATAGTAAACTACAGAAGAAGGGCATGTAAGGCCTAGATATGAAACAGAAAGAGCCCAACAATTAGGTATACAAGTTAACTAGTTTTCCCTTCCATGCACCAGGAAATAAACACCCCACCTATGAGAATGTAATTGCTAAAATTACTTCTAGTGAGCATGATTCTAGGAATGACCCAAATTAGTCTGAAATAGAATACTACAAGCAGTGTTTCTACGTACCAATGGTTAAATCAGTTTACACTAGTTAGTAGTTATGCCCGTTCAAGTTAATCATGATTTTGATACATGTATAATGACTGAATCTTCGTATCAAAACTTGTCATGTTTAGTGGATTTTGTGGATTGAAAGTTTTGTTCATCTACCTCAATAGAATGATAGTGCCGACGAAACTAAAGCAAACAAAAAACATGACAAATTTTTGAAAAACCGAAACACACTTACAGAACATCATGACAAAGAATCACCCTGCAACATAAACTATCATGAATACGTATTGTAAAATTATCCTTACGAAACTATAGTAAACAGAACTCATGACAATATTTCGAGAAATCAAAACACACATACCTAAATCATGACAGAAACTGTGAAATCACCATAAAACAGGGAAAAAAAAAGAGAAGGAATTGTGGGTTAGAAATTGCAACTTACGAAGTCTAGCCATTCCAAATCGCTTATATATGTCACCGCCTAGGGTTTTCCAATTGAGTTCGATAAAATAAATGAGTTCCAGATTGGTTGGGTCTAAGTAGTTTTGGGATTCACGGGCCGACCAACTCACGAAAGGGGGTTCTCATATGCCGGAACAGAATGTAGATCGCCGACGGGAGGAGGAACGGGACCTGCCGTTTCAGTTCCCCCTTTCTTCTTCTTTCTGTTTGAACGATAGGGAATGGAAAAAGCTGAGGCAAATACTCCAATTTTTGGGATGGTGGGACCTTCCATGTATAACTAGAGAGGTCGGGGCACACGCGATGCATGTGGAAGTCTGATTTTCACAATATTTTTGTAAAAACGCTCCCCACTTATTATTTGATCAAATTTTCACAAATGTTATGAAAATCCGACTTGCACATGCATCGAGTGTGCCCCGGCCTCTAGTTTTCTGTACAAACCTGGGTGGTGTCGTTGGTTGTAGTTTGATCGTCGTCGTGCCAATTGCTGTTGACGTTGCTCATTGCTTAAAGCAGCTCGTCTTTCTCTAGCTCTCTTATGCCATCTCAATTATGAAAGCAAATTCCGACTTCACTACAAATTTGAGGGGAGCGTGGGTATGGCAGTTGGGTGAGACTGCTTTTACACAATTACCTGACAGTTATTCCTTCCGGTGGTTAAAGAGCAGTACGTGAAATCCTTTCTTTTGGAGGGCATTTTTGGAAAATAAAAATATATGACATATGGAGACACTAAAATGGTGCTCCCCCTTTATATATTAGAATAGATAATAAGATATTTTTTCCAAATAATTTTTGGGATGGTGGGACCTTCCATGTATAATAATGGGATATTTTTTCCTCATATATCGGCTAATTCTCATCTCTATTATAAAACAGAAGGGTGTGGAGACAAGTTGTTGGAACGGCTTAGATTCATTTGATCCAAAGGCTGTAGTGCATCCTCCCACTTCCCGGTTAAGTACCCATGGTTTTCACCTAAATCACATAACTGTCATCCCATTCCAACCGGGATGTGTAGTGCCGTAGGCACGGGCTAACACTAGTTTTTAGTTAAAATAGGACCTTCTCCAAACGTTTTTGTCCAGTAGTTATGGGATATAATCCCTAATAATTATCTCCATCCAATTCTAATGAATACATGACCTCCACCAAACAATTTTTTCAGGTAGTTATGGGATATTATCCATTCAAATTTGTTTAAGGAAAAAATGCAGTAAAACAAATCTTAGGTGTAAGATGGGTATTATTTACATTTCAGGATGATAACATAAGTTTCCAAACCCCTTAGGATTAGGACATAAGTATCTATATAGGAGAGGACCCCTATTTAAGTTCCCCTAAATTGTGTCCAGATTTCAAAAGTGCTTTTGTATAACCACGGTGCAAACTAAGACTTTAGATACTACTAGTAGTAAATCTCAAAGCATTTAGGCCGAGCTCGCAAGTTGGTCTCCTACTAGTAGTAAATCTCAAAGCATTTAGGCCGAGCTCGCAAGTTGGTCTCTTACTGTCAATAAAACGTGTTAAGAGAAAGACTAAGACAGTGAGAAGGCTAATTAAAAGGTTTTCACTCTTCCCTTTGGATTATGGGGGTGGAAAATGACACAAGGGTACAATTATTTAGGGTGTGGGTGTGGTCTACAAGGGTCAAATTTAATTTCACACAAGGATTATATTTGATACTTTGCAGTCAAATTTTGTTAGTTTGACCCTCTTGCATCTTTTTTGAAATATAATAAATCTTTTGGGATCAATTGTAAATTACATTACATTCGTCAGCATATATATACACCTTATAATTAGCCTCTTAATTGGATTATATCTTTAGGTTAGCAAAATAAAACAATAACTTACATATTTTTTTTTTGACAAGCAACAATAACTTACATATGAATGTAATTTTTTTTACCTCAATAACCAAAAATTTTGCCCAAGGGGCGTGGCACCGGTTCCTAAAAAATAATTTCTAAATTGAAGTCTACATTTCCAAAGGGGACTTATGGGATCACAAACCCAATTAAGCACAAATACGAGAATTAAGGTGCTCTAGAAGTCTACATTACCACACATTCAAGTAGGGTCCTTACACTTTATCATGGTCTTGCGTGAAAGTGTGGTGATGGAGGAGGCCCTTCGAGCATCACATGGCGGCTCCATAATTTTTTACCAGGGTTTTCAAGAAAATGCAAAAAACTACACAAGCTCTATAACAATAACAAGAAAAGGTAAAATAAAATAAAATAAAATTGGATACTCCTATTGATATCAACGGTCAGACGAATAAACATGAAAATAGTCAAAATACATGAGACATCACAAATGTCCCGTCGAGTTTTCATATTTTGAAACCGTTGCATAATAACCTCATAATTAATGATATGAAATATAAATACTTTCTAGAGGAGAAGGAGAGATCATGGAACTCTAACTCTTTGTTATTGTGTGTATCTCCAAATATCTGCAGGACTATATTTATAGATTCAAGTCCAAGAGTTCAAAGTCTCCTAATAGACATAGGTGATCTATTATCTTTGAACTCTCTTAACAGGTAGAGATTAGGAGTCTAGTCTTATCCTTCTAACCAACTCAATCACATAACCCATGTGGACGACCCATGTGGGTTGGGTCCGATCCGAACCGACCCATTTTTCTAACACATGTATTATCATGAAATATTTCTTCAAATCAATCATGAAAAATGGTTCTAAACAATCTAATTGGATGTTTCTTCAAATCTGCCATAGATAGGATGTTTAGGTTTTCAAGACCACCTTCTCTGTCAAGAGAAATGGATTCAAGAAAGTATGAAAAACACGCATCCAAAATACATAAAGATGCTGAACTAGACGAAGACAGGGCCGACATGGTTTTCCAAAGGGACTGCTGCTGCTCTCTTTGATCACAAAATATCAAAGAATTTAAAAGAGAACCAAATAAAAGTAGAACATGGAGTAGCAGGTATAGCAACAGCTGTAAGTAGGAAGTAGAAAGAAAATTTATCCAATGCTCTTCATGTGGTGCAATTAAGAAAAATTATTCGGTGGTTTGCGCTTCTTTTTATTTTACCAAAAATGTGAATCGTAGAATATATTCGCTAAGTTTGGAACCTAGGATCTTGTGTCTTTAGCCAATGTAACTTTGCCACTTGAGCAACACCAACACTTGTCTTTAATTGCCCCAAGTTTATAAATTATTCGTTCTCTTGAGATTTCAATTTATTAAGCAACCTTATTTGATACTTGCAAACATAAAATTAACTACTAAAAAATAAGATTATTAGAATATAAAACAAGGGGAAAATTTCAAAATACCTCCCAACCTTTACACCAAAATTCAATTAGACTCCCAACCTTTTAAAAACTTCAATTTTACTCCCAACGTTATCTTCCGTTAATCAAAACGCCCCCTTCCGTCCGAATGACTAACGGATTTCGTTAAAAGCTCCGTTAAATAGCGTCCTGATCGAATTTCGATGATCCGAGCCGCTCAATGTGTTCAAAACGTGATTTTAAGGGAACTTGTGAGAAATCAGTAAAAAAATGACCGGGAAGGGCTTCATCTGAACAGTTTTTTATTGAATAGTTTAATAAAAAAACTGTTCAGATGAAGCCCTTCCCGGTCATTTTTTTTGTTGATTTCTAGAGGGTACCCTTAAAATCACGTTTTGAACACATTGAGCGGCTCGGATAATCAAAATTCGATTGGAAAAGGGGAGGTGTAGATCGATCCGGATTTTGTTCAAGTCCGGACGTCCGAATTTTGCTTCGGTATGCACCTCCCCTTTTCCGATCGAATTTCGATGATCCGAGCCGCTCAATGTGATTAAAACGTGATTTTAAGAGTACCCGCTAGAAATCAACAAAAAAAAATGATCGAAAAGGGCTTCATCTGAATAGTTTTTTATTGAACTATTCAACAAAAAACTGTTCAGATGAAGCCCTTCCTGGTCATTTTTTTGTTGATTTCTTGCGCGATACCTTTAAAATCACGTTTTGAACACATTAAGCGGCTCGGATCATCAAAATTTGATCGGGACGGTATTTAACGGAGGCTTTAACGAAATCCGTTAGTCATTTGGACGGAAGGGGGCGTTTTGATTAACGGAAGATAAAGTTATGAGTAAAATTGAAGTTTTTAAAAGGTTGGGAGTCTAATTGAATTTTGGTGTAAAGGTTGGGAGGTATTTTGAATTTTTCCCTAAAACAAGTCTAACAAAATACTAATTTAAGGGATGTATATACTCTAAAACGTGTATATCAACCGCTCTGGTCTTCTTCTTCCTTGATCGACAATGACGAAGTCGTTCTCGGAGTACACTTGTTCAACTAGCTTCTGAAGTTCGATATTCTTATCATTAGGATTTGTATGTATTTATGTTTTGAAATGGAAAGTGATGTGTTCTTGGATGTGGGTTCCTCGATCTCTCTCTTGATTTCTGCATGTAGTTATTATTTTTTTTTCCCAAAACTGACAACCCAACCGAACCCGACAACTCCAACCCAATCAAATGGTTTGGTCGGTCTCGGGTGCACATTTCAAAAATCCGACTAAAGTCGGGTCGGGTCCACCCCGACGCGAACCCAACAAAACCCGACTGTGGTCCATGGCGGCTTCTTGGCAGATTCCACGGGGTTCTGGCTGTGTAGGCTGAACGGCGGCATAGATCTCTGCTTGTGGAATCTGGTGGTTATGGTTTTGTGGTCTGGTAAGGTTGTGCTGGTGGTGGTGGACGCTTGGGCTTCGGTGGTCGACGACAGGCGGCAGAGGCTTTTTTCTGTAGTGGGGCTAGGTTAGGAAGTGGTGCCTTGGGCTGGCCTCAGTTCTTTTCGACTAGGCTTGGCACATGTATTGAGTTGAATTTTTTCTGATTTGGGCTCTTAGGCCTTTTGCTTTTTCTATGCTGATTATGTATGATTTGGGTTTTTAAACCTGTAGGGTGTTGGGCTTCGGCCTCTTGAAGTGGGCTTTGTCTCGTATGGGTGTCCTTTGATTAATTTATTGCCAATCATAGGGATTGGACAAATTTGTTCGTTTGAACATGTTGCTGTTTCCTAGCTCATATTAGTCTTATAACAATTTCAAGATTTTTTTGATGTTCAAACAAAACCTGACCGGCCGTGGACAACCCTACTCTATATTATCCCACAAGAGTGAACATATGTGTTTCATTTTTTAACTGTAGACCAATTTCTTATTGTAAAAATGTGAAGGTAAATTTTTTGATGTAACAATGTTTATGTATACTTATTGGACTGCCAAAAAGACAACAGATAAGGTTATCTTTTTTTTATCAGCAACAAATCAGGTTATCTTTTTTTTTTTTTTAATCAGCAATAAAACCAACCGATATAGGTACCTATCCAAATCTATACTATGTATTATCCCAAGAGACTAACAGAGATAAGGTAATTTACGTGAAATCTGTACTTTGTACAAGCGTAATAAACTCAACAAATATGGATATTTGTCCAAATCAACATATGTGTTTCACTATTTTGACTTTAGGCTGATTATTTGTTGTAAAAAAAGTGGAGGAATTTTTTTTATTTTTGTTTAGGAAACGAAATAGGAGGTAAAATTCATTTTGCTAAAAATTTCCAGACCCAACAAAATTAAAAGAAAAAAAAAACTCCAAACCATAATTGTAATATCCGCAATTGTGAAACATATTTCATCGGTGCATTGAGATTTGGGTGTGCTGTTTAACAAAAGAGTTTAGTGGTACTTTTCATGAAAAGGCAGAGGTGTCATTTGGTTGAATCAGGAGTCTACGGTTGTTTTTTCGCTAACAGTGAATGGCGCTTGAAATGAATAGACTTGTCGCGGATAAATTAAAAAAAAAAAACATTTGTCCACAAGTAGGGCCCAAAGAAACCATTTGTCCACAAGTAGCGCCCAAAAAAACATCATGTCGATCAAATACCAATCAAACATGTATACATATACCTATTGTTGTACGCATACATGTTCACATTCTCTTCCTCCCTTTTGTCATTGTTATATTTCACCTCCTTTGCATGTAAACAACTTGATGTACCACTTGTTAAGTTTTCTTCAATAAAATTTTTTGCCGATTAAAAAAAAATAAAGTGAAAATTTTCTTCAAAACTACTATTCACATGAATAGGGTCGTTCAGGGCCAGCTACGGTGAGAAACTTTTATGTACATACCGGGGATACCAAGGGTGTTGGTATCCCCACTACAAGAAATTGCACTTTTAGCAACTAAATCTGCATACGCAAGGCATTAGTCGTTGGCAAAAAAGGAACTCCAATGGGGGTTCCAGTTTAAGCTTGTCAATTTTCATTCTATTTACATGCCATTGCCATGGTACGACATAGTGCACCTGACTTCAAGTTACGGGGATCCTTCATACAAGGCGAAATTGCAAGATCGAGAGGCCCAGTAGGAAGGTGGTGGGAAAAATGGAAATTGCATGGTGTTAAAACTTGCGAGTTTTTCATGGACGGATTTTGCAACAATGGAGAGATTCGATCAGTTGGGTAAGTTCTCTAGTCTAGATCTCCTTTTTGTTTTCCTTTTTTCTACTTGCAATAGTTTCTGAATGAATTCTATATCTCTAGTTCAAAATATTGGCCTCGTTTGCAGAGTTATAAAATTCCACCAAAGTCGCTAAACACGTGAATTTGAAACTGAGTTCTCAATTCAGCGCTGGTGATCCAATTATATTTATAACTAACCTCATGGGTTCTGTTGTTGTTGTTGTATTGTTTAGTTCTAGTTTCCTTTTGTTGCCTAACCTCTGCAGATTGTGTTCTTGCTTCCTGTTATTGTGCTTGATCATGCAAACAAGGGCGCCTTTACCATTGATGTACAATCTTGCTGTGGATAACTCATGGGACAGTCATGCGAATAACGAACTGAAATTGTTTTGTTTGGTTTGAGTTTTGAGGAGATTTGTGGGGACCATGCATGCGCTGAGAGGGGTTGATCTAGAGACCGAAAATGACACAGTAAGTACGTATCTTGTGATTTGCTGAACAATTGTTCCGAATAAAGAAGAGTTGAAGCTTTGTTGTTTATGCTCTTTTTTGCAAGTGCAATTTTTACCAGTGCCAATCATGTAATTACTAAAGTCCGATGAACACGATTTTTGGTACAATTATGGTTCTCGCCTAACTCTACAAAATGAACGAAGCCGATTATCCAAATGTGATAAGAAAATGGCCGAAAAATTGGAAACGGACCGGAGAGGATACCAACACCCTTTGTATCCCCAGCATACATATATAAAAGTTTCTCAACTACGGTTTCGATGTTAGTCCGTAGACGATGATCTTGTAAATCAAAAAACTCCGTACTGGCCTTATATATGATTTTCATTTCCATCCTTCCATTAATACTCGCTTCTTCTGCCATTTTTATAGGAATTCCACTTACAGAAGCTTTGATGTTTACAATCTTCGCTTGAACAGTTATTGTGAACGTGATTTTTTACATTACAACTGTTTATGGCGTGTGACACCCATTGGATTTTATCTTTGTAGTGATGATAGGTTGACAAATTCTTGGTAAGGACGTCATCTTATGCTGGATGTAATCAATATATTTTATGTGAAATATTTTTATTACGGGAAAGTTAATTTTTTTGTCATTTCCCATCCTTTCCGTGCAACAGAACGGACCCTCAGTTTCAGATTTTATGTAATTGAATTGTTCTCTGGATTTGCCGTATGTAATCCGATTTTCCTAACAACATGCGCCTCGACTGAACCTGGGCAACCAATCCCACTGCCCACTTACGGGAAGGAACATGAGAGTATGACCAGCAAAGTTGTGGATTTATAATCTTGAAGATAAAATCTCATCGTGTTGGCAACCCAGATGTCCCGATGTTGATTGAATCGATCTAGAAGTTATATTTCTTCTTTCATTCTTTTGGGAAGTTTAGATTAACTTTTACTGGGTAAAATCATAGATGTCATTCACTATTAAGATAGAAACCATACGGTTTTGCCAGTGTACATCCAACACAAGATGATGTCCTTACCAAGAATGAACAAACCGGTAACTCTTGTCATCATTACTAAGATAAAAACCGTTAGGCCAGGTTCCACACGCCAGAAGCAGTCATAAGATAGCAGACCATGTAAACAAGTAGCGGCTAAGCATTGAGCATATACATCAAAGCTTCTGTCTTTGGAATTCCAGTAAAAATGGTAGAAGAAAATAGTATTATAGAAACGATAGAACTAAACCAAACCAAACCAAACCGAACCTTATATCCCAATCACTTGGGGTCGGCTACATGAATCATTTTTTTTCATTGAGCTCTATCAAGAGCCACTTGTTCACACAAACCTAATATACTCATATCTTTGAGCACCACAGCATCTAATGTCAATTTAGGTCTACCTCTCCCGTAGCATTGCTATCCAAGGCTATTCTATCCGCTCTCTTAAATACCGCATCTTCTGGTCTAGGGTAGACATGCCCAAACTACCTTAGCTTATTTTCCATCAACTTCTCTTCTATAGGTGCTACATATATCTACCATCTTACGAACAATTTCATTTCTTATCATGTCTCGTCTAGTCTTACCACACATCCACCTCAACATTCTCATTTCCGCTACACTCATCTTGTTCACCTGTTGTTTCTTAATAGACCAACATTCCATCCCGTAAAGCATTGCTAGTTTGATGGCAGTTCTATAAAATTTTCCTTCAATTTTGTGGGTACCCTCTTGTCACACGGTACACCCGTAGGGCTCCTCCACTTCAGCCACCCCACTTAGATCCTATGGATCACATCATCGGCAATCTCCCCATCACTACTAATAATTGAGCCTAAGTACTTAAAATAATCACTCTTAGGTATCTCCTGATCTTGGATCATCACTTTTTCTTCATGCACAATGCTGGTACCACTAAACTTGTACACCATATACTCAGTTTTACTCCCACTTATTCGAAAATCCTTTGACTCTAATGCTTCCCTTCAAATTTCTAGTTTCGTATTAACACCTCTAGCAGTTTCATCTACGAGGACAATGTCATCTGCAAACATCATACACCATGGGATATCCTCCTGAAAGTTTCTAGTCAATTCATCCATAACTAAGGCAAAGCAGTACGGGCTCAAGGCTGACCCTTGGTGCAATCCTACAGTAATTGGAAATTCACTCGTTTCCCCTACTGGTGATCGAATGGTAATGACGGCACCTTCATACATAAAAAGAATAATATTGACCAGTGTTGAGTGTTTGATTTCCAAGATTATCATCACTTGACTGACAACGAAACCGTACTTGGCCTTGAACGGCGCTATTTATGTGAACAGTAATTTTAAAGAAGGTTTTCGTATCTTCTGGCTCACACAGTGTTTGCATGCAAAGGAGGTGATGTTAGTTTTTTCCTATTAGTGTGGCCCACTAGCCTTCACGTTTTGTGCATGTGGGACTCCACTATCAGATAAGCCAATGAAGTGATATGGTTCATTACGATAACTAATTAGAATTATAGATAAAGGAAAACTCTTGATAATAAAAGAGACCTTGATGGACTAGGTGTCTTTTAATAATTACCTCTAAGACCCTCTTCTCTTCTCTATAAAAGGTAGAATATCCTCCCCTTATTCCTACGGTCTTTCCGTCAATTAAAGTAATGAGGTATTCTAGAAAAGTGGAGACAGAGAGAAGAAGGTGAGCCAAGAATTAAGGTGTTTCTAATTAAGGGGTTTGTTCTCTCTAATCCGATGGCCAACAAAGGTACGCTTTTATTGTTCTTGAGATGTGTTAAATTCAAGATTCTATTATATCAGTTTTCTGCATAATAGTTTTAATACAGATATTAATTTACAGTTGGTATCATAGCATGGTTTTTCTGAATCTATACATCTTGGAATTTAATTATATGAAACGTACTGCATATATAATTTACTGATTGACGACCGACTCGTTTTTGCGTTACTTGAATGTATTCGTGTTCAAAGATTGCCTAATGTTTCGGTCATCATGACAAAGAAGATCTCGGTTGTTGTGATTGCCATTTGTATATATTGTTTTTTAAAAGTTCACTGTTACGGGTTAATCTCGATCATTACTGCCATAGATGTTTTTTGGTAGATGGGGTATCAGTTTACCCCTTTATTAGTAAAATAGACTAATAGTTTACTGGTATCATGTTTCCATATTGCCGTCATGATTTACGGGTTAATATACCAGCATAATTTACTTACTTGTTTTTCTTATATAATTGACTAATGCTTCAGTCAGTTTAGAAAGAAGAAAAAAAAAACGATAAAAGATATCTCGCCGAGATCGTTGTTTGCCTATTGTTTTTCCAAAGTTCACATGTGGTTCTGTGATTTCAAAGATCGAAGTAGCTATTATGCTAGATGGGGCATATTATTTTACTCCTTGTTAAAATAATAGCTTATTGCTACTGTTATTGGATAAAGCAGTTTATGGTAAACGGATTGTATCCCAATTGATTGAGTTAATATTTTTTAATCATGTTTGGTAGGATGCAATACCACATTACTGTACACATGTTTAATGAATGCATGTTGTTTTGTTTTCATGTAGCTAGTGATAGAAATAAATACCGTAATCGATCACATGCTTACAAAAATTAATCTATTTTTGTAAGATTATGTTTTCTGCAATTATGTATGATTATTTTGAAGCATTTAATTGGGATAGCTTTTCTATTACTGTGTGACCATATATGTGAGAGTTATGATTAGATTGAATGTCATGAACGGATTATCAATCACATAAAAGAGTATTTAGTTGTATATTTTATTTTTCGGTAGTAGTGATTGAATAATAGAATGACATTGGCATAACTCGAATAAAAGAATAGAGTATATCATTGGTTAGTTGAATAGTTATAGGGATTACTAACTTGGTAGTCACCAAAGTGACCTAGGTTAGTGAAACTTATGAATGTTAAACTACATTAAAGTTTTGTTAAAAGGGTAACAATTAAGTCAATGATATTCTCGATTGCAGTCATAATTATAAGAATGGGACTAGGCCCAAAGGAGAGTCACATTTAAATAATTATGAACTGGGCAGGGTGGGTAATTTATGCAACTTAGCGGGTTAGGATTAGATATCCAAAGATAACATGACTAACTTGATAATTAAGCTGAATAAATTATTTAGACCTACTTAGGTGATTATGTTGCACCTAAATAATGAGTGAACGATAGGTATGCTTAGGTTTCGCCCAAATGAGGACCTAG